>OY986437.1:211052226-211757226 GCA_963920525.1 Dichetophora obliterata | reverse complement strand
TTTGAAAAATATAATCATACGAAAAATATTCCACTTTTTATGCTGCATATTTTTATAAAAAAACAATATGCTTCCCGAAGCTAAAATATGCCAAAGTGGAATATAATATTCCACTCTGGTCACACTGCAGACGATTAGGCGAGTGCTCAACTCTCTATCTCTCTCTCTCTCTCTCTCTCTCTATGTGTCTATGTTTCTGACACGAAGAAATTTCGTTAAAACGCATTTGTTATTTTTATTTGTGTGTTTATTTTAAATCATACGTGAGAATCTTTATTGCAATTAAGTTTCAAGAAATTGAATCTGCAACAAATGTGTGTAATACAATGTAATCTAATGTGAAAATTTCAAAAACTTATTTTACACTAGGGTGGACCCTAAATATGTGTTTTTTTATTGTATACTTTTTGTGTATATGCTGGCAGTATTAATGGGTCGCTGATGTTATAATTTCAAGAAAATTTTTGCCACTAGGGTGGACCCTAAATTTGTGTTTTTTATTTGTTTTAAACTCTTTGTAGATGCGCTGATCGCTGATTTCTAATCTTATGCTAGAATTCAAAAAAATTTTTTACTGGGGTGGACCCTAAAAATGAGTTTTTTGTTAAATACTCTTTGTATCTGTTCTAGTCGCTGATTTCGAACCTGATATTAAAATTTCAATATGTTTTTTATGCTAGAGATGACCCTAAAAATATGTTTTTGTTTTATGCTCTTTGTAGATGCGCTAGTCACTAATTTCGAATCTGATGTTAAAATTTCAAAAAAGTGTTTTTGCCACTAGGTGGACCCTAAATATGTGTTTAATGGTTTTATACTCTTTGTAGATGCACTGATCGCTAAGTTTGAATCTTATGTTAGAATTTAAATAATTTTGTACACTAGGGTGGACCATAAAATTGTGTTTTATACTCTTTGTATGTGTGCTAGCAGTAAAAGGGGTAGCTGATTTCTAACCTAATGTTAAAATTTCAAAAAGTTTTTTGACACTATGGTGAACCAAAACATATGGTTTTTGCTTTCTACTTAATTGGGGTCATTGATTTCAAATTTTAGGTAAGAATTTAAAAAAATTTTTGACACTAGGGTGAATTTTTTAAAGGTGTTATTTTTTTATACATTTTGTAGATGCGTTGGTCGCTGATTTTGAATCTAATATAACAATTTCAAAAAGTTTTCTAACTCTAGTATGTACCTTAAAAATGTGTTTTTTAGTTTTATACTCTTAAGTAATTCCAGTTTTCAATCCAACTTTTCAATCAATTCAAACTTCATAGGAGGAATATAATGAATGTTTAATGCTCAACGCCTTGTTGCGTCATGAGGCAAATATCAGTGACAACGGTAACTGCCTATGTATTTTCATCTCTCATAAGTATTTTACATCTTAATTTTCCATAAATAAATCTTTTTTCCTAAAATATTAAAATAAACTTTCTGATTTGATTGTTAATTTGCATTATTTGCCCTAAAAAATTATATAAAATAAAAAATAATAAATTAAAAAAGTACATATTTGCAGATTTTATTTCGAATTACATTCGGAGTTGAAAAAAAAGAGTGAGGAACTTCGTTCCTGTCGAAGGTCACCCGACCACGCCCCTTTTTTATTTCATATTACATTCTGAGTTGAAAAAAAAGATTAATGAAGTTCGTTCCTGTCAAAGGTCACCCGACCACGCCACTTTTTTATTTAAATTTTATCCAATTTTTCGCAAACAACTTTCTTAAATAATTTCTATTTCTATTTGCCAGCATCACCTTTTAAATCAATTTAATCATTTCCGTCTGACTAAACGGTCAAAAACCTTGGACTAAATAATATTACTAAAGTTTTCTTAATTTGAAATAGAAATGCTGAATTTCAATTTATATATTCTGAATTCCAGTTATAATTCTGAATTCCATTTGATCTATTCTCAATTTCAATTGATTTTTTCTGAATTGCAATTGATATACTATGAATATATCATAGTATATCAAAGAGAAAACTTAGATTCTTGAAATTCAGAAAAGATCAATTGAAATTCAAAAACGATAATTTTAAATTTAAAAGATCGTGACACATATTCTACTCATGTGAAGAGCAGTAATATTATAATATTATTCCTAATCAAATTATTACTCCTAGTCAAAACCCCAGCCCATTTTTTGTCACTCTTGTCAAAATCTTTACAGTGTTCCTTAATTCTCTTAATCTTCCCTACAACATATTTCCCCTTACTGAGACCAATCTTTTGGCCGACTTCAATCGGTTTTGCGTTCAATTTCGTGGTGTTCAGAGACGATGGTCTCGATAAAGAATATCTCTCCTCCGGTCGTGGTGTCCTTCTTGCTATTCCTTTACCTATACCTTTATAAACCCTCACTTATGTCATTCTTTCAATGTAATTTTCATACTTAATAACTCAAATTAAGTGAAACTCAATAGGCTAAGATCCATTTTCGGTCTAAGTATAGCTCCCAGTACTAAGGTCCATCCATTCAAATCACGTTTCATATTATTAGGAAGGTCATATTTAAAATCTTTGTCAATTTGTTTCTCCCATCACATTTTGTTAGGTAATCATTTTTATGTATGTTCCTTTTTCAATTCCATTTAGTGGAAGAAATCTTGCTCGAGCCACCGTGCACCATTCGAGATGAGCAAACATCAGATATTTATGAGGCAATCACACCGATGACGCATATCTATGTCTTTATGGATACCCTGTGGCCATATCGTGATGTAGTGAACTATCTCAAGTATGTTTAGCCTGAGATGCATACAGAACTCTAAATAAAATTTCACACCTTTAAGTTATATACTACAGCGTCTGAATATCAATCCTTATGCCAGTTCGGTTACGATGTTGTCGGCCTCTGATGCAAGTACTATGGTGAATACTACGCATTATTTGAGTGAATTTTATCGTCAGTGGAATGTGACAACGCATGGATGGTGTAAGTATTTGGAATATTTTTGTTTCTTTGAGTCATTCCATGTTTCTTCTCTCAAAATTTACAGTTAAGTATGGCTTTAGCTTGCCACGCATACTCAGCCGAGTACGTGATCTGGTGCAGGAAGTGACGGTTTCAGAGATCTTAAGCTTTTCCATGTCTGGCTATTCGTTGGTAGCTCTCATTATGCCCAGTCCTTCGGCAACAATTACCGATCAGGACTTTGATTATTCGATGCGTTTTTTAGTTGGTTTGAATAGAAGTTTACCAGATTTGAATTTCATATTCTATTCTGGTGGTGCTGTGGTGCGTTTTAAAGACTTCGTGTCGAATCCGCATGAGGATCTCTTTCTACTCAGCACTAATATAAAGGTGAAAGATGCCTCAGGTCCAGTTGTGGAGCGCATTAAAAGAAGTATGTTGATTTTTTTTTATGTGTTTTGTACGAGTAATTTATTACTTTTTCATCTAAAAGTTCCACGTCGCATCATAAATCCACGCTGTAGTCTTGACTGGAATACCTATAGTTTTGGCTACAATCGTTTGGTACAGTATGCGCGACCAGGTGGCATTAATTTTTATCGTCTGGCTCCGAACTATTTTTTTGAATCGGGAAATAATCGCACACTCAGTGTGCAAGCTGTCAATACCGTTACTTTTACAGTGTGCACATCACGCGTGACAATCTTGCCCTATCGCAATGGCAGCTCATCGGTGCCCAATCAAAACTGTGGTCAGATAACAACTAATATATATAGTATAGATCTGTCGCAAGCCTGTGAGGACTATGATGCACCCATCGAGTGTCCTCCGGTATATCTTTCGGTGCAGGCGCAAAGTTTTGTGAGCTCCGATCAGGTTAGCTGTACCGATGAAGAATGTCAGACTCCGGATCAGGCAATGTTTGCTGTGCAAATGAAAAATATGGACTGTTATGGTGGAGGCACAGCTGTTGTAGCCCTCAACACTATCTTGTGGAGCCTGAGTGCTCTACTGAGTTTGATTCTAGCGTCGAAATTTATTTTGTAAATTTTCTTTTCATAAACTAGCTTTAAGTTACTTACTTGTTTCGAATAAATTTTTTTTAAATCTTACCGATTTCTATTATTATTTTGCATGCAGTTTAAATTTCTTGGCCACTTTTATGGCTTCTTAATATTATTGCCCATAAAATATCCATGATATCACTTCTATTTAATTTCAATTTAAATCGCATAAACTGCAACTTTTCGACCTCAAATTAAGTTTTTGCAAAACTTTTGTGTTTGTCTGTCTGTTTGTCTGTCTGCTTGACAGTCATTCCTGCAACGGATGCCAAGCTCACATGCTTGGGAAATAAAATTGTTTGTTTGTTGTTTGATGTTCTTGTATCAATTTGAAGTGTCCTTTCAAGCGAGCAGCAGCTCACTTTATCTCATTATCCCTCTTTCTCACTCAAGTTATCTATCTGTTTTCTCTATGATTGTTGTTGTTGTTTTTGTTGCTGTTGTTGTTGTTTCTGTTGCTATATGCATAGAAAACTTTATGCTTGCGGTTAAAAGTTTCAAGTGTGTTATTCTTGTTCTTGTACTTTTGTGAAAAGACATTTCATGTGCACAAAAGGACACGATTCAAAAGAATTCCCACCGAGCTACAACACGCAACACATTGAGTGTCAAATGTCACCCGAAAGTGTGACATGACAACAATTTTCAAATAATAACAAAATTTAAAATTAATCCAATAGAATTTATCCTGGACAACATTTTTAAATAACAGAGAAAAAATCATATAAGGTTTCCGAAGAAAAATTTTAAAATACAGCTTAAGCTTATAGTAATGTTAAAGAGTTAGTTTTATGAAAATTGTATGAACATTTAATCTCGTTTGATTACACATGCAAGGTTGAAGTTTGATGGTTGCAACTTCTTTATAACGGCTTTTGAAGCATAATCAGCAGCTCTCTAAAAATTTCAAATATTTTGCCAAACAACTGCAATAATCTTATGCACGACAGTTACATGCGAGTATTAATACACTATTTTTTTAGCAAAGACCGAACATCGGCTGAACAAGGGTTGAACAACGACCGCACAGTGACTGAACAAGTGGCAGAAAAACGGGCGTATGCAGGACTTTCGGGTCGAACTTTATATATTAGGATCGTTCAATATTCCACTTTTCCTTAATTCTTCCAAATGTTTCTCCCAAAACAACCCCTATAAAATGCAACTAAATTGATGAAGGCTTCGAGGTGGTGCTTTTTGTTTTTCCATACGATTGGTATCGAGACAAATTACTTATTTTAAAATATTGATAATGGGATAAAATAATATTTGCAAAATTCATTGACATTCAATCAGTATTTTTTTATTTGAAAAATTAATAAAAAACTAGAAAAAAAACTTTAAAAAATGCACTTATTTACAATTTATTCCGATAAACTCAGCAATATTCTATAGTTTTTAATTTGTTTTTTTTTTTATTTCATCTGTGATTGACTGCATATTTATATCAAATGCAATTATGGTAATGACCTATTTTGAGAGTTAACATTACTAGCCAGAGGAAAGTAACAATGTTCATAAGTAGATAAGTAGACAAATAAATGCCAGTTCACTATAACTGTAGATACTAAATTTCAATGCATGTAAATAGGAAAAAATGTGTATTAGGGTTGAGCGATTAGTATGGAAGGAAAAAAATGTTAATGGGCGCTTCGCATTTCTGATTCTTGGGATTGTACTGAGCAAAAAAGTCCACCAGACCATACGTCTACGGTGAAAATCGAGCTTCCAGATTTTAACTTGCAGTTTTTTTCTCAGACTTTTGTCACGTTTTTTAGCCAAGACAATAGTTAAGAACTGTCTAGTACATTGCAAAAGCATTGGAACGCTCCTTCAGGCAGTTTTGGCCTTGTGAAAGTGCAAATTTTTCGTGAAAATATTGATAAATTACCATTTTCAGTTGCTCATAGCGCAAAATCATAAAAATGTTCTATTTCTTATTTTTTCCACTTTTTTATCTAAAAATATAATGTTTTTTTTGTTTTGTTCAATATTGAAAATTATGAGAAATTCATTTAAAGTACAAAGTAGTTGTATTGGTAGTGACAAGGTAAGAATCAAGAAGAAAGCAATTATTGTTTTAAACGATTTCACATCAAAAATTCCAATTCAGTGTATTTTTCATTCAAAGATTGCCTTCCAAATCTTTTCGAGATTCCATACGAGGCGCTTTCTTTCGGCCTTCAGATACAGATGCCATTATATCTTCACGATTTTTGTCGATTGAGCGCTTAGCAACACTAGCTAGTAGCTGGACATGACGCTCCGTACCTTGAATATGACAAGGTATTAGTGGGTCTGGAAATGGTGGATCTTCATCACCTACACATTCGAGGTATTGTTGTAAATGCTCATACGGAATTTTCCTGGTAAATGGCAGTTCAAATAACAATGCTTTGTCCTCTAAATCGATCATGTGAACGTAATCCGTACAATCAAAATTGATGTTTGGTTTTACATATTCGCGAAGCTCAATTAAATCGCATACGTTATCGCGAATATATAATAATTTTTTGAGTGCCAATTTACGAATTTCTTTACAATCATCGAATAACATGCACAACAAAACATTTTCACTGTGTGCGAAATAGGAATTATTCTGTATTACGGGATTTACGATGTTACATAAGTTGTCTGGTAAATATTGCGTCCACTGGATGAATTTTCCAAGCAGGGCACTACCGTATACAGCCGAATTGTAGTATTTGACGCTGAAATACATGGGAACATACACTTTCATTATGTACCTTGTTAAAATTTGTAAATTTTGTGATGGGTTTTCTGTCGCAATATATACACGGAGCAATCTACTATCTTTTGTTATCCATCTCGAATGTCCTACCGGTCCAGGTTTGATGTTTGCAAGATTAATTGAGCAACTACCATTTGAAGCGGCTTGAGCAGTTTGGTATAGATATTTAACGTCCGTGGAAAGTTGATTTTCAGCATCTACACTCATTGGAGGAATGTGTTCAAGTGGAATAAGTTAAAAGTTTTCGATAACCTGAAAAATGTTTAGATTATTTAAATAAAATAATTACAAAACTATATCGTATAGAGAAAGAAGTACATAAAGTTATGATATTTACTTGTAATGTATTGCAAATATCTATCCTTTGAGCTAACGATCCAGTACTTTTTGTTGGTCCAGTAGTGGCCGATTTTTCGACAGCGTTGTACAGATGTCGGAACGGCAATTCGTTGAAATGAAGTAAACAGATAAACCAATGTATTGGTCTATCTAGATAGCGTTCGATGAGACGCAATACACCTCCAGATGTGCCAGTGTTTGCCACCTTACGTCACTACAGACGGCAATTAAATTTTCAAGTCAAAGATTTTTAGATTTGAAAAATGCAATCAATTCGGCTTGTTTCGCTTTGGAGGTTTCGCCTTTGCCTTCTAAATTCACATAGCCAATTAGTGACGAATGTGGTTCACGTATAACTACTAGGTGTAGTTCTCTTCGCATTGTAGTGTGATATACTTCATTAATTTTCTCCCGAGTTAATGAATCATTTTTGCGACCATCAAACGAAAAAGCGATCAACGATTCACCATCATCATTTGCTCGTAAAATATCGTGTTTCGACTTTTCACGCTCTCGGCTCAATTTTCTTTTATCCATAATAATGATTTCACCTAGCTCATCCTTAAACTTTATGTCAGTGAATAAAGCTGAAGCCAAAGCAGATGCTAATCGATCGTATACCCCAAAGCGATCGCACATCATTGCAAACCGTGGTGTACTATATCGTGGTGTATGGATTTCCGAACCAGGAGGTTCATAGTTTTCCAATTCATGCACATCTGATGCGGTTGGTTGAAATATTGGATCAGATGATGCACCTGAATGTAAAGATGGTAACACAGTCGATATTTCTGTTTCGACTGGCAAATATTCAGGTATTGTAAGTCTGCGTTCGTTATGCTGATCCAACATGAATTCATGGAGTCGGTCAGGAATTTTGCCACAATTACATCGAGCTGTTTTGAGCTGGCATTTATATTTTCCGATGTAAAATATTTTCGTTGTGCTGTCAAAAAATTCTCTGAATATAGCATTATTTTTTGTTTGTCTTTTAAAAGCTTCAGGGTAATTTTTCAATAATCGGCCCAATTTCTTAGTAATAATTTTTTTTTAATATCCTCAATATTTAATTTGTTCCAAATTTGTATCAATTTGTCGCAAACGTGTGGGGTGAATGTGTCATATGAAAACATTTTATTTGCGTATTTGTAACGAGCGGCCAAGAAAAAATAATGTTTCAAAATGTCGCTCGTAGTTGAAAGCGAAATATCGTCTAATTCAGCCTCTAAACCGAATGCCAAATACGTTTTTAAAAGGCATATGATCTAGATTTGATGATGACACTGATGATTCTGGCTGCGTCTCCATTTCCACATTCTCTGTATTATCAGAATCCACTGGATTATCCATATATTTTATATATTAAATAAAAAAATGTTTTTTATTAGCACTGCACAGTTTATTCACGAAACAATTATTTCTAAAACTTACATTTGCGACAGATATTTTAAAATGCGTATTTAATTTTATGTGTATTTGATGCTGTGATCGTTTACAATAAACTAACAAAAATGCGTCAAATGAACTGAAAACAATAGAAGAATAAAAAATAAGAAATAAAATAAATAGAATAAAATAAAAAATAGAAAAATAGAAAAAATAAGAAATAAGCATTTTTATGATTTTGTGCTATGAACAACTGAAAATGGTAATATATTAATATTTTCACGAAAAATTTGCACTTTCACAAGGCCAAAACTCTGAAGGAGCATTTCAATGCTTTTACAATGTAGTAGAGAGTTCTTAACTATTGTCTTGGCTACAATTTTTGTCTTGGTATTGGATCGAAAATCTCAATGGTTTGGCTGTTATAGGCCAAAATATCCAAAAAAAACGTGACAAAAGTCTGAGCAAAAAACTGCAAGTCAAAATCTGGAAGCTCGATTTTCACCGTAGACGTATGGTCTAGTGGACTTTTTTGCTCAGTGCAATCCTAAGAATCAGAAACGCGAAGCGCCCCTTAAGATGTTCAAACCGCCCCACTGTAACGGCACCAAATCTCACCATTTGCGTTGTCGGGGTTGTTCACGATGTGGTGTATTTGTCATATCATTGTGGTATAACATTTTCACTCTTTACCACTTAGCGTGAACATACCATCGATAAAACCTTTTATTTGGTTCAGATACACAAGGTAATCTCAGGTGCACAGCATCGTGAACGACCCTAACTCGCAACGGTGTCAAAGTGTGGACTGACAATTTGCTGTTTGACCGCTGACGGATTTTAATTTGGCAGCTGACAATTTGCTGTTTGACAGCTGACACATTTCTAAACTTGGCAAATGTGACAGTTGACACGTTGTCAAACATGACAACTGACACTATTTCCACCTTTGAAAATCATGACTGTTTGTTTGCAACCCGTTTTGCCGTAGTCATTGTGTCACACAGCGGGTATGAGTTACAAGTTGTATCATACACTTGCATAGTGCAAACGCTGAGAAGAAAGCTACTTGTGTGACAAAGGGCATTGAGATTGGCCAGAAAACACGCGGTAGAGGAAAAAAGTTGAAAGTTGCTGAAAGATGTTGCTGCGTATTTTCTGTAAACGTGATTATATTTAAACAACCAAAAAACCGTGAAAACTACGCATTATTTTGATCGCGCAGCGTCAACATAATATAATTTTATGAGTTATAAATATCGCACTTATATTTAACTCTTCCGAGTTTGTAGCTGGCAGCCCGTTTGTTCTTCACACTTTTGTGGTTATGTGTAACGCGTTGAGGGCAGGCCGAGTTTCATAGTGCACAAGAAGATCGTGAATGGTTAAGGAGCAACTTTGAATAGAATCTTTTTTTTTATTTGAATCCGCTAAATGTGGAATGGAGTTTAACCACTTTACGCACTAGCAACAAAGGCTATCGGCTCAGCACTATCATAATATATAAACAAACGAAGGCAACTAAAGCACGTTAATTTATTGGATTAACGGCTTCTTTGTGGTCATCTTGGAATAACCCGCCGTCTACAATATTCACGAGCTAACTACATGTTAGTTCCGTCTTTCACATGTTGGGACTTATGGCTTCAAATGCTCAAGCATGAATTGCAAGCTGATGTCAGAATATATTGAATTCGTTGCTGACCGTTTGTTGAACGAGCTGGGTGTTGACAAGGGTTACAATACACTAAATCCATTCAGTTTTATGGAGTTGATTTCTTTGGATGGTAAGACAAATTTTTTTCGAAAATCAGCAGGAAGCAACGTTAATACATATTTAGTGTTTAGTAAATAATATTTAAATATTGAATTAGTTCCTTTTAACTTCTGCTTCTTTTAAAAACAATCACCAGTGACAATGTTTTTGTTTACAAGTTATAACCTAATAAAAGTTAAGAATAAAAAAATCAACAAATTCTTAATCTGCTTAAAATAATGTCAAGTTTTACACAATTTTTTTTATAACTTTAAATTTAAATTTGAGAACTAAGAATTTCTTTAAAATTAAATTTATTTTAAACCAAATTAAACCTGTTTTAATGTTTGACTTATGCATTTATATTTTAGAAAATTAGGGCATAATAAAACGTTCAATCTCTATACTTGTAAAGTTTGACGAATAAAAACCAAGAAAGTACATGTTAATAAATCCTGTAAATAAACCATGTAAATAAGTATAATACGTTATTTTTTTATATATAAGAACAGAGAAATGGCACTCATATAAATACATACAAACTGAAAATCAAATGCACACAGATGCACTTAAGTTAACCTTGATTTGATACATTTAAACATTAATCCTAATTTCATACACTTAAACATAAAATTAATTTGATACATATAAAATATTACTTACCTTTTATATACACTACAAAGAAAATTTTTTGAAAATTAAAAATGAACAAAACTTGTACTTACCTCATTATTTACGTTACACTAGAAAGAAACTTTAAGAATTTAACAATTTTGTATACTTACCTTTAGGTTACCTAAAAAGAAATCACCACCAAACAATTACATTGAGACATCTTATGTTTATATTGATTAAATAAAATTGGTAATATGATTAATTAAATCTTAGCCCTTTTATTTGGTCAGGGGGAGAAGATGTTTGCTTTTGGGAGGGTTTCCAATATATTTAGCCCCTGAACCCTCACGGAAGGGTGGGAAAAGTGTGGGCCGAGCTCGTCCACCAGAGCTCAACGAGTAGGTGTTGGATGATTGGGCCAGGGGTGCCCAAACGGTTTCCTTTATTTTTTTTATATTTGTTTTACTTGATTTTTAATTCTCGTTTCAGAAAATTTTTTTTGTATTCTTTATTTGGAATCACCGACGTGCGATGACTTATGCACGTGACATTTGTACGGCAAGGGTACACGTGGACGGCCACAAGACCCCACCCCACATCTCACCGAACTGCTAGCAATGGCTAACTAGCACGTGCAGCCGTGGCCAACCTAGTGTCCGCGGGTCACTGGACCGGGGCGATGATACCACCTCTGTGAGTGAGCGGCCTTATAAATACTGGTCATCGAGAACCAGGGGCGCTGTAAAAAGGCGCCCTCAAACTAAATGCAAAGGGCCGCCCTCTCGCAGAGATGGTAGCACCGCTCCACAACAACCAAAATGTTAAAATTTTGAAATTTAAAATTCATTTTTGAATTTTAACGTCCATGTTGACTCCAAATTTTCGCCTCCGTTACAAATTGGCGCCCAACGTGGGGCCGATAAAAATTTTGTAATTATCGACTCTCTCCGTAAATATTTTTTTGTGATGTTCGGTAGCGCGTCGGTGATTCCAACCAAAGAGTACATTGTTTTTTCTAGCAGTTTTTTTTTGTCAAAAATTTGTGATTTTGTTTTTTTTATATTTTGAATTGGATAGTCAGGGTTGGCTGCTGGAATATCCGTCTGTGACATTAATCTGCATTCGAATCCGCAGTCAAATCCCTGAAATGATTAATTCCTTTGTGTTTGATATGAAACTGTGATTGATATTAAATTTCAATTTTTAAATTTTCAATAGCTAAATTTATTAAATAATTTTTTTTGTTTTCTTGCGTGATGATATCGGGTTCGGAGGTAGTGTCGAGTGTTGCCTGGAATTGCGATGTTGTTGCGTTTAGTGCGCATGTCGACCGCTTCACTCGGGACTATTTTTCTGGACTTCGTGTCATCACGTGAGCCCATTTAAGTTGTAGTTTCCGGTTAATTAACAAGTTTTTTTATTATCTATTGGACCCCCTGACTCAATCAACCAACAACCGCTCAACATAATTTCAAAGCAAATCTCTCTCTTCTAAGACCAAATAAATAAGACCTATACATTTATATTTATAAATTTTTGATTTTTTTTACCATGCCTTTGCATCATAGCGATGAAAATTTAACGGTACAGGTGGAACTAGCTGGAAATTGCTGCAGCATTTGCTCGCAGTCCTTCGGCAAGGCTGATGACCTGGTGGCAACACCATGCAGTCATATTTTCCACAAAGATTGCATATCCCAGTGGGTAATAAAGGCTCACAGCTGTCCGCTGTGCCGCACGTTGTGCACAGTTAAGAAACTTAAGCCATGGCAACCAAATCTGGTGGTCGATCCTTCTTTACTTTCTCCTAGTAGGGCGAAAGAGAGCCAAGGGGCATTACGAAAAGAACGTCCGGTCACTAGAAGCCAAAGAAACCTACCGGATTTAAATATGTCGGGAATGCAACCCGTGCAAAAAGGGTCGGTCGAACTAAACTCTAACCAAGTAGCTAACGCATTAACTCAAGGTCCTTCTGATCAATTTCAGTCCTCGGTGGCTCGACATCAGTATTCGGATAGTGATTTGCAGCACTTGATTAATGAGGCAGTTCGTACCGAACTCGCTAAATTGCAAATTAATCCAGTCAGACATACTCCTCATGGAGTTACATCCAGCAGTAACCCCTTGCGGAATTTTCAGCAGAATTTGGAGCCAATGCCAAGTATAAATTCGGCACCGAATGTTTATAGTGTTCCTCCACCAAACTTTATGCCCGCCCCACCTTCAACTTCAGGTCACAATCGACAGTTTGTCCAGAGTATGCCAGCTCATTACACACCGAGCAGTATGCCGCATAACAGTGGACCTGTTCGCAATGCTCCAGGACCTGCTTCGCAATTTGTACCGTCAGAGAACGTTGCCAGTTTGATTTCCAATTGGAAAGTCACGTTCAGTGGCAAAGAAGATGCCTTAACAGTTGATAAATTTATTTATCGAGTGCACGCTCTGACGATGCAAAGTTTGCGAGGAGATTTTGGGGCATTATGCTGTTATGCGCACATGTTGTTCGTTGGAAAGGCGCTGGAATGGTTTTGGCGTTACCATCGAAGTGTGCCTAGGGTTGAATGGGGTGCGTTGTGCATGGAGCTGCGAAGCCAATTTTGTGATCACAGAACTGATCTAGACATCATGGATCTGGTGCGAAATAGGAAGCAAAAGTTTGATGAAAAATTTGATGAGTTCTACGAAGCAGTCTTGCAATTGACTGATAAATTACAACGGCCTCTTGACTCTCAGGTTTTGCTGGAAATTCTGCAAAGGAATTTGCGTTTGGATGTTAGGCGTAGTTTGTTGTATGTTCCCATACAAAGTGTTAGCCAGCTTCGCGCGTTTGTTCAGAAACGTGAATTGCTTGATGAAGAGTACGGGAGGAATTCTCGCAACTATCAAAATCAGCGTCAGGTTTCTGAGCTGGCATGCGAGCCTGGTGACGCGAACGCTACACCTACCAATAAGAATAATGATGTTTTTTTAGATTTACCAACTGCCCCTCATTAACTTCTGAGGTGGCCTGCCAAACTGAGGCAATCCCGGATGTACCAAATACCCAAATTCGAATTTTAACACGTGAAGAAAAGGCTGCTACTGTGCCACAACGGACATTCAAACCGTTGCATGTTCGTTGGCTCGAATATAACGCTGCGCGTCGACGTATATTTCAGAGCGAGGGCTCCATTCAAATCCAATGCAAAAAGAAACGGCGATCAACTGCGAGATTGAGGCAATTTTGGAAAAAGGTCCGAGCCTTGAGAAAGTTTGCGTGCTCGGCGGTTTTGTCGTTTGCTCCTGCGAAGGATATTCGTCCTTACGCACCGGTCTCATTAGCCGGCGAAATGTTAGTAGGATTGATCGATACTGGCGCTACTATCAGTTGCATAGCCAATAGTTTGGCAAAAAGACTATTGTCTAACCAGTCGCTGAAGTGCAAAAGGTTTTCGATCAATCTGAAGACGGCGGACGGGACGAGTCATGCTTCTGCAGGAGTCCTCGACACCACCATCACCTTTCGAGGAGTCACCAAACCCCTCAGGTTTTTGATAGTTCCAACTTTGTCTCAAGACTTGTATTTGGGAGTTGATTTCGTAAAAGCATTTGGCTTGGCTGGAGATCTCTTTCTGGAAAATTACAACGGCTCTCCTGTTAGAGAGATTTCTGAAGTTGATTCCAACCACCATGTGTTGACTACTCGTCAGCAAATTAGGCTAAACGCCACCATTTTAAATTTTCCATCTTTTTCTGAACAAGGCTTAGGCCGCACCAGCTTGATTAGTCACGTCATTGACGTAGGGCAAGCAAAACCAGTCAAACAACGACACTTTTCGGTTTCTCCTGGGGTCGAAAAACTTCTTTTCGCTGAGGTCGACCGCATGTTGGCACTTGGTGTCATTGAAGTGTCGCAAAGCGCTTGGTCATCACCTGTAGCCTTGATCGTCAAACCTAATAAAGTGCGCTTGTGTCTCGATGCGCGTAAGGTAAATGCGGTTACTGTGAAGGATGCTTATCCCCTGCCTCTCATTGATGGAATTCTCAGTCGGCTTCCTAAGGCTCAATTCATTTCGAGTTTGGATCTGAAGGATGCCTTCTGGCAGATTCCATTGGATGCAGCGTCAAGGGATAAGACAGCCTTCACAGTGCCCAATCGACCGTTGTACCAGTTTGTTACAATGCCTTTCGGCCTATGTAACGCACCGCAGACGATGTCTCGCTTGATGGACAAGGTCATACCTGCTCATTTGAGAACACAAGTTTTTGTATACTTAGACGATTTGCTTTTGATAACCGAGACCTTTGACGATCATTTAGCTTTGCTGCAGGAGGTAGCCATCTGTATTCGACATGCTGGTCTGACGATAAATATTGAAAAAAGTAAATTTTTACTCAAACAAATTCGTTATTTGGGTCACGTGATTGGGCATGGAACCATCAGTACTGATCCAGAAAAGGTGCAAGCGATTCGAGATTTTCCCTTGCCAAAAACTGTGCGACAGCTTCGTCGTTTTCTCGGTGTCTGTGGATGGTACCGACGGTTCGTGCTAAATTACGCTTCCGTTTCGACACCGTTGACCAACCTGTTGCAGAAAGCGAAAAAATTTGTTTGGACTGAGGAGTCGATAGCAGCTTTTGAGACCCTCAAAAATAGCCTTAGTAGTGCACCTGTGCTTCATAGCCCTGATTTTTCGCGTCCGTTTTCAATCCAATGCGATGCCTCTCAGTATGGAGTCGGAGCCGTTCTGGCTCAACGTGATGATGATGAAAATGAAGTCCCGATTGCGTATATGTCACATAAATTTAACCAAGCGCAACGAAACTATACCGTTTCAGAACAAGAATGTCTTGCAGCGGTCATGGCCATAAAAAAATTTCGAGCTTACGTCGAAAGGCATGAATTCGAAGTGATCACTGATCACGCGTCTTTAAAATGGTTAATGGGCCAAACCGACCTGCATGGCAGACTTGCTCGTTGGGCATTGAAACTTCAAGGTTTCTCATTTAAAATCATTCATCGCAAAGGTAGCCAAAACGTAGTTCCCGATTCTTTATCGAGAGTGCATTCGCCGGAGGATGTCGAAATTTCAGAATTGACAGAAACTGCAGTTACGACTTGGCCAGTTTTGGATTTTTCTTCTGCACATTTTAAAACAGAAAATTATCTAAAACTGGTTGACGAGTTTCAAAAAAATGACGAGCAACAACCAGACATACAAGTTGTGGACGGCTTAATTTACAAGCGTTGTGAATTTGCAAGTGGTGATCCCACCCAAGAAGAACAGTCATGGAAACTCTGGGTGCCTGAGGAATTGAGAAGATCTCTCATTGTTGAAGCTCATGATCACCCAATGAGTTCTCATGGTGGGATTCACAATGCGACTCAAAATGTTGTATTTTTGGCCAAGAATGGCAAAACAAGTCCGCGACTATGTGCTGGCGTGTGAAGTTTGCAAACTGACCAAAGCTCCTAGTTACATACTTCGTCCACCTATGGGACAACAGCTCACTTCGATTCGAATTTTTCAGAGACTCTACGTAGACCTTTTAGGGCCTTACCCTAGGTCACGCTCAGGGAACGTGGGTCTCGTGATTGTGCTTGACCACCTGTCGAAGTTTCATTTCTTGGAACCAATTCGGACCTTTACCGCCAAAAAGATTGTCGAATTTCTAGAGAAGCGAATTTTCGCAATTTTCGGTGTTCCCGAAATTATAACCTCTGACAATGGCGTACAATTCCGATCTAATAGGTTTAAAGATTTAGTACAAAAATATGGTGTCAAGCATAATTTAACTGCAAATTATTCTCCTCAGTCAAATGCTGTCGAACGTGTGAATCGTTCAATAATCGCAGCCGTTCGCGCATATATTCATCCGGACCAAAAAGATTGGGATGAAAATTTATATGCGATAAGTGCCGCTCTCCGCAGCTCAGTTTACTCTTCTTCAGGTTTTTCACCATATTTTGTTGTGTTCGGACAAAATATGATATGTCATGCTAAAAGCTACGAACTTCTGCGAAAACTAAAAATGCTGGAAGATCCCACAGCAGCGGTAAAACCTGAAGAGAGAACTGAGTTGATTCGAGAACAAGTGAGAGAGAATCTGCGTCAGGCATTTGAGAAAAATGAGAAAATTTACAACATGCGCACACGTCCCGTGAGTTTTGAAGTTGGTCAGATTGTTTACCGAAGAAGTTTCGCCCAAAGCAAGGCCTCTGAGCATTTTAGCGCAAAGTTGGCAAACGTTTTCGAGAAAGCTAGGATCACTAAGAGGATGGGTTCGGCATACTATGAGCTGGCTGACATGGCGAACAAACGGCTTGGGGTATTTCACGCTAAAGATATTCGAGAATAGTGCCTTCAGTTCTTGTAACGAGTGATGGTCGGTTCCGAATAACTGTTTTGTAACGGCACCAAATCTCACCATTTGCGTTGTCGGGGTTGTTCACGATGTGGTGTATTTGTCATATCATTGTGGTATAACATTTTCACTCTTTACCACTTAGCTGAACATACCATCGATAAAACCTTTTATTTGGTTCAGATACACAAGGTAATCTCAGGTGCACAGCATCGTGAACGACCCTAACTCGCAACGGTGTCAAAGTGTGGACTGACAATTTGCTGTTTGACCGCTGACGGATTTTAATTTGGCAGCTGACAATTTGCTGTTTGACAGCTGACACATTTCTAAACTTGGCAAATGTGACAGTTGACACGTTGTCAAACATGACAACTGACACTATTTCCACCTTTGAAAATCATGACTGTTTGTTTGCAACCCGTTTTGCCGTAGTCATTGTGTCACACAGCGGGTATGAGTTACAAGTTGTATCATACACTTGCATAGTGCAAACGCTGAGAAGAAAGCTACTTGTGTGACAAAGGGCATTGAGATTGGCCAGAAAACACGCGGTAGAGGAAAAAAGTTGAAAGTTGCTGAAAGATGTTGCTGCGTATTTTCTGTAAACGTGATTATATTTAAACAACCAAAAAACCGTGAAAACTACGCATTATTTTGATCGCGCAGCGTCAACATAATATAATTTTATGAGTTATAAATATCGCACTTATATTTAACTCTTCCGAGTTTGTAGCTGGCAGCCCGTTTGTTCTTTACACTTTTGTGGTTATGTGTAACGCGTTGAGGGCAGGCCGAGTTTCATAGTGCACAAGAAGATCGTGAATGGTTAAGGAGCAACTTTGAATAGAATCTTTTTTTTTATTTGAATCCGCTAAATGTGGAATGGAGTTTAACCACTTTACGCACTAGCAACAAAGGCTATCGGCTCAGCACTATCATAATATATAAACAAACGAAGGCAACTAAAGCACGTTAATTTATTGGATTAACGGCTTCTTTGTGGTCATCTTGGAATAACCCGCCGTCTACAATATTCACGAGCTAACTACATGTTAGTTCCGTCTTTCACATGTTGGGACTTATGGCTTCAAATGCTCAAGCATGAATTGCAAGCTGATGTCAGAATATATTGAATTCGTTGCTGACCGTTTGTTGAACGAGCTGGGTGTTGACAAGGGTTACAATACACTAAATCCATTCAGTTTTATGGAGTTGATTTCTTTGGATGGTAAGACAAATTTTTTTCGAAAATCAGCAGGAAGCAACGTTAATACATATTTAGTGTTTAGTAAATAATATTTAAATATTGAATTAGTTCCTTTTAACTTCTGCTTCTTTTAAAAACAATCACCAGTGACAATGTTTTTGTTTACAAGTTATAACCTAATAAAAGTTAAGAATAAAAAAATCAACAAATTCTTAATCTGCTTAAAATAATGTCAAGTTTTACACAATTTTTTTTATAACTTTAAATTTAAATTTGAGAACTAAGAATTTCTTTAAAATTAAATTTATTTTAAACCAAATTAAACCTGTTTTAATGTTTGACTTATGCATTTATATTTTAGAAAATTAGGGCATAATAAAACGTTCAATCTCTATACTTGTAAAGTTTGACGAATAAAAACCAAGAAAGTACATGTTAATAAATCCTGTAAATAAACCATGTAAATAAGTATAATACGTTATTTTTTTATATATAAGAACAGAGAAATGGCACTCATATAAATACATACAAACTGAAAATCAAATGCACACAGATGCACTTAAGTTAACCTTGATTTGATACATTTAAACATTAATCCTAATTTCATACACTTAAACATAAAATTAATTTGATACATATAAAATATTACTTACCTTTTATATACACTACAAAGAAAATTTTTTGAAAATTAAAAATGAACAAAACTTGTACTTACCTCATTATTTACGTTACACTAGAAAGAAACTTTAAGAATTTAACAATTTTGTATACTTACCTTTAGGTTACCTAAAAAGAAATCACCACCAAACAATTACATTGAGACATCTTATGTTTATATTGATTAAATAAAATTGGTAATATGATTAATTAAATCTTAGCCCTTTTATTTGGTCAGGGGGAGAAGATGTTTGCTTTTGGGAGGGTTTCCAATATATTTAGCCCCTGAACCCTCACGGAAGGGTGGGAAAAGTGTGGGCCGAGCTCGTCCACCAGAGCTCAACGAGTAGGTGTTGGATGATTGGGCCAGGGGTGCCCAAACGGTTTCCTTTATTTTTTTTATATTTGTTTTACTTGATTTTTAATTCTCGTTTCAGAAAATTTTTTTTGTATTCTTTATTTGGAATCACCGACGTGCGATGACTTATGCACGTGACATTTGTACGGCAAGGGTACACGTGGACGGCCACAAGACCCCACCCCACATCTCACCGAACTGCTAGCAATGGCTAACTAGCACGTGCAGCCGTGGCCAACCTAGTGTCCGCGGGTCACTGGACCGGGGCGATGATACCACCTCTGTGAGTGAACGGCCTTATAAATACTGGTCATCGAGAACCAGGGGCGCTGTAAAAAGGCGCCCTCAAACTAAATGCAAAGGGCCGCCCTCTCGCAGAGATGGTAGCACCGCTCCACAACAACCAAAATGTTAAAATTTTGAAATTTAAAATTCATTTTTGAATTTTAACGTCCATGTTGACTCCAAATTTTCGCCTCCGTTACACCACCCTAATGTGCATTAGGCCGGGTCGATTTGTGGGGATGCAAAAAATCGCCCATTGCTCAGTGAAAATCGTATTCTAGGGATCAAAATAAGAAACTTTGCCCGAAGAACTATACCTCTAAAATGAATTCTAATGCCCCAACTTTTCCGTAGGCTCAAATTTTGAAAAATCCCTCTTTGACCCATTTAGAGTGCACCAATCGAGTCCAAAGGTAGGACCGACCCCTTCTAACTATTGAGGGATAATCCAAACATGCCAGTGGCACACCCCCTGGAATCCCCCTGGGGGATTTCCCATACAAACATTTGTTTGCAAAAATTTTTTTTATCCCTAGAATACGATTTTCACTGAGCAATGGGCGATTTTTAAATCGACCCGCCCTAATGTGCATGTGCAAAAACAATTCTGTTGGAAACAAACGCAAAAACCGGTTCCATCAGCGTCAGTAACGTGCAGTGAAGAATTGTTTTTTTTATTGCATTTGCGCATGCGCATGTTGCCGTATAAGCATTTCAGTAAATTTAATAAAAAACGAATGTGATTGCTTTTGTTGTTGCGCATGAACTTCCCTGTAGGAAATTTTAAAGTGCTTTATTGAAAAGCAAGTAAAAAGGGCTTCACTCTACTTATGAATAGTGCTTTTTAGAAGTGCTTTGCTCTCGCCGCAAATGGAGCTGCAAAAAAGCTGTTTGCTTTCGAGATGCTTCGTTCTCTTTCGTTCTCTTCTCTTTTCTCTTCATTACGTGCGAATGAAAAAAGCGTTCTTTCCAAAGGCAGACAAAGACCTTTTTTTAATCACTTTTCGAAACGAGAGCAAAGCGCTTTTTTTATCACTTTTCATAGCGAGAACAAAGTTATTCTTTCCCATGATATGACAGTGTCAAAAAAGCTCTATTTAAAGCGAGAACAGAGCGCTATTGTGGTTTATAAAGTGCTTTAAAGGTGGTTTCGAATCGCTTTGTTTCCTAAAGAGTTGTTATAGACATAAAGTGCTGTTTGTGTTGTTTTTTGTACGTGCATGTTCTTTTTTTGACATAACCGTAATGGCAAAATTCTGTGTCGATAAGCATTAACAGCTTAACCGAATCTTTATGTAAAACGAAACATAGGCAGAACATCGTGAAAGAAACGAGCAACGGTATTTTTTGATATGGAAAAATGTGCTTCTTACCGTGTCTCGAACCACGTTCAGCCTTCGTTTCGTTATACATAAAGATGCAGTAAGTCTGATTTGAAAGTTTCGAGAAAAATTGCTTCAAAGTTTTCAATCGGCATTCAGGCCTGTAGCCAGACCAAGAAGACAGAGGGGGCAGGCATGAATTTTGGAGGGGAAATTTTTTGTTTTTTCATTTAAATAAAAAAAATAATTTTTTTAATAGGTGAAATGAATACATTACACATATTTATTAAAAAACAGTAAATTTTATAATATTAACATGGATATATAGATCTTTTTATACATGAGATTAATACATAAAAAATAATATAAAAATTAATTCAGGTCTTTGTAATAAAATGAAGGTAAAAATACAGAATTTTCTGACCTGTAAAATTCGGCGATTCTGCATTCTGCTCTTTAGTAATACAAACATAAAAAAAAAATAATTTTGACAGTAATATTATATGCTATGACAATTGTGAGAAGCAAAATGTTCCAATTTTGAAAATTTTTTTAAATTGAATCCAAAAAAATTTTGATTAAAGTGGTTACTTTTAATAAAATTTAACAGCTCGGTGAGTATTTCTTAAAATTCCATGCAGTACCGCACTTTACATAACCTCAATCGTTAATAAATCGGAATTCAAAACAACAGTGCAGCCAATATCAAATGAACAAAATGTGCATTTTTGCCGTTCTTTTCTCAGATCAAAAGAAGTCAACATTCTGTAAATTCAGGTCAGAATCTAAAAAATTTTGCATTCTGTGAGGTCAGACTTTTTTCAGTAAAGAATGCGCTATAAGACATTTTTTAAGTAAAACAAATAAAAAAATTGAATTAAACCGCATCCGTCGTTTGCATCAAATTGATGCAAATTTTTTATTTAGATTTATAAATTAAGAAAAAACATGCATGTTTTGATTTAAATCTTTTGCTTTTTTAAATTTTTCTAGAAAATCTTTTTTAAGATTTGCAGTTTTTTTTTATTTTAAAATTAATAAACATTCATCATGCATAAAAAAATTTAAAAATTAAAAACATTTCAATGAATTATATATTTTTTTTTTGTATCTGCATCAAATTGGTGCACAACGTGCTTTTCATTTCTAGAAAGTTGCTATGGATGCAGGTTAAAAAATTATAGCAATAAACAAATATATCTACAAAATGCATATTAATTATTCATTTAAAGTTTTTCATTGTCTGATTTGGCCAGGGGGCAAACGGTTGTAGTAGGGGGCATTGCCCCCTTGCCCCACCCTGGCTACAGGCCTGTCGGCATTTAAGTTATATGAGAGGGTCACGGAATTGTTTATAGAATATTATATCAAAACGGTCACTGTTCAACCCATGTTTGACCGTTGTTCAGACGAGATGAGTTTTTGATTATTTCTAGACCTATTTGTTAGTTTTCAGAAAGTTTTGAAAAGTAAAAATATTTCTTTAAAATTTACTTATATTGTAAAGCAATTTTGTTTTTAATTATTTTCTACATATGGATATTTCCATGGTCGCGCACGTAAGGTTCGTAAGCCTTTTATATTGGTAAAAATAAAAAAATTAAAGAAAAACTTTAGCTTTTGTGTGCTGTTTTGATTTTTGGATAGCACTCTAGTAGTACTATATTAAGTGTAAAAGGTGAAAGTGATCGAAAGCATTGTCTCAAGATCCAATGATATAAGCAAACAAAAATAGACGCTTGACGTAACAAAAATAGAAGTGGTTTTTGTCTTTCCTTAAACAAAGCGTTGAACGTTTTTTTAAGGAAATATATTGCATAAGGCTGATAAAGTGTAATTTAGGACGGTAAAAATTGAAAATGGAAAAAATCGAACTAAACTTTATTATAAGAGTATTTATTATACTTATGAAAAACCACTGGTCTCTAGTCAGTAGAAGTTAATTAGCTAAAATATGAAAATCAATAGTTTTGCTTTTAAATGCTTACTTCTTTTGGTTCGTACTGTAGCAAGCCACCAACCACACTGCCATCTAACGTTGAATAGCAGAGCATGTAACTCTTCTCCGAGCACCACTGTCATCGTTGTACAGTTTGAGAGTCAGTATTACCTTGTATTTATGTGTTACTGAAAAAAGTGTTCTCAGTTTATCTCAAACTGTTTTTCTTCGGGTTGTGTTCTTAGCAAACAGCGCAAAGTGCATAACGGCAGTGTGTCTTCTTTGAGAATAAAAAACGGTTTTAAAAAAGTACTCCTTATTTACACGTGCCGATATTAAAACAATTTCTCCCTACCAATTTTTTGTATGTATTTTTAATGCATTGTTTCATGTGCATAGTCACTTACAAATAATGTTATTGAACAATTTTCCAATGTTTTCCTTTTGCTATTACCTTTTT
This sequence comes from Dichetophora obliterata, assembly GCA_963920525.1. Classification (NCBI taxonomy): domain Eukaryota; kingdom Metazoa; phylum Arthropoda; class Insecta; order Diptera; family Sciomyzidae; genus Dichetophora; species Dichetophora obliterata. The sequence goes on along the minus strand of OY986437.1, from coordinate 211,733,813 downwards.
ACAATTTGTTTACTGTGCATAGAATCTTAATATATGATTAAACGTGTTTACAGGAAATAATTGCCACAGTTTACATAACAGTACATTTTAAGTGCTCCGTTTAAAAAAAACCTTTTAATTTTTTTTTTTTTTTTTTTTTGTAATGAAAAGCCATTCCAACACTAAAATTACAAAATTTAAAATGGAAAATATAGGTCGCTGCGCCTAAAAAAAATGGTTATGTGTTTTTCAGCAACTTTTCAGAAGAGCAAAAAACTGATTTTTTTCAGAGCATTTCTACTACTGCGAGCACAGATCTGTTTTGATCACTTCTAAACAGAAAAGAGATCTTAAAAACAGTAAATGCAGAAATATGGGCGATAGATAGTGTTAATAAGATATGCAATAAAAATATTGTCAAAAATCACATAACGAATTTTGTAGGTGCAGCGACGATATGTAGTATTTTCTTTCAATTTTCCAATTTTTTATTTTGGCATATTGCAATCAAATAAAATTAAAAATTGGAAACAGAATTTTTTTTTCATATTGTATGGAATTTTCTACAGTATTTTTTGAATATACGGAGTAATGTTTTATTAACATTTACATTTGTACGATTTGTGCAAATTTTAACTAAAATTTTTTAAATGGTCTTCATTACAAGTATGAAAATCCCTTTATTAATGGCGTACCGAACACCATTTTTAAAAAAAAAGTTATTCATATCCTTTTTTTTCTTAAAAATTTCACTAAAACCGCAATTTAAACGGCGAAAGACCTTTATCATTGGGCTTCACAAACTTTTAAGACCTCCATAGAAGTTGCTTATGCAGACGCTGACGACTACAACAAAACAAAAGAAGAACTATTTTCAAGGTATAAAAATGCTAAAACTATTACAGGAACTTAAAGCTTCCATTCTTTTATAACTTTAGATGAAACTTCACTAAATGTTAGCAAACATTCCGAAAGTCAACAGTATTTCTTGAGCAAAATTGTATATTAAATATAAAAAATAAAAATAAAGAAAAAATTTATCAAGGTTAAGTCCGTATCTTTGGGGATGTCTGAAAAATTTGACAATACGATTTTTGTTCTAATCTATTAGAATTACCAAAAAAATCTGTATAACTTCCAAAGTATAGCTACTTTATTCTTTTTGTCACACAAAGATATCAAAATATAAGGAAGTTAACAAGAGACGCATTTACTTACTACATTTTTAAAAAAAAATAAAAAAACCCATTTTAGTTTTTAGATATGTTATATATATTAAATAGACCTATCTAAAAAATTTTTTTTTTAAAAAAAAACTTGATCTTGGAAGTGTTTTAATAGTTTAAAGTCTTATTTTTGGCAAAAAAATTTTTCAGTGTAATATAAATTTTTTATAGTATATGTTTTCGAAAGCTGACTTATATACTTTTCTAATGGCACCAAGATTTTTCAAATCGGTTGAGTCATTCCATAGTAATCGCAACTTAAAAGTACCTATTACCGTCATTTTTCAAATATTTCGATACCTTACCACGCCCACATGTTTTCAAAAATGCAATTTCTAAAATTGAGGTTGTGTTTCTATAGGTAAAGTGTATGCAAAGCTGTATGCAAAATTTCATTAAAAAGTGAGAGGGTCGGGTTCAATGCATATCGGTTTTGATATGAAATTCATTAAATATGCTTTTTTAACAACAAAGAAAAGACAAAACCAAAATAAACTTCAAAGTTATATTTTTGCACACTTTAAATAGGGAAATGTTTAAAAAAACAGTATATTTAAACACTTTCACAAATGTAGTATTTAAAAAATATGTACACAGAAAAAACAAATTTAATGAACAGCATACGTTAAAATTAATTCATTGATTTTAATGAAAAAATCATTGAATTTTAATGAATTGCTCATAGATTTTAACGTACTGTTCATTGAAATCAATGAAGTTATATTCATTAAAAATGTCTTAATAAATATCAATGATTTGTTTTCATTATTTTAATGGTCTTTTCATTGATATCAATGAAAAGTACATTGATTCCAGTTGTAAATCAAACTTTAATGAACCATACATTGATTTTTAATGAACAGTTCATTGAATTCAATGTTTAGGTCATTAAATGCAGTGTATAGTTCATTAAATTCAATGTATAGGTCATTGAAGTCAATGTATAGTTCATTGAATTTAATGTATTGTTCATTGATTTCAATGTATAGTTCATTAAATTCAATGTATTGTTAATTAAATTCAATGTATAATTCATTAAATTCAATGTATAGTTCATTGAACTCAATGTATAGTTCATTAAATTCAATGCATAGTTCATTAAATTCAATGTATTCAGTTCATTAAATTCAATGTATACTAATTTATTCCCTTCCCAATTTTGTTTGAAGTGAAACGCGAAGTTGTGAAGACGTGTGGCAATTGTGTGTGTAAATTTTAGATAAAAGGTGATAATAAATTAAATTAAAAGTGAAGAAAATGTTGTGCTTTGATTGTAAAAGAAAATTTAAATCTGTTGAATTACTATTAGTATTAGTAAAGAATAGGAAATATACCTGGCATTTTAAGTGACTGCTGCCATCATTTTCAAAAAATGTTTACATTTTTAAAGGATGAAAACCACATAAAATATAAAGCTGTGCGGGCAAAGTTGGCAGAAATTGAAGATTTCACTAATTACAGTGGTAAGCTTAATTTTTCTCGAGGCTAAATAAATAAATAGTTATTTTTTTCAATTAATATCTTTCCAGACAGTACTGCTATGAAACTTCTTTGGAGCCTTCATGGGTATTTGGTGCCCACTCAAAAAGTATGCAGTAAGGACAACTTTGGATGAAAAACTTTCCTAAAGCATACAATTACCAGTTCCCAAGAGGCATTCGTTTTTGTTGGAAGCAGCATCCAGGAAGTCGAAAATATTCAACCAGGCGAAAATATTCAACCAAAAATATAGGCGAAAATATTCAACCATTAATCCTTGCTGTTGGAGAGAAGAACTTCTCCTCATTCCCCATTCATGGATGGTGTAAAATTTCAATTTGCTAGTTTTATTAGAGCCGTAGATGTGTGCTTTAAAATTTTTCAATTATTTCAATTAAAATATCCTGCGGCATGCACTCTCCTGTGGGAATTTATTGCCGTATATTTTTATAAATTTACAAACTATTCAAAATCTTCGAAAATTTGTATATTAATTGACTCTTTAAAATAAAAAATATTGTTGAAATTGTAATTATTTTTTTATATTAAAAATGTTTAGAGAGGGATTAACAAATAATTCGTTGAATTTAATGTATAGATCATTCATTCCCATGAACTAAATACATTAAATTTAATGAAATATACATGGAATTCAATGAATGAAATTCAATTAACTGAATTTAATGAACTGTACATTGAATCCATTAAACAAAATACATTAAATTCAATGAACTTAATACATTAAATTCAATGAAATAAACATTGAATTCAATGAACTATACATTGAATTCAATGAACTTCAATACATTGAATTCAATGAACTATACATTGAATTCAATGTAAGGTTCATTGAACTATACATTAAATTCAATTAACTATACATTAAATTCAATTAACTATACATTGAATTCAATGAACTCTACATTGAATTCAATGAACCTTACATTGAATTCAATGAACTTTACATTGAATTCAATGAACTTTACATTGAATTTAATGAACTTTACATTGAATTCAATGAACTTTTCATTAAATTCAATGAAAAAATCATTAATTTTGGCATTTTTTAATGAATGTATTCATTGAATTCAATGAAGTATACATTGATATTCATGGAACCATTCATTGAAAATCACTAAGTTTTATGAACTATTCATTAAAGTATGAAGAAAATTCATTGAAATCAATGACCACAGTTCATTGGACCAAAATCAATGAATAATTCATTGAAATTAATGCACCTTTTCATTAATATAATGTACCTTTTTGGTTCAGTGTACAAAATTTGTAATACAAATAAATACTTTTTGAGAAATAGTATCATAGCCGGGAACATATTTTTCAAAACTCAAAAAATCGAGAAATTCTTCTAAAAAAAAATCGAGCCAACCTAGAATAATGATGATTTTTATTATCTAGAACAATACCCAATAAAAGTAGCAATGTCGTTTTCGCCACGGAAACATTTAATTCCAAATTGTTCACTAGTGATATTGGTTATTGCTTTTTTTGGTCTATTCAGTTTTTTCTTCATAAATATCTGAACTTTCAACATATTTAGATTATTCAAAAACTGAATTGAATCCCTCATCCATTGCTTTTTTGTTTATTACATTATAAATAAATAGTCAAAGAAAATCCTAATTTTTCTAGAAACTTTATTTAAGCAAGCTTAAATTTGGCATGGGTGTAACATTAGCGAAACTTAACCCTAAATTAAATGCATACATTGATTTTTTTAAATTTTTAATGAGGATGCAAATATTTCCGTTTTTTTATACAATACAGTATTTAATAATTTTTTTTTTACAAATCTCAATCAAATTACTAATTTAACATTATTTCAATAACACTATTGAGGAGGTTACTGATTGATCTTTTGAACCGATTTTAATAATTTTTTGTACACTTATTATTTTATAATAACTAAGGCTTATAAATAGAGAAAATTCAAAAATATATGAAACAAACTCGGCTATTTCAAAATATCGTTTACATCTTTTATTACAATGTAGTTAAGCCTTTTCTGTGAAAAATTATCTCCTTTTAACGATCAAAAGTTATCGCCAAAAATCTATTTAAGTATGATATAGTGAAAATAGTTTTTTATCGATAAACTTTTATCTTTTACTCAAATTATTTGTGAAGCTTGATTATGTTGTTCAAAAATATGTAAACGATACTTTAAAAAAATCGTTTTTGACTAAAAAAATAAATCATAAGAGGTACCCTTGTTTTTTTAATAATTGAAACAGTAAAAACCATTTAACACAACAACAATTTTTGATAATGAATGTAAAATATACATACTGTATTATATACAAACATACTGTATATAAAAAAAAATTTTAAAATTATTATGAGCTAACATTATAAAAAATTCAAAATAAATAGCTTACTTAAAAAAAAACAATTTGACCCTTTCAAAACTTAATTTTGTTAATAATAGTTAAAAATTTTGCAGATAACATATGTACATTAGGGCGCATCGAATAATTTAGATCGTGTTCTAAGAGGTCTCAAAAGTTGCATAGGGTGGTCGAGATCTCCCAAAAAAATTTTAGGCGAAAATAAGGATGTCTTCCTCTCCCGCAAGGGCAAAGTTGTTTTTAAGAAAAACAGGCTGATTTTACGATCACAAAATGCTTTGATTTTTGTAAGAAAAACTACATATGTCTTAAAGTAAAAGTAAATAAAGACTTTAACTAACAATATCCTGCCAAATACGATGCCACTCTCGATTTTCACCCACAAGGTCATGTGTGAAGGATATTCGAATCTAAAGGTACACTCGAGGTAGCACAAAACTTCTGATTGCTATCTGATTGTCTAACTTTTGGCGATTTTGATTATAGTATGTTTTCCTTAAATTTCCTTAAATTAAGGATATTTTCCTTAAATTTGGGGAATTAATACTTTTCATATTTTATGCATATGCATTTTCTTGTTTTTGAGAAATGTATACTTGAAAGCAATAATTTTAACTTTTTAAAAGAATTATTATAGGGTTTTATATCTCGGGTTGTTTTTAAAAGAGTTAAGAACCAGACATCGTCATCGATTCTTACTCTTTTAAAAGATGACCAAATCTTCACTGACTCGGCTGATAAAGCGAACCAATTGGCTTGATTGTTTGCACAAAATTCCATTCTCTCGGATAGCAGGAGATATACATACTTTCGAACAAGAGCAGTTAAAAGGGTCCTTTCAAATCTCAACGTAAACAAAGCCTCTGGTCCTGATGGCATACCGCCAATTGTGCTTAAAATGTGTCCTTCTTTGCTGGCTCGGCCTTTGCGCAACCTTTTCAACATCTTCTACACAACAGGAGCATTTCCATCTTGTTGGAAGGTGGCAAATGTCCAGCCGGTACCTAAAAAGGGTGATGCCACGAACCCTGCAAACTACCGACCCATTGCAATATGCCCTACGCTTTCCAAATTTATGGAGAGCGTAATAAACTTCAATGTTGTGAACTATCTGGAGCACAACGAACAGCTCAGTGACCGTCAATATGGTTTCCGTAGAGCTCTACTGGTGATTTTACGGCATCCTTAAACGAAAAATGGAATAAATGCGTTTACTTTTTCGGCGAGAGCAGGGTTGTTGCTCTTGATATTTCAAAAACGTTGGCATAAAGCGCTCGTGTCAAAACTTGTTGCATATGGTTTTGGTGGTAACTTTACACGATGGATCACGAATTTCCTCAAGGACAGAACGATTCGGATCGTAGTTGACGGTATTTTGTCCGAGAAGCACGCCATCAACGCAGGATTACCACAGGATTCAGTCCCATCGCCCACCTTGTTTCTGGTTTTTATAAACGACCTTCTGCCGTTGACGCATAACCCAATACATTCGTTTGCGGACGACAGCAGCATTAGTCATTCATATTTATTAAAAAAACGCTCAAGCTCTATGGAGATTGAGAGAAAGAAAATATGAATGACACACTCTTAATGATCTACAAAAAATTTCCGAGTGGGTTCTCGCTAATAGAGTAGAGTTCAAGGCAAGCAAGACCCAGTGCTGTCTGTTAACCCACAAGCGTGTGGATTGCCCTTTAGCTCCTATCATTATGAATAGTGTGGAATCAGCCGCTCTTGACGTTCTGGGCATATTGATCCAATCTGATCTTCGTTGGAATGATCATGTTTTCGATGTGGCGAAAGAAGCGGGCAAGTGCCTAGGTTTTTTAAAACGGTGCAAAAAATATTTAACTTCAGCTGATCTTCGCTTGATCTACACCTCATATATTAGGCCGAAAATGGAGTACAATTCGCACATTTGGGCAGGGGCATTAAAATCTTATTTGGGGCTTCTGGATCGAATTCAACGTCGTACGATATATTTGATAAGGGATGAAAGCACTTCATCCTCTCTCAACTCTCTTGGGCATCGACGTAATGTTGGTTGCCTCAGCCTTCTGTATAGGTACTACCACGGGAAGTTTTCAAGGGAGATGCATGGCCTGACGCTACCAGTTCGTGTGTTTTCCAGGTCAACTCGGGCAGCTGTTCAAGCCTGAAAAGGTCACAATTTAAACAGAATATTATGTTTATTTAATATTTACGCTGTAATTTGTTGGTGCTTTAAATGGTAATACTGATAGCTAAAATGTGAGATATATGTCCGTGATTTGCTGTTTTCGAAGCGAGAAAATGGCATCTATTCAAAAAATAACAATTCATTTCTTAAAAATGAATAAAAGTACTTTTGTTATTAAAATTATGGAGATAATTTGTACTTAATGATTTGTTTTAAGATAATACCTTAAAATTACTTTTATGTAGGTTTTTGACTTTATTTTTTATAAAAACACTTTTACTTATAGTAGATGGGTAAATAGTAAATTTTTCGAAAAGCTTAAAGTCTTTCATTAAGGAATTCAAAAATTTCTTGGGAGCTTGAATTGTATATTATTTAAACAGAATGCATTATTAAATAAATATCATGTTTAACTTACATTAAATACGCCATCCACTTGTAAATGCTGTTTTAACAAAATGAAATAAAACCAGAGCTTGAAATGTTAGCAACGTTGGTGAAATATAAAATGCAAGTAGAAAATAAACAGGGTCGCTCAAATACATTTCAAAAAATGGTTTAACCCATTTAATGCAGATCTTAAACGCTTCTTACGATTTCTTTTAAATTGCGTGTGCTTTCTTATATTGATCACAGGAACTACCACACCAAATTTCAACTTTGTACCTTTCACCGTAATCGAAATATGAGTTAATGTGTTCTAAATGGGCCCAAATTCCTTCTGCAAGGTCAGCACAGTTTTTTTATATAAGGAATTTTCTACCAATAGCAGGTATAGTTAGTTAGTTTGCTGAAATAGATTTTACATCTATATATATAAAATTGAATGTGTGTTTGTTTATTTGTTTGTTTGTACCTTATAGGAGACCAAACCTCTGGACCGTTCTCCCTGAAATTTTCACAGCATTTAACTGGGACTGTGGCATGATTAATAGGGTACTTTTTTCGACCACGCCCACTTTTACGCCCACTTTTTTAAAATTATGTAATTGCTCCCATATAGTTTTTAACAGATTTACTTCGAATTGTATACACATTATACTCCAGGCGAGGTAGAAATAAACATTTCTTATGCCACGCCCCCTTTCACGCCCCTCATCACGCCAAATTTAAGTTTTTAAGTTTTTCTTCTCTGTACAAATTTGTTCCTACCAACGGATTATTTTTTATTTGGTAGTATATTGCTCTTAATACTGTTAACGTCGCTATATTACTATGAACCACGCCCACTTCACCGCCCCCTTTTTTAATTCACATACTTACTTATACCACTAACAATGTTTGCTATACAAAATACTTTTTTTTGTAATATGTATTTACCTAAAGTTTTATATACTTTTTATCTGCAGGTAAGGTAGCCATAGATTTTTTTATTACCAAATCCCCCTTTTTCGCCCCATTTTACTTTAATTATAATTAATCTGCTTTCAATCTATATATGTAAAAATGAATGTCTGTCTGTCTGTTTGTTTGTGCTTTATAGGAGGCCAAACCCTTGGACCGATCTTCCTGAAATTTTCACAGCATGTTACTGTGAGTCTGGAAAGAATAATAGGCTTTTTAAAGTATTCATTGGACAAAGGGGCGTGTTTATTTAAATCGCCATATTTGGGGTATTTTTTGACCTACGTCGATGATATTTGGTACATATGGTATGGGCATAGTTAGGAATACGTACCAGGAGAAAAGTGGGTTGGACCACGCCCCTTTTTGGGAAAATTAAAAATCGTTTTATATTTTTAACTACTGGACCGATCGTCATTAAATTTTCACAATAGGATATTCTTACGAAATAATAAATTCTTGACTCAACATCAAGGGCTTTCGAGACTGCTGTTCAGCGCGAAACACGCTTAGAGATTCAGCGATCTCGAACCTCAACATCAAGGGCTTCGGAGACATCTGTTCAGCGTGAAACACGGTTACGAAGCGACCGCTCTCGAGCCTTGACATCAAGGGCTTCCGAGACTTCTACTCAACGTCAAACACGCATGCGAAGTGACCGATCGCTATCCTCTTTATCAAGAGCTGTCGAGACACCAGAGCAACGTGAGGCACACCGTCTACAAGATCGTAGTCGAAGAGCACAGCATCGTCGAAGCCCTGAATCATATCAGCTGATTGCATTCCACTACACATCAGAAATTGATTGCAGTGAAGATGAGTTAGTTGCCATTACACCAAGTAATAAAGTTTGCCAATACTACAATGCCTAGAAATATAAAAATGAAGCACCTGGAATGTGCTGCGCAAATGGTAAAATTGCTTTACCCGAACTGCTACCACCACCAGAACCACTACTATCGTTAGTTTCAGGTAAGAACAAATAAATAATTTGCCCCTAAGGCATCAAAAAAGGAAGAAGAGGAAAAAATAAAATGATTATTATTCAAAATAATAATATTCCACTTCATAGGAACAACAGCGGATTCCCAACATTTCTTAAGCAACATACAGAAATACAATTCGTGTTTTCAAATGACATCGTTTGGTGCGACTAAAGTGGTTCGAGACAACTTCATGCCAACATTTAGAGTTCAAGGCCAAATTTATCAACGAATGGGTTCAATATTGCCAATTCCAGATGAAGATCCTAAGTTTTTACAAATTTATTTCATGGGACAAGCGGATGATAACGACCAAGTGCAACAGCGTGAGGGGGGTAGCGAAGCACACCGGGCTCAGCTAGTTTTTTTATACAAAAATTTTTTGCAAATGATAAAAACACAAATTTTAAAATGTTTAAACTAAATCACTTGTGACTTTGAAAATGTAGTAGTTATTGTAAAAATTTCTTGGCAAACAATTTATAGCTCTATGTTTTCTTAAAGCAACAAACAGAAAATTAAACACTTAGCTGTTTACAATCCTGAAATATGGTCAATTCTGCAGAAGCATTTTCATGGGTTAAAAAATACCCAGCCGCGGTTAATGGGTTAAATACAATTTTATATCGCAGATTTATACATTTCTTGACTATTTGAGCAGTCGAATAATTCGAGCCAAAAAAACCATTTTTTGAATTTTCGAACCGGTCGAATAATTCGAACCGGTTTTGCATACCCTAATAAAAAGTCTATTAAAATTCATATCAAATAATATATGACCTCTGGTGGTCAAATATATGAACTCGTTCTATTAGTTTTACCACCTCAACATTTCCACATTTCTTCTGAACACCCCTCTATCTGCCACCTTTCTAGGGTTTTCCCATACAAAAAGCAAAAAAAAAAATTTATATTAAAGTTCATATCAAAACAGCTATGATCCCTAGGGGGGTTAAATGTATGAGCTGATTCTATTAATTTTTCCCCTTAATATTTCTTCTAAGCCGGTGGTCGGCACTAAAGGCCCAGTTATAATGGACGTAACGTAATGTAGTGAAATGTCACTGCAGCGGTGTGTTCTGTTACTTACTGTTTCAATCAATACTTTTCTTATACAAGTGATTATAATAGAAGTAACGTAATTTAACGGGACGTAAAGATCCGTTGGATTTCGATTTCTACGTTACTTTACATTACGTCTGTTCAAAGAACAACTAAACATTGAGGTTAGATTCGATTATTGCGCTATTTTATGTTGTTGAACTACGCTTTTTGTTGAGTTTTCGTTATTAATGTGATAGTTTTATGTATCCACAGCTATGGATGACGAAGATTTAATTGTATTTGTACAGGAACGTGCAATTATTTAGGACAAACAACTGCCAGGCTACTGCCTATTATAATTGCTACAACGTTTTCTTACATTACGTCCCGTCACGATGACAGTTGACAACATTACGTTACTTTACATTACGTCTATTATAACTGGGCCTTAAAGGTCTGCAGCGAACCATCCGTTCTACTTGTACTAACAGTAACATAACAAGTAATAACCTGATAATATTGGTACAAATACAACAAGGAGTAGAACAGAACATATGCTTATATGCTTTGGAATGAGCAGAGAGCTTATCATCTCTTTCTCTGGCTCTCATTATAATGTAAGCTTTTTTTCTCTTTATCTGTTCCACTTAGTGGAGTATCTGTTTTAACCAGGGACCGTACCGGTTATGGTTTTTATCAAAAAAGTCAGATATTAACAGTAATCATTTAACTTTTATTTTTTAAGACAAAAATACTAGTTATTTAATGCCTTTTATTTTTTCGTGCAAAAATAACTGTTACTTTTGACTTTTATTTTTTTGGTCAAAAATAACAGTTATTTTTTGCTTTTTATTTTTTCGGTCAAAAATATCAGGCAATTTAAATTTTTTTAAAGGCCATTTGAACGGCAAAAAAAGTTTTATGCAATTTTTATCGTCTCATCAGCGAGCACATTTTGAGCTATACAACTTTTAAGTTTTTAAAGTTTTTATTCGGCCTTTGAAAAAATACGAACTACCTGATATTTTTAACCAAAAATATAAAAGGCACAAAATAACTGTTATTCTTGACCTAAAAAATAAAAGTCAAAAGTAACAGTTATTTTTGCCCGAAAAAATAAAAGGCAAAAAATTACAGTTAATTTTAATTTTTATAGTAACAGTCAAAAATTTAAAAGACATTTAATATTCGCAAAGCTGCTGCCATTACGATAAAAATGGTATATTTAAAAAAGTACTCCGGCCACTTTTACGTTATTCCTTTTTCATCTGAAAATTGTAAAATAACAGCTATTTTCAGTCCCTGGTTTTAACCCTTTTTTAAATGGATATATCCATTCAATATGGATATTCCATATCGTTCTCTTTGTATTGATGTTGTGTTTTTCTATTTCTATTCTACTAAAAGAAAGTAATGGTGAGTGTCTTTCTGTGAATGGACGTTTTTCGTATTTTTGGTAAATTTAAATTATAAAAAGTACTTAAATGCATTGTACTTACATAAACTGTTTCTTTTTTTGTTGTTTATTTCGCTCTTTATTCTTTATGCTTGCTACGTCACATACTCCAGATGTTCCAAATAAAGATAACAGTATTATCGATATATCTGTTTGTTCTGTATGTGCTCAAACTAGTATTTTTGATACTTGGTAATTTCACTCTCTCATACCTATTCCATCGTTATCTAAAAGAGAAATATTCCATGCATACTCAATGCTTAGAGAGCGAAACAGATACAAGTAGATATAAGAAAAAATAACAACACACAACTGGTGTACTTGGATGGATCTTTGCAGAGCTTTAGTCGGCACCCATGAAGCACATGCTTTGCTAAGAGTCGCATGAATTCGTGAACACTCTTTCGCTCACTCAACAAAAAACCAGTGGCGAAGCAGTATTGTTTTGGATGAAAAGCAATTTTGTTGTCTCACTTCCACTTCAGTCTCATTTTTAATTTTGCCGACCACTGTTTTAAATACATCTATAATACACTCAATATGCCATCCTTTTGTTTATCCCCTACAAAAAAATTTAAACATATAAAAATATCATTGCTCGTCTACACAAAAACGTGTCGAACGAGACTCGAACCATGTTCGTCATACAGAGACTTGTGTGACGCGATGAATTACCATTATTCTCAATATCGCCCCCGCATAAGGCTGGGACCAAATTACGCGGTTTTGACGCGATCGCTACACCGCTCTCACGCTCTTTTTTCTCAAATGCGGCTGAGAAATACTGAATTCTGCATGAATTCTGCAATTTATTTACAATTTTTTTTTGTCAAAGAAAGACAAAAATAAGGCCCATGTTTTTTTTAAGTTCCGAAGTGCATTAAAAAAAAATAAAAATTTGTTTTAATTTTCTTTGTCATGAAATCATGATATGTATTTTAGATAATTAGTAGTACTTAACTTAATTACCATATCTTTATATTACCATATATATATACCTTTAATTTTTTATTTCTATTCTACGTTAATTTAAATTTAGGTAATTTTTATTCCAATTTATACATTGTTTTGTTAATAATTTGTTTTTCTAAGGGTTAATTATTGTTTTTGTTAAAAAATAAGAAAAAAAAATAATAAGATTTACAATTTTAGTATGATTTAAAATAGTAATTTTTAATATTTGTTTAATATAATAATCTTGAAAATTTTTATTTTTTATCCAATAATGATCTTAAAAATTAAGCTTAAGTGGAAAAAAAAATAATGGCTTGCTAAAATAATTTGTGGGGAAGTGCATGCAGGGGCGTAACTAAATGGGGGGCACGGACACAAGCGACATGGATATGGTAAAAGCGATTTAGGTCGCTGGTTTTTTCAAGGGGTTATCTACCAGATGCTTGCGCGAGATAACTATGGATGGGTGGGTGCATAAGAGGGTTGACATCTCCTCGTACCCTATAGCTTTATGGTGGTTCGGTCGCAGTTTTTTTGTATGAATGTTTTGGTCTCGATTTTTATTTTTTTCAATATTTCTTTATTATGAATCTGGGTTATTATTTATATAATTTTCTTTTGCTTGGACTTTTTATTTCATCCAGTTTTTCTTTTATTTTCGAATTTAGATGTTTTGTTTAGTCATTACTTTTTCTGAGTTTTTGGTCTTTTTAAAATTATACTTCCGTTTCAAACCGGAAGTTATTGTTGCTCCCTCGACCTGGCATGGCGGGTTGAGAACTGTGCCCGTAAATTCTGAGCTAGTCGGCGCGCGGTCATGCCAGGTACGATAGCTAGGGACACGTAACAATAAAAAATTGTAATTAATGAATTTTTTGCCTATTTAAGTTATGTTGTGTATTTTAACGAAAAAGATATAATAAATTTTAATAAATGTTAATAAAAAAAAAATAATATTTAAATGCATTTATTTATTTAAATTATTTAATAATTTAAAAACATGCAAAATGCAGTATTTTTCAGCCGCATTTGCGAAAAAAGAGCGTGAGAGCGGTGTCGCGATCGCGGCAGAACCGCTTTATTTGGCCCCAGCCTAAGTTTTACTTCTAAAATATTAAAAATATAAATGCTGACTTAACAGTACTGCCGCAATAAATTTTAGTTAGTGATTTGATCGATCTTGTAAATAAAAAACGAATTGAATAAAAATAAAAAAAAACAAAAGAGATGGGAAAGTCAAAACTTTGCATATTTAAAATAAAAAACAAATTCAACCCTTTGATTCAAGATGGTGCCGAAGTTAAGGGAGCTACTAGGGTTTAAAAGGAAGCGGGTCGAAATTTCCCTTAAAAAATTTCCCTTGACAAAATTCACCCTCACAAAATTTCCATTTCCAAAATTGTACCTTTTTAAAATGTCCCTTTTTTTAAATTGTATTTTATAAAATTACCCTTTACGAAATAGCCCCTTTACAAAATTGTCCTTTTACGCTGCCCATCAACATAATTTTTTAACTTAATACTGTGAAAATAATGAATGCATAATTCTTTATCAAACGGTAGTTTTATTCAAAAATTAATTTAATACAGCTATACAAACAACCAAAACCAAAAACTATCGTTTAATTTAAATCAACTTACAAAAAATAAAAAGATCTTATGAAAAAAGCCGTAAATTTTAGGAAATTCTTTTCAAAAATGCAATAATGCTTAGATCCCTCCTCTTTCGGATAATTTTCTTCAGTTGCTTGCTTCGCTTTATTACGTTTTCTTTTTCTTCTTTATACGCTCTCCATTATCTCTCCTGGCTATTTTAGCTTTCGCAAGAATTAGCTCTTTCTGCAGATCGCCTATTATTTTTTACAAACCGGCATGGTTTCTTCCAACGACGACTTTCAAGCGGCGATGCCAAGCCTCTACACTATTTTGTGTTCTTGGGAATGCTTCCGTTTGCCATTTTGTGCAATCGTGCACAGACCAGAACTCCGGAGAATATCTTGGTGCTGCATTTTGTATTCCAACATAATACTTTTCAAACAATATGCTAATTTTGTTTACGTCCTCATCGTTGTTCTGATCGATATAACTTTCGAAATTTTGTGTAATTTCATTGGGCGGTACAAAAGCCAAGCCTTCAATCACCCGAATTTTAAGTGAGAAATCCTCGCAGCTGTCATATTTTTGGGTTAATCTTAAAAAGAAAGAAACGCTTAATATTAACATTCAAAATTAGGACGTCTTTAAAATAAATGCCTGATAATTGTACATTTTTTGTTCGCTTTACCTTTCTTTTTGAACTCGTCTCCAAATAATTTGTCCAAAATTAAATAAACAGCCTCTCATATTTGCATTCGGAAAGCAGGTTTTCGCAGCAGTAATGATTGCTTTTTCGAAATCGCATAAAATTCTTTTTGGCTGCAGTCTTTTGCCGAAGTCTAGTGCCACGTCAATTAGTTCACGGAAAAAAAGCTTTAAATAGGCTCAAAGATTTTTTGCTCATTAAGCAAAAAATTAGAGTAACTATTTCACCGCTCGCTCTTGCATGGATCGAAAACATTTGCCCCATTATAACTGGAACAACATCAAACGGTTCATCCATAATATAGCAATCGCTTCTTTGAAATAGATTTCTGAAGGATCTTGTTACAAGTATAATGAAAAACTCATCTGCAACCCATTTCTCCGACATAACAAACAATTCTCCTTCAAGCACGTATAGACTCAGTGGACTATCTATATCTATATCGCTCGCGCTTGATTTTTGCCTTATTCGCAGCTTTCGATGGAAGATAGTCTCGGCTGCAGCTCGGTATTGACACCACTGACTCCCTTATTATTTGGCTGCATGGTAGACAACTTTCTCTAGGCAATTTCTTAATTTTGCTGTTCGCCTTGCAAATGTCTTTTTCGGCTGAGAAAGGGCTATGCGAATTTTTATACAATGATTTTATGACGACATGCATATCATTTTGAACTGCAGTTACGGCGCGATTCTTACACTTATCCTTAATCATACTGCTGCATCTCCAATTAAAAGTATTTTTATATGCCCGATGCAAGTAGTAAGAATAGCCACCTATATTTAATTTTTCCCCAATTACATGACCGACAATTAAATTTGCGAAAAATATAGAAATTTTCTAAACGATAAACGCTTGAACCTATTCCTTAATCTTTGACTGACTAATGACTGCAATTTAGTATTTCGCTGCAAAAAAAAAATTGATGATTCATAACAATAACAAAGAACCGTTCTTCTAAATTTGAAAACCTGTTTCTGAGAAGTGATGAGCTAAACAGATCAAACATATTTGCAAAACAATACTGCAATGCAAAAAGTGCTATAATGAAAGTGTTCACTTTTACGAAATTGAACAAAAAATAAATAAAAAAATAATATGTTGATTAGGGTGGGGCGATTTGAACACCTTAATGGGCGCATCGCGTTTCTGATTCTTGGGATTGTACTGAGCAAAAAAGTCCACTAGACCATACGTCTACGGTAAAAATCGAGCTTCCAGATTTTGACTTGCAGTTTTTTCTCAGGCTTTTGTCACGTTTTTTTTTGGATATTTCGGCCTATAACAGCCAAACTTGACATTGAGATTTTCGATCCAATACTAAGACAAAAATCTCAATGGTTTGGCTGTTATAGGCAAAAATATAAAAAAAAACGTGACAAAAGTCTGAGAAAAAACTGCAAGTCAAAATCTGGAAGCTCGATTTTCACCGCAGACGTATGGTCTAGTGGACTTTTTTCCTCAGTATAATCCCAAAAATCAGAAACGCGAAGCACCCATTAACACTTTTTTCCTTCCATACTAATCGCCCCACTCTAATGTTGATACTGTGGAGAAGTGTGCGCTTCTATTAATTTTTTAATTTATTTTTTGTACAATTTCGTAAAGGTGAATTTTGTAAAGGATAATTTTAAAAAGGGCAATTTTGTAAAGTAAAATTTTGTCAATGAAATTTTGTATAAGGGCAATTTCGACCCCAATCCGTTGAAAATTCAGGATTAAGCTTCCCTAACGGTAACCTATATCCATCTTAAATTTAATCTTGTTGAGTCTTAGTTCCCAGAAAAGCTTTGTGAAATGTACAAATTTTGCAGCACTAATATCAATGCCCTTTTGAAAAAAATTTCAATTGCATATGAATCTGGCAACATTGTTTGTCCTACCATTTACACAAAATATTCAAAGTGTAAACAAAAACAACCCCCCAGAAAATCCCAGCACATCAAAAATCAAAATTCAATTCATTAACTCTCGCTGCACACACAAAAGATACGCTCTCGTGACTCACACTCAGGCGCACTCCCACTTTTAGCGACCCACAGTTGCATTTTATTTAATATTTTCTTAGCTTTGTTTCAAGCCTCTTTAGTTATTATGAAAATTTGGCGAGAGCAACACTTGCAACCGAAGAGTGTATGTGTGTGTGTGTGTGTGTGTGTTGAGCAAACAATTAAATTATTGATCGATTTGATTTCAATACACTGGAGAGGGACGAATACGCGGTGGGGTCCTGCAACCACTCTGAAGGGTGGTTTTTTGTATGACGCGGGCGCATTAAATTCCCCCACACGCACAGAACAGTTACAAAATATCTATAAACCGTTAGTTTTTGTGCGATTACCTTTTTGTATGATGACTGCAAAAGTAGGAATACGAAGGAACGAATAACAAGCCGAAGTCAGGCAGGCGAATTCGTTCAATTATTGTTGTATTGGCAATTGGCAACACGACACAATTACGTCCAACGGCAATTGATGTCGTCGACGTTTGTCGAGCAGAAAGAAGTGTGAGAGAAAAGTTTTCAAGCTGCAAAAGTTTTAAAATGTTTTGAAGTCGCCATCTTTAAAGTCAAATATTTAAATACCAAGGAATTCTGTGCAAACGTGTTTAAGTCGTGTGTGTGTTAATTAATTGAAAATTCTGATGAAATTTGTATTCATGTGAAGCAAAAAGATTCAACAAAAAATAAAGTGATATAAGTGTCCGACCGAGGCAAGGTGAAAAAGTTAATTTGGAAAACATGTAACTTAAACAAATAACAGTTAAAGCAAAAATTCACGCTAGTTTTTGCCAAGCTCTTTTGTGCGGATTAAGAAACTGATGTAAACTAAGTTTTTACTCTAAATTTTTTGAACAAAAGTGCGTAGAGCAGCAGGAAAAATGTCGCCGTTGATGATGGTAAGTTTGTTTATTTTCCGTTTTTCATAAACAATTATTCTACTTTTTCTAAGTTATGCAAAATTTTATCTGTATTGAAAATTTTTATTGATTTTTCCCAAAATTTGAGACTTGTCTGGCTAGCGCTCCGCTCTTAGTTCTTTACATTTTATGCAGTTTTTCACTACCCATACCATATTTTCATTGATTTGGCGCTGGCGCTGTTGCCTGCCCACTCCAGTCATGTCTGCTCTGCTGTCCGTCCTTCAGTGTTAGGAGGCATGGAGCCTCCCTTTCTAAGGCATTGCTACACAATCATAGTTTTTGCGCCCAATTCATCCCCTTCGCTTCGTTCACTCGTTCGTTCATTTGTTGGCTAGGCAATAAATTGTATCTATAACAATTTTAAAATGCATTCCTGTGCAATATCTAGGAAATAGAAAAAACAAAAAAAAATTAACATTAAAGTAGAAAACATTTTTATGTACAACACTGCAAATCAATGAGCGAATGACATTTTTTTGTACTTCTCTCATGTTAGCTCTGTTTTGGCTGGCCGAGTGTGCGAGTGTGAGGGAGCACGCACTATGCTTGCTTAGGGTGAGTTTGTTTTCATTTGTTGTTTGTATTTTTTTGCAAAATATATGTAGATGGCGCTGTGAGCGCTACTTCGTAATTTTGAAGTATTCAAAAAAACTATCGTTACGAATGTTAGGAATACATATTGAAAGAAAAATACTGTGTAAGCTTTAGGCAAGATGAAGATAGAAATTCTTGAATCGCTAGTCAAGATAATACTTTTTAATAAATAAATAAACACATTATCAATATTATTTATACATAATAATTATATAAATAAATGATAAATTCATAAATTATAACCGTTTTGGGAGAAACAATATGACAAAATTACCTTTAAAGATGCCTTCTATGTAATTGACCAAAAACAAATAATCGCAATCATTCCTTGCCCAAGATTGTTCCAATCAACACTTGAAGTTGCTTGAAAGCGTTTCTTTACACGTTTTGTAAGATCGAGAGAGACAAATTACAACCAAAATGTCACTCTGTATTTATTGAAAGTACTCGAACTTTACATGAGTTATAAAATATGGCTAGGATTTAAAAATTTTTTTTTGTAATAACGCTTATACGCAGTTTTCTTTTTCGCCCAATAATAAAACTGATTAATAAAATTTTTAAAAACAACATTTATTTTTATTATATGAAAATTTTCTTTTTCTTTTAATCAGAAAAAGCACTTAGTTTTCAAGCGAAACAATAAAACTGATATCGGTTTTAACTCAGAAAATAACACTTATTTTTTTGATCCAAAGTAAAATAAATAAATATAGAAATACAGAAGATAACTTATTTTTAATTTTTATTTGTATACTTACTCAAATTTAAATTTAATTCATTTTAAAAACTTAACGTATTTTTTGAGTTCTTTTACATAGAAAATAATGCGTTTTGCTCAAAAATAAAACTAACATTACAGCTTAAAATAGTAACTGTACGTATATGAATATTATATTATTTTATATTTAATTTAAATATTTTGTAATTTTGAAATAGTAAGTAATCTCACGAAATAATACTTACTTTTTAGTTTTATCTTAATTATAGCGAAAATAATTATCATTACCATTACCATTTCCATTACC
This sequence comes from Dichetophora obliterata, assembly GCA_963920525.1. Taxonomy (NCBI): domain Eukaryota; kingdom Metazoa; phylum Arthropoda; class Insecta; order Diptera; family Sciomyzidae; genus Dichetophora; species Dichetophora obliterata. Next base: position 211,713,957 of record OY986437.1, on the reverse strand, counting down.
ATTAGCATTAGAATTACCATTACCATTAGCATTAGCATTAGCATTACCATTACCATTACCATTAGCATTACCATTAGCATTACCATTACCATTAGCATTACCATTACCATTACCATTTCCATTACCATTAGCATTACCATTAGCATTATCATTACCATTACCATTGCCACACCATTACCATTACCATTAGCAATACCATTACCATTACCATTACCATTACCACTACCAATACCAATACCATTACCATTACCGTTACCATTACCATTACCATAAGCATTACCATTACCATTACCAATACCATTACCATTACCATTACCATTACCATTACCATTACCATTACCATTACCATTACCATTACCAATACCAATACCATAAGCATTACCATTACCATTGCCACACCATTACCATTACCATTACCATTACCATTACCATTACCATTACCATTACCATTACCATTACCATTACCATTACCATTACCATTACCATTATCATTACCATTAGCATTATCATTACCATTATCATTACCATTAACATTACCATTACCATTACCAATACCAATACCATTACCATTACCAGTACCATTACCATTACCATAAGCATTACCATAAGCATTACCATTACCATTGCCGCACCATTACCATTACCATTAGCAATACCATTACCACTACCAATACCAATACCATTACCGCTACCATTACCATTACCATAAGCATTGCCATTACCATTGTCATTTCCATTACGATTAGCATTACCATTACCATTACCATTGCCACACCATTACCATTACCATTAGCAATACCAATACCATTACCGTTACCATTACCATAAGCATTACCATTACCATTGTCATTTCCATTACGATTAGCATTAGCATTACCATTACCATAAGCATTACCATTACCATTACCATTGCCACACCATTACCATTACCATTATCATTACCATTACCATTAAGTTAGTATAAGGTAAATTTAATTTTTTAACATCATTTTATTTTTTCTGAGTTTCAGTTGATTTTTTTCTTAATTTTAATTTATCTTTTCTGAATTTAAATTGATAACTTCTGAATTTCAAATGGAATTCTGAATAAAGGCATTTCCAAAGAAAAGTCCGCCGTGTCCAAAAAATTAAAACTTATTATTTTATGATATTATCTAGGAGAAATATTTTAATTTTACTAAAGTAATTTAAACATAAATTTATTTACCATGATGATCGAATCTTTTCTTTTTCGTAAATTTTAGCACATGTTTTGTAAATTTTTTTGTTTTAGTAAAAATGGAAGCCATTGGCTAAAGATAATATAAAAAGGTTTAGGCAAGGAAAGAAAAATATATTAAATTTGTTTTTATTATTGTAAGTTGTTTTATTTTTTATTATTATTAAATTGCATAGTTACTTACTACCAAATTGAACTGCAATGGAAATGTAAGTACCGTAACGCCAGTAACGTCACGCCAGATCAAAAAGCCTAATAAAAAACCAGAGAAGATTATAATTGTGATCACTTGAAAAATAAACTTATATTATTTCAAATCCTTCTAAAAAAGTTGTATACAAAAATCTTGCCCAATTCAGAGAGTTTTGCAAATTTTGTAATACAAGTCAAAAATCACTTCTGGTTTTTGTAACGTAACGGCAGCGCATATTTTTGCTTATAAATATCTCTAAATCCTTGTTGTCATTGTTTTAACTTATTATAGTGCTATATAATTACTACAAAATTTCTTATATATATACAGTCATGTGAAAATAAATAGGGACACCAGTATTTTTATATTTAAATCTGCATGAATTACATACAAGGTGCAACAGATATAGCATTAATTCCCTCGGGTGGTGGTTCTCCTGGATAAGGCGAGTATAACACTCTATGGAGTTTCCTCCCACATTGTAAAACTTTCAAGATACAGGGTGTCTTTCGGTTTTGGTACGCGTTCAGTATTATTGATCTAGAATCTAAACTGCTCACCATAAAATAAAAAATAATTATTTTTAGAAAAAATATAAACTTTTCCATCAACATATCAACCACTTTCGTGTCATGTGCTGCAGCGGAGCTAAAATTTTGAGATTATCAAACGAAATATCAACAAATTTTGTATCTTTTGTTTTAGCGGAGCTGTAATCGTCAAAAATTAGTTAACAGTTTTTTTCTAAATTCTAACTTTCGATGATAACAGCTCCGCTAGAGAAAAGATACAAAATTTGTTGATTTTTCGTTGGATAATCTCAAAATTTTAGCTCCGCTACAGCACATAACACGAAAGTGGTTGATATACTGATGAAAAAGTTTATAGTTTTTCTAAAATAGAAAATGTTATTTTTTATTTTATGGTGAGTAGTATAGATTCTAGATCAATAATTCTAAATACGTACCAAAACCGTAAAACACCCTGTATCTTGAAATTTTACAATGTGGGAGAAAACTCAATAAAGTGTTATACTCGCCTTATCAAGAAGAATGACCAGCCGAGGGAATTAATGCTATATCTGTTGCACCTTGTATATAATTCATGCAGCTTCAAATATAAAAATATAGGTGTCCCTATTTATTTTCACATGACTGTATATCTTACAAGACATAGTAATGGTATGATCTACTAAAATTGTCATTCCTGTAACTAATTAAGAATGGCAATGGTAAATATAGTGTGTTTTACAAGCAAGTTTAGGTTGTAAAAACTCAGCTAATTTGCCCATATAATTTGTTTTTATTTTTAATTTTTAAATAATGGGTATTTAAAAATATATTGAGTTTCCAAAAAATATTTGCCATAACTCACGCGACATAGCCCATGCGACAAAATTTCCTTAAATTAAAATTGGGTGATTAAGTAATATGGTATTAAAGTAATTATGTAATTTAGTAACTAACAAACAAATTTAATATGTTGTCCTTTTCTTGCCTCAACCATTTTTCTATTATCTTTAGCCAATGCCTTCCATTTTTACTAAAACAAAAAGCTTACGAAATATTTACTAAACGTTTACGAAAAAGGAAACTTCATTTGAGAAACATTGCAGACGATTTGATCATCATGGTTAATGAATTTGTATAGAAATATCCTAAATTAATAAATTTAAAATGTTTCTCTTAATAATATCATAAAATAAAAAGTTTTTAATAAGTTTTAAGTTTTTGGTCAAGGTTGAGTTTTTTTTGGAAATGCCCATATATTTCGAATAAGAGCAAAATCGAATCATAAATACGATTTTCGATAAAACTTCGACTCTGGCGCCACCTAGCGAAACAATTTTTTAGCAAACGTAGTTTCTTTACCTTACCCTTGCCAATATATATTTCGAATATGAGCCAAATTGGACTATAAATACGGTTTTTCGTAATAACTTGACTCCAACGCCATCTCGCGGTTATTTTTTCTTAAAAACCATGTCCTAGCAACTACTACTACTAAAAAATAACCCACATCAGTTGAGCAATATGGATTATTAAACCAAATGAAGAAAAAGTTATACGTAAGATATTAAGTATATATTGAAAAACATTGAAAAAAAATTCTGAAGGTCGAATTAGTTCTTAATTGCGTCTGTAGAGGGTGCCAAAGTTAACTTAAAAAACCGAAAGGATTTTTGTGATTACCCACGAAAATAAAATTTGAGCATTTTCCTTTCGAATTAAGATCGTTGAAACATTATATTTTTCAGTTAGGCACATTTTCTGGGTAGAAATCACAATTATTATTTTAAAGAACTACTTTTTTTGAAAAAACTTGCGGAAAAATCAGACAAATCCTCAATATTTTTAAATTAAAAAATAAAAATAACATCTTGTCCCACCCAAGCAACACTATTCGAGTAAAAAAAGTAGACATTCGAGTACAAAAAAAAGTATTGGATGTAAATAAAATATGATTAATTCTGCATTCACACCAAACTGCCATTTGGTGTGAATGGCATTTAAAGTGATAAAATCATGCCAGCAAATAAAACTTGAGTTCTGCCTAACAGCAATTTAAATATTATGATCGTTCATTGAAACTCAAGGGTCAAAGAAGCTACATAAATAGAAGGCAACCACTGGAACATCAAGACTCAACTCCCTCAAATAAGTATTGCGATCAGTGCAAGCCAACAACCAACAATCATAAGACACTGAAATGCAGGGTCGAAGGGTAATAACAATAATAAAAACTACCCACCCACATGGAGAGTCAGTTCGAATAAGGGAAAATCCACCCACATATCATCAGTAAGCTAACCGCCTGATCTTGTATCACGAAAATGCTCACCAAAGACAAGCAAGACACGAGACGCAACAGAATTCTGTATATAAGAAAAGTATTTATGCTCGTGTCTTGTTTGTCGTAGGTGTGCTTTTTTGTGATACAAAATAAAGCGGTTAAACTAGCTCAATTTAACATCAGCAAAAGATAACACTTCAGAAAAGTGAATGTACTTAAATACACGAAGGGTTAAAAAAAATATGTTTACTTTATCTATATATATCTATACTATTATATAAAATTTAAGTGCAATTTCACATGTAGCATTTAACTCCAAAAGTAATGGGCCGATTTTAATTAAAAAAATTATAATATCATATATTTGCTACAGCACGTTATTGGGTTGCTTTCCTTTTATTAAGAAATTTTAATAATAAGTATGTATGTATATTTTATTAAAGTGGTAAGACCTGTTTTATATTGGGCAAGACTTGAAAGCAAGATTTTTGACGTTCCCTTTTGAACTTGCCGAAAGCTTATACACTTAGAAATAATTGAATTCAATTTCATTTCTTCTTTGCTTATTTTCTTAAAAACACGAACATCAAAATAACTCACAGATATAAAGCAAAATAGAATTAATATTATATTCAATAGAAAAAGGCTATAAAATAGAATTAATATTATAAAAAATAACTAAAAAATAACATCAAAATAACTTCCACACGAATTGCACTACATCCGAATATAACAAACTCGCCTTCATGTGCGAAAAATAAAATGAAGCGCAATGCCAAAATTGCGAAAATAACAACAGCAACTTAAAAATCTTGCCAGTGCAGAGCAAGTTTTATTTTTCCCCTTCGTCACCGAAAATTCACGTAAACTCACCACGATTTGCCTACAAACTCAAATTCTTGCTTTCAAGTCATGCCCAATGTATAAGAGGTCAAAGTTTTTCAAGAAATCATCCTAGATTCCAAGCATTGCTTAATCATTTTCTTTTCACGCGTTTGTGTTGCGTGAGTTTCAATAATCTCTATGTTAGCATTTTATGCTCAGCTTGCACAGCACATAGTATAACTAGACAAGGTAGTGTTAGGGCTGAATGTGTTCTCTTTGTGTTCTCTTAGTGACCATAACTGTCAAACTCAGCCATTTTGGTAGTTTTGCCAATTTTTGCTTTCATATTGCATTCTCATTGGTTACAGATTTTGTTTGAAATGTCAACTTCGTTTTGACAGTTTCGGTCACCGGCTCTCCGCCCTTACACTACCTTGTCTAATTTTGCCATGGCACAGCGAAACAAAAAAATCATATGAGCCATGGTAAAACTAGACAAGGTAGTTTTCGGGCGAAGAACCGTTGACCAAAACTGTCAAAATGAATTTAACAGCTCATACAAAATCTGCAACCGATGAGAATGCGATAAGAAAGCAAAAATTGTCAAAATAGCAAAATAGCTGAGTTTGACAGTTATGGCCACTAAGAAAGAGAGCACATTCAGCCCTACCATTACCATGCCTAGTTATACTATAGTTTTTTTATAAAGATAATCGCTTTACCCCTCTAGCTCGAAGGCAGGCTACGCCCATGAGTGGCATAGCATGCTCCATATTCACTCTTCTTTAATTAACCCTTAACATTTTTCTATAATACAGTTTTCTCCATGACTTTTGCTTGACCCATTAACACTTTGCTACATAAATATGTACATATATGCGTTTATTCCAATGATATAAGTACTTAAAAATAATTCGCACTATAATTAAGCGGAAGCCATTGTTATTGATTCACTTTTTCCCGAACTACACCAAACTGCTACTCGCTTGACTGGCATATCTAGTTAATGCCAATGTTAAACATGCTTGATACCAATGAGATATACCTCGTTGATGACGTACTTGCACGCCAGACAACTTAACTGGAAGCTGTTGTAATTGACCTTCTTATTATACAGCATTATATCACTCAGCTCCAGCCAACTTAGCCATGGATCTCGATGGATGCAGCGCACAATACAAGTGTTTGTGTTCTTATTTTCTCTCTCTTCAACCGGTTTGATCGCACAACAACTGATGCATCATTGACAACGATCGGCGCGCGTTCGTTGGGGAGCAGCATTACTTGTTTCTCTCAATACATTTTCAAGAACCAGTTTTTCCGTTGTACTTGTACTATTGACCGTATTGGTGGTGTGGGGTTCGTCATTGTTTTGATGACGAAAAGCCGATGAGTTGCAGTCTTGCATACCTCGCATTATTTATATGAACTTTCATTTTCCTTTAGTATGATTGTGTGATTAATCAAACTCCCGCTCTGGGGCGTTATGTGCTCTGGCGGCATTAAATGATAAGCTGGTATTTCCCAAGTGATGTTAATACTTTACGTATTGTGGAGTTAAAAACGTTGTCACCCACGGATATTTCATTGATTAGATTGTGAGACACTTGACTCGTGCAGGTCACGTTGAAGAAGAATTCTTTGCTTTAATTGACATGAGTCGAGGATATTTTTTGGGTAGATTTTATAAAAAAAATTCTTTTTAAAGGATATGAGGGGAAATGAAAAGAATAATGTCAAATATTTAAGTCATTCTTACATCTTCTTCCACCTGATATTGAAATGTTGAGTCGATATTGAAAAAAAGATAAGTTCAAATTCAGAATAAGTAAATTGATGCTTACAAAATTAAATTATCTCATTGCTAAATGATTTCAGGCCTTTAGCATCTCTGTTTTGCGTGCGGGGACAAAGAAATTTAAAATTTTACTTAATTTAACTACTATTTCTTAAAAATTTACCATTCGCCTACATAGCCAGTAGCAGTTGTAGCAAAACGGCAAGGCTGTTGGTGAGAGAACAAAACATTATTTTATTTATTGCAAACCATCTAACCAGTAACAAAGGTATTGGCGCATGTCACACTTGCGCGGACACGGACAAATTTATTGTTGTTTTCGCTGGTAAAAGAAAAAACTAGAAATTGAGAGAGCTTCTTTTACCCGTGAAAACAACAACAAATTTTTCCGTGTCCACTAAGTGTGACATGCACCATTGCAAGGTCAAGTGGTGGGATACAAAGATTCGATGGCACTCATTAGAGCCGTTTATACAACGATCGAAAAAATAAGAACAGATGATTGATAACAAATCTTTTGACGAAATTACAGACTACAGAATCGGCACTCGCTTCAAGTTGTTTTCGCCCAATTCGAAATCGACACCAATCAACAATGCTTAATGACTTTGTTGTCGAAAAAACACTGGGAGAACGAAGGAAATCGACCACCAGCCTGAAATCGGCATTTGACGAAACGATCGATATTGTGTTAATCAAAATGACAAATCGATTCGTAAAAGACGATGCCATTATCACAGCTATCGATACAGCAGATGAGATAGATTTGAGAAAGATTCGGCCTTTGGCCAAATAAAATTGAACTAAAAATTGCCAAAGATTATATGGATAAAATCCGTGCAAAAAATAATTTGAGAAGGCCGGAAGATAAAAATATCAAAACTGTGGTACTGATAGAGCTGTGACTTACAATGATAGAGATGTGATTTACAATGATATTATACGTTAGGGCGTAAACTTTTTTTTTTAGAAATTTTGGGGGGCTGAAGCGGAATCCGGAAGTTCGTCACGAAAAACAATTTTAAGAATTTTTTCAGATTTTTTGAAAAAGGTTTAGAGGTCGCTCAAGGTCATTTTCCCACAAAAATATTTTTTCAAAATAACACTTGTTATTTTTACCCAGAAAGGGAGCATAACTGAAAAATATAATGTTTCAAAGATCTTATTTGGAGAGAAAAATGTTAAAATTTTACTTTCGTGAGCTTGAAAGAGGAGTTTCGACTTTTTTTCTGGACAATACAGTCACAAAAAGGATTTTTTTAAAAAATAATCCAATTTTTTTTTATTTTCACCTTAAATTTCTCAAAATTTTCGCTTTAAATAAAAAATCCTAGTATGCAGCTTCAAACAACACTTAATTTTAAGTAATTTAAAGGAAACATTTCAATAATATATTTATCCTTTTACCAAAGTAATGCGCATTTAATGTTTGGAAAAAATTAATTTTTAAGTAGATTTATTAGTGTGAGCAAAGGTTTTACAAATAACAGTTATAAGGGCTTTGATATGAAGGTTACCATGTATCACGAGGTAACAAATTAAAGTTTAGCCAAAAACCATTTAGAATTGATAATTTTTTAGAAATTTTTGTTCTGTTTTAAATATTTTTTGCGGCCGTTCTCAACCACTTGGAGCAAATTTTGAAAGCTCTACTCAGATTTGGTAAGATGTCGGTAACCATTTGCAGCAGCAACACCACGTTCAGCTATATCATTCACAATGAAGAAACATTTGATAATGTCCAAGGCTTGCAAATAAGAGGGGTTTTTTCTAAGTATCTGGGTCGCTTTCCAAAAAATCAGTGCCAATATTAGTGGAGTCAAAGAACTTTATGCTATTTGTGGTGATATACAATAGCTGAAAGTAGTGTTGCTGCTGCAAATGGTTACCGACATCTAACCAAATCTGAGGAGAGCTTTCAAGATTTGCTCCAAGTGGTTGAGAACGGCCACAAAAAATATTTAAAACAGAACAAAAATTTCTAAAAAAATTATCAATTCTAAATGGTTTTTGGCTAAACTTTAATTTGTTACCTCGTGATACATGGAAACCCTCATACCAAAGCCCTTATAACTGTTATTTGTAAAACCTTTAAATTTACTTAAAATTTAATTTTTTTCCAAATTTTAAATGCGCAATACTTTAGTAAAAGGATAAATAAATTATTGATATGTTTTCTTTAAATTACTTAAAATTAAGTGTTGTTTGAAGGATTTTTTATTAAAAGCGAAAATTTTGAGAAATTTAAGGTGAAAATAAAATGAGTCAAATTTTTTTATTTAATAAATTTCTTTTTGTGACTGTCCTGTCCAGAAAAACAGACGTAACTCCTCTTTCAAGCCCACGAAAGTAAAATTTTAACATTTTTCTTTCCAAATAAGATCTTTGAAATAATATATTTTTCAGTTAGGCTCCCTTTCTGGGTAAAAATAACAAGTGTTATTTTGAAAAACTATTTTTTGGGGAAAACGATCTTGAGCGACCTATAAACCTTTTTCAAAAAATCTGAAAAAATTCTCAAAATTGTTTTTTGTGACGAACTTCCGGATTCCGCTTTAGCCCACCAAAATTTAAAAAAAAAAGTAAAAAAAGTTTACGCCCTATTATACGTGTGTATTTTAATTAATAAATAATATTTTCTATAAATAAAAAATTTTTACCAAGCTTCTAATTGAGCAGCTTACATTCAAAACCAGATTTAATTGTACCATTTAATTTGATTAGTAAAAATTTGCTATTTGAGTTTATAATAACTTAGCAAATATTTGCTTGAGTTTATTAAAAACTTGCTATTTCAGTTTATAATAACTTAGCAAAAATTTGCTTGAGTTTAATATAAATTTGCTATCAGTTTATAATAACTTAGGAAATATTTGCTTGAATTTAATATAATTTTAGTTTTTCCTAAATACATGAGGAGTTATTTCCATTTAGCAATCTTTTTCTCAAATCACACCGTGATTGAACAAAGTTTTGCAGATTTGCAGAAAAAAATTTCGGGGAGTTTTTAATGTTTTTTATTTAGACTTATTCCAATTTTTTATATAAAACTAACTGAAACTCGGCGCGTTGCTGCCACGCTCCCTTGAATGAATAAATTGAGGTCGAATACTGAATTCCTATGCTGTACGACCTATAAATCCGAAGCTGCTCGATAGCACAAATTTGAATTGTATGCCCCTTGTCCAACGCACATAAAATGTAACCAATGAAATAGCTATTCGATATTGTAAATTTATGTTGTAAAGTCTCTTTTTTTAACTTTATGAAAAATGTAATTGTTATGAATAAGTATGAATAATAAATAATAATAATTATAATAAATCCATTAATAAAATTTATTGACTATGTTATAATGTCATAATCGTTGAATCTGAATATAATATTATTGTTAGTTTACTACCTTTGTATTTTAAAAGAACATGTTCTTATAATACTAATATCGAATATCAAATAAATTAAAAAAAAATAAAATAAAGTATTCAGTAAAACTGCATGCATAGATTGAGGTCGGATACTGAATTCCCACGCGGTGCGATCTATAACTCCAAAGCTATTTGATATCGTATATTTGAGTTATATGGGAGGTCCCCTTGTCCTACGCCCAAAAAATGTTATCAGTGAAACTGCATGTGTAAATTGAGGTCGAGTACTGAATTCCGAGGGTATGCGACCTATAACTCTAAAGCTATACTATAGCACAAATTTGGGTTGTATGGGAGGTGCCATATCCGCTTTTTTAACGCCCATAAAATGAAATCAATGAAACTGCATGTGTACATTGAGGTCGAATACTAAATTCTGATGCTGTGCGACAAATAACTCAAATTCGATATCGCAAATTTGGGTTGTATGGGAGGTGCCACTCTCCCTTGTCCAACGCCCAAAAAATGTTACCAATGAAAGTGCATGTGTACATTAAGGTCAAATACTGAATTTCGATGATGTGCGACCTCTTAATTTAAAGCTATTTGATAGCACAAATTTGGGTTGTATGAGAGGTGCAACTCCCCCTTTCCAACGCTCATAAAATTTTATCAATGGAACTACATGTATAAATTGATGTCGAACACTGGTTTTCGATGCTGTGCGACCTGTAAATCAAAAACTATTTGATGTCGCAAGTTTTGCTGTTATCGAAGGTGCCATTCCCCCTTGTTTTTTACTCCCATAAAATGTCATCAGTGAAACGACATGTATAAATTGTGGTTGAAAATCGAATTTCGAGGCTGTGCGACCCATAACTCCAAAGCAATTTGATATCGCAAATTTTTTATATACTTGTGGGCGGTAAAAGCGGTGTGGCAGTTATTTCTTAAACCATCTCGTAATCGTAACAAATCCACTGCCAAAATTTAAGCTCAATCTGGCCAGTAGTTTCGAAGTATTTTTATCTTTTCTTAAAAATAGGCGTAGCATTAGTGGGACCACGCCCATTTTAAATATAGTTACCGATAGTTATTAAACGAACTTAACTAACAAATTTTAGTTTAATACTACAAAAACCGTCTTAAATATACAATAGCATTTTTATTGATTTGTAGGCGTTAAAAAGGGGTGTGGCAACATTTTATTTTCCCCTAATTTTCGCAGTTGTTTTCAAGTTTTAAGCATCCGAGCAAATCACGATTAATTTTTATATGTATATAGATAATCTTTAAAATGCGTTCATTTCTGGGGCTTAAACCCCCAAAAACCCCCTGCATGCGCGCCTACACCGTATACTATAAGTTAAGTTAGTTGAAATTAATACCTTTAAAAAAAATAGTTTTTTATGAGCTAAGCTCTATATTGTCACACTATAGAACTTAAACTAAACTAACAATTTTTATATCTTAAAATATAACTTATTTCTGATGGCGTTGCCTTCTTTGCTCACCAAGTATTTGTTGCTATTTTTGTTGGATAATGTTGATGTTGAAATGTAATTATCGCTCGCTGCAGTTCCCATAAATCGCGCCATGCAGCGCTAGACTTCTCGTCAGCAGTTTTAAGTGGGGCGGATGCGCGAGTTACGACCCCCACTCAAACGACAACAACAAATACATATACTTCTCAGCCACCACCCAAACCATCGAGGCTCAATACGCCGCTGCAACACTTACAGTAACAATTACAACAAACACAACAACAATACCAAATTAACCAACAAGTCAAAGACATCGTTACTACATTTACAACAACAGCACAAACGGCAATTAAATCTCGGCACCCACAACAATAGCACCAGAAACAACAACATAATAAGCCCCACTGCACTACTTAAAGTGCAGCGTAATCAATAAGATATTTTAAGTGTTCCAATTTTATTTACACTCTTTCTTTATTTTTTTCCTCATAAATCGCAACTATTAAAATAGGTTCAATTTTAAAGTATAACATTAAAATCAAACTCTTGCATTTCTGATATTATGTTGCAACCATAAATTGGGCAACATTTTACGATTATTTATTCTACATATTAACCACAAGACATTAAAATGAAACCCTTGCATTTTTGATATTATGTTGCAACTATAAATTAGGCAACACTTTGCGACTATTAACTTTTACATATTAACCACATTGTATTTCTTTTACATACATTACATTTCTCCTATTTTACAATTGTATTTCTTCCATTTATATCTTTACATACTTTTACACATTTACATTTCGAAAACGAATTGGTTAGATTTTAAGAAAGAGTTGTAATAAAGTTATGTTCTAAGTTTACAGCAGAAAAGAAAAGTGTGTTTCAATCAAACTGCTCTAAGCAAGGAACATAACTGGCGCAGTCTACGGCTTGGCGAACCATCTTGTGAATAGTGAATAATCAGTATCCTTCTTATTTGAAGAATAAGTGATAAAATAATTGTTCGAAAGAATATCGAACTAAAATTATTGTAATTATCAGAAGTTATTATCGAGAGAATATCGATACATAATATTCTGAAATAAGTGTTGACTGAATATCAGCACATTTTTTTTTTCACAAGATCGGTTAAGTATCAACTTTTAATCGCCGTTGGAACTCAACGCTCTGAAAGGACGACTATATCAACTTTTAATCGCCATTGGAACTCAACGCTCTGAAAGGACGACTAGCGAACAACAAGCATCATGCAGCTAAAGCAGTTAATCATCATCATCGTTGGAAGCATGTAAGTCGAAAACTGAAAAATAATTAAATAAAACAAAGCTTAAAAATAAAACAAATAAATTTTTTCAATAAAAGGGGATAAGAAAAGAAAAATTTCAATACGTTAACAATTTTATTCAATAAAAAAAAAAAAAGAACAAAGAAAAAAATTCATGTGGAAAAAAACCCAGAAAAAACGTGCAGAAAATCAGCCCTATTCAGTTTCCCTCAGTAATCTTTTTAAAAGCAGAAGCCTTAGTTCAATTCTAGAAGAACCAAGTAGAGAATTTACTATGGAAAATACAGCCCCCATCCCAACCCTTCCCACCCCTGCCCCTGTATATGTGGATATTTTTCAGTCACTTCGCATTCCAGATGCAATAAAGGATTTGCCTCAATATGATGGCAATCCTCGACTACTATACGAATTTCTAAATAACGTAGAGGAAATATTGTTACATACAAGAGGTGCTAGTCATACGCCTCAAGGACAAATACTACTAAGGGCAATACGAAATAAGATAGTCGGTCAGGCAAACGAAGTACTAAATATGTACGGAACGTCACTCAATTGGGAAAACATAAAAACTAACTTAATTCTGCATTACTCTGACAAAAGATCGGAGACTTCACTTATTAGGGATTTACACAACTTACGACAATACAACAAAACTGTAGAAAATTTTTTCAGTGAAATAATAGAAATTCAGGCTACACTGTGCAACAATATTTTGATACACGAAAGTGATCAAAATGTTGTAGCAGCAAAAAAAGAACTATTTGCGGAAATGTGTCTAAACTCATTTTTAAGTGGTCTTAGAGAGCCACTTGGCTCAAACATTAGGGCTATGAGGCCAGAATCCTTGGCCACTGCTTTAGCCTACTGTATAAAAGAACAAAATATTCATTACATGAGATCAGAAAGAAACACATATCAGAGTAAACAATATAAGCCATATAATACGTTCAATAAATATCCAGCAAGAATGCAAAACCCACGTAACTTTACACCAAATACGTCTAACTATAATCCAAACACATCAAATTACTACCAAAACACATATAACCCAAACCAGTCCCGATTTAATAACCCACCAACATACAATAGGTTTAATCCTAATCATAACCCTTTTAGAAATAACCACAACAATAATAACAATTCGTCATTTTCTGCCAGACAACCACAACCAGAACCAATGGACACAAGTTCAGGTTTTACAAACACTAAAAACTCCACTGTATCTCAAAGGAATAATAATTCCGATGTAAGCATGCGTTCTAAATTTTCCAGGATGACAAGACCAAGAACAGAAGAATTTCATAACATAAATAAAAATCCAAGGACCCAACGCCCCAATACCTCTTACCAACAACAATTAGATCAATATACAGATGACTCAATAGAAGACATCAATAACATTGAAGATGATCAAAATTTTTTCCGATCAGCCTCACCGAACCAACAGGATACATAGACGTAAATAGACATGGATCTGAGCTAGCATATGTTAACATATCATCCCCTTTTGGTAGACCATTGAGATTTCTTATAGATACGGGAGCGTCAGCCTCATTTATTAATCCCGAATTCATACATAAGGACGATATTAAAAAATGTAAATTAACTTCAATCTCTACTATACTTGGAAAATATACTCTTAATGAGCAAGTATCATTACCTATATTTCGTGAATTCAATCAACGCGGTAATCTCATATTCCTTCTCTTCAAATTCCATAATTATTTCGATGGACTAATCGGACTTGATGCCCTTACTCAACTCGGTGCAACAGTTAATCTTGTTAGCAAATCACTTAATACACAAAACTCAACTATTAATCTACAATTTAAACCAAATATAATATCAAAAAAATACTTGATTGCACCTAGATCTAAAACAGTTATTGAATTGCCAGTAGACACTCAAAATGGATCAATTTATCTCAGAAACACAGAACTTAAACCTAACTTAGTTATATCAGAAGGTATATACGAATCAAAAAACTGGGTTGCTTCACTGGAAGTAATAAATTTTTCTGAAAATGAACAATCCCTTTTTCTTGAACAGCCTCTTAAAGTAAACCCTTACAACACTTCTGACTTTGTCGAATTAAATAATATAAACCCAGATAATACTTGTGACCCAAACCACTTTGTAGACTTATCAGAAATTCTCAGATTAGACCATCTGAATTCAGAAGAAAAACAAAAGTTATTGAAACTCTGTAAGAAAAATAACGACGTATTCTACAAAGAAGGAGAACAATTAACATTCTCCAACGAAATTAAGCACAAAATATCCACAACAGATGACATTCCAATTTACACCAAATCGTACAGATATCCATACGTCCACAAAGACGAGGTACAATGTCAAATCGCAAAAATGCTTCAACAGGGAATAATCCGCCATAGCTATTCCCCTTGGAGTTCTCCCGTTTGGATCGTTCCAAAGAAAAAGGACTCCAGTGGAAAACAAAAGTGGCGCCTCGTCATAGACTATCGGAAGCTTAATGAAAAAACAATATCAGATAGGTACCCGCTCCCCAATATAAATGAAATTCTGGATAAACTAGGTAAATGTGTATATTTTTCTACGCTTGACTTAGCAAGCGGTTTTCATCAAATAGAAATGCATCATAAACATATACAAAAAACTGCGTTCACAGTAGAAGGTGGTCACTATGAATACATAAGAATGCCATTCGGTCTAAAGAACGCTCCATCAACGTTTCAGAGAGTGATGGACAATGTTCTTAGAGAATTAGTAGGAAAAATTTGTCTTGTCTACCTAGATGATATAATAATCTACTCAACTTCTCTTCAAGAACATCTTGAAAGTCTTGAAAAAGTTTTTGAAAAATTACGTTCGGCAAACTTCAAAATCCAACTAGACAAGTCAGAGTTCCTGCATAAAGAAGTAGCGTTCCTGGGACACATTGTATCAACAGATGGTATCAAACCAAATCCTTCCAAAATAGAAGCCATCCAAAATTATCCAATTCCGCAAACTAGGAAACAAATTAAAGCTTTTCTTGGGTTACTAGGTTATTACCGAAAATTCATTAAAGATCTATCAAAACTTATAAAACCTCTTACTGAGTGCCTAAAAAAAGACAAGAAAATCGTAATTAATGATCGATATATACAGGCATTCAATACATGTAGACACCTTTTAACAAATGACCCAATACTGCAGTATCCAGACTTCTCCAAACCGTTTATTCTCACAACAGACGCTAGTAATTATGCTCTAGGCGCAGTCTTATCCCAAGGCACTATAGGCAGTGATAAGCCAGTTTGCTACGCGAGTAGAACGCTTTCCGACTCGGAAACAAATTATTCTACTATAGAAAAAGAGTTACTCGCCATTATGTGGGCGACTAAGTACTTTCGGCCATACCTTTATGGTAGAAAATTCAAGATAGTTACTGACCATAGACCTCTAACCTGGCTTATGAGTTTGAAAGAACCCAACTCTAAACTCATTCGCTGGCGCCTTAAATTAGAGGAGTATGATTACGAGATAGTCTATAAAAAGGGAAAGCTTAATTCAAATGCCGACGCTTTAAGCAGAATAATACAGGATAAACCAAACACTAACGTGGACGTAAACATTAACGATACAGAATCTAATCACGCTACAAACGGAAGCACAATTCACTCTGCTATAGAAAATCTCAACGATGGAATAGCTATTTCCGAAAAACCACTAAACGATTTTAATCTACAAATAATTCTACAAATATCAAGCCAAGCACCTGAAATCACAGTCGAAATTCCATTTAGAAATAAACAAAGACGCATAATCCGAAAAACTAATTTTAATGAAGACAGTATTACTCAAATTTTAAAAAACTATATGGCACCTAATAAATTATCTGCCATCTATACGGATGACGATACATTCAGAATAGTCCAGGATGTATACTCCAAATATTTTTCACATACCCAAATATTCCGTGTAATACGCTGCATGGAAATATTACAGGACATAACACAAAGCGACGAACAAGAACAGTTGATTAGGGATTATCACAATCGACATAACCATAGAGGAATAAATGAAACACATTTGCATCTCAAAAGAAAGTACTACTTTCCATTTATGAAAAATAAAATCACACAAACAATTAATAACTGCGAAACCTGCAAAACTCAAAAATACGATAGGAATCCCCCTAAAACAAAATTTGAAAAACCAGAAACACCTATTAAGCCACTCGATATTTTGCACATCGATATATATACAATTAACAATCACCCTATCTTAACAATAATTGACAAATTTTCTAAGTTCGGAGCAGGTTATAATCTACAATCGAAAAATAGCGTATCCATCCTAAAAGCATTAAAAACATACATCAGTGTTTACGGTACACCTCGAAAAATTGTATGTGACCAAGGTCAAGAATTTATGGCAAATATATTTAAGGACTTCTGTCGTCAGTACCAAATAGAACTGCATTTTACGTCATTCCAACAATCGAGTAGTAATTCTCCAGTAGAGCGTATGCATTCCACTTTAACTGAAATTTACAGAATTTTACTTACAACTCGAAAAGAAAACAATCTATCTCTTGAACATGACGAAATTTTAGCAGAAACATTTATAACTTACAATAACGCAATTCACTCCGCCACCAAACACACTCCCTACGAGTTATTTTTTGGCAGAACATACAAATTCAATAACATAATTTCATTTCACAATGAACACGAATACCTTCAAAAGTTAAAAGAATATCAGGAGATTCTATACCCAAAAATATGTGAACAGCTTAAACAAATTACAAGCCTTAACATAGATAAAATCAATGTAACTAGAGACGAACCCGAAAATTTCGACAGCAACAAAACCATATTTAGAAAAGAAAATAGAAGAAATAAAATGACTCCTAGATTCACAAAACATAAAGTAAAACGCAATAAAAAAGTCACATTAACCACAATAAAAGACCAAAAATTACACAAATCCAAACTAAGAAAACAAAATAAACCATAAATTTTAACATTATACCTCGAATTTTTTTTTCCAATAGGCACTTTTAGCTTGCATTATATTTGTATATTTTCACTTTTTAGGGTACAACTGGTCATTGGACAGTTAATAGAGATTCATAACGTCAAAGATAACCAAGGTATAATTCCACTCAGACTCGGACCGGCACGAGTAGTAAAAGGGTATAACAATTTAATCCATATAATCGACCTAGACAAATACCATGAAAACATTAACAAATTATCCACTACCTTTACTGAAATTAAAGCACAAGGTATACAACCAAATCTTATAAAAGTAACTGAAATGAAACTTTTCGAACTAAAGAATAAAATTCAAACACTATCACCTGTTGCTAGACAAAAAAGGGGTATCTTGAATGGACTAGGATCAGTAGTAAAGTTTATTACAGGAAACATGGATGCGGTTGATGCACAAAATTTAAATAATGAAATAACAAAATTAAAAGAAAATGAAGAAAACTTACAAAAAGAATCGGTCAATCAAAACAAATTGAATATGCAAATGATCGCAAGATTTAAAAATATTACTGAACACATGAATAATGAACATAGCACAATTGAAAAATTTGTAAACAAATATTCAAAAGAAACAGCCAATAAAATTAAAAGAAATGAAAATATTCTAGAAGAAATGCAATATCTTAACCAACTTAACTACAATATAGATATTTTATTCAATCATATCACAGACATAGCAGAAGCCATACTATTAGCCAAACTAAACATTATATCCAAGCTTATATTAAACCAAAAAGAGTTACAAGAAATTAGAAATTATATGATTAATCAATCCATTAAAATTGAAACAGATGAAGAAATATACGAACTATTACAATTACAAGCATATTATAATCATTCTAATGTCATATTCAATGTTCAAATACCTAATCTTTATACAGAAAATTATCAGCTATATCATATTATACCTACCCCTATAAACATAACAAAGCAAATAATAACAAAATCATACATAACTTACAATAACAAAACAATTCAGTTTTTCGACAAAACATGCCAAAGAATATCTAAAATATACTTTTGCCAAAAACCAATCCAAAAAGAAAACACTCAAGAATCTAAATGCCTGGGGCAGCTCATGCAAAATCAACCTGGACACTGCGACCTGTATGACCTCGGAAAGATAACAACAATCTTCCAGCCAGAAGCCAACTTTATCGTCTATATTAATATACCCTATACACTAATAAATTCTACTTGCAGTCAAAGACAATACACAGTTGAAGGTACCGGTGCTATTCATTTCCAGAACTGCGACATCGCTATAAGAGGTATCATCTACAAGAGCAATGTTGGAATTTTCTGGGACGAGATACATATCCTGCCAATAACACACTCAGGAATACAAGCCCTGTCAGTAACCGAAGCCCTAAACTTGGAAAAACTTCGCGACCATCAAATCGAAAGCTACGCATCAGTTAAACACCTCAGCACAATTACATATGCCCAAGACGCACTGCAATATACGTTAATTGTAATCCTTGTCCTGATCTTCATTTACGTCCCTAGGAAAATAATGGCATCAATTTATACACCGCAAACCAATTTCGTAAGGGCCACTGCACAATCTTTATGGCCCTCACTTCATACTGGGGGGGGAGGAGTTACGACCCCCACTCAAACGACAACAACAAATACATATACTTCTCAGCCACCACCCAAACCATCGAGGCTCAATACGCCGCTGCAACACTTACAGTAACAATTACAACAAACACAACAACAATACCAAATTAACCAACAAGTCAAAGACATCGTTACTACATTTACAACAACAGCACAAACGGCAATTAAATCTCGGCACCCACAACAATAGCACCAGAAACAACAACATAATAAGCCCCACTGCACTACTTAAAGTGCAGCGTAATCAATAAGATATTTTAAGTGTTCCAATTTTATTTACACTCTTTCTTTATTTTTTTCCTCATAAATCGCAACTATTAAAATAGGTTCAATTTTAAAGTATAACATTAAAATCAAACTCTTGCATTTCTGATATTATGTTGCAACCATAAATTGGGCAACATTTTACGATTATTTATTCTACATATTAACCACAAGACATTAAAATGAAACCCTTGCATTTTTGATATTATGTTGCAACTATAAATTAGGCAACACTTTGCGACTATTAACTTTTACATATTAACCACATTGTATTTCTTTTACATACATTACATTTCTCCTATTTTACAATTGTATTTCTTCCATTTATATCTTTACATACTTTTACACATTTACATTTCGAAAACGAATTGGTTAGATTTTAAGAAAGAGTTGTAATAAAGTTATGTTCTAAGTTTACAGCAGAAAAGAAAAGTGTGTTTCAATCAAACTGCTCTAAGCAAGGAACATAACTCGCGCGTGACTTAAGCTGCGTTTTGGTTACCGAAACATCAGCAAGTGTAAATCAAATCATTAGGGATATTCACAATGTGGTGTATTTGCCCTTGTATTGTGTATTTTTGATATTTGTAGTAAATTTTGTAAGATTACAAAAACAAAATGTACAGTATTCAAAATACAACCCTGAGGCAGAAATACAACGATGGAACCCTATTGTATTCTTTGTAAATTTCGTTGTGTATTAGATCAGCTGATCGCAAAAGCACTTCTATTCAGCATGGAGGAAGCTACCGGCAACGCTGTGAGTTTATTTAATACAAATTAATAAAATTTAGTGTTTCGTTTCAATTTTTGTATAATTTCCTTTGGTAAAATTATGATTTAAGTTAATGTTTCCAAACAAAAGAACATCTAAGTGCAGCTGATTTTGAAAAATACAATGCTTTACTGAAGGTTCATTCACAATAAGTTGTATTGTAAATTTTGTAAAAATTTGTCACAAAGAAACCACATCATGAATACCCCTAATGATCAAACTCATTTTTAGATAAAAGTATTTTAGTTGTAAGGTAAACTTTAAACCGAATTTGATTCCAATAACATGCATAAAACCAATATCTTGTCGTCATAATCCATCCATTTGTATAAGAGGTAGGGCTGGCAGTTGATCGATCAAGTCCATTTTTTTACTTATCAAAATTTTGATCGCGCAAATCTTTGTGCAAAATAAAATTTCATATGCCTAGCTGCAATACTTTTTACAATATGAATTTTTTAGTCCTACTAAAATTGAAAAAAATAGCATAGTGCGATTTCGTCCATCTGGCAACGCTGCTAACACGGTGTTGACGAAGAATCTGGACTTGGGTGGTTTGACTGTTGCCTAGCGTTGTTTATGCTTTCAAGCGTTCTTCTAACAAACAACACAAACCGTCCCTGTGGCTGTCCGAAAAACGAGAATCCAACAACAAAAAAACACCAACCCAACCAACGAACGATCCCAAAAACTGACCTGCTTCGATGCTTCCCCTTTTCACTGCCTGGTTTCATCTGCCTGACTGGCAGCCTTCTGTTGATAAAAAAAAATCTATGTATATACATGTGTATGAATACCTCCTCAAAACCCAGACCCAGCTAACCACAACAACAACACAGCTAAAGCAGCCACCCTACAAACGCCGCACCGTAGCCAGCAGTTGAGCTCGTTTTTATTGTGGGTCGTTTTTGGCGACGCAAACCACCTCGTCGACGCGGCGTTGACGCTCTCTGCACGATCGATCGACAAGCGTACGTTTTTCTGCTTGCTCAACAACGTGCCAGCGGGTGGGTTGCTCGCCTTGTTGTTGTTGTTGTTGTTGTTGGGTTTGTTGTTGTTGTTGTTTTTTTTTTTGTTGATACTGTTTTTTGTTGTACTTGCGGCTTGCTCTCGCTCTGGCTCTCGTACAGCGCTTCAACTTTGCACGTTATGTTTTGGCATTTTGTTTTATTGTTTTTCTTTCAAGTCTCTTTTGCTCGATCATTCCTTGTAAAGTGGCAGCATGCATGTTGCCGTCAACGCTACCACCTCCGATATCGTTGTCGTTTCGCATGGTCTGTATATTTTTGTGTGTGTGTTTTTGTTGTTCTTCTTTCGCCTGCTGCTGGTGTTTCTGGCTGGCTCTCTGCAGCGCTCACAGTCTGTAGGAATTTTTCATAGTGATTAGATGTGTTGCGATCGCGTATAGCGGGTGATCAACGTGCCTTGATCGATTTGTATGTTTTTCTTTTTTTTTTTGAGTTCTTGTTGTTTTTCACGGAAAATCGTCACCAATTGTCTAGACTTTTTAATTAACGCGGAAAAGTGCGAAGTTAAAAAAAAAACGGTACGGAGAATTTGAAAAACTGTTGATTATGTGTAGCTGCAATTACTGTTAAGTGATGATCGTGCGTGACGCGGCGCAGTCCACCTACTCAAGTGCCTCTCGAATTTGTTGATAATTGATAGATTTAGAAAAAAATTATAGAAACAAAAAAAATACATTTGAGGGGAGTTTCACTAAAATTTTATTACTACCCACTTAAAAGACTTGAGATGCTGATTGATGTGGTTGTGAAGCACATGATATAAACAAGGATATTTAAAAGTTGTTAAATTTTAGAGAAAAACAGGATATTTTATTTCTCTCATGAAGGATTAATTACCCCCCTTTACTTGGTTTTTGGAAGTCATATTTTAAGGTAAGTTAAGACATTGACAACATGTGCAAGCAAACATGTGTTTCTTTATGTATTTAATAACTATTATTCAGTGTTTTTTCTACTAAATTGTTTACAAATAACTGTAATTCTAAACAATAGTATGTAATTTTTTTAAGGGGTATTCGCTTTTAGATTTGGAACAAAACACACATCTTTAAAATTATTTGTAAAAAAAAACTATCAGCCTTATTCATAATCTCATTTTAAAGGCTGCGTAACTTTAAACCAGCTTTAAACAACACATCGTTATTCATAAATGTTTTATGGCCTTGTGTAAGATCTGCGTAACTTAAAAGCCGAAATTTGCGTTTAAAGGCTGCGTAAATTTAACCTTAACTTTTTTGTCATCTTTTCGATTAAGGTTGATGTATATGATATTTATATTATAGACATGCTCCATATGCGACCTTTTTATACTTTTTTCAGTATCAGATTTGCAAATGTACAAGAACTCTTCATTTTTGTAAAAGAGTTTCGATTGTTTAGACACAAACCTTACAAAATTAAGCAATAAATAATAAAATGGTTATGAATAACAATTTCAGCAAGGTTGCGTAGAGGATGCGTAAAGCCTTGAACAGTGCGTAACTAAACAAGCGTTGAACGTTTGTTTAAGAAATCTATTGCATAAGGCTGTATATTTCTTATAGAAAAATTATATATTACGTTATTATACACAAAAGAAAAATAAAAACATATCACAATTTTCGGTTCGTCCTGGCATCGCTAGAAGACGTCTTCTAAGAGTCAATTTAACTGGAATAGCACTTTGGAGATACCTTAAAAAAGAAAAAACAAAATTCAAAATGGATTTTATTTTTTTTTTAAACTCCACAAAATTTTTTGTTATTTATTGGTTGGAATATTTTAAAATTTTCGGCAAAAAACACTTCGAAATATCGTTAAAAATACGAAAACTTAAACCGGCATTATGACAACAAAATTGGTTAATTTATTACAAAACTAGTAGGTCCCAGTAGAGTGCGGCTTTGCCACTGCTGTAGAGAGCAACATGGAATTTATTGAAACTCTCGCAATACAAATGCGTGAAAAGAAAACGATTAAGCAATTCATGGTTATAATTATATTGTTAAGTTATTTCTTAAATAACTTAACACTATAATTTAATATACTTTTTATTAAAATTTCGAAATATTAATACCCCTATAATGTGCTGCAGCACAAATATGATAGTTTAAAACTTTTTTTCATACAAATCGGCCTTGTCCTTTTGGAGTTTACCTGCAACAAAAAATGTTCACTTCAAAAATATATAACAGAATAGACATAGATTTATATGTTTTTTCATTTAAAAGTATTGCAGATTTTCCACATCAAAATTGTAAACAGCATGCCCCCTTAAACTACCCTTATAATGCCGACTAAAGCCCAGTGTGGGCACACATGCTTTTTACTTCAGCAAATTAAACACATTTCTCGGTTGCATTTCAGCATTTTGGCTTGCTGTTGACAAAGCCGAAGATAACAAAAAGGAGTTACTTGATGTTTACAATAATATTGTAAACACTTTTAAACACACGTAAACATTTCGTTCATGTGTTTATACAACTAAAGTGTGTGTAGCTACTATGCCACACGAATTTGTTTCGAATTCGAAATAGACCTGATTACTTGTATATTTTATCAGAAACTAGATGCGTTTCGGATCCGTAGCTGATTCGTTTGCTCATGAAATTTCTATCAAAAACGAGAATCCACTTTTTCGGATTCATCTCGTACTCGGAACGGACTTCATATACAATTTGTTTCGGATTCTTTTTTTCGAATCGAGGTGCACTCTTTTTTTTAATAATGCGAATTCGCGACGGACTCGTTTTTTAAAATAATTCGGATTCAAAACGGAACAATAAGGTTTATGTCATATTCAAAATATTGTTTTTTTTTTTTTACTTTTTTATTATATTTTTAGTTTTAGTAATACAGATTTTTAATTTGTAATATTTTAATTTGTAATAAATTAACACATTTTTAATATGTAATATTTTATTTTGGACTTAGCTTTTTATAGTTCATTATGAATAAAAGACATGAAAAGAAAATTAATTATAATGACTTTTTAGTTTTTAACTGTTAGTTTTAGTTTTAAACATAAAATATGAAATTCCGCGTTGACGCACTCGTACCGGGTTCGAAACGGATCCGTTTTTGTGCACATTTAATTCTTAGTGTTTCGGTACGTTTAAATTAACCCTAGAACGCTAACCTACAAAAAATGTACTCTCTTCTTGTACGTAGTTCTTAATTCTTTTTTCCATCAAAAGTTATGGGTAAACATTTTTTTTTATACCATTGACTATATTAATAAAATTCATTCTCTACTGTATACTAAAGTCTCTACTCTTTGAACAAGAGAGTAACATATATTGAAATCAAGGTTGGTATTCTGGGGTTAAGTAAACTGCTTTCCTTTGAGGTAAAAAACTGCTGAATCCAAAATTTTTCCTTATATATAAGCTATTTTGATGAATTCGAAAGTAGTGCTACAGTGAAATATTGTTTGTTATTGAGTACTGAAAATCAGGTTTTATTCATGGGTCAAATCTAACATTCCAAAAGAAATTCAACCGATTTGGAGATGTTCTTCAATCTTTTTACTGATAAGGGGCGCTTATGTTTTTACATGTACTGAAGCTCTGGTTTGGTCCGTGAAAATTTTTATCAAAGCTGAGATATTTTTAATAGGAATTCAACACAATCGAAGATGTTTTCCCAGCATTCCACTCTATAAACTATTAGACAATATTATTCAGCTCTATCACTGAGTCCCGTCGTAGTACGATATCGTAGAAACTACGAAAAGTCATCACTGAGTTCAGTCGTAGAGCCCATCGTTAGATTTTTAAAGTAATTTGTTACGACGTGTTTTGGTTGGCGGAG
Source organism: Dichetophora obliterata (assembly GCA_963920525.1). Lineage (NCBI taxonomy): Eukaryota > Metazoa > Arthropoda > Insecta > Diptera > Sciomyzidae > Dichetophora > Dichetophora obliterata. Next base: position 211,688,480 of record OY986437.1, on the reverse strand, counting down.
ACAATGTCGATACAAATTCATACAGTAAAAGTGGTTATTCCTTCTGAATTTTATTTCAAACATGTTGTACAGCCAAAACATGTTTTAAAAATTACTTTTTAAATCTACGAATGACGCTACAAATGAGCCTTTAGCCGTAGTTTCTACGACGGGTCTCAGTGATAGGGCTGATTATCTATAATAAAAGCTATGATAGAACCAAAAGATAGGCTTACTTTAACTCTCGCTGCGAGAATTCTTTATAATTATACTACCGTGTTTAAATGTAAATGGAACTGATCACCTTAAAATACGCGCGCTTTATAGATATGGCTAAATCTTTTTTATTTTTAAGTTGGTAGTTAGTTAGTTTAGTTTGTGGTGGCCCCATGTCCACCACGACCTCTATGATCTATAGTGCATGTTCTTGATTAACTATGCAGCTTTTGGATTTTTATAAATTTTAACACTATTTCTTGCTTGGTCTTCCAAAATTTTGATGGAGGCACTTATGCCCCCCCCCCCCAAAGTCTAAGGCTACCCGCAGAGTAAACGCCGAAGCAGGCAGGTAGGCGCAGGCCTGCAGTGCCCTGCGAAGAAACGAGATAAATAACATTTTTATCGCTTTTTCACATACTTTTCCTGCGCCTGTCAGCCTGCCTGCTTCAGCGTTTACTCTGCGGGCAGCTTAAGGTTGCAAACAGAGTGAACGCCGAAGCGGACAGGCAGGCAGACAGGAACAGGCAAACTATGTGAACAAGCGAGTCAAAAGTTATTTCTATCTTGTTTCTTTGCATGTTACTGCCTGCGGCTGTCTGCCTGCCTGTCTGAATCGGCGTTCATTCTGACCGCAACCTAAGACTGTAGATTGCCGGACTTTCACATAGAATATGTCGTGATACCATGGACTTTCTTCCTCCTCCTCGCATAGTCTGCAGACATCTTTATCAGATAGCCCCATCTTTTTAAGATGGTATCTAAGTAAACAGTGACCTGCAGAATAACTTTTAAGAAAATGAAGGTCTGTTTTAGTATCTAAGCTTGAGTTAATCTTTCGTTTTAGCTTTAGTTACTGAGAGTTAAGAATTTCTTAGCTTGCCTCTGTCTATGAGTATTGTTCTAGTGGCACTGATATTTTTTGTATTCCCAGATCCTAACCTTTTCGACAATGTAGCCTTTAGCCAGAACACAATGTTTCGGGGTCAATAAGAGTTCGAGATGCTCCTCTTTTGACAAGGTTATCCGCCCTTTCGTTACCCTCGAATCCATATTGACCTGGGGCCTTACTTTGTAACGCGATTCGAAAAGCAAATGCAATTCAAAACCAAATTACACCTTGTATATAATTGGTTTTTTGACAAATTTGTGATTAGTTCGAATTCAATGCAGACAAATACATCATTTTAAAGCAGAGGTAGAAGTTACTGCCATTTAGTAATCTTAATTCGTATTTCTACATGGTGTGATTTTGTTTTCGAATCGCATATCAGAGTAAGGCCCCTGGTGCCCACCACGATTCTATTGTATTGCTTTTTCCCCAGTGCATTCAGTAATTCGATGCAATTGTAAACTAGTCTTGATTCAAGCTCATAAGCTTGCATGGCCTTTAAAGCCACTTGGCTATCTGAATGTTAGGTAAGGTTAAGGTGGCGGCAGGTTCTTAGACCAGATCACTTAGACAATTATTGGTTCATTGTGCTACCATATATTTAATAAATACGAAGCAAGAGTTATGCCTTGACCTCAGTTAAATCAAGTTACTAAGCATTTCTCTCCACAAACTTTTCCTACTACCACCATCTACAACGTTCCGTCGTAAATTGATGCGTTTTTAAAATCCTTTGATTAGAAATAAGGAAAGAAAGGTTATAGCGGTCGTACCATGGCCCGGCCAGGGTTCGAACCCTGCGACAGTCAAGCTCTCTACTCTGTGCTCTCATAGATTTCCAACGGAGAATTTCCGAGACACACCTCAATGGCATATATCTCCGCCTGGAATATGAATGGCGTGTAACCCAATTGGAAATTGGGACCATAAATCCCTGTTCCCGTTACTTGATTTTCAAATTTTGGCCCATCAGTAAACTATATCTGTGATCCAGGGTCAGCTGTGAAGCTATCACTCGTCTACAGTTGCCTCTTGGGTATAACAACTCTGTAACGCTTCGAAAAGTTAAACTTTGGCAGCATTCTGTCTGGTATTTTTAGAAAGAGGCCGTCTTCGAAGATTTGAAGCATCTTCATGTGTCCCCTAAAATTCCCCGACTTGTAATTATTTCGTCCCATCTTAGTGCACTTAGACATGCCCCTTTTTTGATAACTATCGTTAAAGGGGGTATCCCAATTATTACACACAAAAGCTTCTGTAAGTAGGTTGGTATTTGTCACTGTATTTGAAATCTGAAACGAAATATATCTAAATCTTTAATATAGCCAAAAATCTTTACCGGCTCCATATATTTTTAAAAACTCCTCGTCGAAAACAAATTTTTCTGCATCCTAAGTTTTTTTCTGACATAATTTTTGGCTTTGCCTGATAGTTTTTGTATTTCTTTTTAACCTGAAATCGAAAAAAATTGACATCCTAATTTTATTTTATGCAAACCTTTTAATTAAGGTATAATTAACAAGTTGTCAAAATTTTCTTATGATACCATGTACGCGCTTGAAGATATTCGAGTTCAAAACTCAACGAAATTGGTCATTTGTCAATATCTCCTCTCCAGATTTGGTCTTACTTTAAACAAATTTTAGGCATTTTTGAAGATACTTATCTGATCTACAAGTTTGCTGCAAGCCTATTTTATGTCCGACAGATAAGCGGAGTTATAGCTATTACTATATTTTACTATTAAATATATTATAAATGAAATATAATTGATATCCGTGTTTATTGCAAACTTTAACATATTCATGTTTTTTCCAAACAACATCAAATTTCCCTTCAAATTCTGCTTTAATGCAATGATATAAATCTTCATATTTAAGCGATTTTCCGATTTCGATCAAATTTTATTTGAATTAAATCAAATAAAACTGGTAGATTGCCTTTCTAAAACTTATTTCTTTAAATCCCTCGTGAAAAGATTAAAAGATAATAAATTGTAACAAAATATTTCTTAAATTTACGGTTACCATAAGTAGTTATGACATTACTTAAATTTTAAAAAAAGATTTATTTAATTTGGCATATTAGTCACATTAAAAACAACCCCGTTTTAGCATGGGATCGGGTGTTTGTTTGCTTTATCGATTTGTTAACTGGTTTCTTATTTTCACCTTTTCACGTGAATCCCTTTTTTTCCTACCTGCGCTTGGTTGCGCATTATGAGGTTATTGAAAACAGTTGTGCCGGCATAGATTTTGTATAAATGACTTGGTAATTAGGATTCTGGGAACCACAAAGTATTTATTTCGAAATTTACTTCTAGTTGATGTTAAACTAAAATTATTGCTCTCATTCAGCACAGAATTTTCTCATTTTGCACTTTCTAAAAGGGTTCGGGCACTAATCTTTTTGTAATGAAAAGAACTTCCTGTTTCTGAACTCTTTTTTTCGCTTTGTTGAGTACATATTTTAAGGCCCCCCCTTCACATCAACCCACATCCGCCAACTACCCAACATTTGCTCCCTTTTTACTTACACTCACACATCTACCAACTTAAAAAAAATCCCCTTATTTTGTTATATCATAAGCTGGCTAACAACCGGATCCTTTTTTATTACTCACGATTTCAAAGAGTTGTACGAATCGCCACCACCACACCCAACAAAAAATAAAATAAAAAAACCCGATCGCGTCGTTGTGATCTTCACTCGCTTCTTCCTCCCCTTCGTTGCTGGTGTGGCAATCATGACAGCTTTTGAAAAAGCAGCTTGCGTGATCAGTTTTTTTTCTCGCATTTTTTTTTTCTTTGGATTGGTTTTTATAATTTTCTACTTTTCTACCACAAGCAAACATTTTGGGGCGGAAATTCGTTGTCTTCGTTTGAAATGTTTTTCAACGGCAATGACAAAAAACAACAACAACAATATGAAGGCGTAAGTCAGCACGTTTCTTTACTTCTGTTTTGTTTACGATCACAAGGTTAAATAAAACCCAGTCCTGTTTCTACAACAGCCGTAGATTCGGCAGGCAGCAGCAACCTAGAGATACAACGCAGCCCACATCGTTGCCTGTGACGCCGTCAACTTAAACCAAGGCTCATTTATAAGGTTGTGGCACTTGAGAGCGAGCTCGGTCGAACTGTCAGAATGGCTGTAAAGAAATCAAGAAAATGAATGCATAGAACAAATAAAAGCACAGTGACAGTTCAAGCAAAGGTGGTAAAGAGCGCATTTCTCTCAAGTGCCACAACCTTATAAATAAACCTAGACTTAAACCACTACCACCACCAATGATAGTAACAGCAACAACAAAAACAACCACCTAATCGCTTCATACAATACTTGCAGATCCTGGCTGAATTTTTATATTTCGTTACTCTCTCAGTTAAGTTTTTCTCTCTTATAATAACAGTGTTGTTTTCAAAGACAGTTTAAAAAATCTTTATCTATTTAAATCATTTATTTTAATATCATATTAATTACATAAATATGAATTTATTTTGAAGAAAACCCATGTTGAATTACGGAGGTATGTTTTAAGAAATTTTAGGGAAGAGAACGATATCTTATTTATCTCAAATTAATAAAATTTTAGAGACAGAAAAACTTCAACATAAACTTTATAAATCTTAAAATCTAAAAATTCGCAAAATTACACAAAATTACAACGATTGACTTAAAACTTTTCCTCGGGTGAGAATTCTGGAAAATGTAAGTCAACTTTTTATAACTAATGAGTAACTTAAAACTTTTCTCAAAAATTAAACCAGGTTTAGACTCATATATTTAATTTGCAAGTTAATTGTTTAAAAAACTCTTGACTATAAATAAAAGAGTCGCAATGAAAGGGGCAGAAAAATTTATTTAATAAAGACTTTTTGTGCCGCAAATTACGAAGAGGCTGTGCTGACATACGCAGAGCTAAAGAAAACGCAGAACTTACAATAAGCTCCATTTGCATATTTGGAGTAAGCCAACTAACTCCAGCGATAAAACTATGGATGAAATTTAAATTTTCGAGAACCGCTCGAGGGAAAATAAAAATCAGTTGTTGGCTGAAGCATACTTGAAAATCTTTCTAGGTGGATCGAATTAGAAAGGTTTTTTCAGTATACATGTGTATGTCATTGTTGTTGGCTTCACTGTTATCAACACTGTTATCATCACTATCTTCATCTACAACCGCCGATGTCAAGGGTAGTGAAAACAATAGTGATGGTAATTTTGAATGTATCACGTTTGATCCGATAAATCACGATACATTTGTTTTCACGATTGTTATTTACACGAATAAACTTATAACAAAGACTTTTTCAATTAAACGCAACTTATGATTTGCAGTATATGATTTGCTTAGTTTTTTTGGAACATATTAAAGTAATTCAATGAAAAAATTATTTAAATGCATTCATTTTTATTAAAATTTCGACCCTCTGGGGGGTTTGATCCCCAAACCCCCCTTAGCTACGACCCTGGTGCTGGGATAGTAGCAGTGGATACTTTTTGATCCTTTCGTTAGAATAACATAAGTCAAAAGTATTTGTCCCAATCTAGATTGTGTCATTGGTATTATGTAAGCTCCTAGGTAAGTCATTGGATCTTTAAAGGATTTAGTGGAGTGTATGGTAAATTGGCTGCACTGGAGTTATCTTAGGTTTGTTATTGGGTTGATTCAGCCCAGAATCATCATATGTACTAAGTAGATGATTTCCTGGGACCAATTCTATGCAATAAGGTTATCGTAAGTCGCATGTGAGTCATTATAGATTTTTTGGATCTTATAGATCCCTTGAACATAAATATATGGTTATATGTCAAATGGGATTCACTGAAACTATGGGCTTGCTCGAGACACTCAATAAATGCAGCAATACCGCAACATTGTTACTCATTGGTAGCTCTGTTGCAGATGCTCAGCTGATACCTAAACCTAAATATTGCAAATCTTTTGCACTGATTTTGTTATCGAACGTGATACTTTTAGAATTATTTTTTTAATAAATTAAGCAATTGATAACATTGCAGACAAGGAAATAAACTTGATACTAAGATATGGAAATACAAGAAAACAAACTATTTTGCAGAAAAGAAAGTTGTTTTTGATCGAAATTTTTAATAGGAGTAACTACAGTGACGAAAACTGCAAAGTTTTTAAAATTTTTCGCTGAAAAAGTTAATAAATGGAATATAAATTAATATCTGTATGTGAATATCATATATAATTACCATTTAATATAAAACAGATTGCAATTAATACCAATTTTGCTTACCTTTCTTCTTCCATAACTTTCGCGCACTATGCTCTTGCATTTTCAAGCGCCAAATGCCAAATTTCTGCTCCTAGAACGTTTGACTTTTGCAATAGTTGAAGGCATGGGCGTCCACAGGGGCGTACAGGAGGCGCTTGCCCCCCTAGGCAATGAACATTTTTAAAATATCTTCATATTAAATCAAAAAGCCGTAAGCTACAATTAAAACATTTTACGGGAGAGTCAAAAAACTTTCTAAATTAAAACTGTAATTGTTAGTTGCGCTCAAACTTAGAGATTTTAGAATTTTTTTAATAAAAACGTCGTTTTTAATTGTAGGAATGTAAAATTTAGCAGGAAAATGTATTTTGATAAGGTTCATAAAAAAGTTTGCACCTTATCAAAAGTTTGAACTGAGTTTATTGTAACTTACGGCATTTTGGATATTATATGACAATATTTTCATTATACATATATGTTAATATCTTTTGAAGAGAACTCAAAAATACTTATTTTAAGGTATATTTATAAATAAAGCTGAGCTTAAACATGCATTTTTAAATAGTATGTTGTATCCGTCGCTGTGATAAGTTGCGATACCATTTCATTTACCCCTGTTTCACAGGCACTTTTCAATACGTATTCTTACACTCGAAAAATGTTGTGTGTAAATATTACTAATAACTGCTTCCATTCTACGACTTAGTTTTCAGTCACGAATAGGATTCGTAGATTGGACGTAGTTTGGTACATATTACAAATATTTTATTCGTATTCGTACAAAAACAAATGTATATTGTACGAATACATTTGTTACATTAAATAATAACGACAAATAAAACATTCTATTTGAGCTGGGGTTTGAACCACGGTCTTTTAGCTTAGTTTTTTACCACAGTTTTTTAGCGAGCCACGTACTCTTTCAGTAGACTACGGCCACCTTGCAATCATACATTTCCTTATATTCGGTAATTGTTCAACAAACAAGGCTGAAAGACTTCGGTTGTTAATTTTTTAAACTCAACTTATACTTCGTACATTCTACGAATAATTCGTATGGTACACCTATGAATGAATTTTTTCTACTTATATTAATTTTAATTAGTAAATACTACGAATGCAATGGAAGAAATTACGAAGTTATTTGTACGAGAAATTTAGGAATGATAAGGACCTATTAGTCGAAGATCATTGTTCGGAGCAACAGACGGTAAGAGGCATTTAAGCCAATATCGCATATGAACTTGGACGATGAGCAAATTTATGTTTTAAAGTAATTAAACACAAGAAGAAAAAAAAGTAAAATAAATTTAAAAAAACTATATGGTTTCCCAAAAGTCGGCTTAAAAAATCGTTTTTCTGTTATAAAGATTGGATAATTTTTTAATTTTTTGTAAACTTAATAAAATTGTTAAAAATCTTGCAGCATTTAAATTTGAGAAAATTGCAACGATCTAGGCAAGTGAAAAGCTTCTAATTCAAAAGCGAAAAAATAAGGGAATTCTGAATAAAGTAGGCTAATTTTAGATCAAGCACTAATTTTTTAAAAAATCGATGCCAAATTTTTTATAAGAAAACGCTTTTCCATTAGAATATCTTATGGTCAAAAGTTTTTTTATGACTAAAATTTATGTAGGAAACTCGATTTGAAACATTTATTTTATACTTCTTCAAATTCACGTTTTTTAACATGCGTCCACCCATTTTGAGAATTTTCTGGTTTTTGTCGCGTCACGTGCTTATATTACATCCAGAATTTAGAATCAAGCCTTGCAGGGAGGTTCTGGAATGAATGGAGCCCAAAACCCATCTATACATGTATCTCTTTATATGTTTATTCATAAGTTTTGAATTAAAAAAAAAAATTTAAATAATTCATACAGTAGGTATGTTTGCAAGCTCGATTTTAGTAACTTGCATGCTGAAAAGTAACTGATGCATGTGGAAAAAAGAAATAAGTCAGTTGATGTCCATTCGGGGAACATTTCAAGAATAGCGATAACTCTTATTCTTAATTTTTGCCGATTATATAGATTCTTACCTCCTCAATCCAAATCTGATACATTTCAGGCCGCTCGCAATTGGTTTATGAGTTATAGGCCTCCAAAACTGGATAAAATGGTCTGAAAATCTTGCTGGTTTTATTAATTTTTAAAAAAGAAATATTGGGAAATTTTTGTATTCTTTTTTGAAAAAAATTTTTGAAATTCATGAAAAAAAATTAAATTTGAAAATGTTTCGGGAATGATACGAGAAAGATTTTTACCCCTTCCGTTACTAACATGAATTTCATAACATGGTAACTAACATCGGTGTATCAGACCGAAGTGCAGAAAATGTAAATTTCTTCGCAATAAACACATATGTTCGGACTATATATTTAATTCTTATTAGTTGTTATTGCATTCAATAGTAAAATAAACATAACAAGACGAAATTACAAAATTTCATTAAATAAAACATACTTAAATAAGCTCAACCTTGGCATAGAGAAAGCTTTCAGTATGTGTTCGGTCTGTGAGCCAGCATGTTAGTAACGGAAGGTTAAAATACATATAATTTTCTTATGTGTTTAAGCGTGTGTCAACCGGTGTATCGTGATAACAAGGTTAGTTCCAAAAATCTCAGAAAATAGAATTATATAGGTAACATTTTCTTTATGTACATTCTAGACTCCTTTATGCCTTTGCCCCTCCCTCCCCCTAGAACCAATCCTGCGGACACCCTTGGTTGCAGGATTTTTGTACCGAACGTGATACTTTGTTATGTTGCGCAATATTGCTGCAGTTATGGAGATTCGAACAAGCCTCATCTCGCCACTAAGGTTGCAGACAGAGTGAACGCCGATTAAGACAGCCAGGCAGATAGACTCGGGCAGTAACCTGCGAAGAAACGAGATAGAAATAAAGCTAAGCTAACTTTTTTCTCGCTTGTTCACATAGTTTGTCTGCGCCTGTCTGCCTGTCTATCCGCTTCGGCGTTCACTCTGTTTGCAACCTAACTATGACTAGAAAGCAGAATAATACTAACCCTCAAATGCATATTGTTGCAAACAGTTATGCATGGCCTAATTTTATTCAAACCAGATGCTGCAAGTTTCGACTGCAATTTGATGATTGCATTTTTATAATCCAACTAAAGCAAAATTTAAAGGACTTCTCAGTTATTTTTTTAAAAAAGATTATTTTTTATTTGTGTACTTACTGCTTGTCCTTCTTGTCGATCCAAGGTACCGCTACAAACTTTACGTCACATCGTGTGCGGTTTCTGGAAATATTTCTGTATATAAAGGAGTTCCAAGCAAGAAACAAATTCACAAAGTTTGATGTTGTACGCAACAAATATGCCGAAATGTAACACTTTAATCAGCCATTTTTTAATTTTCTTAATTCCATAATTCCATATACTATTCAAACTTCTCAACTATTTTCTGAACTTCACTTTGCTATTCTTCCCTCTTTTTCTTATAACTTATATAGTAAATAAGCAACACTGGTAGCTTAGCATCTCGCTCATACGCTTAACCTTTAACAGTCTGTGGTCAGTTAAGAACCTCGGTAAGGCAACCAATGAGTCAGTCAGTCAAAAGAAAAAAAAACCAACATCCTGTTGCTACTTTTGGATTTGTGATTTGTTTTTCGCTTGTTGCTTATATGATCCCACACACACACACACACATACACACATACAAACACTCGCACATAGAAATACAGCCCACACTCTAGTGACTTTGCGAAAGTTAGACAGCAAGATAGACCCTAACATTTTTTCAACGTTTTAGTCGAAATCTTATTGAAGCAATGGCGAGGACGTGTTTTTCTGCTTTTTTTGTCTACCAACCCAAGCGTCCCTCCGTGAGCGACCTACCGACCAAACGTAACGTTCGACCCAGGCTACGCCAGTCTGTACATCCGCCTCTTTTACTGCCTGCCAGCCTGCCTGCTTTTTGTGTGTCGCCTTGCCAACTCAACTTAGTGCGTTGTGTTTGCTCTTGTTGTTGTTTTTGTCTTCATGGTCTCAGTCGCGTCACCCGCTTGATAATAATTTTCACCCCAGTATTACATGAAATTCGAAACTACGATGTGTATCGTCTTCGTTGTCATTTTTATGGGACCCCCTTTTAGTTTTATATTTTCTCTCTTGTATTCGTTTTTCTCTACGCTACTTTTACGTCCTTTTACCGCCCACAGTTTGATTTTTTTCCTATCCGAATATCTTATCGACACTTGAACTGTGTTTTGGAACCATCTTCTTGGTCCATTTCTCGTACTCATTCTAATTTATTTCTTCGCAGTTAATGTTGTTGCTTTCATTTTCAACCAATTTTGAGGTATGGGTGTCGGTATTTTTATGTTTTTATTCCTTAACTTCTTCGATTTTCTTCTATTTCTTAACTTTCATTCATGTTTTGTTATTGTTCAGGTCTGAGTTTTTATTTTAATTTATGGTTGGTTTTTCATTTGGTTGTTGTTTTGGTTTTTCGTTATGGATTCATTCCATGTGTTTATGTATTTTTTGCTTTACTTTGCATTATAAACAATAACAACGACAACAACAAAACAGCAAAAATATGACTAGCATGATCCACATTAGCGGACGTAAGGTGACCAGATTTCCGTAATATGTACACTCGCGATTAAAAAAAAGCCGACTAAATAATTTATTAAAAAATATTCTTTTTCTTGAATTTTATACACATTGTGCCGAAATCGACAAAAAAAACACCACCGAACTTTATAGAAATTCTTAAAAAGGTACATGTTGAGAGTCCATCTTATCTGATTTGACCTTTAACAGCCATGACAGCTACCTATTTTCTCACGAGCTGCGACCATTGAATGTTAAACAAAAGAAAACAAAACAAACCACGTGTATCACACACATTGGACGCATTCAGCGGAGCCAAAAATTGCACTTGAATTATTTATATAATTGCATAATATTAATAATTAAATTAAATAATTTACAATTTTTCTGACGTTTAGAGTAAAACACATTCAGAAAAAAACATCGTAAAAAAAACATCGAAAAAACAAAGGTATCGCTACCATAACAGTTCACAACAGTTTTGAACGACACACGTTCTCATGACACCTAATAGTTATTGTATCATGATTGCTTGTTTGAATTTTATTTTGACTGCAACGGTAGTGCCCTCTACGAGTCGTTTTTCTTACCGTTCCTTTGAGAAAATTTGTTATCGCGATTATATTAAGGCGAAAGGAACGCAGCTTATGTAAAAAGAATTGCGATAAATGATATTATTTTGTACTATAAGAGAACATAGTTCTAAGTGTACTAATGTAAAGCTTTAATAATAATAAGTAATAAACTAATAAAATAATAAATAATAAAAAATAATACTAAAATACAAAAAAAGCGTGTAGCGAAACAAATTCTTGTACTTTTCTTTAACTAAAAAAAATTGTGCTTCTATAAATTTTAATTAAAAAATATTCCATTAATGACATTTGTTTTTTCACAAAAAAATAATTGCACGTAAAAATACCTTTCAATTGAACTTGAGAACAGCAAAATCGGTTAAGAATTCCTTATATGACGCCAATTTTAACTTTACTTTTTTTTTCGTCAAAAATTGAGTGCTATCATATATTTACTACCATTCAAAATGCTCTCATTTTGTCAAATCTTTTACAAATCCTTATTCTACTCAAAGTTATTCAAAAAGGAAGTGATATTTGTTTTTCATTTCCAACAAGGAAAATGGCTGTAAAAATTAAACGAATGTCGGCACATCAAAATTCGAATTCATCAACTTTAAAAATAAATTGAAAAAATTATGACGACTTTGAGAGGTCAAATTAGGTGGGCTCTTAACATATCCCTCTTTAAGAATTTTAATAAAGTTTGGTTGTGCTTTTTTTTTGCCGATTTCGTCACACTGTGTTATAATTCAAGAAAAAGAATATTTGCTATTAAGTCGGCTTTTTTTTTATCGTGAGTGTCTGTACGTCATACAAAAAGAAAACTAAATTCTTATAATTAATTGTTACTAGTATACACATGTGGACAGTAAAATAAGTGTGTCCTGTATTTTTTACAGAAGAACCTAATTTTAATGTTTTTAGTTATTTTACAGAATACAAGTAAACATTTTAAATTGTCAGAAAAATAGATTTAAAATAATATTAATAATAAAAGAAAAACTTATAACTCGTTAATTCAAGGCACTTATCGATTTGTAGTTGGTCAGAGAAATAGGTGTTTATAAAGTAATTTTTTATAAGACGGTTACTTCGTATAAAAGTTGTATTTTAACAAAAAATTACTTGTATTATTATCAGAAATACTAGAAGATCCACCATTATTATTCAATACTACCTCCATTTTCCTCTGCATGGAGGTAATCAGCCTACGGCAATACTCTACTGGGATATTATATCAGGGTTTTTAAATAGTTTTCCATAATTCCAGTCCATTTTTGCACACTTCTTTAGAAACTTGTCGCTGAAGCTCATTCCAAAGGTTCTCAATTGGGTTGAGATCAGGAGATTGACTTGGCCACTCAATAACATTGACATTTTTTTCTGTAAACCATGCTCTTACGAAATTTAATAAAAGTTTTGGATCATCCTGCTGAAATTTACACAAAATGGGCATGTTTTCTTTAGCGTACGGTAGCATGACACTCTCCAATAAATCCTTATGTATGAATATGTCCATAGTGCTTTCAATCCGATGTATTGGACCTACCCCCTGCCACGAAAAACAGCCCCACACCATTTTGTTACCACCTCCATGCTTCACGGCTTTTTTTAAAAATCTGGCATATAATTCTTTGCCTTCGGGCTGCAAACATTCCTCCGAGCATCATTACCAAACAAATTTATCTTCGTTTCACCAGACCACACCAGAATTTATGATTCAATGCAAAGTTTTTTCTCGTCTTCAAATTTGCCGTTCTTAGCAAAGGGACTTTTCGAGCAATCCTTCCGGTTAGTTTTGCACTCACCAATATTTCCAATTTCGGCTGCAATTGCCTTGGACGATATGAAAGGATCACGTTTAGCCAAAGTTACAATGCGCTTATTCGCAACTGAAGTTGTTTTTTTAGAAGCTTCGGTTTTCTCCGGTTTCTCAACGGTTTTTTGGGGTTTCCGGGCATTTGTCACGAAGTTTTGAAAACGTCCTAATGAAGTGGCAATGAATTTGTAAGTGTCCTTGTTTTTGGAGCTTCTGCACCAGTCTTCTCTCTTCTGCGATGCAGTGATGTCCACGAGTATGTTTTTTAATAAAAAAATGTATCTTAAAATAATACTATTTTACATAATATAAGATCACACTACCTCAAGGCTCTTTTTTTTATTTAATTACACTCCAAAATGCTTTATTTTATAATATTAAATGTAATGCACCTATTTTATTGTCCACACAAAATTGTTAGCTCAATAACAAATTGAACACATTTTTCCTATTTAAACTAACGGGAACTCAAATTTTTCCCATGAAAACAGTGCTGCCAGATGTAATAATAAGAAATTCTGTTTATGGGCATTCATAGATTTAAATTTTTTTGTTACACTGGAAATTTTAATTGTTGCACCTATTTTATTGTCCACATGTGTATATATATACTCGTCTATTAAGTCTATTAACGAATAAATAAATTAAAAGATTAATAATTATGATTTTTGTTGGGCTTCAGGTCAATTATAAAAATAAAAAACTTTAAATGTTTTTTATTAACTTTTTTATTTTAAATCCAATATTTCGACCTCCGTCGGAGATCATCTTCAGGGAAAAAATTAAAAACCAAAAAGTTTGACAAAATTTTTATAATCAAAACATTTTTACATTACTCACAATTTAAAAAATTATTGAAACATTATTGTTTTACAAAACAACATTTAAATATATAAATAAAAACATTTATAAACATTAAAACACGAAAAACAATAAATTTAACACCTCCACTGTTGGCAGCGTCAGTTCTTCAACTACCCTCCAGGAAATGTGAGCATTCCCGGATGTTACCAGGAAACATTCCATGGAATGTAGAAAGCATTCCCCTTTGTTGCACACTCCATTGCTTTTTTAACATAGCATGTCATTAGAGGGAAACATTCCTCCCCGCTGTGTTAAAAAGTCATGTGGAAACATTCCTCACCGCTGTCCTCAAAAGTGAATTGGAAGCAGTCCTCTCCCCTGTTTTAAGAATTAATGTGGAAACATTCCTCTCCCTTGTTATGAAATTGGATTCGGCCAGGATTCGAACCCGGGAACCCTGAGCGGCAGTCGAGCGCGCTACCACTAGACTATCGAATTCGACAATAAGCGGCTAGAAAACAATGATATTAATATTTTACAATATAAACAATATAAATACAAAACTGCCCTTAAGCTTTCAAAAGATACGGTGGGGAATGTTTCTTTATCACTTTTAGATGGAAGCCTTCCGATTTTTCCTGGAGGGTTGCTGTAAAATCTCAATGTTGTCAAAGTCTGGAGCGTGTTTATGTTTTGTACAGTGGGCCGCTAGAGCCGTTTTTTCTTCCATAGGTCGAGTATGTGCTTTTTGGTCAGATTTGTGCGAAGATATTCTTGTCCGTAGTTTGTTTTTTGTTGTCCCCACATATGCTTGGTCACATGCGTTGGACCCGTCTCCATTACATGTAATTTTGTATATTACATCTGATTTGTCTAATTTATCTATTTTGGTTTTTGTGTTGCTATACAATTGTCTTAACGTGTTGGCTGTCTTCAAAGCTATTTTAAATTTTTCTTTATTATATATGTCTGAGTTTGCGAACCTCTCCGAGAGACCGGGGACATATGACAAATCGTCCTTGGGAAAAAAATTCGGAAAGCCACACAGTGGTTTTTCTCCTGAACTAAAATTTTGTGATAGTTAATATGAAAATATTGGTAATATTTTATAGATAAAAATATACAATTGTCATAGCTTCACTTAATGTTAATTTATTTTATTAGTTATAATGTAATAATTTAATTTTACAGTTACAAAAAATTTTGTAAAACAACAGTAGTCGGTTGGTTTATCAAGAAAAGAAAGGGGAAATCTGACAATTAGTACATGATGAACATTTAGAAAATTCCTTCTGAAATTAGGGCAACTGATAACCTGAGTCTTGGGTATAATTAATATAATAAGGTTTTGAATATAATAAGGATAAGGTATTTCAGCACTTTAACGTTTACTCACAAGAATGAACATACGAGTAGATAACTATATTTGAATAGGAGAACAATTTGGTAATGACAAAACGCACTGATTTGTCTGAATATCATATTTTTCCGAAGTATTTTCCTATGCATACTGCTTAAGAGGTATATTAACTTCATCGTTTGTAGCGCAGATAAGGAGGCGTGGCAGGTACATATAATAATATATTTTCTTGATCAGCATCATCTCCTACGCCAATCCTACAAAGTGCCTTTACCAAAACGGTAAAACTACTTCAAATTCCACAACAATTAATCCCACAAATGTACTCTGAGTATGAAATTGGTTAAAATCGAATGAAAACCAAGCCTACCTCCCATACAAAGTGACTTTATGAAAACTGTAAAATCTCCTTAAATTCTACAAAAATGAGCACAATGGCTTAAAATTTTGCAAATAAGTTTTACACTTAACTATGCACTCTATCTTTGAAATTTGGTAAAAAAAAAGAAAACTCACCTACCTCTCATACAAACTGACGTCGTCATAACAGAAAAACCTTTGTAAATTAAAAAAAAATTAATGGTTTATACTTGATAGTTTACAAATAAACTTTAATAATTAGTATGTGTTTTGAGTTTTAAAATTTGAAATGTTTTGATAAAAACCACGCCCTATAAAAGTGACGTTATCAAAATAATACAACATTAAAAATTCAGATACACTGAAATACGCCTGTGGGGGCATTCTAATATCTTCGTTCAGTCGAAGATAAGTTCTTAATAAATTTTTTATTAATTTTGTATAATGTATTTTGAAACGCTGATTACAATGGTATAAAAGTAAATAGTCGTTTTCTTCAGATTTAGCCGTAAAATAATAGACACTTTCAGAGCAAACGTTAAAATTGTGATTTATCAAAAAGTTTTAAATATATTATGTCAATAATATTGGTATAATTTGAAAGGTAATTGAAATATCCTTTCACACTTGATATTTTGTCATATATCTTTTTATACCCCCACCCATATAAAAATGCGTATAGGGTATATTTACTTTGTCACTCCGTTTCGTTTGTAATGCACAGAAGGAGGCGTGACAGTTATAGAAAAGTATGTATATTCTTGAGCAGCATCACCTTTTGAGTCAATTTAGCCATGTCCGTCTGTCTGTGATCACGATGACAGCCGTAATTTGAGAGCTATCGCAGCGAAATTCAATTTATAATTTTTTTTCAAAAATAAAGATCAAGTTCGAAAATGAGCAAATCGAATGAAAACCTCGCCTACCTCCCATATAAAATGACTTAATGAAACCAGTAAATCTCCTTAAATTCCACATAAATTAACTTTGCAAATTAGTTTTAATCTTAACTATGCACTCGATGTTTGCAATTTCAAAATACATTTAAAAATCCGCCCACCTCCCATACTAAATGACGTCATCATAATAACAAAACTTTTATTAATTCCAAAAGCATTAATGTTTAAACTTGATTTTGTTTACATAAGCTTTAATAAATTAAAAAAACTCTGAGGTTCAAATGTGAAATATTTGGATAAAAACCAAGCCTTATAAAAGTGACGTCACGAAATTAATACAACATTCAAGACTTCGATTAAACTAAAATACGGCCGTTGGGGTATTTTAACTTCGGTCCAGTCTAAGATAATTCCTTACTATTTTTTATTTAGTTTTGCATTAACTTAATTTGTTGGTTATTTAATTTATATGTTATATAAATATTTGTTTAATTTTATTTTATTATAATTTTATTTTTTCTTTTTTTAGTTTTGCATAATTGTAATTCAAAAAATGCATTTTTATTATGAAAATGCATTTAAAGTATATACTTTAGTCAAAATTGTGTTCTATTATAAAAAATTATCAATTTTCTTTTATCAGTAAACTCCAAAAGAACTGGGCTGACTTTTATGAAAAAAGTTTTAAAATGTCATATTTATGCTAGAATATTTTAAAGGGTATTTTTCTTTAGAAATTTTAATAATAGGTATATATAAATAAAGTGTTAAATTTTTTAAGAAATCATCCCAGCAGTCACGCACTACTTAACCGTTTTCTTTTCACGCGTTTGTGTTGCGAGAGTTTCAATAAACTCTAAGTTGCTCTCTAAACTCTCTTTTTTACTCAGCTAACATAGCGCAGTAGTCATATAACATTATTTTTTTATCCATTATTTCATTTGTTATTCATTATTAATTTTTTATTCAAAACATATCCTAAATCGTAAGCCATGAATACAAAATTAATTATGAATAACAAATGAATAATGAATAAAAACTAATAATGAATAAAAACTAATAATGAATAACAAATGAATAACGAATTAGAAATGAACAATGAATAACAAATGAATAATGAATAAAAAATGTATAATGAACAAAAACTGAATAACTGAATAATGAATAAATAAAACATAAATAATGGATAAAAAGGGCATAATTGAATATTCTGAAATTCTTTGTGAATTGCATTCTTTGTGAATATCATTCGTATGAATTAAAAAATTGTTTCATTATTTCTAATAACGAAAATAAATTAATTATCAATTTTTTTCAAATATAATGTAAATTCAAAATTTTATTTATGAAATAAATTTATGAACTTAAAATATTTATGATTACCTAAACAAATTTTTATACAAGAATTATATTTTCCAAATTGAATGTCAAGACCAACAGTAGAAGCTTTTGGCATTTTATAAATTGCAAAAAGAAGTCTACTGGTATTCCTAATACAATCCAGTACATGGGAATAACAACATCTGACCCTCTATCAGTTTGCAATCTTTTCGCAGAATTCTTTCGATCAGTATATGTTTGTTCAAATAACATCACAAACACAAATACTTTTACCGACTCATCCAGTTTGCTTAATTTAGGTGGCCTTGAACTCAGCTCAATAGAAGTTTTGAATGGGTTAAAGCAATTGAACCTTGATAAGCAACCAGGGAAGGATGGTTTTCCACCGATTCTTTTAAAAAGTTGCGCAGACGCTTTAGTTTTACCACTAACGACAATTTTTAATCAATCACTTAGAAAAGACGAATTTATAACAAAATCACTTATATAATACCAATTCATAAATCTGTATCCAAAACTGAGGTTTCAAACTATCGTCCAATATGTAAAATATCCACGATCCCTAAACTTTTTGAAAAATTGGTATACAACAGACTGACTTTTTTGACAAAGGAGGTTATATCACCGTATAAACATGGTTTTATCACGGGAAGATCAACAACTACAAATATGGCTATATTTTGTAAATATATTTTAAATTGTTTTGAAAAGGGATATCAATGTGATGTTATATTTACTGATTTTTCGAAAGCTTTCGACAGAGTTCATCATAAGTTATTGTTACATAAACTCGAATTAATTGGTTTTCACTCAAACTTTTTAAAATGGTTCGAGTCTTACCTAACTGGGCGGACACAATTTGTTCGAATAAACAATATACTGTCAGATGCTGCAATGGTTTCTTCAGGAGTTCCTCAAGGCATTCCTAAAAAAATAAAATTTTCTCAGTGTTTAATGTATGCTGACGATATAAAAACTTTTTTTTATTATAAATGACATTCGTGATTGTTTAAATCTTGAGAAGGATTTGCTCCAATTATCTGTTTGGTGCAGCGACAATTTATTGCCGCTAAATATATCTAAATACCAAAGTTTGACTTTCAATCGAATTTTATCTCCCGTGGTTTACATGGGTAAATATTATATTTTATATGGATAAAATAGGAAATATACCGTTGTCTAGAATAACTGAAAATAAAGATCTTGGAGTATTACTCGATAGTAAACTTAGGTTCTCAAGGCATATAGACTACATAGTAGCAAAAGCCAATGCTATGTTAGGGTTTATAAACCGAAATTCTGAAGACCTTTGTGATCCTTTTTCACTAAAATCTTTATATTTTGCCTTTGTAAGGTCCATTTTAGAATACTGCTGCATAATCTGGGACCCCTTTTATACATGCGCTTCAAATAAAATCGAAAGAATTCAGAGACGTTTTACGAGAATCGCAATAAGTCGCTTAAGATGGAATATTGAAATTCCTGAATATAATGTAAGAATGCTTCTTCTTGGTATGCTATCCTTGGAAAATCGCCGTAAATATTTTGCCATCATGTTCGTAAAAGATTTAATTTGCTTTGAAATAAACTGTTCTTTTTTGCTTCTTCAAATATGCTTTCACGTACCATCACGTGATCTTAGATCTCAAAGATTATGTTATGAGCCCTTTCATAGAGTAAATTACAATCTGAATGAACCAATCACTCTTTGTTTAAGACTGGCAAATTCAGTATGTCAAGATATAGACTTTAATTAAGGCTTAAGTAGAAATGTTTTCAAAACTTTTCTGCTTTTGTATTTTAATAGTATATTTAATAATTCCAGTAATTTGACTTAATTTCTTAAAGTTGTCAGTAAGAGGATAAAAGCTCTGTTTGATGAATGAATAATAAATAAATAAATCAATTTTGCATTAATCTCTGAATGGATTCTTATTTCGTTATTCTTCTTTCTTTTTGTAAATAAAATTAAATTTAAGGCATACCTTTAAGGCTCTGCCTCACAGCTTTGTTGTTGGAAAAATTGCTATTTTTGCAGTCATATTAATATGATAATAGCTTGTTTTTGTATTATAGAATGAATCATGAAAATCAACCAGATGCTAAGATGTCTAAGATTTGTTCTTATGAACAGATTTTTTAAGCTGGTCACCTTAACAGGGCACAAGCACTTCAGTAATGCTTCTCATATTTTCTTTCCTAGAATTGCAGTTGCAATAAAATAAAATATCGAAAAAGTAAAAACACAGCTCAGCAAATTTATGAGCCTCACTTGATTTAGGTTATGTTTATTTACTGCACTAACAGGAACGCTGTTGACAGTAAAAGTAGAATTTTACAGATACATATATAGACACTTCCATGCAGTCACTTCAATTAAGTATGCAAGTAATATTTATGTTATGAACTGAAGTGAATCAAGTCGATCCGTGAGTAAATAAACACCCCAAACACACTTGATCCTTGCTTAAGAAAATTCATTTAAGGCTAAGTAAGGAGCAGTAATTGAAGTTCTTATATTTAAAGAATTTTGTGTCTGAAAATGTTTGTGTTTGATCCTAGTGGGTCAAACCGCAAGACTTCGTAAGAACTAAAGAACCATTAAATTGAAATGGAAATAAGTGTCTGACACTTGTTAGGAGAGGGTCTTTAAAGTGCTCACTAAACATCTTGCAATTTTATTGAGAATTGTGCAGGCTTCTTTCAACTGTTGAGCTTCACTCGCTGAAGCGTCACCTGAAACCAACCACCACCAGCTGAATTTGAACCACAAGCATTGTCTACTTCAACATGAACCCTTGCGCCACCCTTTGCTTAAGAGCTGTCTTAGGAATGATTCCCACGAAATCCCCTTAATAAGTTTGGACCCCAATCAAGCGTGGTAAGCGTAAGAAAACAAAAAAAATCGCACAATAATTATGATGATAACTACGCACATCCCGTTTACCCTAAAAAGTACGAGTACGACTTGAAAGAGGGTGGCTCAGTTCATAAAGGATACTGCAACAAGAGGGTACCTGCAACCTGTTACAAAAATAGGGTTTCGAATGAATGTTCCATTATACTTCGCAATACAGAAATTTTATTTGTTTTATTTTTTTTTTTAATAAACTGAAGTTTGCTGCTTTCCAAAATTCGTAAATCAGTTTCAGCTGACTGAACCCTCCGAACAACGACAACAACAATAACAAAATCTCAATAGCATTGGAATTTCCTGTTGCACGGGAAGAGTATAAAAAATAAAAACTACGAAAACGAAACAAGGCAACCCAAAAAAGTTTACCTGCTTTTTACCTGTAGAGCTGATCTCTAAGCGACTGCGCACGTTTACCTGCTGCGTGATGATGAACAGCCCAACAGAAAACACCTTTCAGTGGACCCCTTTTGTAGTCATTGTAGTTGTTGTTGTTGTTGTTTTTGTTGTTGCTGCTTTAAAACGCACAACTACAACCCAAAAGACAATCCACCCCATTCCACAAGCTATCAACAGGATTTCGTCGGCGTCGTCATCGCTATCATAAAAAATGCTGAGCAACTTGAAACAGCAGAAAAAGTGAGTCGCGCCTGCGCAATGAAAACATGCCTGGTTGTTGTTGAATATTGTTGTTGTTGCTGTTGGCCTCTCGGGTGTATTTCATTTGCTATAGCGACCGGGAATTTTTGTGTGAATTGCCATTATTTTCATCTGCTGCTGCTGCTTTTTTCCCCCTATGCTACCACTACCTCATTGCTACTCTACTCCTGCCGCGTCTGTGCGATCTAGCTATGCAACTTTGTTTGCTGCTTCCTCCGCTGCTGCCACCACCAGCACCACGACTTCATGACCACTTGTGTGTGCGTTGTCTTCGACCCAAAAATGAAATTGAGCAGGCGGCCGGACGTAGCAGCAGCAACAGCGTAGGTAGGTGGTTTCTTGGAAACCTTACGATGATAAAACCTCGCTTTGGCGTTGGCGATGATGACGAAGACGAAGACGACTTTTTATTTCTTTTTGCTTACTAGCTGGTGGTAAGTGCCAGTATGTGAAGAAGTAGTCATCGTCTGCGTCCCCTTCTATATACACCTTATTATAATGCGTCTATGTGTGTGAGTGCGTGTGTGTGAAGACAAAAGCAGTGCCAGCACCAATATCTACAACACCAACAACAACAAAGCAAGATGACTGACTGTCAGTTAACCTCACCCAAAAAATTTGAGGCGCACAAGGTTGCGCACATCATTATGGAAGATATTTAGATAAGTATATTCTTTGGCGATGTTGTTGTTTTTGTTTTTAGCAGCTATTCAGAAAAAGGTGTCTGCTGTGGTGCGCTGCTGCTGTTGCTGCTGCTTGAAAAACGGCGCGCATGCGCATGTATTACGATTTTATTTTTGTTTTGGGAGGTGATTTTGAAATGATTCCTAGAAATAATTTATCTCAAATTAATTTGTTCCATAAACATTGCGTGTGGGTTGATCATGATTTGTTTTGAATACGAATCAGATTAATTAATTTATAAAGGAACTAGTAAGGAATTATCTTCGACCGGGTCGAATTTAAAATATCCCACTGCCGTGTTCATGTGTATTCTTAATTTTAAATGTGGTATTATTTTCATGACGTCACCTTTTATGGTTCGCATTTCTTACTCAAATACATATGTATGTACAATTTTAGATTCAGAGTACGTTTTGAACAATATCAAGTTAAAATATGAATTTTTGTTGGATTAAAGTAGGTTGCTTTTGTGATGATGTCAATTTATACGGGAGGTAGGCGGGGTTGGGATACCGAATGGGGTGGTATGAGAGATAAACTTTTTGTTGACGCTTAATCTTGTCACTTCAATGTTATTGTCTAATCGAAAACGTAATTAAATGAAACATTAAAAAATGAGGAAATTCTTGATTGTAATTGGACATATGCCGAAATAATAGAGACAATACCCAATCAGGTCTTTCTCGTAGTGGAGGAGTTTTGATCGCCACACACAATGCCTTATCTAGTAAGCTAATTGCAACATCCCCCCATAATTGGCTTGAACTCCGAATAATAAAAATAATACTAGATCAAAATCGTTATGGTGCAATTTATATTCCTCCTAACTCCCAACAGGATGTTCATACAATAAGTTATGTGAAACTATAACTTCAACTTGATTAAAGCCACCTGACACGAAGAAGATAAGATAATTATTTTGGGTGATTTTCACCGTCCCAATATTTCTTCTATCAGCTATTAAAATGACGAACACTTGCGTCCAATTAACCTTACCAAATCGGTAAGGTCAATTGGACATACTTAGTACCTATAACAGTAACGATTGTCAGCAAGTAGCTTCTATTCCTAACTAGAATGTATAATGGTTAGATTTAACTCTTACTAACTCCTACGACGAAGTAGATTTAATTTAACTAACTTAAACCTGTGAAGCCGAACATTTATTCTCAAATACTTTCCAGCACACTGCATTTACAGTACAACTACCTTCTCCCGTATAACTTTTAGACAATTCTTTAATAATTCTACCGTGTATGATTTCCGATTATAATAATATAAGAAATGAACTGAATTGTTTGAACTGGAACGAACTATCAATCTTGGATTTGAACGGTACCGTTTCGTTTTTCTATCAGAGTATCTTTTCAGTACTTGATACTTTTGTTCTAATAATAAAAAAACGAAATAAACTATCTGAACTGGGGTTTGATCCAAATCTCAGAAATCAAAGAATTAGTATCTACAAACTCATTAAAAATGCCGTCATTGTAAGTGATGAAGTAAAGGCAAAGTGTGAGGAGCTGTCTAAAAATATAAAAAATTAAGGTTAAAGCAAATAAAAATTATTCTAAAATTACAAAGTGAAGAAAGAAAGTAAAATAAATAAAAAAAAACCATTAAAAACTATAAAACAAAAAATAAAAAAGGATATATGAAAACCTCTGTGCGGTTAAAGCTGGGTAAATCAGAATGTATTCTGACTAGCAAAAACTGAAACATTTGGAATTACTTGATTCATTATTTTACAGTGTACATATACATAAGTTCGCTGTCGCGGACTCTGCCAGCACTCGTGTTATTGGTACTTCGCCATTGCATCCAGATTTAAAAATGTCTTGATGTTGTTGCTTATCGTTGTTGTTTTTGCACTCTTCAAATAATTTTCGTTGGCATCGCTGATCTAAAACATATATCCCTGTTTTCTCTGGTATTTATGTTATTAGTAATATTTAAAATTTATGCGAGAAAACTGAAGTATATTTTATTAAATCATTAAGTTCATGACATATACTTTGAGCTAGATCTGAATTGGCTTTAAGTTTATAATGCAATAAATTAATTTTGTTTTAACCTATTTTTGTTCAAGCCAGTTTAATTCGGTTACCCAAATTGGTCGAACATATTGCGTTTCTTTTTATTATTTGTTGATAGTTCTTCCTTACCGAATTCATCAATTATTGGCTTTGAAGATTCAAGAGAATCAGTTGTAGATGAACAAGGAAAATTCTGCAATAGCCGAAAAAGCCGTTTTCTGCTATTTAGAAATACTTAGTAATATTTAGTAGTAGTACTTTTTGTATTTGGGGAGTATAGTAGTATTAACCACTCAATGGGAGTAAAATACTACAATTGTAGTACTTTCGACAGCGCTAGTGCGAGCCATGGAAGATGCGAGAACAGTGAGAACACAGAGAACACAGAATTTGCTATTCTCATTCTCAATTAACTTCATCCCTCTTTCTTAAAAATTCATTGCGTTTCATTGCGAAATAATTGAATGACGCTATGACGCAAATTTCAGAGAGTGTCTCTTGGGTATCTTTTTATCCATCCATGCAGTGGTCTAGTATAGAGTCAATCATACGATTGAGTTGTTGGTGTAGAGTCAACACAGTCAAACAGTGGGTTGATCACAGCTTAATCACTCACGACTACTGAAGATGGAAGTGTAGCTCCTTTGGAAACAGTCTGTCTAGTCTGCTGTGTGATGACAGAGTTTGTTGCTCTTGTGGCCTTCTTTAAATCTTATTTGATCTAAATAGCTCATAATTAAAATCATGAAAAAAAGTCAAAAAATAGATCGCAATTAATTATAAAAAACTTAAATACTTTTAAGTTGTACCATTATATTATAGATATAATTGCTAACACAAAGCTGAGAGGGCAAAAAAATTAAAATTTTCCTTCATATTCTGCCAGGAAAATATTAAAATAAAATTATCCTGATTTGTATCCAAAAACAAACATGTCGTATGTATTGTACTTATGTACTTATTTACTTATTTTCTTGTTATTGTTATGTACTTGTTATTGTTATGTTATTATTATTTACTTATTTACATGTGTAGTAGGCCAGAATTTTACTTGATTTTATTTATGCGTGTTTTATATATATTTTTTTTAAAAGATCAAAAAACCAAGGCATGCGCCTACAACAAGGTTTGGTCTGTCAAAGACCAAATTGACCTATTTGACCAAAAAGACCAATTTGACCTAAAAGGAAAAAGATAGATTATTTAGAGGAATTGATTGGAGCCATACCTGAATTATTGATTAGGCGAAACAAACGTGAAAGACAATATGAATTGCTTTTAACCGAGGCTAGTGTTATGCCTTAACATCGGCAAGCATATCCAGCCCTTAGTTGTTCCTGTCCTTTAATTCTACATTTTCCCACAATTTAGTTGTGGATTTTGAGTTTTGAGAACAAAGAAAGTGAAAAGAACCATGTCTGAACCCAGATTCGAACCAGGGACCTCTGGGTTGATAGTCTACCGCACTCTTTACTAGAGCACAAATGCCGACACTAACCGAGAATTTACGTCTATGCTCATGAACAAACAGTCACTGAACTAGCTTACATATTTTGTTATTTATGTGTTGGAATGTACGCAGCTTCCAAAGCTTTTTGTCACCACGGTTGTATAAATTCGTACACTACATCATTTTTAAAACTACAATACTACCACATATGCAGAAAAAACAGTTTTAAAATCTATTCAAAAATGGGATCTAAGTGCTTATGAAAATAAAATTGAAAAAAAAAATTTCTTGTATCATTTCTTGTCTGATGAAGCATATAAATTTCACACCAACTTGATTGTAGAAAGAATTATTAAAGACCAAAAAATTCTTCGGCTTTGTAAACGTAAACGGATATCCTACAACCATGTTTAAAGTTAATGTTTCTTCTTCTAACCCACAGGTGATCTGTATTCTCTATGCAGATCACTTTAAATAAGTATTTCGTCCACCTTTAACCTGAATTAAAACCCCGTCCTTGTATTCCAACACGTCTCCATTGATTTACACAGTCAATATTACACAGGATGACATAATTAATTTTATAAATGAATTAGATACCTACAAGTCTCCCAGTCCGAACCTTATACCACCAATTTTTCTCGCTCAGTGCCTAGCTCAATTATTTACACAATTGCATATTTTTAAGAAGTCTTTGCAAATAGGTGTTTTCCCATTTTTTGGATGTCTTCTCATCTTACACCTATTTATAAGAACGGCGATAAAAGAATGTCGAATATTCCCAAGCTTATAAAAAAAATAATATGTTCTAAGCTCACAGAAATAGTTAATTCACACTTAAATGAGCAACAACACAGATTCCGCAAAGAACGATCAACCACTTCAAAACTTACAATACTGGTATCAGATGTTCTTAATAGTATGTAAAAAGGACATCAGATAGATGCAGTAAATACCGATTTTAGTAAAGCATTCGATCGAGTTGATCACGTTATCTTAACTAAAAAATAATAAAAGTATGGTATTGCAGGTTCTGTGTTGAAATGGCTTATATCCTATCTCACTGAAAGATTCCAATAAATTAAATTTCAGAGTACCCTTTCTAAAAAGCTTAATATCTCATAAGGCGTACCTCAAAAAAGCCACCTCGGTGCACTTCTCTTTAACATATTTATTGCAGATATATCTGAAGTTTTGTATGATATCCCACATCTCTTAAAGTCATCCACAGATGACTTAAAAGTGTACCATGTAATTAAATCCTAAGTGAACACAGTATTCTTACAGAATAAACTTTTATCCCTGGAAAATTTTTATAATAACAATAAGCTTAGGGAAAACGAAAATAAATGCTACAATATGTTATAAGTTTTTCTCCTAAAAAACAAATACTTTCTATTAGTTTTGAGCTAAATGGGGTTGAACTAAATAGGATCAATCACATGTCAGATCTTGGGGTTATTCTGGAATTGAGGCTGCGCTTTAATTTGCACCTCGATAACGTGTAAAAAAATTCAAGAACGTCTGGGTAACTTAAACCTTATTTTGCACAGTAGTGCGTCCAATTCTTTAATATTGTTGCACAGTTTGGAACCCAAATTTTGAAGTGCATAGTGATAGACTAGAATCTATTCAAAAAACATTTCTTAATTTTTGCCTTAAGAGACACGTATGACCCTCGGGATTACAGAAACCTGCCACCATATGTATACAGACTAAGGATCCATTAATATAAACCAGTTGTCAACATAAAGATCGCTACTCTGTTCATGTTTTATATTTGATGTCATTGCCCGAAACATTGATAGCAAATATATTTCCAACAAAGTAACACAATTAATTATTGTAAATATTTAATACTATCAGCGAGCACTACCCAGTAGTTCTAAGTTGAAACTTGGACTTACTACTTGGTATGCGAATTCACACACCGTCATTGGTAGGGGCATGCCCCTCGCTTCGTATCTTGAACGTCCTTTTAACACATATATGTCATTGACAGCAGCGAACGGACCCAACCTGCATTACCATGGACTTTACAATTGTCCTTTCCCATTGGTCCATGCCTGTAAAGGCTTGAGAAATGGCATGTACAAAGAAATATGCTGCCTATATCAAAATACATATTCAAGCGATCCCTATCAAAACAGTTCTTTCCATACTAAGCACCTCATTTACTCACGATCACCATTCACCATTCATGCCTCTAATGGTTCCCTCTTAATTAGATGTTAATACAGTAGTGATAGTAAGCATCTTTCTACTGCTATGTTTAAAATATGTTAGAATATAAATCACTTTTATTCTTTCTTTCCTTTTCTTTTTGACGTATAATTTATAATTTTTTAAATTGTTAATAGATTTCACCGTTTGAAAAAGTCACTTTGTATGGAACGTAGGTGAGGTTTTTATCCAATTTGGCTTAATTTTTAAGATAGAAGCTTAAATATCAAATTTCATTACGATAGCTCGAAAAATACAGCTGTTATCGTAACGACAGACAGGCGGACAGACGAGCATGGCTAAATTGACTCAGGAGGTGATACTGATCAAGAATATATATATACTTTTCTATATCTGCCATGCCTCCTCTTATGCATTACAAACGAAGTGACAAAGTAAATATACCGCTTACGCAGTACGCGTGGAGGTATAAAAATGAAATGGTCTACCTATATTACGAAAAATGTAGACTAAATCTGGTATCAATCTAACAATTATTGTACCTAAAGTGCAATTAAAACAATTTTAATTTGAAAATTTTTATTGTTAGACCAAAAAGACATATATTACAAGGTCATATCGAGTCGCAAGTCATAAAAAAAGTCCTACGTGAAGTCCGAAATTTCAGAATCTTGAAACCAAGGTCATTAGTAAGGCCATTAAAATCACTAAAACCAAAATAAATAATTGGGCTGGATAAATTTATTTCACCAAAATGCAATAACTACATAGCAAAAACGCAATCTATGGAAATTCAAACAATATTTTTTCGAGAAACCATAGATATAAAATGTAAACGTAGTACGTGCATTTGAACGAGAAAGTTTCTGCCAGATACCTGCAACGAATCTCTTGCACTCCCAAAACATTTGTTCTCCACACACAATCACTCCCAATCTGGCATTCTTCTGGGGGTAACCTACAAAAAAATGTTTAAAAAATGTTGCAAATGCTGCATACTTCTACCGAATTCATCTCTAGATCGGTCAAAATTCTAAAGTGTTCACCTTTAACATATATTTCAAACTCACCTACCCTCTATCTGTCATCCTGCTGGGTCTCCAAACAAAAAACACAAAAACAAAAGAGAAAAAGCGTCGAATATTGTTAATATTTCCTCCAAATTAATCCAGCGAGGGTCCCAATATATGAGATGGTCCTATTAATCTTTCACCTTCCATATTTTTGTTAAACACACCTACCCCCTATCTACCATTCTTCTGGGGTCCCCAAACAAAAAATACAAAATAAAAAACTGTTGAATATAGTTCATATTTCCTCCGAATAAACCCAGCGAGGGTCCCAATAAATGAGATAGTCCTATTATTTTTGCACCTTCCCTATTTTTTCAAACACACCTTCCCCCTATCTGCCATCATTCTACGCGTCTCCAAAGAAAAAAGCGTCAAATATAGGTCAATATATTAAAATGTCCTTTTATTTTTTCACCTTTTAATTTTTTTTTAAACACATATACACGCCCTATCTGCCATCCTTCTAGGGTCCCCAAAAAAAAAACACAAAAAAAGTGTCGAATATACACGCAGAGAAAAAAAATTGTTGCAACAACTATGTTTTAAGAGGATCATATTATGATTCGGATTATGATTGTTGGTAACATGTTCTTAAACTTATAATATTTTCTTTGATCATGATAAAATGATTACAACAACTATATTTAGAAAAGAAACTTTTTTGTAGGAACCAAAATAATATGAAAACAATCATTATTCTCTTATTGGGTCGAAAATAGAATGATTGCAGCAACTATATTATGAATTTATTTTTAGGATCCAGAATATTATTGAAACAATAATTTTATTTTTTTTTAATTTTCATGCACTTCAATTTGTACAGCTATTTAATTAAGAATTTTCCCAAGGTTTGCCATTGTCTGGGCTGAACAGAAATATTAATTCAATTGAAAAATCTTTTTGATAAAATTTTCTGTCCGAGCTGGGGTTTGAACCGCAGCTTTTTCGCTTGCGGCTCGCAAGTGGCTCACGCACACTACCAGTAGGCCACAGCCTGACTAATGCCATTCATAAACATGGTACATTAAGTGCATTGTCACAAAAATAGCAATATGTGTGATAAACAAAATATGGTCAGAATTGCGAAATATATTTACGGTAAATGTTTGCTACAATTAAAGTCGAAAATTCCACTTTTCTGCTTGCTGTTTTTAGGATAAGGCGATTTAAAACAAAACACAATAATCGAACAGTTGACAAACGAAACGACACATAGCCAGGAATCGATAAAACTTATTGTGTTTGAATGAAGTGCAAGTTTTTCCTGCAAACTGTTCAGACACAATAAATTCTTTCGATTTTTGGTTATGTTCTGCTTCGTTTGCCAACAATCAAAGAATAGTTCAGACAAACATTCAAAATTCTAATACGTTTGTCTCTATAATAATATTCACATTTATCATGATAGCCAGAACTAAAGCGTTTTTATTGCAACTAATAGTTGAGGCAATCATAGTATGTTGACGATTTCAATGATGTTATGATTTCAACTATAATGTTATTTTTGTTACCACCATTAGTAAATAATGACTTTATTAAGGCAAAAATTTGTGTTTGCAGAAACAATACAATAATTTTAGTACAAAAATTATTATTGCAGTAATCATGTCTCAACCATGTCTTTTCTCTGAGTGTAGTTAATATTTCCTCCGAATTAACCCAGATAGGGTTCGAATGTACATGAGATGGTTCTATTTTTTTCAATTCCCACATTTTCAAACACACCTACCCTTATCTGCCAGTCCTTTGGTGGTCCCCATTAAAAAAAAACACAAAAAAGGAAAAAGTCTCGAAAATGGTTCATATCTCTCTAATCCAAATTGACCCTTGTATCCAAATGTATCAAATCATGGCAAAATTATAAGGTAGATGCAATTCGGAGCTTAAAAAACGAGAAAGCAAAATAAAAGCGTAGGTATAATGTCACTTTTGACATTTGACGTTTGCTCCTTCAGTCATAGGAATGTATCATTTTCTTGTAACCATATAAATCAATTGAGTACCCAAATTTAAAGTGGAAAATTTAAGAAAACTAAACAAAAACTTTAAAATTTTAATGAAATGAGACGTGTTTTAAGATATACTACAGAATTAACTGTATTTTGGCTTTGAACGAAACAAGTGAAAGTTAACTTTTAATATAATTTGCATTGGACTTGTTGTTCACTGTACTTGTTCGACTGATTGTTCAGTAACCAATTTATTTGTGTACTTCATACGACTGTAGGTGTAATTCGGAGAGCAAAAAACGACAGAGCAAAACAAAGGCTTAGGTAAGGCTCATTTATAAGATTGTGGCACTTGAGAGCGTGCTCGGTCGAACTGTCAGAATGGATGAAAAGAAATGAAGAAAATTAAATGCTTAGAACAAAGAAAAACACAGTGACAGTTCGAGCAAAGGCGGAAAAAGAGTGCATTTCTCTCAAGTGCCACAACCTTATAAATTAACTTAGGTATAACGTCATATTTGACGTTTGACATTTACTCGTTCAGTCATAGCAATATATAATTAACTTGCAACCGTATAAATCAATTAAGTACAGAAATTTTATGCTTGAAAATGTAAGAAAATTAAACAAAAGCCTTAAAAATTTTATAAAATGAGCTGTGTTTTAAGATGTAATACAGAATTAATTTTATTTTGGCTTTGAACAAAACAAATAAACGTTAAATTTTAATATAATTTTTTAAATCTAAAATCACTGGAATTTGAGCACAGGCTTCATCGTACTTCCACTCCAATATGATTTCGCTGAGCCAATCTATAATATACTTTTTTTAGTATTGAATTCGTATCAATTCTAATTAGAAATTACCTTGTAAAGTTGCTTCGTATGTACCTACGTGCAGGGAACAGGCACAATAAAAGCTTGCTCAATAAAATTTTAAAACTGTCCCTGCAAGTTATTTGTAGATACTAATCGAGATAGAATAAAATTCGCGCTCTCGCTTAGGGTCTTTGTATGTACCTGAAGGAAGCAGGCACTAAAAGTTTGCTTAGTAAAATTTTAAACTTGTACTCAAAAGTACATTTCTTTGATGTTGTATGGAGGGAAAAAATTTCGAACCTCTATTCACCTCTAAGAATCTTAAGAATGGAACATTGGTGACTGGTTTCTCGTGCTGGTTCGTGTGCTCTCATTCGGTTCGAAACGGGTTTTTATACACGGAGATAATTATTTTGCTTGAATCAAGCAAATGTTTTGCTTTAAAGCAAATCAGCAAAACTTTGCTCAATCACGGTGTGATTTTAGAAAAACATTGCTAAATTGTAATTATTCCTCATATGTTTAGGGATTGTGATTGAATTCAAGCAAAATTTTGCTAAGTTATTATAAACTGCAAATGCAAATTTCTACTTAATTCAAGCAAATATTTGCTAAGTTATTGTAAACTTAAATAGCAAATTTTTAATAAATTCAAGTAAATTTATTCTAAACACAAGAGCAAACGTTTATTCTTAATGAACTGCGATGGTCGAATGGATAAGCCCATGCACTTACACTCACGCGGCCGATGTTCAAATCTCCAGATGGTGGTAAATTTTCAATTTAATTTAATGTTACTAATTGTTTCACTTAAAAATAAGCTTCATTTCAGCAAAAACTAATCAAATTAGCAAATATTTGCTGGAATAACTTAGCAACAAAAATTTGCTTGAATTTAATCACAAATTTGCTTAGTTATTATAAACTGAAATAGCAAATTTTGATTAGTTTTTGCTGAAATCTAGCATAATTCTCTAGAAGTGGCTGAGAATCAAGCGCAAGTTTTGCTTAACCACAATACAAATTCAGCAAACAGTTTTCTCCGTGTAGTTTTATGGGGTGGGTATTCTTATGCAATAACTGCATTTAAAAATACCTTCGTGATAAATTTTCTATAGATGTATTGACACTTTCTACATCCCAATACTATTTTTAACTAACGACGCGTTAAACGGGTGCTTAAAGGGTTAATCCTTCGAGTATGAAGATAACATAATCAAATATAAACTGAAAAACATAATCTGGGTCACCCTAACAATCTTTTCCAATTGAAGTGCCCCTAAAACAGAAAAGATAATCAACTGAGAAGCAAGTGATGGAAATAATTTAAATGCAACGGAAAAGATAAAATGGAAAAAAAGGATCTTCCTCAAAAAAAAATTTATGGTTTTCTGTGGATGCAGACAAACCTACCCCTAAAATAAGCACCACTTTTAGCACATGTGTTGCTTTAGCTGCGGGCGCAGAATGCATTAAAAAAACGACTGTAGGAATAAAAAGAGACAGGATCACGTGATTTCAAATGTAGTGAACGTGACTGTGTTGTAAAGCCGAAAGGACATAAAACTAAGCAGGTTAAGCAGTAGGGTATGTATAAAGCAAGCATGACAGTTGTTACCAAGAGGCTGAAAAAAAACAATACGAACTGTAACAGAG
This sequence comes from Dichetophora obliterata, assembly GCA_963920525.1. Taxonomy (NCBI): domain Eukaryota; kingdom Metazoa; phylum Arthropoda; class Insecta; order Diptera; family Sciomyzidae; genus Dichetophora; species Dichetophora obliterata. The sequence continues at coordinate 211,654,971 of OY986437.1, read as the reverse complement.
GCGAAAAACATAAAACAGAACTTGTTTGGCAGCAAGACACAGGATCACTGGATGGCAGAAGGAGAGAAAAAAAGAAAGAAAAAAGTAGGTGGCGGATGATCGAGCAGGCTGAATAATAAGGGTGCACCTGCTGTTGCGACTTTTTTAAAAAGGCAACTTAATATGAATTGAAATTAAAATTTAAAAAAAGAAGTTACGCTGAGAATTTTTATATTGAAAAATTAATTCTTTAATTTTTGCAAAAATAGGGTAAAGAAGCAAATGTCAGGTTTTCAAATAAGCTTTTCACCCACTTCTTTAGAAAAAAAAACAACAAAATGCATAAACAAGCTTGAATCATTTCAAAATTTTATTAATTACAAAGCAGAAACTGGCTTAGACAACTTTTTGAAAAAAAATCATCATCAGCATCAAAGTCAACAACTAGTAATAAATTAAAAAAAAAAATCCAAAAAAAGTAGTCAACCAACCAATCAACCAACCAACCCACCCAACAAAAAATGTGTTCGTAGCATCAAAAAATAATTTTACTTTTAAATGAAGCGCGTTCGTTCGTTGTCTTCACATCAACTGACGGACTGACCATTTACCACCTGCCGCCCATATAGGCAAGACAACAACAACAACAACAACAACAAACACCTTCGCCAACAACAACAACGAACAAACAAGTTGGCAGATGAGTCTCAATCAACTTATAGCTGCTTGTTTTGTTTAAAGTTGCCCGCTTCTGCGTATTGCTGCTGCTTCATCTTCTTTGTTTTTTTAGTGCGTTGTTTACTTCCAGCCAACTTTAAGCCATTGTTATGCGCAAAAACCTGAATTTTATACAATATCTGCTGGTCTCGAAAAATCCAAAAACAACAACAAACAATTTACGTTTTTTCAATGAGTTTGGTTTTTTAAAATTTTCATTAAAAATCGGTTTGTTTTTCTTAGTGTGTTACAGGGGTGGCGCAGCATGTGGTATTGTAGCTAGCTTAGGAGGTGTAAGTGTGTGTGTATGTGTTGGCTGTTTAAGGGGGGTAAAGTGGGCTAACCAAGGCGTGCTTATACCATATTGGTTTTTAATAGAATTTAATGAACGAAAAAAAAACTACTGCCGCGTGTTGACTTGATCATAATTTACTGAACCCAAACTGCCCACACACGACAACAACCACAACAAAAACAACGACATCCACACTAAATTCACGATCAACGTCTTTGGTTTTTTTTCTACTCGTTCTCTTTGTTCCAATGAGTTCCCGCTTACTTTGGTGGCGTCATTTTGTTGCTTACATGAACAGAGGTTAGCAAATGTTAACTTAGTTTAGCCTGGCCTAGCCTAGCTTAGCCTAGCCTCGCTTAGTCTTTCTTGACTTTAGTATAATAGTCAGCAAGCGAGAGCAAGCAACCCACCAGCAACATCACCACCAACAGCCACCAGCTACCAGCCACACCACCGATAAAAACAGCGCACAACAACAGCAAGAGCAAATAAATTGAATTTTTAATGTGCTACTACGACCGTGTGCTGCGATGCATTTAGAGTGGAGTGACCACCAAAGCATTCCACCACCCACCCATTTTTTTTTTGTTTGTTGTATCATTTCGTAGTTTAGTTAGTTATTTGGGAACGTTGCTCTATTGTGCGTACTATCGAAATATAAACAGAAAAGAAAGGCAACTATGGTAACTATGGGATGCAATCCTGGTATTTCGGTATCCCGGAATTTTTCCGGTCCAACAGTTCCGGGATTTAAAATTTGAAATCCCGAGATTTTCGGGATCCCGGGATTCGGTTAAATTTTCAACACAAATTTATACATCTATCTATATCTATACTATTATATGAAATTTAAGTGAAATTTAAAAATTACAACTTGATTCCAAAAGAACTGGGCCGATTTTTATGAAAAAAAATTTAAAATATCATATTTGTGCTAAAGATTTAGTTAGGAGTATTTTTTTCATTTTTTCAGGGGTATTTTTCAAGAAATCATCCCAGCTGCCACGCATTGCTTATTCGTTGGCTTTGGACCAGTGGTGCCAACTACACTGAAATTACAGATTTCTACGGATATTTAAGCCTTGCACAGACAAACGGACAACAGCAGGAAAATAAGATAAATCTACGGATTTTTAAGAATTTCACACAGAATTTTTGTTGATTTTGCTATTTTTTCACCAAATTTTATGTCAAAACTTATTTGAATGGTAAAAAAGTATACTTATCACTAAAAAATGTGTTAACTTATTGTGTTAAAATTTTGCGCTTATCAATACTTGCAAATAATAAAAATAATCATGGGTTTTTTCAGCAGAAAAAGAAAGTGCGTAATTTTTCGTTCTTAACTTAATAAAATTTTTTTTTTTTAATTTATAAAAAGTGCACACATGACAGATAACTATTTATTTTTTAAAATTGAATTAACCTTTAACTTTTAGTTGTTGTACGTTGTTTCTAACTTTTTATAAGTTTAATGCAAATTTTGAAAAAACAGCTAATTTTACTAGCTGCTAATTTTAAATTGAAAAAATTCTATAAATTTTGCTTACACGTATTTACACGGATTTTTTCTCTCTTCGGATTGGCGTCACTGCTTTGAACGCGTTTGTGTTGGGAGAGTTTCAATCATGGTAGAACTAGTGGAGGTATATGCATTTAAGACTGCTCTTTTTTCTCATAGCCAGAATTGTCAAACTCAAGCATTTTGCTATTCTTGCCTATTTTGCTTTCTTATCGCATTCTCATCGTTTTCAAATTTTGTATGGGCTGTCAACTTCGTTTTGACGGTTCCGGCAGTCTGTCTCTTCGAAATGTATCTACCTTCTCTAACAAGGCTTATTTATAAGGTTGTGGCACTCAAGAGCGAGCTCGGTCGAACTGTCAGAATGGATGAAAAGAAATGAAGAAAATGAATGCTTATAGCCGATACACATTGACTGCGACTAGCGACGAACGCCAATTGTCAAAAAATAGAACGCATGCAAGGCTCATTTATAAAGTTGTGGCACTTGAGAGCGATCTCGGTCGAACTGTCAGAATGGATGAAAAGAAATGAAGAAAATGAGTGCTTAGAACAAAGAATAGCACAGTGACAGTTCGAACAAAGGCGGAAAAAAAGTGCATTTCTCTCAAGTGCCACAACCTTATAAATGAACCTTGAACGCATGTTTTCTTATGAAGATGTATTTTTTGAAGACGGCACGACAAAGAGAGAACACGACCACAATTTTTGCTGCCGCAGACTTCAATCTATTTCTAATTTGATAGACGACAAGAGCGAACATAGCAGAGTTTGTTTATGTTTTGTATGAAATACTGATTATCGCTGTTGCGTTCATTACAATCAAGTCGTCGAGAATACTGCGATATTTCTCTTTGAAGGCAAGGTTTCGTTTTGTCGGTGGACGACTGTTGCAGTCAATGTGTATCGGCTATTAGAACAAGGAAAAGCACAATGACAGTTCGAGCAAAGGCGGGAAAAAGAGTGCATTTCTCTCAAGTGCCACAACCTTATAAATGAACCTTGTTCTCTAATTCTACTATGGTTTCAATCATGGTAGAAGGATAGAGGTATATGCAGCGCTGACTGTGCTCTCTTTCCATACTGCCATGTTTGTCAAATTTAGCTGTGTGGCGAATGGAAACAAAAGAAAATAAAGAAAAAGTTTTGCTTCGTTTTGACAATTCCGGCAGTATGCTCTCATCTAGTGCATATACCTGTCATGGTAGAAAAATACAGGTATATGCACTAGATGAGAGCATACTGCCGGAATTGTCAAAACGAAGCAAAACTTTTTCTTTATTTTCTTTTGATTCCATTCGCCTTACAGGTAAATTTGACAGACATGGCAGTATGGAAAGAGAGCACAGTCAGCGCTGCATATACCTCTATCCTTCTACCATGATACCTGTATTCTTCTACCATGGTTTCAATAAACTCCATGTTGCTCTCTATTTTTCTCTTTCTTTTCGTGCTCACCTAGCACCAGTGCTGCCAACTTTTCAATTCTAAAATCCACCAAAAACGCGAAAAAAATGCTATTTTTCCTCAAAAATGCACCAGATTTATTAGGTTTCAAAAAACACCAAATTAAATTAAAAAATTAAATTTATATTCTGAACTGCCAGTTATTTTATTTTTTAAGATATAATTAACCTTACTGGTTACACAAATTTAAAATACTTAAACTAAGCTAATTTAACTAATCTTACACAAAAACTATTAATGTTTTTATATACTTGTTCTATTAAAGCACTTCTTGAGATCAATTTCCATTAAATATTAAGGCACATAAAATATTAAGGCACATTAACTAAGGCACATTTGGTGGCTCCGAAATTTAAAAAAGGCACAAAAAATGCACCAGGCACCAAACCTAACTTTTCTTGCGCCAAAATTTTCAAAATGCACCAAATCTGGTGGAAAAAGCACCAAGTTGGCAACAGTGGCTAGCACAGCGCAACAAAAAAAACTGATGAGCCCAGAGTTGCCAGATTTTGAAATTTCATGCATCGTAAGTAAAACCGATTTCTTATATAAGTTTTATATAAATTTATGGCAGAAAAAGCTCTTTCAACGCAAGCTGAAAAATTGACGTATTTTTTAATTTTTGGAAATGTTTCACTTGCTTCTGAAAATTTCATATTTAAAACGTGATGCTAACAATTGTGCACCTTTTGTGTTAGTATATTTAATAAATCAATATCTCTTAGTGACCTATATTCTAAGTCAAGAGATATTAATTCAGATTTTTTTTTATAAATTAGGAATATAGCAACACAACGAAATAAATTAAGGATACGTGCGGAAAGTTTAAATGCTCCGCCTTCGTCCCAAAAATTAAATCTTTTAACCCATTTCCGGCGGCTAATTAACTACCAGTCCAAAATCAATGAATCTTCATCCAGAGTCTATATAAACTTTATCTGACAAAATTTTTTTACCTCCACAGGTAAGGGCTGGGCGGACTGATGCATTTTTGCACCACTAGCTGCATCACATACCTTCACAGCCGTACCTGCCCATTTTAAAACAGCAAACGGGCTCTAAATTTACTTTAGCATAAATTTAAAAGTTATAATAGTTACTACTGAAAAGCAATTTTCGATATTGCGATTTGAAATTTTTCCAGAATTTTCAAAAATAAAAAAAACCCCAAATATTGCGACACACCGGGGGCGTGAAATCCAAGTAAACGACCGAATTGGCTCAAACCAAAAATAATATATATTGTCAAAGGTCTATAACCAGTCACCTACAGCGCCAGGTAATATCACTTTCGCTCTCACCTGGAGAAAATTCTAAAGTTACTGGTGCAAAAATGCACCAATAGCTGGAAATGGGTTAAAAGCTCTCAGTTTTACTTACCCATTTTCCATAGTTTGCCAAGCAAATAAATCAAATTACGCTGGACAGAACAAATTACGTTTGAGTTTGCAGCTGACGACAATCCAAATTAATTTAAATAAAATACACATGTTAATGCAAATATTAATAAAATAAAATAAAATTAAAACTCAAGATGACTCAGATAATTTTATAATGTTTTACATACAAGATTTTAAAAGTTCACAACATATTTTGTTGGTTTTGTGCCGAAATTACTCTTTTTGCACAAAAACCCGTTTTAAGAGTGTTATTCTCGTTTTCCCTTTTGGGTTGAAAACTCCCACAAAGCGGGGAAAATTACCTTTTTTGGCAAGACAAAAAGTTAGATACATATAAATGTAGAGCGGCGCTCCGAAACAAAAAAAAATTTTTTTTTTATTTCTCTTATATGTATTGTCTTAACCCAATAAGGACGATGATGCCATATCGCATCACTAAGTCGGATATCGCAAAACTAACCGTAGCACATAAAATTAGTCAAAATCAAAATTTGGTAAAAAATATCGCATGTGTGAACAAATTGTCCCGTCTTTAAGGCATTAAGGAGCTTGATAAAAAACGTCCTTGGCGAAGCCGCGGACAACAGTGGGCTGCTAGTAAATATATATAAAAAATATGAAAAAAAAATTTTAAATAAAAATTTATAAAATTATTAGGAAGAGTTAACTATAAAAATCCTCCTCATCTTTGAATAATTCATTTATTATTATACCAAAGTACAAAAAAGGTGCTTTAAGATCTTTGGACAATGACCTCTTTAAAATTTGACACGTGTCATTCAAATGACGTACATGATGTATATAGCTTTACTGGTTCTCCATATATAGCGAAAAATGTTTACTAGCTGTATGGGAAACTTTCTTTTCTTTTCTATGACTAAAGCACTAAAAAGTCATCAAAATAATTTATTTCCGCAAAAAAATTGATTTTCCTTGCTGGTGATAACAGCATTCCGTACAAAGGCAAATCTCCCAAGCGGTCAGAACTCCCAGTTGGTGTTATGACCGCTTGATAAGAATCCAAAATCACAAGTCCAAAAATTTCAAATTTGCGGTTGTGTCCCGTCACCTTCCATTGTGCAGTACTCTTGTATGGCTTGCACCAGACAGGTAGGGCAAATTTAAAGCATTTCATAACAGAATTGTTAGATTCATTTTTTTTATTGAGACGGAGAGCTTTTATTAATTTGTTTAAAAAATTTATAAATTTAAAAAAATATTTTCTTTAATCATTTAAATATTTTAACGGTTATTAAGCGTACTTGACCCAAAAATAATGAAATTTGAGCAAGCCTTTACTTAGCAAAATTAATTTTACTAAACTAAATTCTTGTAAAATCATTGAAAAAAATACAATATATTTTTGTTTCATCTACACTTCAATAGTATCCATTATTTATATAAAAATTACAACTTTCTCTTTTAGGTGGCTAATTTGAAGAATTTTCACTCAGATAAAAATCGAAAAAGAGTTCCATTCAGATAAAAATTACGTCTACCTCCCATACAAAGTGACTTTACCAAGACGATAGAATCTCTAATATTCCACAAAAACTAATGCCTTCAATGATTTCAAAATGACTTCAAAATGACTTCAAATTTTGAACATAAGCTTTAACCGTTAATATACACTTTGAGTATGAAATTTGTAAAAATAAAATTAAAACCATGTCTACCTCCCATACAAAATGACTTTATGAAAACTGTTAAGAAAAAACTTTTATCCTTAAATAAGAATAAGTTTGAATCTTTACCATGCACTCGATGCTAGGAAATTGTTAAAAAAACCTGAATATTCCACCCTCCTCCCATACCAAGTGACGTCAGCATAATAATAAAAAATTTATAAATTCTAAAAACTTTATAAATTCGAAAAAATTAATGTTTACATATCATTTTGTGCAAATAAGCTTTAATAAATAAAAAGGAATGAATTATTTTTATTACAACTACGTCATCAACCACATAAACGTCATCAAAATAGTACGAAATTCAAGACTTTGAATAAACTAAAATACGGCTGTTGGGGTGCAACTCAGGTTCACTCGAAGATAATTCCTTACTAGTTTGTTATTTATTTTAATAAAATTATCAAATCAATGAGCTAGAAAGAAGTTTCGCTTCTGTTGATTGTACAATTCTTTTTGATTCTTAATAGCCATGTGTTCTACCATTGTTCAACGAATGGAATTTTAAAAATTGTTAAAAATTGAAATTTAAATGATGTGTTAAAAAATTTTTCATTTCCGTGAAAATTTCTGAATAAAACAGTTGATATAAAAAAATCCAATGACATTTTTTAACAATGAAATTTACATGTTTCTCTACAAAATCCATTTTAAATGAAGTCGATCAGATAAAGTATTTCTTTATTGCTGTCACAAAGTGACTTTGGATCAATCGCGTCGGAAGCGAATTTCATCTGGGGGGGCAGTACAAATGGGGGGGCAATACAAATGGTGGTGCAAAAAAAGTTCACCAAAATTTCTTCGCATGAAACATGAACACGAGAGAAAGAAGAGGAAAATATATAATACAAAAATATTATCGTTGTAAAAACACTGATATTTTGAATAAATTTTCCTTTTAAATTGTTTATCTAGCTAAAAAAGTGGGGGGCAACTGCCCACCTTGCTCCCCGCTTCCGACGCCAATGCTTTGGATAAATATTCTTTTATTTTTTTGAAAAAATTACTATTTTAAAATTATTTCCTGTTACTTAAGCCACAATTCAATTGTCTACAAAATCTTAAAAAATTTGTTGGTCTATCGATTTTTCGTAGGAAGATTATTAAAAACTTTAAAATCTTTCCAGCTTCTCTCTGGCCTTAAAAGTAGGAGATAATATATTTAGATTCGACAAAATAAGTTTAAAAATGTAAAACTGTCTTCTTGTGATTTTACCCTCAAACCCATTTTTGCTAAAAAAATTCGGAAAAACGAGGTAAATCCCGTCTTCTGGCAGCTCTGTTCATAATCTACTCACAACAAAAGCAGTGCAAGTATAAACGAACAAAACAAATGCTGCAATGGTACAACAACGTTGTTTATAGTTTTATTTGTGTTTTCGGTTCGTACACCACCGCAGGTTCGCTTCAACTTCGAACTTGCATACATATTTGCACACGAACAACGAAATCAAAGCATACATCGCAACTACCGCATAAAATTTTCAACGCCACCGCGTTGATGTTCGCTCAGTTCAGAAATTGATGTTGCGGTGTGAGGATTGACTTAAAGAGCGTCTATTTTGCAATTAGTGTGAATAATCGTGAAATAAATATTTTCAATTTGCTTAACAGCTTGGAAAATATTGTAAGTATACATAATTAAAATATATATTTATTCTTAGAAATCATCGACGGCAATGCAAAAGTACTTAACTTTCAAATGCAAACTATCATAACCTCAATCATTAAAATGCGTATCTCATAAAAGAAGACATTTTGCTTCTGTTTCTTGCTCTCTCTCCAACACTGCAACTTGTTTGGACTAAACGAACAACAAAATTGCTCTCACTTTGCTCTCACGAGTGGGGTTGCAATCGAAGTGTTCTTTTTGTTATTTGACGTGTTTGATGTGTTCACTATTCAAACAAAAGAATGAACGTAGCACTTTTTTAATAAAGGGGTTAACGGTAGATGTCTGTATTACCAAAAGCTCTATTATTATTACTATATTGAAGATACTGTGAGCGTCAAAATTAAGCAAATACCTCAATATATTTCTTTAAATTTATGAAAAAGGCAAAAACAAATTAAAAATTGTCACAGTTACGGTTTCCGTGGCGCCAAAATCAGGGGCCGAATTATAGCATCCGTGATCGAACAAAATTGTACAAGATTTATAGGCACTTGTCTCGTCGTGCCCTTCGTAATTTTGCTCGATCACGGATGCTGTACTTCAGTCCCAGAAAATGCAGTTCTGTTGTACTCGTTAAGAAAATAAGATTCACCGAAGGAATAACCCGGTCACGCTACAGACGGTCTTTCTGCATTATTACTATTTTTGTTTGCATAACAGCTATTTCCTCTAAAAATTTGGTCTTTAAGGGGAAACAAAAACATCATATGTAAAAAGCTGTTACAATAAATAACCTTTCGTTTGATGTATAATATCTTAATAAACTTTTTTCTCCATTGATGCTATATTTTTCATTTTTGTATACATACTAGGTTAAACAGTACAATAATATCGTTTTTGTTTTTAACTAATAGTTCATTTTGAGAATGCATTTTTAGGGCCAAGTTTAAACTCTAATAAGATTAAACTGAGGTTAACTCACCAAAATTAGACATTTAAACTCGGTTTAACTATATATTTTAGCATTCGTTGAAGTTAAATTGACTTAAATGATCAAGAATGGGTTTCTTTTTGCCTAAACCGAGTTTAAACATCAAATTTTAGTGAGTTAAGCTTAGTTTAATTTGACTAGAGTTTAAACTCGCACTGAAAAATTGGCCCTAAGTAAGCATTTATATTTTTGTCATAATCCATTCGATTCAAAAGATTGATGTGTCGTTTAAAAGGTAATTGAATTACCTTTAAAGATATATGATAGGTATAAATCCTTTGCAATAATATTTTGATTTTGATAAGTCATTTTATATCATATTTTTGACTTTTGATTTCTGGTTGCTGCTAGGCCCTTGTTGTGGTGGTCGTCATATGATTCCTGGTCATGTCACTTTTAACTCTTGTTTTTCGTTTGATGAGCTGTGTGACGGAAGTATGTTATGTTGGTGGTCATATGATGCCTAAGCACCAGTACATTTTTTGCTACTTTTAGTTCTTTTTCAACCAAACACTTCAACGAAACACTTTTGCTCCCATGATTTCTTATTTTTGTCGAATCATTTGGTGACAGCGTTGTCGTTCTGGTTGAATTCTACCAAATGTAGTTTTCTTTCTTCAAATCGATTTTTGGTAAATTTTTTTTCAATTTAGTAGATTTTTCAATTTTTTACACATTCAAAATTTTTTCCAAATAAAACTTTTTTGTAATTAAATAAAAATAGAAAATATCGCGTTTTGTTCAGTGAACATTTTGTAAACATTTCCAAGTACATGTAATATTTTTGAACGTTTTCAAATTTAATTCTTTTGTTCGACATAATTACCCCATTGTACTGCAGCAGCAGCAGCAGAAAGGAAGTTTTCTGGCTTGACTTTGATACAAAAAAATTAGGAACAAGTTAGAGCATATAACAATAATATAATTCTAGCCAAGGAATTGGCCAAAAATAATAATGACATTTTAAATTTTTTAATTTTATACGGAAAACCCTTTCTTTTTGCTATGTCCTTTTAAAAGTTCGTATACCTTTATTATGTTTTTCTAGTCAAATGAATTAAAAGAATGATTTTATTTTATGGAAATAATTTTTATTTTATATAGAAGAATTTTAGTTTTTTAAATGTTCGGGTTTAAAATAAAAGGTGTATTTTTATTTATGACAAAATTGTTTAACAAACAATTGTACAGTAATTTGAAAAGAGTATAAAAGCTTTGTTTTGATTCGGTAGTTTTTTTTTTGTTTAATTTTGTAGATTGTTTAGATGAGATGGGTAGCTAAAATTTTATTTGAGTGGCAACCCTGTTTGGTGACCGTAGTGGTGTAAATTTACTCTCGCTCTCAAATTTTTAATTTACATTGAAACAACAACAATGCATGACCGTGATGAGCCCATGACCACCAGCATAACAAGGAACTTAGGGATTACAGCCCTCACATAATCCCAAAAATTAGATTTGGGATTATGGCCAGATTGAAAAAGGTCATAAGCCAAAAAAAAGAGAAGATAATCCCCAACAAATTTGGTTATAACAACATTCCGTGCAAAGAGCAAATCATTTTATAGTAAAAAATGCCATACCATAAAATCGATAACTCGATATTTTTTCAATTTATTTAATTTCTTCAATAAATCTTATTTTGACCATGATTTCCTCAAAACTGCATTCTCAAAATGCACTATTAATGAAAAGAATAAGCCATATTGTACTGTTCAACCTAGTATATAAACAAAAATTACAAGTACAGCAACAATTGGTGTATACATATTATACACCAAACGAATGGTCATTGTTTCAGCTTTATGATGGTTTATATATATATGATGGTTTTGTTTCCCCTTAATAACGGAATTTTTAGAGGAAATAACGCTTTTATGCAAAAAAAAACTTTAATATACTGAAAAACCATGTGAAGCCAAGAAATGATTTCTTTTATCTTGAAGATATATCAATTTTCTTTCGAATGGTACCCGAATCATTCCGATCGGTCAAACATGAGGAAAGATATAGCCGAATTTTTATATAAGCTTCATTAATTGGAAATCTATTAAAAAAATCGATAACCCGGTAACTAAACGATAATTCCTTCGGTGAATCTTATTTTCTCAATGAGTTCTACAAAACTGCATTTTCAGGTCTTGGCACCACGGAAACCGTAATCTCATAAAAATCCGTTCGCAACCTAAGCCAAACGAATCCGAAGCCAATCCGCATTCTCGGACATTTTAATCGTTAACGATTATCGTTTTCGAATACGCGAACGGGTCCGAGAATACGGTTCCAGAACGATTCTTTAATTAAAAATATCGAAGCCTTCTCGAACTGCCTAAAATATAAGATATTTGTAAGTCCATCAGATTATCCATTCGACCATCGCAGTTGTTAATCGTCACTTAATTTGCTTCAATAAGAATAAAAGCTAGCCTACGGTCGTGGGTTCAAACCCCAACCGGGACAAAAAAAATTATTTTTGTTGTGCTGTTTTAAAATATAGGTTTTTTATAATTTTTTTTTTTATTTCATAGATCAAAAAATTTTTTACTTAAAATATGTACTTAATGATAACAGCGATTCGTTAACGAGTCTGAGAATGCGATTCGTTAACGAGTCTGAGAATGCGATTCGTTAATGAGTCTGAGAATGCGATTCGTTAACGAGTCTGAGAATGCGATTCGTTTATGAGTCTGAGAATGCGATTCGTTAACGAGTCTGACAATGCGATTCGTTAACGAGTCTGACAATGCGATTCGTTAACGAGTCGAGAATGCGATTCGTTAACGAGTCCGAGAATACGATTCGTTAACGAGTCCGAGAATACGATTCGTTAACAAGTTCCAGAATACGATTCGAGAACAATTCGTTAATTAAAAATATCGAAGCCTTCTCGAACTGCCTTTTTATATGAAAATATTTTGTTTTAATAAAAACTATTTTTTTCATTGTTAGCTTCTAAAAATACGTCAATTAAAATAAAAAAAAAAGTTATTCATTTGTATGTGAAAAAATTGTAAGTCTATATAATTTTCTATGAAAAATTTATATAAAAATTTTAAGTCTTTTCACATAATTTTGAATGGATCCGAGATCACGTGTTTGTATCGAGCTCGTTTACAAGTCCGACTTTTTTATATGAAAATATTTTATATTAATAAAAACTATTTATTTCAATGTTATCTGCCCAAAATACGTCAATTAAAATGAAAAATTTTTAATCATTTTTATTTTAACAACTTTTAAGTCTTTTTACATAATTTAGTATGGATCCTAGATCTCGTGTTCGTTTCGAGCTCGTTAACGAGTCCGAGATCTCGTGTTTGTTTCGAAATCGTAACAACGACGACTTTTGTATATAAAAATATTTTTTTTAACAAAAACAACTTTTTTTATTGTTAGCTGCTAAAAATACGTCAGTTAAAATAGAAAAGCTCATATTTTTATATGTCTTTTCATATAATATTCTGTGAATAAATTTATATGAAAAAATTATTTTCGCATATTTTATATGGATCCGAGATCTCATGTTCTTTTCGTGCTCGTTTACGAAACCGACTTTTTGATATGAAAATATTTAATTTTTTTATATAAAAACTATATTTTTATTGTAAGCTTCCAAAAATTAGTCAATTAAAAAAAACATTTTAATCATTTTTAAATGAAAAAATTCGAATGTCTTTTTTTCTCGAAATATTCTAAATTTTTTTTGCCCTTTTTGGAAATTCTGCCCTCTTGAGAAAACAAATAGTGACCTCTTAAATTGAACCGTGCTCTATTCTCGAAAATTTTGACCTCTTAAGTAGAAAATATTCAGAATTCTCAAAGATGCCGGAAAGAGCAACATTTTTTCGAGAAACAAAATAGGATTTTTTCGACATTTTTTCGAGAAATAAATTCATAATTTTTTTATGAAAAATTGTATGTCTTTTTTATATAATTTTCTATAAAGAAATTTATTTGAAAAAATGCTAAGTATTTTCGCATAATTTTATATGGATCCGAAATCTCGTGTTCGTTTCGAGCGTAAACGAGCTCCGAGTCCGCTTTTTATTTTTTTTAATAAAAAGTATTTTTTTCATTGCTCCTAAAAATACGTCAATTAAAATAAAAAAAATTTGATCATTTTTGTATGAAAAATTTCTTACTCTTTTTATTTAATTTTGCATAAAGAAATTTATGGGAATTTTTTTTTCCCTTTTTATTTAGTGTTTATTTTAATGTTAATCATTTTCACTGAAAATTTTTCATGTTTTTCTTAGGAAAAATTACTTTGAAAAATTTATGGATCCGATAGTGTTCGTTGCGACCTCGTTTACGAATAGTTCTTCGTTTGGTATTTATTGGAAATGAACACATATCAATATTTACGCGTCAAGAAAGTATGTTTTCCAAGAAAGTCCAAGAACTTTATTATATAATCTCTTGATTTTGAATTGTTAATAATTTGCTTGATCCAAGTATAGAATTTTCTTAAAATACTTGAGCATTTCGCTTGATAGAAACTTTGAGAAACATTTTTTTTTATAAAAGATAATATTCTGTTTTGAAAGTTAGCACATTTTTCTACACATTAGAATATTATTTACTAGGTAAGAGAAGAAATAAATAAATTAAATTTTGGACCCAAATCAAATTTTAAAAGTTTGCATATTTACATTTGAAAGATAAGTACATTTGCTATGTCGCCGACGATAAATAACAAAACTATAAACGATGACATTTTTTTATTAATACACCTTTTCTCAATAGTTTTTAATAATGTCGGATACTTATACTTCTATTTCTGAGCAAATTGCTAATGGCTCTTATACCTTGTCGCATCGACGTAAGGGCAGAAGTTTCATTTGGAATATACTCGCCGAAATCATGAAGAAAGATGGAACCGTACTGGAAGGATGGGTATACTGCCGCACATGCCATAAACTACTTAAATACATGGCTAATCAATCCTCTAATCTGAATCGGCATAAGTGTTGTCAAACCTTCAATCAGCCTTCAAAAACTGTTACAGAGAATGACAGAAAGGACGCCATTGACGCATGCACAGAATGGGTTATCGAAGATTGCCATCCATATTCTGTAATCAATGGTTCGGGCTTTCTAAATATTGTGAACTTTTTCATTAAAATTGGTGCAAACTATGGAGAAAATGTCAACTTAAATGACTTGCTGCCTGACCCAATAACAATTTCGCGTAAGGTGCAGGAACTGGCAGATGAAAAAAAGATGGAATTAAAAAGCGAAATAAACGAAGTTATCAAAAGTGGTAGTGCATCTGCTACAATTGATATGTGGACTGACAATTATGTGAAACGCAACTTTTTAGGTGTCACGTTGCATTACCTAAAGGATTATAAGCTATTTGGCATTATTTTGGGAATAAAATCTATGGATTTGGAGAAGTCAACGGATGAAAATATTTTAAAAAAATTGCAGACTTTGTTTGCTGAGTTTGGTGTAGAAAATATCGAAGCAATAACATTCATAACAGATAGACAAAGTAATATTGTTAAGGCTTTAGAAGGAAGTATTCGTTTAAACTGCAGCAGCCACTTATTGGCAAACGTTTTAGACAAGTCATTTGACGAAACAGACGAGCTTAGAGATTTATATGAGTTGTGTAATGAAGTTGTGAAAAGTTATAAAAAATCAAATCCTCAGCACAGTTTACAAAGTTATCCGAAGAACTCATGTCCAACACGATGGAATTCTTACTATACAATGTTTAAATCTGTCTTATGTAATTGGCACAATATCAACGAAGTACTAACTAACAACGACGCAACACTATTCCCTAAAGATATTGTGACTCTTCAAATTCTTGTTGAACTCTGCGGGAACTTTGAGATCGTTTTTAAGAAAATTCAACTGTTTAACTCGCCCTCTCTGTGTTACGTTATACCTTCAATTAATAAAATTAAAAGCCTTTGTGTTGCTAACAAGACAGACATACCTCTCACTACAGTTTTGAAAGCTATAATTGCACAAAACATTGATGACATTTGGGTAGAAAATTTGAGTGTATGGCATAAGACTGCTTTGTTTTTGTTTCCACCAGTTGCAAGTACGACCCAACAGAACGACGTCAGCGATATTAAAAATTTTAGCATTTCTCACATTCAGAATTTAGAAATTGCTACACCAGCTTCTACATCGCAGCCAGCATTAAAAATACAATCAGTAGATACTACCCTTTCATCAATTAAGTTTGACCCAACAAGCCCTACAAAGCCACCTTCGCCTGTGTCGTCAGCCTTACAAACTTCCTTTACTTCAAGTAGTACTCCATCCAGCTCACCCATACACGATATTCATTTCTTTTTTCCAGATTTATTTTTAGAATCTTCACTTTCAAGCCCAGAAACTCCTAGAAGCGAAGTAGAAAGATATAGCAGAGAAATAGTTAAAATGACAGAAGATTTTAACCCAATTGAGTGGTGGAAAATGAATGCTAACAATTATCCTCGCTTGTCACAGTTTGCTTTGAAAGTTCATTCAATTCCTGCCAGCAGTGCAGTGGCAGATCAAGCATTTTCATTGGTAGGTAACGTGCTTACAGAGAAGCTAAACAGACTTGGACCAAAGACAGTAGACAGTTTATTATATTTACGTTCATATTTTAAGGAAGTCAAAAAGTAAATAATAAATATATTTCATATACCTATATAAAGTACAATATTTAAGATATTTAAACACTTTTAAGAAATAGTCCTTTATTTTCTTTGCATGTATTTTTTCTTTTTCTTTGTTAACACAACATAGTTTTCTTTGTATTGAATAAATGTATTAAAAATTTTGAATAAATGAAAAAAATTATAAAATTTAAAATATGTACTTACTTTTTAATAGAACAAACCACTGATAATAGTTTGTATGTATGCGTTTTTTGTGAGCTTTCGTTTGTATTTTTGCTTAGCCGAGGAGCAGTGTTCGGACTTTACTGCAATTGCAGTAGATCTACTGCGCTTTTTAGCAAAATTTATGGTTTTACTGCGTCACTGCGGTTTTTCTAAATCTATGCGATTTATTAGCCACAAACCTTTTTATGGTTATTTTTGTGATATTTTAGAAATATTTAGGGAGAGTTGTCTAAAGTGGGACTCGAACTTCTCTCCGATATTTTCCACAGGCATCACCAATGTTTTGACATTGACAGTATAGCTTTGAAGCGCCATAACTTTTCACATGGACTTGGAGAAACAAAATTTCAGAAAAAATTTTTTGGCAGTGAATTTTGTAATTTTTTTTTTTTTGGTTTAGCACGATTTCAAAGTGATTTCTGTTCAAATGCAGAAAAAAATTTCTTTGAATAAAAAAATATTCATTATTTCGAGTTTTCATTTCAATTACTTTACGCTTTCTGTGATTTTATTGAATGTGTGATAGAGTCCCACGTTAGAAGACAACAATTTCTGGAGCCGATTTTAAGCCTTTTAGATTTTTGGAAAAATATAATGAAACTTTCCAACAAAACTAAACACTGTATTTAGCAAAAAGATAGTCATTTATTAGCCAATCCATTGATATATTTGGCTCTCGAAAATAATTTCATTGTGAAAAATTATGATGAAAAAACAAAACCGGTCCCACTTTAGACAACTCTTCCTTAAGCATTGATCTTGATTATGAAAATGCAGTTTCAAGGGCCCATCGTACATTACATCTATATACTGTGGTCTAAGCTTTAAAACAGAAGAAAGTAATTTGTCAGATGCAGCTGTCATTGCAATAACAACAATTGTTTTAAAGTTCTACATAAGTTTTTGCCAATTTTTAGAGACCGTGATTGAATTTGTCTACGGCAAATATATTTTGAATCAGTAAAAAAATGTGTTTCTGCAACATGCAAACATAAAGTATATAGTTAAGTGTACATTATGTTATTAGTATAAAATGTTCATACATTACTAGTTAATGTACGCACATGGTTGTAAATAAAAAAAAAACAAAAAAACTACTGCGAAAAAGTTCGTTTTACTGCGTTTTTTTTCAAAATTTACTGCGATTTATGAATTTCCAAGTCCGAACCCTGCCGAGGAGTCAATATCTCAAAGGGATATACATATACTTGCAAAATCGCCGCTCGTGCGTTGGTGGCTTACACTAGGGATGAGACAGATGGTGTAATTTTTCTGATACGGATGTATAGAAATTTTTCGGAGGATACAAATATTAAATAATATTTGCATATGTGGAAGCGAATGTTGATGTTATCAAAACAGTGAAAAATTGGAGTTACTAAATTTACTATGGAATTAATAAGAAATTTTGGTTGTATGGCCACTAAGATTTTGTCTTTTCAATACCATTTTATTTGTCCATTTTATTTACTTTATTTTGTTTTTTCATATTTCAGGACGATATTATTTGAGTTTTCTATTAACTATTTAAGGAAAATTTTTTTCAGAAATTTCTTCTTCAGTATTTTGCAATTACTAAGAAACTAATACAAATATTTGTAACAATTTTTATTTGTTTAACAGCTAATAAAAGTTGCCATCTCTTACTTTTAGAAATATTGCATTTTTTAACCCAACAATCGCGGTTGGGTATTTTCTTACCCATGAAAATACTTCTGCAGAATTATCATATTTGAGGATTGGTAACAGCTAACTGTTTAATTTTTTGTTATTTTATGAAAACATAGAGCTATAAATTGTTTTTGGAGTGTGTCAAGAATTCTTTACGTTAACTACATTTTCAAAGTCAAAAGTGATTAAGTTTATAAATTAGAAAATTTGTGTTTTTATCATTTGTAAAAAATTTTATATATAAAAAAATGTATCTTAGCAAACTAACCAACTTTACCTGCTATTGGTAGAAAATTCCTGATATAAATCTGTGCTGTCGTTGCAGAAAGAATTTGTGTCCGTTTAGAACACATTAACGACGGTTGGGTATTTTATACCCAACTCATATCTCGACTGCGGTGAAAGATACAAAGTTGAAATTTGATATGGTAGTTTTTGTGATCAATATAAGGAAGCACACGCAATTTGAAAGAAATCGTACAAAGCGTTTGGGAGCCGCGGTTAATGGGTTAATATATTTTTTACAATACTTTGCACAAGATTGAGAATTGCTCTGCATTCCACTTCCAAGTGGAAGCTTAAATAAATCTTAACTGAATTCGATATTTGGTGCCATGACAGCAAATTTTTCATGCTGTCGCAGCCCAATGCTCCGACGAAGTCAATTCTTCGAATTACAACACAAACAGAAATATTGAAGTTGTTGTAAGTGAGAGAAATTCGAGTTATGGAGATGAATATGCATGAAAGTATTCCTAATACAAATGAGATTTCGGTTCGAGTTGAAGAAAAATTCGAGTTAGGAAAATTCGACTTATAGATATCAAAATATGTATAAGCAAAATGTCTTGAGAAAGCAAAAAGCACAAATACTACTTAGAGTTATGGAGAATTCCGAGTTACGGAAGTTCGAGTTAGAGAAGTTTCACTGTATCATACATCTTATTGCAAAGTGCAATTGTAATAAAGTTTTTTTTTACTTCTTTAACTCTTCATTTTTGCCCAATCGTAAAATCGTAAAATCGTAAACAAATCATAAAATTGTAATAATTAAATTTTCCTCTTTAATATTCTCAACGTTATTACTTTTTGTGCTGTAATATTGAAAATTTATCCAAATATCATACAACTTATACTTACAAGTTCCCTCAACCTCTTTATATCCGTTGTAAATAAAGGATATTAACACGCATCCGTCGTTAACAAAAAGTTACGAAAGAGTCGCTTGAGTGTCAATTTGACAGTCAAGTTAATTTGTCAAAACACCAAAAAATTCCAATGCAACATAGAAAAAATGGAAATGGAAGTTTTTTATGTTTGCTTGACAATCGATATAAAGAGCAAAAAGTGCGCAATGCCGTGTCTTTAAAAAAGAAAAAAAAACATTTTATTGAAATTCAGTGCAAAAAAGAGAATAGAACTAGATAAAAAGATATGGAAAAAGTATATTTAAAGAATTCATTATGCTTCACATGTTTCGCATACAATGAAACGGTGCTTCGGACAAACTTTCTTTTTGCATTTGTCGCATTCGTCAGAATGAATGTTGGTATTTCACGCTTGCGGGCATATGTGGTACCTTGCGCGCTTCTTTGATGGCGTATGATGCTCCAAGCGATGCCGCGATGGTCCACTTGTTTGCGACACTAATGACGGTGGTGGTGGAACGCCGCGAATTTAATTTACTACCGATAAGGCAGACGTACTTCTCGGTGTGCGCTCCCGCTCTTAACCTGTGGTACCCCAAGCGAATGGCCAAGTTCCAGCAAAAACAGGCGTCTTCGAAAGTTATTTTTCGTATTCCAAAGTGGATTCATACTGATACAGCACACATATGCATTTAACGCCGAGATGTCGAGCATGTTGCAAAGGACTGCAATGGGCCATCGATTTACTTTAAACTTGCAGCGATATGTCCCCACCATCTCATCCATTATATCCACACCAAGAATAATAGAATAAGAGATTACGCTTTGCGCAGGTCCGTTACTTCTACTAATCGAGTTTGACAACCATCTGTTCAGTTTACTACGTCACAATATTTTATTTCTTTGAGCAACGTACTGCGATCGGTTGTGTTTTATTTAATTGTGTATATATCTTGTTATATATTTGCAGGTTTTTAACTTAAAATTTAAAAAATGAAGTGTGCTATTGTGTGGTAACAATAGCAAACAAATATTTTTCAGAAACCTGATGTTTGCAATAAATACAAAAATTAAACCAAAAAATTGTAGAAAACGCACACAAACGAAAACAAAAATACAAAGATATATTAACTGAACAAAATTTGTTTCATTATTTAAAAACTTGGCACTATCATTTATTTGTCCTTTCAATTCACAGGTAAATTAATGGAAATAATATATCTGGGAATGTTTAAACTACATCAATTAAAGTCGTAATGAACATTTTTATAAAATCCAAGTCGAAAAATAATGCTCACTGAAGTTGGTTTCTCAGACAAATTTTTTTTTTACTAAGCTGCTTACTGGCTGTAATAAAATAATAGTAAAAATAATGTTTGCAAAGGAGTACTTAATAAATTTACCTTCTTCTCGTTCCAATAAATTGCTTCTTAATTCTTTTATTTTAATTATACAAACTAAAATGTATGCAATTTTCATTTCTGTGTAGAAATCGTATGCAAAGTGAACGCTCTCCAAAACAGCATTGATATTATGACGTACATGCGCAGAACTACACTTTTGTTGTACTCATTTTCTTGTCTTCGGCGCAATCTTTGCATTCTATCATTCTTGTATCCACACCACATTTTGTTGCATTTTAAAAGTTGATTACTTCTGGTTTCTTTTGAACGTCATTCTCAGTCACTGTAATTTTCTTGCGTATAGCTCTCAGCAAAGTTACAACGCGACGTCTTTTTGTGACATAAGAAACCAAAATGGCACCAAGACTGTGGCCGAATGCGAACTCCGAATGGTTAGTGGTTTCGTTTTGATTTCCAGTAAAAGCGGACAAAGTTTGTGATTTTTGCGTATTATTCCAACAATTGTCATTTGCCGTTGCTTCAGTTTCACTGCAAGGCCATCAGCCCTTCTGTGAGCTGCAAAACAATCCGTTCACCCTGATTGATCTCAGGTGTCCAATTTCGGTCTCGACCAATAGAAACCTCAATATCATAAACATAGTATAATTCAGCATTACAGAGCACACAATGATTGATTCCATATTTACATGACTTCGAAGGAATTTATTGGGTGAATAGACAACGGCTACGAAAAACCAGTAATTGCTCATCAACAGATACAATCGCACCTGGAGTATATGCCAATATGCTAATTTATCGCGAGCACGAACATTTTATCTTTCTTTACTATCAGCAAATCGTAGACACCGAGTAATTGTTTTATATTGCTCTAGCGACATTGTCGCTGCGAATGTTGGTCGTCCAGTTTTTGCATTCTACAACTCAGGTATTCATTCACCATGTGACCTGTATGCACCCGCCAGCAGTAAAAGCCCATAGTAAGCACGCATCGTACGAATATCAACATTCTTCCAGGCAGAAGTATATATTTACGTGAGCCGTATAAGTTGGTCATATTCACAACTATTTGCTCAAAGGGCTCGATGAACAAGAGAAAAGCAGACAAAGGGTCGATGCAGCGTGATGACGCAAATACAGTCGGAACTAAAAACACCACAAAACAAGAAATTTCTGTAACTATACATAACCTGAATACATCCGAAATGAAGAGACTGTTTGGAGTATACAGATAGGTTCTTCCAAACAATATTGTATGGTCTTGTCTTTCGACAACAATGCAATATTCGGTTCTGCTACCATGTTTTACCTGGATTCCTCTTCAATGAAGTCACCATCGCTCTCACTGCTTGTATAGGTATCATTTGCTTCATAATCAATATCTTCACAATCACTTCCACCATATAATATTTTTTTTTGTCACAATGCTACTGAACTGCGAAAATAATCACTCACTTCAGCAAACGAAACACAGCTGACGCGTGTGTCAAATTGACACACAAATGACCCTTCCGTTACTTTTCGTGTTGCCGCGCCCCTAAGCATGTAAACACATCGGGCATATATTTTTTAAATTTCGTCGAAAATTAGTCAGCGAACCGCAACCTCATTCAAATTTGTGCAAAAACAAAGGCACAATAACATTTTCAATTTGAAAATTGTGTCAAATTGACACAAACGATGGATGCGTGTTAAATTCAAAAAGTGTTTCAATTTTAGTGAAACTTGGTGTGTAGGTGCTATGGATCAAAGTAGCGGCCACTGGATGTATAAATGTTACCAAGCCTACATTTACCGCCAATAATTAAAAGTGCTATACATAAGACGGTGTTATGCATGAAAGTTTCAAACGAAAATGTCTGGCATGTGTTCTGTACTTCTACACTTTTTACAAATTCACAAAACGATCACAAACAAAGTCAGTGAATTGGGGCAGGGCAACGTCTGTCGAGTCTGCCAGTTTGATGAATAAACTTTTAATTCAAGTTGAAACTGTTGTGGTAACAATGAAAATAAACTATTGATCCTTAACACAAATAAAATTTGGGCACATCCCGCTTACATTTCTTCATTACAGTGTCATCAATGACAAATTTTTACCAGCGGGTGACGTTTAGTTAAATTTGTGGAGTTATTTTTACTATATACCTACCTGTATTTTTTCATGAATTGGGACAACAGCATTGCATTATACAGTTGTAAGAATCATTTGCATGCTACAAAAGTACCAGACAAGGTCAAAAAAACCGTTCCATATCCAAGCTGAAGCATTATATAAATAACACATGTGCTTATTTCTTCTGTTAGAGGGAGCATCAAGTAAGAAAGCATGACTCGAAAATTTCTAATCGCAAATTGAGAAAAAATTGGCTTGTTGTGTTGGTGGTCAATGATGTTTGTACGTCAGCATCTATCATTCTACACATACACCCACACATACTCCACTACACCTCACCTACGCCACCTCACCCCATCGATAACAGCTAGCTTACACATGCGTTTCAACGCAATAAAATTAAGCGCACTAAAGCTCGTTTCTACAAATATTTATTTTAATATCTGGGCGCGATAACTTGGCTGGCCTTTCACTAAAAACAATTCCCAAGTGGTATACATTAGCAGCTCACCCTGGTGGGCTTGCTAGCTGGCTGGCTGCCTTGTAGTTATTCGCATGGGTTGTTTTTGCGTGAGCGACGAAGATCAACTGGCGAAGAGTAAAGCGAGGTTTCAGTCGAATGGGCGGGTGGTCAGTTGGTGCGACTGGTTGTAAACTTTATTGTGTGGTTTTAGGCCTTGTTTGTTAATGGCTTGCTTTGTCAGCAGCAATACATCCGCAAGCTATGTTGGAGTTGTTGTTGTGGCTGTAGCTATTCTTCTGGGCAGATGATCGCTGCAGACAGCGCAACAAAAAGCCCAAACCAGCAGCATCCAACCGAAAAGAATCGGTTGTTTTTTTTTGTGCTGTACTTTTTCTTGCGTTTTGGTTTTGCCAGTGTCACATCTGATGTCACTAGCACGAGAGCTTATACCAACAAAAACACGCTAAAAACACCCAAACGTGCCGTTTATTTATACTGTATATTTGTGTGAAAAATGCGCAGATCTTCATTCGCAATCAACACGATCACCCAGCGGCCGCAGACACCCCAACAGCGTGGCGTCGCCTCATCACCCAGGCACTAACTGCGCAGTCATCAAGCACACAGTCATTAGGTTTGCCTGCCAGCAGTCATCCGGCCCATCCAACCGGTTCTTTTTTTTTCAGTAATGTTCGGTTCAAGTTGTTGTTGTTGTTGTTGTTGTTGTTTTTGTTCTTGTTGGTGGTACTGTCGCCTCCAAACATTCGTTGTTGCTGTCTGTTTCGTTTGAGAGTTACGCGCCCATTTTCAACCCACTCATGTTGGCTTGGGGCTCTTGGCGGATGTTGATCGTTTTTGTTATTTTTCTGTTGCTTCTACCTCTTCCACTTCTTGCTGCTATTTCCTTCAACGTGGAATCTTTTCTTTGCTTTCTGCTTAACGTGATCTCTAGAGATAATCTTAAGTTGCTGGCGTTGTTTATTTATTTGTTTCTCTCGTCTAGTTGAAAACTCTCTTACGATGTTTTAATTTGTGTTATTCTCTTTGAAAACTTTTGCTACCATGTTGCATCTGAGTCTCGTTTTGACTTTAATCAAGCTGAGTAACTTAAACTTTTTTATGTGTCCGCTCATTAAGTTTACGATGTTGAATATTCTGTTGACTGGACAGCTGCGGGTATTTTTTACCACCCTCATAAAAGATTTCCTGATTTCAAGTACTCCAAAATAATTCAGAATATTACTTTGTATACTGACAAACATTTAAAAAAAATTTCTTCGCTTCAAACCTGTCTTTGCTCTTTTGTATTGTGCTATATATTGAATAACTGAGATCACATTGATTTATGATTCATGAAGATGTTGTGCGATTTTTTTTCTTTCTTTGAATATTATTAAAAACTGGTGTACCTTCTTGTATCTAAGTTTTTTTTATATTTTGCTCAATTGTGGGGTTAAAGTTTTCTTCAGTCATAAAGCCTTGAGTATTCACTTTTGAATTTTGTTCAACTTATATTGCCTAACCACCTAGTTTTGTATATCGAAAACGCAAACCAACGACAAGCAAGACACGAGAAGCAATAGAATTTTGTATAGAAAAAATTATTGCTTCTCGTGTCTTACTTGTCGTCGGTTTGCGTTTTCGATATACAAAATAAAGCAGTAAGTTTAGGTAGAAGTGGTAACCGTTTCAAAATATATATCTTTTTGATCAGTTGAATAACTATTCAATTACCGTTAAGCAAAAAAGGATGACTTATTTTTTGCTCAAGGTTAAGTACCGAAGTCGTCTAATAAAATATCGTACCACATTAATCGAGAAAAAGTTTCACATACGAAGTTAACCATATTCATGTGAAACAAGAGGTAAATAAGAGTAAAACTGCGTTTCCACATTTTCTCTTTAATACTTTAGCGTTACAAGTAGTGCTCGATCGATTCAAGATTTTTGCACTGATGCCTATGCCGATGCCGTTGTTGACTGCATTTTAAAAACCGATACCGATGCCGATGCCGATTCTTGAATTTCAACCGATGAAGATACAAAACTGATGCCTATTCTTTCATTTTGCACCGCTGCCGATGCTTGAATTTCCCGCCGGTACCGATGTCTATGCCGATTAATCGGTCGAACTCTTATTAAAATTGAATTTCAATATAGAAAAAATTTAAATACAAAAAAAAAACTATGTATTTTATTTATTCATTGTAAAAAAGTACAACTAATTCAACATAAAAATAAAAATAATTAAATATTCAGTATGTGTGTAAATTATAGAATGGTATAAAAAACATTTAAAAACTTGAACATTTTTAAGTAATCACAATTAAGAAATTTTTAATATTATGCTTGAATTGATGCCGATGCCGATTAATCGGTCGAGCACTAGTCATATGACTTGCACTAGATTAAAAAAATTGATTTAAATACTTAAAACCTTACAAACCTGAGAATATTGAACTTTTAATATACATATGTACAATGAAATATTACAATATGTAGGGGAGTGTCATCGGTTGTGGGACACGTTAGGTTTTTGGCTCATAACTTTTGGTCAAGTGTATAATATGTAGACACATGCATACACACAGAAAAATATCATTGTAAAATCAACTAGAAACATAATGATTTTACATGCTTCCCCTATGATTTTGCTTCATAGAGATTCATAGTAAAATCATTGTGATTTTCATGTAAAAATCGCAACAAATTTTCATGTTGAATCATTATGAAATCATGTAAAATCATTATGATGGTCATGTTGAATCATAATGAAATCATAACGAAATGCAACTGAATCCTAACCTCAGTTTGAAATAAAAAGATCTTCAAGTTGGTTTTATTTAGTTTTTTTTATTGAAAAATATTAAAAAATACGACTTATAATTACAAAACATACCTCAATTTTTCTCCAACTAAATAATTTTTTCTCGATAACGAGCACTAAGTCCTATGGGTGAAATAGCTTCCTGTTTATCATCCTTACTAAAGAACCTTTAACTTTCCAAGTCAACTGAAGCTTCTGTTTCTATTGATAAGTAAAACAGCATTTTAATATTATTTTGTTATAGCACATCTAAGTTACCTTGTTCATCTGCGTGGAAGTTTAAGGATTCGACTACTTCCACTTGTATTTACTTTTCATTTCACTTGTTTTACTTTTTCATAGGGTTGTGCTTAACAGTTCCAGAGACGGAACGGGCATGGAACGATTCTTTTGAAGAAAGGCACTAGTTCACGGAAACATGTCCGCGGAACTATCTATTTCCATTGCTTATTTGTACTGTTTAGACTATTTAAACTGTTTGCTTATTGAACTACAGAGGGAATTTGAAGCATGTCCGCGGAAATATTTAGTTCCTTTGTTTATTTGAACTGCTGGGACTATGAGAAACGTTTATTAGTACTGCTTGCTTCTTGACTTGCAGATAAAAATGTTTAAGGTCCATGTAGAATTTCAACACATTGCTCTTACTAATCGTAAAAAAATTGAACAAAATTTTTTCATATATTAATTATTTTAAATTAAAGAAAATATTTCATATAAAACGGAAATTTTATAACATGGCAAATAATTTCATTTAATTCAAATATAAAGTATAAGTAACAAAATTGTACCATTTATTATTATACAAAATATAAAAATTATCTTTGTTACAAAATAAATATTTTAATTCAAAGTAGGCAATAAATTTATAAAGGGAGTAAAAGGAGCATTCAAGCCGTTCCTCATGCAAGTCCTCTGTACCAGATTTGAATATGTCCGAGGAACTATCTAGTTCTGCTAGTTCCATTTGTTTTAATGAAAGCATGTTCAAAACGAAATGGACAGAGGAATGTGCACAATAAGAACAACGAAATGTCATCTGACCATTTCACATATCAGTTCTTTCGTTCGCTCACAAACATCATCTTTGCATTTCTAGTCGCATAATTAAAAAAAAATCTTGCTAAATGACATGCTAAAAATGAATCGAAGGAATGATTGGAACTTTGTCCGACTGTGATACAGGTTCGGAACGACCCATCTCTACTTTTTCAGCTATTACAAACTATTTTAATTTTTAGCGAAGCTACTTCACGCGATAAGACTTCTAATGTGATAGAAACAACGGAACTTCTTCTGCACGCAAACTTTTTTTACATGATGCAATAATGATTTTACTAGATTTCATAATAATTCTACATGAAATCATAATGATTCTACATGAAATCGTGTTGACTAACTTTTTACATGATGCAATAATGATTTTACTGGATTTCATAATAATTCGACATGAAATCAAAATGATTTTACATGAAATACTAAGGGGTCGTCCATAAACTACGTTACTGATTCCCCGGTTTTTTTACCCCCCTCCCCCTGTGTTACTTTTAGTAGGGCTTTTCAAAACCCCTCCCCCCCCTAAAGTAACGTGACATATGAAATTAATTCATTCGAATGATTATATATTTTGACTAGCTCTGACAATTTTTACTAGTATTAGTGACTAGTATGACTAGATACATTAAAGGAACAATTGGAAAAAATCAAAAATTAATATCATCTGTAAAAGCTATTCCATCTGCGATCCAAGATTCGATGCTCTCAATCACTGGGATAGAAGAAGCTGGTAGCTTTGTTGAGGATTCTTCAAAATAGAATTTTTCATCGGATTCTATGTCGACTCATTCAGGTGAATCCTCATTTCTAACGCAAAGAAATTCACCTGGTCTTTGACAGAGTACCCTTAAAGGCTGCACCCGAGCTGCACCAAGTTCTGTGTTTTTGTGTAAATGCTTTCTGAAAATTGATTTATTTAAATAGTATTTTTTATTCCGATTTATTGTAAACGATATAATACAAACTTATGGCAATTCATAGAAGTTTTAAAAACGAAATACAAGCCGCAGGTAGGACACAACCTTGAACCGATTTCTTCTTTCTGAGAAGGACAGTACATGTCATACGGTATCTCCTTTGATCAAGAATATTCAGGCCTTAACGTCAAAGCCTGTCGCAAAAGCAAAGACCCAAATTTTTCAGACGTGTGCTGAGATGGTGAAGGAATACCAAAAGGTTCCTGTGTCGAGGGAAAAGGTGGTGGAAGAAATCGTTGAAACAAAAGTAAACCATCAATTTAGACGATCAAACATAAACATGTAAGGTTAAAAAGTTTTGAAATGATTGTGTTATTAATTAGAGGTTTTTCGTCGATTTTTTTAATTTTTGGTAACGTTACAATATCTAAACACCTTCCCCCCTACCGTTACTTATCGTAGTGCATTTCAAAACCCCTCCCCTCCCCTCCCCTGAATTGGTAACGTAGTTTATGGACGACCCCTAATGATTGTACTCTGCAGAAATAATGCCAACACGTGCATGCGTGTTTTTTTACATTATTCAACAATGATTTTACATGAAAACATAATGATTTTACATGAAATCATAATGATTTTACATGAAATCATAATGATTTTACATGAAATCATAATGATTTTTATGTTGCTGCCACCATGAAATATGAAATCATGTAAAATGAAATCAACTATGCATCAAAATGATTTTACTTTGCAAAATTTTTCTGTGTGTAGCTATGAAAAGCTTATCATATAAGCTTAACAAAAATTATCAAAATAAACAAACAAGCCAGTGCTTGCATTTAAAACCTCAGTGGGAGGGAAAAAGTGGTAAGATCAAAAAGTCGATTTTTTACGAAAAATAGCTGCTCTGAGAAAAAACAATGTATGGCGGGTGCGGCGGGTGTATAGAGTATTGTCCAAGGAAAAAAACAGCGTCACAAAATATAATAAAAGATTTAGTTTTTTTGGAGAAAATTGCCTTAAAAGTTGAATTTTTAAAAAAAAAACGCATTTATAACTTTTGGTGCTCATAACTTTTTTGGAAGTGACTTTATGGCAAAACTTTGCTGTTATAACATGAAGGACATTTCATTTTCTTTTCAAAACAAACATTTTCAATCGCCTAAGATTCGCCAGCGAATCGCTTGGAAGATGATACAATCGCCGGCGAGCAAATTTGGGAGTCATAAAAGCGATTCGCTGGAAAGAGTCACAAACGAATTGACGAGAGGGGTTTTAAGTGATTCGCCGAAAAGATTCGCGAACGAATCGCCTAAAGGGTTCATAAGCGATTCGTCGGGAAGAGTGCTAACGAATCGCCAAGAGGGGACTTAAGCGATTCACTGGGAAGGGTCTCAAAAACGAATAGCCAAGAGAAGTCCTTAGCGATTCGCGGGAAGACTTGCACACGAATCGGCAAAAAGTCACCAAAATGATCGACCACCGCAAATAGTGCTGATATGAATATTTTCAGTTTCTACACGGCAATTCAACACAAAAAATTGCTTTTAGTAGATAGCCTGCTTCATATTTTAACGATCGATTTTGAAAATATCTAAAAAAGCTATTTTCCAACGATTGCCAGAATGAGCGAAGGAAGATTTTGAAGATTTCTTAATCGCTTATTCATCACTTGGGCGATCGAAAAGCGGTCCATCTTCCGACGATTGCCATAATGAGCAAAGAAAGATTTTGATTCTTCTTGAATCGCGCAATCATCGCTTGGGCAATCGAAAGGCGATCCATCTTCCAAGGATCGCTGGAACAAACAAAGGACGATTTTGAAAGTTTTTCTTGAATCCCGCATTTATCGCTTGTGCGATCGATCTTCCTACGATCCCCGGAATGAGCGAAGGAAGATTTTAAAGATTTTTTAATCGCGCATTCATCACTTGGGCGATCGAAAAGCGGTCCATCTTCCAACGATTGCCATAATGAGCGAAGAAAGATTTTGAAGATTGTTCTTGAATCGCGCAATCATCGCTTGGGCAATCGAAAGGCGATCCATCTCCCAAAGAACCATTGGGCGAATCGCAAGTGCTTCGCAAAATCAACTTATCTTCCCGTCGTCTTCCAAATGTTTGCAGCGATCTATTTGGACAAAGTTTATGTATATAGAGAACAAAATATAATTTATGTAATAATTCTGATGGAGACTTGGGTAGAATTGTGTAATTAAAAAAACTCGTGGCTTTGGAATCCTGAATTAAAATCCAACGAAAAATATACTCACCAACCTGAAAATTAAAATGCAACTCCACTCTAAAGGCTGTCATGGGTACCACAATCAACTTCACAATTCTTAAAGATGTCGGATTTCAAACATCAACCTTGAGTTTTCTAAAGATTTGAGTTTCACAGAATAAAACAAATTTTTGCTGCACACCCATTTTTTGGAGTAACCACAACACACGAGTAAAAAACCGTGCTGACAAATTGTCATGACTAAGCAACGGGACGGGATGGGACATAAATTTTGTTTTAGTTTGTTTTTGCTAAAATTTGCCTACCTTTGTTGTCTTTTGGGCCCTAGCTAGCTTGGTTTTGTTTTCCGTTTTCTTTTTTGCCGCCTTAAATTTTAATTTCTTGTCTTCTGTGGATTTTTATTTTTTTTTTTATAACATCTCCGCCGCTTTAACGAATAATATTACTTCAACTCTTTGCTTTTGGTTTGGTTTTTTATTCGCACTAAAGTGAGTTGGACACAAGTCAAAGACGGTCGGTCGGTCCGTCTCAAGTGGGTGGGTGACGACTCTTAATATAAATTCACATACATATTTTCATATACCGCATGGATTTTTTTTTTTTTTGTTTGTCTCGGAAAAAACGAGCTTGCCATAAAGACAGATGATTTGTTTTTATTGCTTACTCGTTGGCTTGGTGCTCTTTCATATGTTGCGCTGGTGTGACTGTCACCCACCAAGACGCTGTTGTCGTCGGTGTTGTTATCAACGTCCGCGCCAAAACGAGTTCTCCCGCGCTAAAATGCTCTGTTGTTGAGTGTGGCCCCTTTTTAATGTTTTTGCTTTAGTGCCTTTTTGTGCTGCTGTGTTTTATGGGGGCGTTTGGCGTTTTGGGAGTTGTTGGTGTTGTTGCATATTTTTTTGTGTCGGTTTATTTATAAATTTATTGTATATACCTATAAAAAAAAATTAATCTTTACAAGCATTATAATTTTTTTTTGCCTTTTTATCTAGCTGTCTATCTGTCTGGCGTGCCCTTCCAGTGCTTAGAGCTTGACTTTGGGTGCAGTTAAGAGTCAAGATCGCCCGCATATTTCACTCGTGATCAAGAAAATGCAGACGATACAACAGCTGCAAGTAAAGCATTTATAGCCACCTTTAAGATTCCAGTATATTAAGTAGCCGATCTTGAGAGTTGGCACAGTAGATTTGTTGAAAAGGGTAAAATTGTATATTATTTGAAATATCTACCCGTTCTCTTATTTTGAGTTGGTGCTATTTTTCTCTCTCATTTCCCCCTCTGTTGTCATTTTTTGCGGATCTACAATAAGTGCTTACGTTTTATTCAAGCCCGTAGTCAAGGGGAATTTTGGGGGTCTAATCCCCCTGTAGCGTACGAAGATATACAAAACTAGTAAGGAATTATATTAGACCCGTTCTCTTATTTTGAGTTGGTGCTATTTTTCTCTCTCATTTCCCCCTCTGTTGTCATTTTTTGCGGATCTACAATAAGTGCTTACGTCTTAGTCAAGCCCGTAGTCAAGGGGAATTTTGGGGGTCTAATCCCCCTGTAGCGTACGAAGATATACAAAACTAGTAAGGAATTATATTAGACTGTGCCAAAGTTAAAATACCCCACAGCCGTTTTGAATGTTATTTTTAATTGATGATGTCACTTTATAGAGAGCGTGGCTTTTATTCAAATTTTTCAAATTCACAGCTTACACTATGTTTTGAATATCAAAGCTTATGTGTAAAATATCAAGTTTAAACATTGATTTTTGTGAAATTTATGAATGTTTCGCTATTATGATGACGTCACTTGTATGGGAAGTAGGCGGAGTTTTAATTTTATTTTACCCAGCACCAAACGTAAAGTATATAGAAAAAATTAAAATTTATTTGAAAAATTTTAAGGAATTATATTGGTTTTTGTGGAATAGGGGTATATTTTTTCTATCCGTGAAATAAAACGTATACCTCCCTCATTTTGACTTTTTTATTCTTTTCCAACATTGTAGAACTGTACTCAACGCTGTAGATAAGGGGTTTTCAGGGCGATTCAAACCCCCCCTTAGCAGACCAGAATATTTTTATATATTAAATAAATACACAAATATTCCAAATTATTTAGTTTTGCAATACCAAGAAGATAAATTAAAAATTGTATTTGGTTAGCAGATACATAGTTAAGGGCAGGTTATCATCTAGGCATCTTTAAATACGGTGATGTGCTTCAATTTTTTTTTCAAACGATTATCATATAGAACGTTCATGTCGTCTTATTTAAAAAAAAATAAAAAAATGTTTAAGACTATATTATATTTTTTAGAGCTTAAACCGATAATATAAATTAGTAATTGAAAATTACAAAAACTGCGAATATGTGAATTTTTATTACCATTTTCACATTTTTCGTTCTTCAAAGAGCTCTAAAGAAACCCGCCCAATTTGTCTGAATTTAGGTATATGATCCAATAAATTTATCTGCTTTAAAATTAAAAAAGATCCAAGTCAATCCATAGAGTAGTTCTTGAGTTATCGTGCAGACCAGTTTAAAAAACATGATTTTTGGAGAAAACGCGTTTTAAGATATGGTTAACGATTTTCGAGTTCCTTTTATGAAAATATAGGTTCTATTCAAAAGGAATAACTTTTTTATGCAATTGTTATCGGTCAAACTGCTTTGGGAACATATTCGACACATCATATGATGTCGAAAAATAAAAAAAACAATTAAGTTTTTGGTCGCGCTTCATGAAAACCTCCGCTTAAATATAATACTATATCATTGTTTTACTTAATTTTTTGGCTATGTCTTGTTGCTAACGTGGTAACGTTTGCAGAAATTATGCTGAACCAGGATGTGAAATTCAAATGATAATGAGCGTTGCTACTTTGTTCATTAATTTATTTACTTAACGTAAAAGTGCATTTCACTGGCGGTAAATTATTCTGTCGTAAAAATGAAGTAGAGTTAATTTGTATTTCAATCATGTTTCCAATCGATATTTTAAAAGTTTCAAATAATAAAGCGCATAAGACAAAAAAGTTGGTCATACTATTTAAGAAACCAATAGTCTTGCCCGAAGAAAGAAATAAATCTCATATATCTGAGGGCGTGGCCAATTTTTTTCTTTTTTTTATAATTAGAAATACTTATGATGCATTTTAATTTAATTTTTATAACTAAGAGCTAACTGTCTTAAGAATTATTAGTAAAGTATATTATCGTTAAAATTGTCTTAAAATTAAAATAAATTTCATTTTAAAATAAGCACTTTCATCATTATTTAATCGGTTACAAAAGCCAATTTTTTTAATAATTTCTTCACCGTTCACCATTAGCGTTATCGTGTGAGGAAAATATTTGTATATTAAAGTCTTACATTAAAGAGAGATCTTCTGTAAAGAAAAAATATCTAGTAGGAAAAGGTCTTGTGAAAGTCAGCCCTGAACCCGTCTATATTTTTTAATAATTGCGTTATCGCTTATATATAAAAGTATAATTATAATGCTATTGATTTCTTCGGTTTAACTATAAAGACTTAACGGCAGATTCCCAAATTGTGAAAGAATTACAACAATCATCATCTGAAGGTTTGGGTGACCTGTCAACGTCATCATCCTTATTGAATTAAGCTCGATAAAATTACATAGGTTATTTTTAAGCCAAAACAGTCTGACATAGACAGATCAATTACAGAAATTACAAGTTTCCTGTCTTAGAAACGAAAAATAAGAAGATATCTTTTCAGAAGGACGGGTTAAGCAAGAACCAATGGTTTGCGTATTATTCAGAAGACGAAGTTAAAGCGCTTTGTTCAGTATGTGTTTTCTTTGGTTAGCAGGGGCCAAATTACAGCATCCGTGATTGAGTAAAATCATCAAAATTTATCGGCACTTGTCTCGTCGTGCCGTTCGTAATTTGGCTCGATCAAGGATGCTGTAATTCGGTTCCAGGCTGGAGGTAGAGGTGACCAGATATTGGGTAGCTAGTTACAAAGCCATTCAGAAATTTGAAAGATGCAAAAGAAGTGTATACTCTTCACGAATAAAACAAAAACCATAAAAATTAAATTATTTTCGCAGATCTGTTCTTAAAATTATATATCA
This sequence comes from Dichetophora obliterata, assembly GCA_963920525.1. NCBI lineage: Eukaryota > Metazoa > Arthropoda > Insecta > Diptera > Sciomyzidae > Dichetophora > Dichetophora obliterata. The sequence continues at coordinate 211,620,540 of OY986437.1, read as the reverse complement.
TGATGTTGTCAAAAAAAAAATTGTTCCCAACAAAAAAAATTAGTCTAGAATTAAAGAGCAAAACCTGTACCTATTATTTAATCAAAAATATTTTTCGGTAGACAACAACAACTACGAATGATTCTGGTCCTATTGTACTTGAGGAGCCTGAGTTTAGTGATGGAAATTTTCGTTCAATATTAAGATTTGCAGGGAAGACTGCACTTAGAATAAATAAAATTTCCTTAACTCTCTTAACTTCGTTTGTTGAAATCGGTTAAGAAATTTGGAAAGTTTGGAATGTTTTATAAGCCAATTTTAGTATCAGTTTTAATTTTGAAACATCTTTATTTTGTTCAGTGTGCCAATACATTTTTAATCAAAATACCCCCATGGAAAGTACTGGCTACGGCCCTGGATTATGCTTAACACTTTACCAAGAATTGCACATCAGCATTTTCTTGCTCGAAATCTTGGAATTTTTTGCGCTCTCCGTTGTCTTTTTTAGCACCTTTGCTGCTTTGCCCCGCTCTGCTTCTCTTTTATAACACGGTTGTTATAAACACAAACGGATGTTCTACCATGTAGCTTTACTTTATATCTCTCGCTTATTTAAACACATCTCTTAATCATATCTCTCTCACTCTTCTCCTTTCACTCTCTTACAGTTTATACCGACCCGCAGTTGTAGCATTGCACGCGCATTTTATAAGCCATGGCTACATTAATACCGTCCTCAAATGTTGAGGCCGCCTATGAAGATATGTTCAAAGAAATCACACGTAAATTATATGGGGAAGAGACCGGAAATGGTTTGCATACATTGGGTACACCGGTTGCGCAGGTGGCTACCACAGGACCGACTGCACCGGAGGGCGAACGTTCCTTTACGAACTTGGTAAGTTTCTAAGAAAACGAAAAACACTCGCAATATTATTTTTACAACTCTTCATCCTTCTCTTTCACCCTCCACCTTCCACCACCTTGTAGCAGATCGATCGTTCCTCCGCGCCCACCATTGAGTACGAGCATAACGGTGCCGTAGCCGCAGCAGCAGCTGCTGCTGCTGGCCAAAATGCCAGTGTTGTAATACAACAGCAGCCTGAAGGTTCTGTTGTCGTCGCTACAACTGGCGGAAATTTCAAATCTGAAGATCATCTCAGCACTGCATTTGGTTTGGCCGCGCTCATGCAAAATGGTTTTACCACAACTGGCACCATTTTAAGCACGCAGGCGCTAAATAAGGTGGTCACTAATGTGACTGGTCAACAGACAACTGCAGCAGGCGCCGATCAGCAGCAACAACGTTGGACTACTGGTGGGGTAACTTCTGATGGCTCGGCAGTGGAACAGCAGGCACAGATTGTACAATGGACAACAGGTGGCAAGCTGCAGAGTTATACGAATGCTACACAACAACAACAGCAACAACAGCAAGTGCAACAACAACAACAACAGCAGCAGCAAGTACAACAACAACAGCAGCAGCAGCAAGTGCAACAGCAAGTTCAACAGCAACAACAACAGCAAGTGACTACATCCAAGTCCAAGTAAGTATTTAGTTTTTTGTAGGGGATGTTTTCCAACAGACATGCAGAGGTATTTAATATTTGTTGGGTGTTTGTTAGGGAAACAGGTTCTGAGCAACGAATTGAGGTACGTAAAGAAAATAGCAGGTAGCCATTTAAGGACTTTGCTTTTGTTCTTGAATTGAATATTGAAGATGTAACTGCATATTTGAGTTAAAATAAAATATAAATGAAACAGCTTACATAGTTAACGCCTTTTGCCTCAAATTAAAGGGGCACCACCAGTATGACCGTCCAAAAAAAATATAAGTATATTTTTTGGGAAATTTTCTTAAAAGAAAACTATTGCAGCGATTGTTTTTTTAAATTTGCAGGCTATATTTCTACACATTTCAAGTGAACATGCAACTTTTTTCAAATAGAAATCTTCAATATTCTCTATGTTATTGGGCAAGGGCAGGATTTGTTCTAGGGGGAGGGAAAAGGCATAATTGAATCTAGGATGAATATAAACAAAATGTAACCTATGTAATGCTATTTACTACGATTGTTAGTACTAATTTTGTGAATATGATATGCATGCTACACCGGTTGACACACGCTTGTACACATAAGAAAATTCAATATATTTTAAAGATGGTGTAAAAATCTTTCTCGTATCATGTCCGAAATATTTAAAAATTTTATTTCATTTTTTTGTCATGTAATACATTTCAGTAATTTATTTGCTAAAGCAAATATTTGTAATAGTTCAATAAATTAAATAATTTGAGGCCTATATCCTTAAATGAAATCGCATTTATTACTATCAAGTCCCAAGATTTCAACTTTTAAAATTAGAATACAAAAATTTCCTAATATTAAACAATATTTTTTTGGTCAAAAACTGTAAAAAACCAAATTTTTAGGCCATTTTTTTAACTTTGGAAGCTTTTAACTCCTAAACCAATTTCGAGTGGACTAAAATTTTTCAGATTTGTATTTAGGAGGGGAAATTTGAGTTGTCGCTATTCTTGAAATTTTCCCCGAATGCTAAGTGAGATATTTTTTACCGGATCTCACACCGCATTGACACCAATCTACTTATTTCTTTTTCCATCATGAATCAGTTCTAGCAGCTTGCAAGTTCCTACAATCGAGTAATTTGTTTTACTGCATTCGTAGTATTTACTAAAAAATTCATTCGCAGGTTACGCATTATTCGTAAAAGGTACGAAGTTTTAGTTGAGTTTAAAAAATGTACAACTGAAATCGTTCAGACTGGTTTGTCCGAATTATCGAATATAAGGAAATGTGTGATTGCAAGGTGGCAAGGTAGCCTACTGCAAAAGTACATGCCCTATACGCTAAAGAACCGAGGTTCAAACCCTAGCTGAAAAGAAGGTTTTTTTCATTTCTAGGTATTACGATCATTCGTAAATGTAAACGATCATTCGTAAACAATGTAAACTAGTTTTTGTACGAATAAAATATTTGTTATATGTACCAAACTAGGTCCATTCTACGAGTTCTATTCGTGTCTGAATATTACGAAAAAAATTCGTAGAAAAAATTTTTTAATTTAAGAATACGTATTGAAAAGTTTTTGTGAAACAAAGGTAAATAAAATGGTATCGTATTATATTATTCTTTTTTTTTGTCGCGATTGAGACACCGCTCTCAATTTTTTTCGCAAACGCGGCTGATAAATACTGAATATTAAATAAATAAATGTATTTAAATACATACAAAATTCTGCATTTTTCAGCAGCGTTTGCAAAAAAAAACGTGAGAGCAATCGCGACTAAAACGCTTAATATGAACACGGCCTTACAGCAACGGGTACAACATACTATTTGAAAATAAATGGTTTAGCTCTGCTTTTTTTATAAATTAACCTAAAAAAGTATTTTGTATTCTTTCAAAAATCTATATGTATAAAACAAAGTCGAGTTTGTTACACCATTTATAACTCAGGAACGGCTGGACCGATTTTAATGATCTTTTTTTTGTTGGATTTGTGTTCATCCCGAATAGCAGAATAACTATTAAAATATCGGAAAAACTCAGGAGGCGTGGCACCTCCCATACAAATCTAATCTTCTTTATCGAATAGCTTTGGAATTATAGGTCGCACAGCAACGGAATTCGGTATTCGACCTTAATTTTCACTTTCCGTTCTACTGGTAAAATTTTATGGGCGTTGGAAGTAGGGCATGGCACTTTTTCAGCAGCCCAAATTTTCAGTATAATGTTCAAGCTATAAGTCACACATTAATGAAACTCGGTTAGAATGTACTATTTAGTCATGTCTTTCGACTGGCAAAATTAAACAAGTATATGCCAAAGGGGTGTGGCACCGCCCATACAATTCAAATTTATGATATCGAATAGCTTTGGAACTAAATGCCGTATAATAATGAAATTCAGTATAGAGTTGCCACTTGAAAATATCCTTCTACTGGAAAACTGAGATGGGCTTTGGAAAAGGGGGTGTGGCTCCGCCAATACACTTTAAATTTTTGATATCAGATAGCTTTGGAACTAAATGTCGTATAACAACGAAATCCAGTATGGAATTACAATTGGGTGATATCCTTCTACTAGAAAACTGAGACGTCATTGAACAAGGGGGTGTGGCTCCGCCTATACAAGCCAAATTTTTCATATCGAATAGCTTTGGAAATAAATATCATATAACAATGACATTCAGTACGGAGTATCTTATTGGTCAGGCATTTCTACTGGAAAACTGGCACTTGCATTGGGAACTTGGCGTGGCTTCGCCCACACAAGCTAAATTCAATTCAATATACTTTACTGCAAAAACTAACTTTTTTCTGGCATTTAATAATCAAAATCAAATCTTCTAAACGAATAAAAATTTCTTTATTTTTAATTTTAAAACCGTAACTTTTGCAACTGAAAGAGATTTTTATCTTCATTACTTCTTGGTAAAGTTGGTTTTGTTGCATTTTCCTCAAAATAAAAAAAATTGAAAATAAAAAAAATTAAAAAAATCATTTGTTCCGCTCAATGTGGGAATCGATTCCACAACCTCAAGGCTTCAAAACTGATGGTTGAGCCGACTGAGCATCGAAAGACATTTTATTCAAGTTGAAATATACTAAAATATTGTAATTTCCTAATAGAATTTGCTATAAAATTAAATGACAGCAGGGAAATGACAATGACAGCAGTGTACTATATTTTTCTTAGACACAAATCAATCGTGTTTGTCACATGCATATATATTAATAAAAATCATTTTCTGTAAAATAAAAACAAGAACCTCTCGGAATATTTCGGAGCCGCTGCCTGCATGCAGCAAAATACATAGTTTCAATAAAGTAAATGTCTTGCTTTACGCTATTAAAATACTTAATTTTTGTACTTAATAAACTATTACTTAATCTTTATACGCTGAACCGATTTAAATAATCTCTTATTTATTGGATTTTTCTTTGCCCCAAATAGCAAAATAGCTTTTAAAATATCGGAAAAATTCACGGGAAAAAATTATATGAAAGTTAATTGTCTACATTAATAAAAATCATTTTCTGTTTGTTTGACCAGAATACAAATCTTAACGGCTGGACGGATTTATCTCAAATTTGATTCACATTTTACTTGAATCTTAGATTATGCTTTAGCATAATTAGTTTTGACCACGCCTTTTCCATCCTTTTACAAGTAAGGGAAATCAACCAACTAGCATACTTTTTTTAGCGAAAAGCTTCGTTTAATTTTCAAATTTTTAATTTTTAAATTTCAAAAGCTTATATTTTTCTGGCTAAAAATCGTTATCTTCTGAACGAATAAAACCTAAACATCAAAATTTTACGTTTGTTCCCCCGAGTAGCACCGGGCATATCAGCTAGTATAATAAATACATAATGAACATATCGTCATATGATATCAAAAAATACCATAAGTTATAAAAAATTAAAAATCTACTTTTTGATTGATTATGATGCATCTTATCGAAATACATGTTTTGCAAAATTTTACACTTCTACAACTAAAATCGACGTTTTTATTAACAAAGTTCTCAAAACCCTAAGCTTAAGCGCAACTTACAATTTAGAAAGTTTTTGATTTTCTCTTAAAATTTTTGTAATTTAAAGTTACGGCTTTTTTGCTTTAATATTAAGATATATAAAAAATGTTCATTGCCTAGGGGGGAAGCGCCCCCTACCCCTGCGGACGACCATGTTATTGGGTATCTACCCAGCGGAAAAAAAACGAAAACGTTGCCACACTGCTGCAGTGATTGTGGTATTCTCAGTATCTGGAAACAATGACCCAGAAAAAACGGACTGAGTTTTGGCCAGAATAACAATCTTTATTAATTTTTATTATTAATCAAAAAACTAAAAATAAGCACAAAAAAAAGATAAAAAACAAAATCAAATCGATAGGATTATTTGTTATCGAGTAAATAAACGTATTTATGAAGGTGGTGAAGTAGGTGACGTCTATCAAATCGGTACCGTTGAAATGTTCGAATTATAAATTATTATAATTATTATTATAAAGCACTGCATAAAGCTTTGAAACTTATAAAGGTCTAAAACTGATTATCAGCTAAATTTAAAACGTTCACTCACTATGCTTTAAGTTGCTCCGAAAAGGGTTAATAATCCTAAGTGACACATAAATGAGCGCTAGTATGACTTTCCCCAGTAGTAATTGAACACATGAGGTAACCGATTTTTTCTTATACAGGGTCCGCCAAATAACTTTTTTTTTTGAAAATTCTATAAAAAAAAACTACTAGATATATTCTCAAATTTCTTTTTTTATTTGAAAGTACAATTCTTCCGGTTAATAATGGAAAATAATTTTATTCAAATGGCTGCCTCAGCTGGCCATGCAGTAGCCTACACGATCGGTCCAATTTTTAAGCACATTATCGATTGTGTGCAGCTGTATTTCACCAATGGCTTCACGAATATTGTCCTTTAAAGCGTCAATTGTCCTGGCTTGTCGACGTAACACTTATCTTTGAGGGCACCCCACAAATAATAGTCCAACGGTGTCATCAGCTCTGCGGCTGATAATGCGATCTTCAAAAACAGGGCGCAAAACATCGAGTGTAGCTTCGGCTGTGTGGCACGTAGCGCCGTCCTGTTGAAACCAAATGTTGCTAATATCCTCCTCTTCAATTTTTGTGAACAAAAATTTGTTCAACATGGCCCGATAACGATCGCCATTTTTTTTTTTTTTTTTTTTTTTTAAAAAGATCAAAGAACCAAGGCATTCGCCTTATACAAACAAGGTTTGGTCTTTGACCTGAAAGGAAAGGGATAGATTATGTAGAGGAATTGATTGGAACTTTACGTGAATTATTGATTAGGGGAAACAACTGCGAAAGACAATTTGAATTGCTTTTTAACCGAGGCTAGTGTTATGCCTTAACCTCGGCAAGCATTTCAAGCCCTTAGTTGTTCCATTCCTTCACATTTTCCACAATTTAGTTGTGAATTTTTAGTTTTCCATAATTCTTAAATGTAGGACAAAGAAAGAACAAAGAAAGTGAAAAGAACCATGCCCGAGCCCGGATTCGAACCAGGGACCTTTGGGTTGAGAGTCTAGCGCACTCTCCACTAGACTACAAAGGCCGACGACTGTAACCATTGACTGTAACGGCCACTCCTTGCTCATTTCCGAAGAAAAATGACCCAATTATGCCTCTGGACAAAATTTGCACCAAATAGTGACTCGTTTCGGGTGCAGCGGCTTTTCAATGTATGTGCCCCAATGTATGCGGGTTTTCTGTGCCCCAAATGCGACAATTTTGCTTGTTTACATACCCGCAATGATCAAAATGAGCTTCATCTGAAAAGATGATTTTTTTGGCAAAATCGGCATCTTCTGTAAGTCGATCGCAGGCCCACTTCTCAGCGTTGTTCAAGCGTATACACAACCATATTCGTTCAGCGGAAGAATAAAACTAATTATCTGTCAAATCAGACATGAGCTAAGTGTTACCATTCACGAAATAAGCACTAGTTGAAAAAAAAAGTTATATGGCGGACCCTGTATATAATGAAGCTGCGAGGCCTCCATCCTGCTTACAATTCTCAATTATATTTGTTCGGATATGGCCGCTTAAACACTGATGACATCTACCTTACACCGTAGGCGACGATGGGAGTAAATATGACGCACAAGGCAGAAGAGAAAAATTGAACAAAAATCCTCTCTACGCCCAAAACACAACGAAAATTAAAGATAAGACAACGAAAAGAAGTAAACAAAAACAATTGACGCCATAACCCAGTTGTAAATTAACACATGACGTAACCAATTATTTCTTTAATACAATGTAGCTGCGAGGCCTCCAACGCGTACACCTGTGCACAATTCTGGGGCCGAATTACAGCATCCGTGATCGAGCAAAATTACGAAGGGCACAACGAGACAAGTGCCTATGAAAAGTTGTAGTTGGTGGTGGTAGGAAAAGTTTGGGAAGAGGAATGCTTAGTAAATTGATTTGACTGAGTTTAAGGCATAACACTTGCTTCAGATTTAATATCACATGTTTCTACAGCTTCTGCCACATTAAGAACATCCTACACAAAACTTTCACTTGATTACTCCCTTCTTTCATTCTGTGGTATTACAACGGACCAATAATATGGTCTAAGTGGGCTGGTCCAAAGACCTGCCGCCACCTTAACCTAACCCAACCTTATCGTGAATAAAGGGGTTCCGGAAGTTTTCGAAAAACAAAAGACACTTTTTTAAAATTCTTTTTAAAGCTTTATTTTATTTTAGACCAACATTTTTTTACATTATTAAAGTATAACTCAGGCCATGTGCTGCATTTGGGGTGAATTCAATTCGAAGTGAATTCTATTTAAAAAAGCAACTGACTGAATTAAAAATAACTTAAAATAGTAAGTAAAAACCTGATTTCTGTTACTTGTCCAAAACGAACTATTTGACATTGTCGTAAAAGGTGAAGTATAACGTTTATTACAGCACAAGATATTTTGGTTTCTGATTCAATTTCGTACGAAAGTGAAATGCAGCACATGCCTGACTATTCCAGATTTCTCGCTGATATTTTGGTCCAAAAATTACTTTTTAAAACCGGTGAGCAAGACTGCTCAAAAACTACTCATCCGATTGCTACTAAATTTTTTACATTTAAGGACTCATTAAAGGGCACAATGATTTATGCCCTTTCTTGTTGATGATTTATGTATTGAGGTAAATGAAGACATGAGTAAAATAGTAGATTGGGCTAAAGCTAATAAGCTTAATCTTAACCCTCTTAAATCATTTGTTATGCCGATTTTTAAGTCTAGATACTCTTTTTCTGATATACCAGCCATTTTTCTGAATGGAGTCGACTTGAAATTTATAGGTAAAGTTAAAAATCTCGGTTACTATATTAACTCCTCACTTTCCTGTGAAGATCATATAAACTCTGTTGTTTGTAAAGTTTACTATATCCTACGGAACCTGAGAAGAACTGCATCATTTGTGCCTGTTGAGACTAGAAGAAAGCTAGTGGTTCAACTCATAATGCCAATAATTTCCTACTCAGAAGTTGTATACAGTAAGCTTGATTCGAGGTCAAAGCTTAAGTTACAACTTGTGTTTAATAATGCTGTCAGATACGTTTATGGTCTTAAAAAGTTTGACCGTATAAGTCATTTGAGCAATCGAGTACTTGGTTGCAATATTTTCAATTATTTGGATGCTAGAAACTGTATTTTTTTGCATAACTTGATTTATACACAAACTCCTAATTACTTATTTAATAAGTTACAGTTTTGTAGATCGACCAGAAATATGAACCTTGTAATCCCTGTATACAATTTTTTGAATTCTAACAGACTCTTTTTTGTGAACGCTATCAGAATGTGGAATTCGCTACCTTCAAGAATCAAAAGTATCCGAAATAAGCACAACTTTAAGCATGCAATATTCCAACACTTTTCTTGATACTATCTTTCTTCTTTCTTCTATTTTCTATTCTATTAATGTTATCTTCTTAATTTTTTGATAAAGTTCCTTAATGGTAATTTATACATAAGTCTAAATTCAATTCAATTATAATTTATTGTTAAAATTGAAGCTTATAACTAAATTTAATTTCTTGAGTCAAATGCATTTGTTTGTTGATTATAACTTAAATTTAAAATTTAAAATTTAAAGTTAAATTTAGTCGTGTTTACAATTTTTTCCTTTTTTTTTAATTTAAAATAAGTAAATTAAAATTTTTTTTTGTTTTTATTTATTTGTTGGTTATAACTTGTTGTTATTCTTTGATTTCTTACTGCATTTAAAAGACTTTGTCTTATATGTGAACATGATAATTAAATTAAATTCCACCTGTAAATTCCACAAAAATTTAAATTTTCTTTCTCTGTCCGCCATTTTGGCAAGAAATTAATCATTTTAATGATTGATTAACTCTTTACTAAACAAAAAAAAATGTTTTTTTCAGATGAACCAGCTTCCAGGTATCTTGGTCACCACAAATTTAAGGTCTTTCGCGGCGTTGCACTTTTCTACCTTATCGACGAATATTTTTGAACCAAAGTGTCAGAGATAAATCTTGAATAACTATACTTTAATAATGTTAAAAAGGTTGGTCTAAAAGAAAATAAAGCTTCCAAAAATAATTTTAAAAAGTGTCTTGTTTTTCGACAAACTCCCGGAGGCCCTTAATATATTAAAAGCAATGTAATGTTCCCTGATATATATAAATCTTCATATCTGCAACAAAAGGTTTTTTGCAAATATTTTTATAAATAGGGTATTTATTCGAAACAAAAGTTGTTTTGATTTATTTTTACGACTGTTAGAAGTTTTTAGATAAAAAATTGAAATTGGCGTTACTGCGCGATAAAAGGTTAATTAAAGGTTATTTTCCCTTTTCTGGCATTTCCGAATTAACGGGTAATAAAACCTTAGTTATTTTATATATAAAACTTTGTTCTGCGACCGAATTACAGCATCCGTGATCGACCGTAATTGTACAAGATTGATAGGCACTTGTCTTGTCGTGCCCTTCGTAATTTTGCTCGATCACGGATGCTGTAATTCGGCCCCGTTTAAACATAAACAGCCCTATCATGAATAATTTTTTATGCGGAGTCGGAAAAGGGAGTTTTCATTTTAAGATAAAGCTCAAGAATATTTTGGAAATTTTTGATGCAAATTTGTTGATAAGCCGTTGAACAAATTTGCATTAAAGATTAATAATTTTCACAAATACACTTTACTGCAAAACTTCCTGTTACGCTTTTCCCTATGCTCTTTCTCATTTTGTTTAAGCATGTTTCTCGTTTCTTTTTCCCCCGAATTCATCAAGCATATGCTGTCACCCGTGACGCAAGCAACGGGCTAGCGAGCTGGCAATTAGCCCATACAGGCAACTTTGTCCAACCCTACATTAACCCTTTATAAGGCAGAGCTGATATTTTATCACCAAAATTTGTTTAGTGGAATACACTGTGAGAATAAATTACTTATATTGTATACTTGAAATGTACCACTTATGTTGGTAGCAAAAAAATATTCCCTCTGCCTTATAAACGGTTAAAACACTCATCCCTCGAAAACAACCATTGACTAGACCCAAAAGCAATATATTATCAAAATAAAAACAAATTGTATCAAAGTAATTGCACGAATATCTTTTACGCCTTCTTTCTTTTATGTCATTTGCTTGCGTTTCTTTCGTAATTTTTCCTTCCGCTCCAAAAACTTGCGTGTTATCACCTCTACACTAGGTCCATAAGTGTCACGTTGACTCTCATACTCACATTTGGTCAGGACATTGACAATCGTCTTTTCATCGTTCTTGAAGCGTTCAACAATCTGATCGCGACGCTTCCATTTTCGCAACACTTCTATTGGGACATCCTCTTGATGACTCTTTATTTTATAGAATTGCTCATACTTTTGACATTGTTTGCGCAATTTTTCCTCATCAACTCTTGGGATCTCCAAGTAAGGCTGTCTTATCAAACGGTACGGGTCATAAACTTCAGAGTAATTTTGTAAACGCACCGCTGCCCAGTCAAGACTCAACAAAGTGTTGTACAACTTTTTCGGATGTCCAAGTATACCGTGACTAACGTCAATCAGTGATAGCTGTGAGTCGGGCACAATAAATTCCAATTCGAGCGCATGTATACGAAAGTCGGTGCCGCGATATTTACGCTCTCCAATCCAAAGTATCGGCTGATTCTCCTGCGAAACACTCGTCAACTCTTGTATGAGTGGCGAGGTTTGCACACGATAATTAACACGTTTATAGTTCTTGCCATACAACATGCTGGCCTCCACTTTGGAAAAGCTTATATGGGCGTGGCGATTCAACTTGAAATGTTCCGAACGAAATAGACGATTCATTTCCAAGTCGATGTAATCGTAGGCGCGACGATGCATCGAAATCCACACAACTTGAGTGCAGTAGGCGAGAAAGCCCTCATGAAATGTTTTATCCTTAATCGATTTGGAGATATTCACAATGGGTGTTATGTGATAGTATGGCTGCATTTCATCGTCCCCCAGCAAAATAATGCTGTACTCACGAGCAAGTAACAAGCGATACTGTGAGAGGTAACCGGAGTAGATGCGCTTGATTGCATTGCTGTCTTGACTCTGCGTTTGTGCCTTATCGCCAGTGATTTCATCGCGTCGTATCAACACAAATTCCACCATCTTGAGATAATACTCGAAATAGATAATGAGGGCATGCATAAAGTTGTGCACCGTGCGTGTGTGCACAAAGCAGACAAACTCCTTGGTTAAAATCTCTGAAGGCGCCAAGAAGAGTACCAAATTCATTATGTCCTGTATGAGTACCACATCGGCATCGTGTGTATTTTCACTGCGTTGAAATTCCTGACGAAATATCATCTCCTCGACTTGATTCAATTTGGCCATGAAACGAAAACCGCCTGTATTAATGAGGTCCTCCCGCATCGCTTCGACATGCTGATCGAATTGTAGTTTCTCTTCCGCGTCATTCCACGACCATTTGCCATTGCGATATTTGGGCACAAAATAGCCCGTATTAATTCTAATCATTTCTAGCTTTATTAGTCAATACAATTGTGGTACAAAAGTTAATCGGAAGCAGAAATTCCGGGAAAAATGTTTCTAAAAATTATTTTTTCACAATATTTTTTCTGTATTTTGACGATTATTAGTATTAAAAAGACTTTGCAACTATAATTTTGTCGGGTGCTTATGGCACCGGGTATTCATGCGTTTTTAATAAATGTATGCTACTACATTTACTACTTGTATACATTATGTTAAGAATGTACCGGAAATTGCCAATTTAAAAAGCGAGTCTAAAGGGATTGTCAAATTTCTTGCCAGAAGGTCAGAAACAAATTTCTTGCCAGAAAGGTTATGCGGCGTTTGAGCGAGAGAATGATTTTTATAAAATAAACAAAAAACTCTTAAAATTCTGGCGTTTACACTGTCAACACCACTTAAACACCACTAAGGTTAGAGGCTAACACCACTGTAAACTTCATTAAAATAAGTCATGTCCTTTAGAATTTTTGTAAACAAGGAAACACAATTTATTTTAAATATACATATGGAGTTTTATTAAGCATATACAAGGTGGCGCAAGGTTAATCATCCAATTTTGTTTTTGAATAACTTTTTTACTAAATAAAAAAAATGATTTTGAGTGATGGAAATCTTAATTTGGACCTTAACAATTTTCTCTCTTAAGTAAAAAAGCAACACTTTTTTGTTTTTTATATAGTTTTATTGTATCGCCAGTGCATCGATAGCTTTCGTATGACATGCAATGTTAAAAAATTTACGAAGCTACGTACAAAAAGGTATCGATGGTTGGTAGCAAAAACATCGCTGAATTATTATTAAAGCATCGATACTTACGACTGCTGAGGTATTATACACTGTGGTGCGTAACTTCAAAAACAGCTCGTTTTTTAAATTTAACTGTAATTTGAAAAAAAGTTTGATAAAACTACGGATGGGGAATGAAAGAGAATAAAAAATATGTTTTCAGGAAAAAACAACAACAAAAATAACAAGTGGCGTTTTCCATTAGATCGAAATCGTTGTAGTTTTCATGGTGCATAACAATAAGAACAATATGACTATCTTTATCATTTCAGCAAAACTAGACTATTTTAAAGTACACAAAGAAAAAGCTTTTTGCTTTTGAATAATGTGTGGGTCCTCTACCTTGTTGAATTAGTTCGAAAATTCGACTAGGCATAGAAATTATAAGATGCTGTAGCTGACTTATCTCAAATGACTCCCACTCTCGAAGGACGGCAACTTTTAGTTGCCCCAACAAGTAATCCCCAAGCATTTTCTATAAGATTCATGTCCGGAGAACATGCAGGCCAGTTTAAGCAATTTGTTTTCATCCAATTTCGTGTCTCTTGGCTATTGTATACAGACGCGTTGTCCTGCTGAAAAATCCATATTGAGCTTCTATTTTTACTAAGAAAAGGTAGAAGATTCATTTGCAACGTCTGAATGTACTCAGTAGAATTCATTCTAGTGCTCGGGCACAGGGTTGATAAAATACTTTATCATTTTGGTTTACAAATTTAGAAATAATTGTACTAAATGAAAAAGAAAAGTACGGAATAAATTCGTTAACTCCACGCATACTGCGTTTACTTTGTCACTCCGTTTGTAACTCTGATAAGGAGGCGTGGCAGGTATAGAAAAGTATATATTGTCTTGATCAGCAGCACCTCCTGAGCAATTTTAAAGTTATCGCATTGAAATTTGGTAACTGAAACTTTTTGCAGTTACTTGGTATTGTGCACATAAGCTGTGAAGTAAAATAGTATTCAATATATGTTTAAAATTTGTTAAAATCGAATAAAAATGACGCCTTTCTCCCAACTTAACTTCATCAAATCTTTGAAATATCTAAAAATGACACAAAAATTACTGTCATGATTAAAAAAGTGTCCATAATCTTTGGCTGCAAAAATTCACCATATAATTGAAATTTTTAAAATCGAAAAAACAATGCAACAACCTCCCATACAAAGTGACCTTAACAAAATGCTAAGCTAGTGCAATGACTTAAAATTTTGCATATGAACTTTGGTCTTAAATATTCACCATATATTTCAAATTTGTCAAAATAGTACTAAAACCACGCCGACCTCCTAAACAAAGTAACTATATGAAAACGGTTAAGTCTCTTAAAATTACGCAAAAATTAATTTAATAAATTAAAAATATGAACATATGCTAAGAATTTTAAAATTCACTTTGAGTTTGGATTTTAGCAAAATTGATAAAAACTCGACCACACAAAGTGACGTCATCAAAGTAGCATAATTTTATAAATTCCAAAAAAATGTGTGTATTAACAGAATATTTAACACATAATCTACCATATCTTAAACCCGTTCTGCATTTGAGTTTTCGCAAAATTAGATGAACACCACAATCGTAATATATACGAAGTGACGTCATCAAACTTTAAAACTGCATAGCTAAGAATATACTGTGGGGGTATCTAAACGTCGACCTAGTCGAATATAATTCCTTGCTAAGTTTTATTTAAATTAAAGTGAATGTGTTTTTAACAATTCAGTTCATAAACCTCATAAAAAAATTACAAAAGTTTTTATTTATTTTTAATTAATCACAAAAATTTTTTTAATCACAAATAGGAACACAAGTGGTCATATAATATTCATAAAATGAGGTCAATAAATTCTATGAAAATATCATATATACATAAAGCTTAGAGGTCTTTTTATAATTAAAAAACAAAAAATTCTACAAAAGTGCGAATTTCTTTCGTTACCTTAATCAGAATCTTCGCAGATGTCTTTAGGTCAACCACCCATCCACCTGAAATCTTACACAATCCAGCCAAAAGAAAACATTTTAACATTTAAGCCTGTCTATGTTAAGATAACAACAGAAATTAATGCGAAAATCTTTCAGTCAAATTTTAGAAATTTTTTCATTTGATATTACTTCTGACATTGTGGTATTTGGTTCACTAGATTTTTAAAAATATTTTGCTTAAATTAAATTAAATAATTTGTTCCAATCTGCAGTTTCTTTCTGTAATTCATTTTTATAAAACTTTGAAAATAAAATATTATTTTAATATTTGCTGTCGAAAAAAATTCCTTTAGAAATTTTATATACAGCTAGGTTCTGCATTTCACTTTCACTCGGAATAAGAGTTAAAATCGATGTAAGTCTAAATTTGGTGTTCCACATTTCACTTTTTCGGTTTCAATTTCACTTTTCTTTCGAAGTTAAAATCGAGTGAAATGGCGTGTTCCACAAATCACTTTTAACGATTTTAAAGTGATTTCAAACCGACTAGTTTAAAATGTGTGAATTATTAAAATAAGAGTTGATTTTGTGCAAAAAATTCAGAAACTTATTTTTCGTTGTGGCAACATTTGTTTTTCAGCGATTATTAATAATCGATAACTTAACTTTTCAAATTTAACCTGCTTTACTTTTCATACTGATAAAATAAACTGCTACGTATGTGAGTATAAAATATAGAATAAATTTTGTAAAAAAATACTTTTATCTGATTTTTGATGCAGGGGTAAACATAAGAATTCTGCCCAGGATAATATATTTTTATCCTTTATGGAAAATCATAAAGACCTTGCCAGAGGTTTTATGAAAGGCGATCGAGTGGCAGCAGATGCACTATGGAACACTTTGGCAAAGGACTTAAATAGTCATGGTCCACCTCAAAAGGATGCCACTGGGTGGAAGAAAGTAAATTTCAAACATTAGATAAATATTGTTTGCTTTATCATATATAATTTTAAGGTTTGGATGGATTGGAAGGCAGGAATTAGGAAAAAGTTAGCCCATAACAAGACGGAAGATATATCCACTGGTGGCGGCCCTTTCAACAAATTCGTGATTTCCAGTGTAGAGGATGCCGTAGCGAGAGTATGCGGATTATATGTTGTGGTTGAAGGCGTTCCAAATACAATGGATTTTGGAGAGGTTGATGACAATTTTTACGAGCTGCAAATGTCTGCTGAAGATATACCTGCTGAAGATATACCAGCAGAAAGCGAAGCTTCAGCGTCTGCAACATCCGCAAAAAGAAGATACCAGCCTTCATCTAATGAAAACATAAATAAATTTATGTCAGAGCAAACCACACAGATAACCAATATTTCAGGATATATTAAGGAAAATTTCGCAGAGTCCAAGAATCTTGTGAAAACTGTTAAATATATGGAAAACAACATAAGAAAAGTTCAAAAGTCAATTGAAAGTATAAACGTTTCTTTAAAAGAAAAGAATAAAGAAAATATTCGACATAACCTGCAAATGGAAAAATTTCGTCAGGAAGAACTCTTACTTAAAAGAAAAAAAATTGAAATTGAAGAAATGAGGCTGTCTATGGACCAAAATAGAGACTAATATTTTAATTCAATCCCAAGCATTGATATTTTTATGTTCCTTTTTATATTGTATTTAAGAGAAATTGAACTGATTTTGTTAAGAACCTTTTTTTATATTTACATTAAAAAATAAATACATTTTTTTACTACACTCAAGATAATAAATGAATTTCAACTAATAAATAAATTTATAGCATTTGCTATGCTATCCCTTATTTGATTGGCATCATTACTTGTATCTTCTGCACTTATTACATTATCACCAGTTTCATTTGTGTCATGTTGTATTTCAAAACTTGTATCTAGTTCTTGTTGCACTTTGTAATGTCTGCAAATATTATGCAGAGCGCAACATACGTTAACTATTTGTATAGCTTTTTGCGGCTGGTATTTAAGGGAACGGGCTAAGCACCTGAAACGATTTTTCAAAACACCGATTGTCCTTTCAACGACATTGCGTGCTGACGAGTGTTTTTGATTAAACGCATGCTTTGAAGTTCCTGCGGCTGGATCTCTATATGGCATTAAAAGAAATGATTCAAGTGCGTAGCCAGCATCCCCTAAAAGCCATGAACCATGATCACCGCTGTCAAACTGACGTTTAAAATGGTTTCGTGCCTTGCTCAAGTTCCATATGAGCGAGTCATGACTTGATCCAGGGCGACGGGCATCGACCGCTTTGATTATCAAATTATAATCGCAAATCTATATTAAATAATTTCAATAAATTTTGCAAAAAATTGGGAAAAAGTTTTGGAACTTACTATCATGACATTAACACTGAAATATCCTTTTCTGTTATAGAAATGTGTTGGATCTTGATGTGGCTGCGAAATTTTCACATGGGTGCCGTCCACGCAGCCTACAACACCAGGAATGCAGAATTTATCCATGAAATGTCGCTTGGATTTCATTTTTTCTTCTACCGACATTGCAAGAGTAATCCAATTGCGACATATTTTTTTCTCCAATATATCAAGCACTTCCGTCAGCACTTTTGATATTGTGCTCCGGCCTAAGGCAATATCAGCATCTTTTCCTACCGAACGTTGGAAACTGCCTTCCGCAAGGAAACGTAAGACCGCGGCAAGTTTAAGCACATTCGGAATAGATGACTTTTTGAGGTCAGGTTTTATGGTGTCCAGCAACATTATAAATGCACTTTTATTCACGCGGTAGCAATTGACAAACCTTAAATATATTTTAAAATAGTTTAAAACTTAAATTTACTTAAAATCCTTGGTACTAACGCAGCATCAGGAATTTCCAAAGGGTTAGAAGTGTCCCTCAACGTTCTTCTTTTCATTTTTTCATCTGCATTTTTCTGCGATTCGTTATGCAGCACAGCTGCAACATAAACAGCACTCATTTTAGTGAAAAGACTACAAAATATTAAAAAAAATGGAAAAATGCACAATTGGCGACAAAAAAACGAATAAATTTATTTCTATACTGACAGCTATCAGCTGTTTCGAAAGTGAAATTGAATCGACTTCGAAAAGCTCATATCACTCGGATTGCAGAACAATGAAATCAATTTCACTCGATTTGCAATTTCACTTTCGACCTAGTTTCACTCGTTTTCTGGAACCTAGCTGATAAATTGGAGTAAAATGGTCCTTTAAAATCATTTTGTATGTATTTTACAAAGTACCAAAATTCAGAACTATATAAATTTTTTTATTCTTTTAAATTGTTTGCTTACTTAGAGTTCTAAATTCTGTGTTTATTATAGAGCGAAATAAAATGTACCCAAAACGCTTTAGTAGTAGGAAAGTAGAAAAAATATAAAAATGTACCAAAAAAGTACAATTGTACTGAAAATATCAACCCTGCTCGGGCAAGCTAATTCCAGGGTTGCTTCAAAGCTAAAAGCTCCCCAAACCATGAGAGAGCCACCCCCAAAATTCCGTTTGTTAAAAAATCGTGGCTCTTCACGTAAATCTCTCCAGTAAGTCTTGAATACATCAGGACCATCCAAACTGAATTTTTTCACCCAAAAAAATAACCTTATAAGACGAAAGAAGATGCCATGGATTATTAAAACACTTTAAAGTGCGCGCCCACCTTTTTCCAGTCCGTTGACATGTTATTTCTTGCTAATTCGAGACGAGCTATCTTGTGTCTCTCAAGCAACCTCGGCGCTGTCTTAAGAACTTGTGTTATGATAGTTCCAGACTGTTTTAGTGCTCGAGCTACGGTCCAACGTGATGCATTTACTCCCAATTGCTTTGATATTTTGCTAGCGCTCTTCATTGTATTGATTGCCGATTGCACAATTCGACACTTATCCCTCAAACTTATCTTGGGCTTTGGCCCTCCTCTTTTATTTTTACCATATTCATTATTTTTTTGACAAAATTCCGCACAACTGTAACGGAACGTTTTACTTTTCTTGCAATTTCTCGCAACGAGTGTCCTTCAGTTTGAAAAGCATATATTTGCCCTTTTTCCATTTCAGAAAAGTATTTACCACGTTGCATTATATATTTTTTATTGTCGCACCAAAAAAAAAACAACTCCTCTTTAGAGAATCGACTACTCGCAACTGATTTACAATTGTTCTAATAGTTATGGTCCACTCAAAATACAACGATTTCTGTCGACGGAAAACGCCACTTGTTATTGTTGTTGTTGTTTTTTTTTTTCAGAAAACATATCTTTTATTCTCTTTCATTCCCCATCAGTAGTTTTTGAAATTTTTTTCAAATGGCCGTTAAATTTAAAAAACAAACTGTTTTTATAGTTATGCACCAAAGTGTATTTTTTAGAAAATAAAGGATTGTTAAATGAAAGTGTCAAATGTACCCCGTTTTCCCCCACACCGAATTTTTTCAAATGAGGACTTTTGCGCCAAATTTTTCAATTCTAATTGTTGAAATTGATTAGTCAGCAGTACCACTTTTCTGTTTTGTGTAAAATTGGGGAGCTGGTAATGTTTGATAATGTTTGAGTCTCTTTTTACGAAGGTTTCCTCGCCCATAACAATGCACTGAACATTATCTTGAAGCAAACGGTCGCACAATTTCCAAATCCTTGTTTTCCCCACATTCACTTGTCTTTCACTTGTTTGGGTACTTTTGTTTTTTTGTACGTTCTAATGTTATGTCTTTGTTTCGCTCTTTGAATCATGGTAACTAGCTTTCTATGGCATGGTTCTAGCTTTTTCTGCCAAATCTCACACAGACATTAAATTATTTTTGTATATTAAAGTAAGTACCTTAAAATCAAGTTTCGGATCTCTTGGACATTTGTTTTTCCACTTTTTGGCATATCTTCAAAAACAGGTATCTTCAAAGTTTATTATATTATTTTTGACACTATTTACACTAGCTTTATACTTTTTGGCTAGCTTTCTGTAAGAAATTTTTTTTCAGTGCAGTAACTGTGCACAAATTTCTTACGCACGTGCTCTTCGATTCTGGGCATCGCAAAAACTAAGATAAGAATAAAGGAAAAATAAGGAACAATGAAAGTAGAATTGATTATACTTTCTAACGGTGCTTACCGCAATCCAATCAAACATACACACTGCGAGACATATTGAATTGAAAGTGTGCAGTTCCTTTTCGGTAAAGTCCTTATTTATAAAAATTCATAGGTTTTTTGATATCTCAAAAAGGAGTTATGCCATTTCGATGGTTTTTTTTTAAACATAAACTTTGACTTAAAACGCCACCCAAATTTCCCTTTTGTTCTTGCACAAAAACTACTGCAGTTGTGTTGCCAGCAGCGGAACACCTATAGGATAAAAGCTCTCCAATAAAACGCTCTATTACCGCCATTTTAAAAAAAAAAGACAATATTTTTTTACATTATAAATACATGCTTAAGGGGATGGTACTGTTTTAAAGATGAAAAAGGCCTGTTTTCATGATTTTTTTTTTTTTTGAGATGTGAATAATGTTGGTGTATTTATTTCATATACATGTTATAGTTTGACTTCTTAAGTATATTTGGAAAAAAAAAATTAAAAATTATCGGTAAATAGATCCGTGGCAGCGATTCTCCGGAGGCGCCTCGAAAAAGTTGTTTTGCGGTGAACACGATTAGAGGTTAGCGGATCATCTGGAAAAAAATCCAAAATTAGTTTAAAAGGTAATATGTTTCCCGAGGTAATACCGAAGAGATTTTTAATGTTTTTTTTTTTGTAGCATTTTGAAGTCAAAAACGCGATTTTCGTTGAAAAATTTTAGTTATTTTATTATTTGAAGTAGTGTAAAAAATTTCAAAACGATCGGTCAAGTAGATTTTGCGGCAGCGTTTTCACCGACTTAAAAAATGTTATTTTCCGGAAAATCGTTTAAAGTTTTTTTAATCGAAAATCAAAAATAAAAAATCAATAAAAGGGTATAATTTTTTATTCTTAAACAGAATCATTAATGCCAGCTGCGTACAGTAAAACGCTGTCATTCAGGATGTCCAATGCATTTTTTTACTCTTGTCTGTGCTGCATTCGATTTGCATGTGCGAAAAGGCATTTCCCCATCACAATTTCTGCACTTCACTAATGTAGAAATAGTTAAAAACACTAAAAGTAAGTCTATCACTCTGTAATGTTTCTCCAAATCTTGCTCTACACTTTCTGTAGTACTCAGTTTAATTTTTTTATGCGATGCGCTGGACGCTTCCACATCGATATTTTCTCGTTATCGGATTTTTATATTGTTCGGTCGACTCAAAGTTTTACCAATTTTCTGCCGATCTTGTCTTGTAATTTTTTTTTTTGGGATTTTTGCAAATAAATATATATACCACGACACAAGACAGAAAATATATAAAAACGGAAAACTACGATACAATTTTAGCGTCTCTGGACACAATCGCTCGGAAGAAAGTGAAATCAAAGCAACTGATTCATATACATTCTACCCTAAATATATAATATATACAACTTCAGTTTA
The DNA here is from genome assembly GCA_963920525.1 of Dichetophora obliterata. Classification (NCBI taxonomy): domain Eukaryota; kingdom Metazoa; phylum Arthropoda; class Insecta; order Diptera; family Sciomyzidae; genus Dichetophora; species Dichetophora obliterata. The sequence goes on along the minus strand of OY986437.1, from coordinate 211,598,745 downwards.
CATACCTACAAATAAACATAAAAATATAACATAATTTTTTTTTCTTGATCCTTGACGAAACATTCGGATTTGGCCATACATTTCATTGACGAAAATTTCATATAAATGTTCCAAATTCGTGGAAGACACAATGCAGAAACGTCGGGATTTATCATGCACGAACCCAATATTAAAATATTGAGGAAATTTCGTTAGTGAAAAGTGGACACATATATAAAGAAAATTCGTTAAGGAATTAAAATCGAAACGTGCTTATGGACCGAATTCAACGTCGTGCGATAAATTTGATAGGGGATAAAAAATTTTCATCCTCTCTCAACTCTATTGGAAATCGACGTAATTTTGGTTTCGTAATGGCCTGCCGCCACCACACCGTATGTTTTCCAGGTCCACTCGGGCAGCTGTCCAAGCCCACTCCTTTACTATTGCCTTGATGCCACACAGAACCTCACGTTCTAGTGATAATTCGTTCTTTAGTCGTACGGTAAAGTTGTGGAATAGTCTCTCTGCGAGCGTGTTTTATTTAAATTTTAAACAAATCTGCACCGAAACTACTCTATCTTTTCAACCTCTAACTAACTATCACCCATCTTCCAAATCAACACAATAGCTGCGTTCCATTCGCTTCAAAATAATCCAGATTATTTTTTTTTACATGCAAAGCAAAAACAAAAATAATAATCCTATAACAAATAGGATTATTTTTGCTATCCATATAAAATTGTGATATAGCCTTTAAAAAATTTGAAACACAGGTGCCGCACTCGTATATTTTTATGAGCTGTCATCTCATTTCTTGAATTATTTGTTTGTTTTATACAATGACTATTAGGTACCCATGACAGCTAACTTTTTTCTCACGAGCTGCGACCATCGAATGTTAAACAAAAGAAAACAAAACAAACCGCGGGTGTCACACACATTGGATGCATTCAGCGGAGCCAACAATTGCACTTAAACTATTTATATAATTACATAAAATTAATAATTAAATTAAATAATTTTTAATTTTTCTGACGTTTAGAGTAAAACACATTCAGAAAAAACATCGTTCACTAAGGTACCGTTACCATAACAGTTCACAACAGTATTGAACGACACACGTTCTTATGACACCTAATAGTTATTGTATCATGATTGCTTGTTTGAATTTAATTTTGACTGCAACGATAGTGCCCTCTACGAGTCGTTTTTCTTGCCGTTCCTTTGAGAAATTTGTTATCGCAAAATTTTACTACGCAATTAATTTCCGATATTGAAAATAGTCTTTATAGCATAATAATAGACGAGTCTACTGACATTTCTGTAAAAAAACGATACTATAGTAATAGCCGACAGCATATATCAAATTTTTTAAATTGGTAGAATTAGAAGATTCTACTGGCATTCTACTGGGAATTGTAAATATCATTTTAAAAACACTTCATGAATTTAAGTTAAGTAAAGCTAATTTTAAAGGGCTAGGGACAGCAGAACCTTCAAAGTGCTGGGCAACGGTTTCAAAACTTTTTATTTGATTTACATTTTTTTTTAATTCATGTTTTAGAAGTTTAGATTTGGTGGGTAAGTACTAGAACGCAGTACTTGATGTCAATTACCTTTGGTGCAAAAAAATGGTCTCCTTAAGACACAAACATCGATATATGTATCATACTTTAAGATCAAACTCTAATGCCAAATCTTTTACGAAAAATTTGAAAAGGTTCCTACGTTCGGCAAAATAAATTCAAAATTTTTTAAATAGTTCTACTTTAATAATTGAAATATTTACATAAGAAAAGGTTTGTTATTTGTTGCGAGTTTCAATTTTCTGACATTAGTGGTACATAAGGATGATAAGAACTGAGATTCCGTTGATAAGTACTAGAACGGGTACTTGAGTTCAATGACCTTTGGAGCAAAAAAAAAATATTCTTCTCAAGACAAAAATATTGATATACCATACACTAAGATCGGACTGTAAATGTCGGAGATATGACGAAACTTTGGTAAAAAAAATCTTCGGAATTGCCTTCCAAAAATTTTCGAATAAGATGGTGTGCGGCGAAATTTTCAACGAACATTTGCATTGCATGGCTGATGAAAGAAAAGGAAAGTCAGCAAAATTATAAATTCTTACAGGCGATATCTCAAAGTTAAAAAAAGATTTTGAGACAAATCAAAATGGGTTTTGAAGGCAATAAATGTTGGTTTTAGATTCTTCATCGAGTCATTTCGAAAAGGTCGATCCCTCGCTTAAATATGCCCTAACGTATAACAAAAAACAGCATCGTTTGCACTTTTTAGTTAACAATATCTCAATAACCAGACGAGATAGGCCAAATCTGAAATCAAATTCGGATTAAAAGAACGTGGCTACACAACAAAGTTCTAAATTTTATTTGTTCTTACTGTTTCTAGTGCATTAATAACACATTTTTAAACTGAACGCAGACTTTTTGGTTGCTATTACCTATTATTCCCGTTATCTCATAAATGAAGAGAAAAAATATATTTTTGTTTTTGCTTTTTAAACATAAAAATGTTAAGAAGAAATACATGAATAAAAAATTTAGATGAATTATGTATTTACATTGTGTTTTTATTAGGGATGACTACTTTTTAAAAAAAACCTCCTTTTCGGATAACCGGTTTTGTAAATTTCGGTTTTCCACCGAAATAAAAAACCGAAGAAAAACACCGATTTATAAGAAAACCTTTTTTGCATCTTAACCGAGTGACTGTTTTGTAGATGTTGACGCAAGTTTGAAGTGCCACCTCCTATTTTCAACCGTTTTTGCAGAGGTTACACTCTGCCAAACCATTCCCCACTTGTTTAAAATATCGCCACGTTTAATATTTCTTATTTTATTCTAAATTTGCAAATTGGCATGGTTCATTCACCATCGCCGCCTTTTTGTCAGAGTTGCTAGTTGATAAATTCTCGTTGTGGGTAACATTTTCCACCGGTGTTACGGTATTTTTCCTTCCAAAAAAACACCAGTTTTTACAAAATAAAAACGATCACTCTTAAACACCGACCGTTTTTTACCATCATTAGTTTTTATTCACTTAAACAAATTAATCAGGTGAACGCAAACTTTATGGGCTATGTGTATATTTCATAAATTGTGTTTCCTTGCTTGCAAATATTCTAAAAGGCATGACTTATTTTAATGGCTTTACATTGATGTTAGCGCTTAAGACAAAGAACATACATTTTTGTAGTAAAAGTGCTGGCATCTGGAGTCGACTCCTTTAATAATCTGTAATTCCTTTGGTTCTGCTATTTCCTTAAAGATATCTTGCTTTAACTGCTGTCCTTGAAGTGAGCAATAACACTAACTCCATTTTCTCTACCCTTTACAGATCAAAGAACCGACATGACAACAGCGCTGTGGCTACTGCAACCGAAGTCATCTACACGAGTCCTTCAACGTCAGCCAACAATAACAGCACGAATTCCGTTCCAAATATAGTTCAACAATCAGCGCCAACCACATCCGGCGTTGGGAGTGTTGGAGGTGGTACCTCCTCCGGCGGTGGTCACAGTCGCAAGAAATCCAATAACAATTCCAACAACAACCAGCAAGCGGCCAACAACAATGGCGGCGTTCAAATACAAAAACGCTATGCCTGCACGCATTGCCCGTACTCCACCGATCGACGTGATCTCTACACGCGTCACGAAAACATACACAAGGACGAAAAACCATTCCAATGCTATGCCTGTCTCAAACAGTTCAATCGCGCCGATCACGTCAAGAAGCACTTTCTGCGCATGCACCGTGAGCTGCAGTATGACATAAATAAGACGCGTCGCCATGTGGCGGGCTCGTCCAACAATTCGGGACGCAGCAACATAACCATCTCCTCGGTGAATACCAGCAATTCGAGCGGTTCACCCGAACAAAAGCCGAACATCTTCCATGCAGCCAATGTGCAGCTAGATAATGCATTCCTTGAAGGTCAACGCCAACCCACCTCGTCGAGTCTCAGCATTGCGGAGACCATTGAGGCGGTGGCGTCGGCAACCGATGCGCCACTGCCGCAGATGAAACAGGAGAAGACCGAGGATGGCGTCTCGGTAGGTGGTAGCGTTAAGCCCAAGCGTGAGAAACGTTTCACCTGCTGTTATTGTCCGTGGTCGGGCGCCGACAAATGGGGCTTGAAGCGTCACTTGAACACGCATACAAAACCGTACGTTTGCTTGCTGTGTGATTACAAGGCGGCACGTGCGGAGCGTTTGTCGACGCACGTGCTGAAGGTACACAATAAGAAAGCTTGCAATAAGTGCTCCTTTTTGGCAGACACGCAGGAGGAGTTCCAGGCGCACATCAATGAAGTGCAGTAAGTAGAAAAAAGCAAATAAATATTGTTATTAAATTCGAAATTCACAGGTTATTCCAGTAGTTTTGCGGCGTTATACTTGCCTTAATTACTTGGTTACTAACCCGAATCTTAACTAACACTAAATTTCTCTTTCTTCTTCTTGTTCTTCTTCTAATTCTACCTCTTATTCACTGCCACGCCTGCAGCCCACACGATAATAGGCAATCGCGTAATGGCAACAATAACTCCAACAACAATGCAAATAATGCAACAAACAATATCAATGTTTTGCGAACAATTGGCAACACTTTAGTAACGAATAATCAAATGAATACATTTCAGAACGCGAGTACATCGTTTGGGTAATTATTTCAAGTATAGCTCGTTTCATAAATGTTTGTTTTGTTTTCCATTTTTTTCACAATTCGATTTGAGTACTTGTATCCCATTTTTATCTTTTAATCTGAAACTTTCGATTGGAATTTAAGTTTGGAAATTAATTCGGTTTTTATTTTGCCCTTCGAGCTTGTCTCTTCGAGTTTAGTTTTTTTTTTCTTTAACAAGTATAATCTACTGAAATGTTATAACAATTCCTATTCCTATTACTACAGTGCCACCTCCACAACAACAACCAATGCCATCGGCAACGCTGGCGGTTCGGTAACGATCTACACCACAACCACGACCAACGACAATGGCACCATTGCCGGTGGACCATTGCAGGAGATAATTGTGAATCCCACATCGATGGTGGGTTGGCGTTTGAGTGCCAATGGTTCACTAATACCACCGCATGACCTGCTAACTGGCGGGCTGCCGAATGCGGCCGCTCAGAAACGTGGTTCTGAGCGTTTATTTCAATATCTTGAGGCAGACGGAAGCGATCCGGAAGACTATGCGCGGTAGTTACACAAATAATTCACTTGTTACTGCTGTTGTGTTGATTTTTTGTGGCCAAAAAATTTTTATCGCTCGCTTGTTTTCTATGTTTGTTACATTTGATTGACTCTTAATTTTGTTTTGAATTCGCATATAATTCACAATAACTTTTTTGTTGCAACTTTTTACGTTTTTTATTGCTCTGATTGTTTTTCTTATTGTTTCTGTCAGATGGTTTCTGATTGTCCATGATTATTCACAATTTTTTTTCGGTTGTTTTTACATTATAAAAATCTTTCAATGACATTTCTAATACTTTATGTACATCTATTTTTTTATTCACGCATTTTTATTTAGCGTTTTCAGAACGCTCTCTTTTTAATTAGATTATGTTAGAATCAAAAGTGCTAAAATAGGGTTTTTTTAGTTTAATGATACTATTTAATGTTTTATGTTTTTGTTCCTATAATTGTTTTTCTTTCTCAATTTTATGATTAAGATTTCAATATTTGTTTTTATATTTATATTTAATATGATTTTTCGGATTGTAATTCCTGGAGTATTTTAATGCTATATTTCTGTATTGAGTGATAAAGAATATAAATATTTTTTTAAACTTTTAAATGTATACATCAGAAACAACACTCGACGAAATTTATTCAGCTCTTCAAAGTCTTTCTTTTAATTCTATGTTTTTCCTGTTTTGATAAATTAATTTAAAACATTTAATGTATTGTATTCCTGGTTGTTTTTGTTGACTAAATTAACTAATAATTTATAATACATATTATTAACTTTAATTTATAATTTATTCTTTTATATCTTTTTTTAAGCTATGTTTTTCATTTATTTATTTTTTTGTATTATTTATTTTTTATTGTAGATGTACGCCGGATAAATCTTATTAAAATATATGTATTTAATTTGTTCGTTAGATATTTCATCTTTTTTTTTTTCCTTTAAATTCTGTTTTTCAATTATATTCAAAGTTGCGTTAATTTAATACGATTTGGTGATTAATTTACTATTGCCTGTTTTATAAACATATCAGAACTTATGTTAATTGTGTCCGATTTTGGGATTAATTTGTTACTGCATGTCTTATAAAAAGATATACATATATTCAATATTTTATGATATACTATACTATTAACTTACTTTTAATTCTATGTATGTCTATAAAGTATTTCCAAATCATAAGTTTGTTCGCAATAGGATTAGTTGGCATACATTCTTACTTTTAATGTTTAAAATATATTTTCTATGTTTATTTTAAATATGCATTCACGATCTTCACCTTCTCTGTAGTTCAAATTTATTTATTGCCATTGCATTTCCAATGTTTTGATCAAAATTTTAAAAATTATATCGCACCCTATCTGCAAAAGGCACACACCTCAAAATTGTTAAATTTTCAGGTAAAATAATTTTTTGTTTCAAGGGGCACAAACAAAGAGACAAAAAAATTTTTTTTTAATTGAGGAGAAAGAAGATCTTTACAAAATGTTGAGATGAGATGAAGATGATCGCTACGAATAGTTTTACATGAAAAAGTAAAAATTTTATGTATTCTATGCCAATTCCATAATTTCATAGAATCCCTCTTAAAATAAAAATGCTAATTTTACTTCTGTTCATTAATTTTAACATTCATTTGTGCATATATCATCATTCTACGTTTTCTAACACTTTCTTTTATTTTGTAATTGCTTATTGATTTTTAATAAAATGATGATTTACATATTAAATAATTTAAGTTGTAATTCAATTAACTTTGTTGACGTCTGTTTTCATGTATTTAATCATATAAACGAACTCTATTTTGTTCTATGTTTTTTATATTATCGAAGATTTTAGCAAATATTTGTCTTATTTTCTTAAATTATTGTTATTCATATTCTATGTTTTCAAATATTTACACAGATTGTTAATAATGAAGTCCATGACATTTCTTTATTTTTATAGAATCTCTTAGAACAAAAATATATATTTTTTTCTTGTATAAAACATTGCTTAATAACTTAAATATTATAAAGTTACAATTATTATCTATTTTTATCTATTTAAGTGTAGAAACAAACGTGTTATATTTTTTAAATATCGAAAATTCTTCATTAATTTGATTTTTTATCAACTACATAGTTTTAACTATGTATTTAATACTCTAAGTTTCCGCATTTCTACGTTTTTTGAAATTTTTCTTTTATTCTATGTTTTAGTCTCAATTAATCGTTTATAAATTAACTTTTTAAAAGTTTTTTTTTTATTTTACAATAACGACCCTATTTTTTGTTCTAAAATATATGTAAAATGACATAATAATAATATAATTTAAACAAAAGCAAATTTCATTCTATATTTTTTCAATATCGAAGATTGTTCATATATGCACAAAGTATTTATAAATATTAAAACTAGTTTTATTCTATGTTGTTAAAACTTTTTCTTTAATTTTATGTCCGACTCTCAATTAATGGCAAATAAATAAAATAATTTAATAAATAAGAAGGTGTATTTATGTAACAATATTGACGCTATTTTTTCTATGTTTTTTCAAATATTTACAATAGTAGAATTAATGACATAATAATAACATAATTCAAACGAAGTCATCATAAAAAGCGATCTGAATTTTTTTCTATGTTTTAAAACAGTGTCGGGCAGCTTTGCACACCTATTCTTTCTCATCTTGAGTATGTATTAATGAGCGCTTTAAAGCTCACACTGAAAACAAAGTAGTGCTAAAGCGCTTTTTGCAGAAATCTTACTAAGCATTATGGGATATTTTTTGCTCGGATTTGTAATGCGAAATTAAATTAATAACTAGTGGATGGAATGGCAAAAGGAAACAGGCCGACAGACGGATAATGTGAAATACAGATAAGCAGACGGAGATGTAAAAAGGCCTGCTAATAGTAAAAAACAAATAAGTTTTTTTATTGTGCTTATGTTGCTTATTGTGTTTTGCCAAGGCTAAACTGACAGCGTAAGATGTTTTCATTATACGTACTTGGAACTGATCACTATATGATATGATATGTGAACATGCCGCTTTTAAATAATTAATTAATTTCTTCATCGCATGACCCACAATTACCTTATATTGACCATGGAAATTATCGTAATGCCTTGTTATGCATAATTTTTTATTGGTTCCTCTTTGATGCCGCGCCATGCCGTTATTTTCTAAAAATAAAAAATTTTTTCATACATACTTCCAAAAATTTTGCATACATACAATTTTATACAGTGTAATCTTACGTTATATCTGTGTCGATGCGCAATAACAGCTTAAGTCTTATTTCAAAGTTTCCAGAAATCTTGCTTCAAATTTTTCAATCGCCATATAAGTTATATGAAAGGGTCTTCTGTTTTTGCGTCATATCTTTGGCTAAGGTTATGCTAGAAGTTCTAGATTTTGTGTGTTCATAATGATATATACGTGGAACACAACGATATCAATAACTCAGTTCTGTCTTAAATCGACTTAAGCCATTATTGCTTATCGACACAGATATAATATAATATATTCAAGGAACACGCCAGTGCAGATATTATCTGCTTGACATTCGCTTGAACACTGAAGCTTTGATCGTTCTGTAGGTGCGATAGATAGATATTTTCCTGCACAAACACAATTTCATTGTGCAAAGCTGCCCGACACTGTTTTAAAATATCGAAAGTTGTTTATAAATGTACATACATATTTATTATTTTGCTTATCTTGGGTATGCATTTTGAAGAATTAAAATTACATGCAAAAAACATATTTTTTGGCCAAAAACTGGGTTCAGGAGAACCAAAACCGCTCCATGGGGATTTCTCCAATCCAAAAAAACAATTATGGAGAAATAGCTTCTAAGAGTCCCTTTTATTTTTGAGTCAGTATTCGGCGAAATCTAAATTTCAATCCGGTTTAATGTACATAATATTTGTAAATTGTAAGACTAGTTCTATTTTACGTTTTTAGAAAGCTTTTTATTTTATTCTGTGTTTGACTCTCAATTAATGACTGATATAATGAATAAATAAAATATTATAGAAGGTGTATTTATTTAACAATATTGATGCTATTTTTTGTTTTTCAAATACTTAAATAGTAGAATGCCATTTAAATCAAACAAAAACATCATATAAATATACTTTATTTTTCTATGTTTTTAAAATATCGAAAATTGTTTATAAATGCGCATACATATTTCTAAATTTTAAGACTACTTACATTCTACGATTTAAAATTTTTTTATTCTATGCTTGACTCTCAATTAATAATCAATAAATAAGATTATATAAGAGTTGTTTTTATTAAATAATATTGACAATAGTTTTTATTTATTTCCTTAAATGTAATTACATATATTGCTATGCTAAATACTTTAATAAAGTATGTAGCAATACTTGATTTTTGTACCTTTCTATGTTAATAACAAATAATATATAACATATAATAACAGCATAATTTAATCAATAGCATAACAATTTTTTATGCGATGTTTTTTAAGTATTAAAAATTTAGAACATATTTGTCTACTTTTAAAGTTGTTATTTATTGCATAATACAAGTTAATTCATATTCTATGTTTTTCATTATTTACATGGAATGTCGGTTATATTTGTTTTTACTTGCTATTCAAATTAGTTTCCTTTTATATTTTGGTTTTTTTTTTATTAATAATAATATTTTTTCTCCGTCTCTCTTTGCAGTCTACTAAAAATGGACGCCATCAGTCGTAATACAGCTTCAGTCGCTCAGGATTTTCATAAAGCGGGGGGCGTGCACGAGTTGAAAATTCCAGCTAATCATCAACTCCTGTTTAATAATAAACTGCCTTCGCAATGGACGACCAAGGAAGCTGCTGCGCTGCTGCAGAGCCTAAGCAAGAGCCATCATTACAATAACAATACATCATATGGTGTGGCTTTTCAACAACAACAACAACAGCAACGATCAAAACTTATGCCAACAACTTATGCCAACTACTATCCACAACAACAACAACAACGTTTGCGACAACATTCCACCGGAGAAGATGATGAAAACACGCCTTCATCGGCATCATCAACAACATCCAGTGATGGCATGTCACCAATGAAAGTTCAAGTAAGTGATCGTGCAACACTCATGGCTCATGGAATAGCAACAACAAAAACTGCAACAAATAAAAAGAACAACAACAAGCTTGATCAGCGCAAGGCGATGTCGTCATTTTTAAGCAAAAACTTCGACTTGCTCGAAATTGCTGGTGAGCTAGCAATGCAAACGACCACAACGGCAACAGCAACAACAGCAGCGAGCAGCATCAGCATTGGCAACAACAAGCGAAAATATCAGCAACATCAACATGATGTTGAAGATCAAGAGAATCAGCAGCTTATTAAATCGCCTCCCGCGTATAAAAATAATTTTAATCTCAACAACAACCAGAAGAGATCCAAATCAAATCAACAACACCAGCAACAACTACCAGTGGTACCACAACCAAGATTCAATAATTTGAACACCAACAACAACAACAACAGAGAACATCGCCTCGAAGTGATCAGAGACAACAAAGAGAATTCATCCAACGCGGCGCTCATCGCTGCCATGGAATATCAACAACTCAATAAATTTGGGACACAATTTCAAAACTATGTCAAGGACATCATCAACAAATACTATGCCGCCGAAACGCCCCTGCTGCCGTATCCAGCAATGCCTACAGCAACAACAACGGGACAACAGCAGCAGCCGCATTTGAGTAGTAGTCAGCAGCAACAAACACAAAAGCGTGCGCGACTGCGAAGTGAGACAGAAGAGTACATTGAGTACTTAAAGAATAAGGAAGACATCACGCTGACCATAACACCTAAAGTGACGGCAGTCAAAAAGTCGCCATCGCCAGTTGCACCCGCTGCATCAATAACAACAACTGTGGCCTATAAAAAGCCCCAAACCTCGCCGCTCAGGCGTCACAGCGACTTGCATGCCGCTCGTCGACAGCAGAGTCCAAAGAAACATCAACCGCAACATCAAGCCCAACCACAACAAAATGTTGCTAGCAACAAGTCGCGCAAATCATTGTCGCAACTGGCTACTTTGCTGCCATTGCTAGCTGATGCTGCCAGTCAGCAGCAATACTTAACGACACCGTTAGATTTCAGCAAAAAGCCGACTCAAGTTGAGACAGAGTCAAAATCCAGTGGCAATAGCAGTACTTCCAACATCAACAGTACTTCCAGCTGCTCCGACAAGCGTTCCTCGCGAAAACAGGCGCAACCGAAAAAAATACGCACTCCGCCCGATGTTGTTATCGCCATGTTGCGTGACAAATACTTAAATCGCATGGTCGATCGCAAGCTCAGCTGCGCCATCTGCTCCAATGATCATCGTTCCACGATGTTGGTGTTTAACTATCACACCAAAGGTTCATTGGCGTTGCATCGATATTGGAAACATCGTGCGCACTCGCAGCGCTGCAAGCACTGTGGTAAAAGGTTTGCACACAGCTATAGTTTACGGGTGCACTGCAAGCGACTGCATGGTGAAAAGCTTGCGATGCAAAGGGCTTAAAGCTGCACTTATAATTGTGTTTCCAGTTTTGAGTAGTTTTTTTTTTTGGTATTGTAAAAAGAAATCAAAAAACAATATTGAAATCTCAAAGTAAACTGATGGCTATGCGAGTTAATTGTTGTCTAGGAGAGCTTTAAGCTTTTTTCCTAAATTTATCAGTTTTTCAAAGCGTAGAAAAAGCTTAAAAAAGCTTATTTGTTCTTAAATCTCCTGCTAAGCAGAGCTTTTAAGACCTCAATTATTTATAGCAAAAAATGTTCAAACCTATTTATTTACTAAAAGCCAATATGGTAAGTAGGGAGCTTTAAAGGCATGAGTTTAAGCTTTTTAAACTTTTAAGTAAGAAAATATCTTGAAACTTAGAAGTTTTGTGTTCTGAAATCTTAAGTTTTATAGACATCTCGTTGCATATTAATTTTTGAAAACTTTTGGTGAAAAAGCTTTTTACTACACGTTTTAAACACGTGACTTTTAAAAGGTTTTTTAAAAAAGACTACATTAATATTGCTTCATTCTTATTGAGATCTTCATTCAAAGCTTTTTTAAAAGTGTTCTATTAATAGGTCTGTTCCCGTACTCAATGCAAGTAACTTGACGTTGCTTGAAAGCGTGATTTTACAAATTTTTGAAGCTCGAGAGTGAAAAATAACATGCAAAATGTTACTCTCTATTTAGTTACAATTACTTGAAGTTAATACGGGAACAGACCGAGTAAAAGTAAAATAACTAAAACTCAATTTGGTTAAAAAGAAGCTTTAAAGCAGTGTCGGGCAGCTTTGCACACCTATACTTTCTCATTTTGAGTATGTATTAATGAGCGCTTTAAAGCTCACACTGAAAACAAAGTAGTGCTAAAGCGCTTTTTGCAGAAATCTTACTAAGCATTATGGGATATTTTTTGCTCGGATTTGTATGGCGAAATTAAATAAATAAGAAGTGGGCGGAATGTCAAAAGAAAACAGATCGACAGACGGATAATGTGAAATACATTTAAGCTGAAGGAAATGTAAAAAGACAGACTAATAGTAAAAAACAAATGTTTTTTATTGTGCTTATGTTGCTTATTGTGTTTTACCAAGGCCAAACTGACAGCGTAAGATGTTTTCATTATACGTACTGATCAGTTATGATATGATATGTGAACATGGCGTTTTTATATAATTAATTAATATTTCCATCGCATGCTCCACAATTATCTTATATTGGCCATGCAAATTATCATTATAAATTAGTAATGCATAATTTTTTTAATTTTACTTATTTTTTTTCTAAAAATAAAAAATTTTCCCATACATGCTTCCAAAAACTTTGCATACATAAAATTTTATACAGTGTAATCTTACGTTATATCTGTGTGGATGAACAATAACAGCTTAAGTCTTATTACAAAGAGTACAGAAATCTTACTTCAAAGTTTTCAATCGCCATATAAGTTATATGAAAGGGCCTTTTGTTTTTGCATCATATCTTTGGCTAAGGTCATGCTAGTAGTTCTAGATTTTGTATGTTCATAATGGTATATACGTGGAACACAACTGTATCAATAACTCAGTTCTGTCTTAAATAGACTTAAGCTATTATTGCTTATCGACACAGATATAATATAATATACTCAAGGAACACGCAAGCACAGATCTTATCTGCTTGACATTCGCTTGAACACTGAAGCTTTGATCGTTCTGTAGGTGAGATGAATACATATTTTACTGCACAAACACTATCTCAAGTGTGCAAAGCTGCCCGACACTGCTTTAAAGAAAAAATGGTGAGCTTTTTAAACTTTTTTAGCAAGAAAAGCTCTTGGAAATTAAATGTTTTAATATCTTGATTTTTTTTAAGCAACTCGTTTGCAGATTTATTTCGGAAGACTTTGTATAAAAGCTCTTTACTACAAGCTCCTAACTCATCGTTTGTTTTTTTGTTATTGAGATCTTTTTTCCAAAGTTATTTTTTAATAAAAGCTTTTGACATTCTCAACTCTGTAAACCTATACGTACTGAGCAAAACGATTGCAAACAGCTTTTTTTCAAGGTTCTAATTAACAAATCTTCTTATTACACAAAAGCTTTTTTACACTCTCAGCTGCCTTTCAGAGCATTGCTTTTTTTTAAAAACTTCTGTGTAAAGCTTATTTTATCTTGACTCATTTTAATTGAGTACTTAACAGTGGTCGGCATTTTGCCGTCTGCCAGCAGAGAGCTTTTACTACAGCCGTACATAACGTATGATGGCACAAAAGCTCTTTACCCGCACTGCAGCGAGGTGCTGAGCACTGGTCTGGAATGTGTGTTTTAAAGCTTTTAAGGAAAGCTTTATATGAAAAAAAAACTTTCTAATAATCATTACCCTGTATTTAAGTACTGAACGACACAATTCCTGATACTTTTTTATTTATATATTTACATATAATGACCTCAGAGCTTTTGTATACATCTAAGCTACAATTTTGTGGGTCAGTATGTCTTCAGTATACACGTTATAAACAATGGAAGTCAAAAAGCTTCCTTATGTTATATATACTTAATATTAAGTTTTTCGGAGAAATGTACTTGACGCAATTTTTTTTTTATTCTCAACTGCCCTTAACAGCAACAACTGTTCTCAAATAAGCCGCAAGCTTTAAAGTCAAAAGCTCTACGAATTCCTCTCAACTTGCATTTAAATTTAAAATATTTATTGTCTTAGTTTTCAAAGCTTTTAATTTATTTTTTATAAATTTTTTTTCTTGTAATAATTAAGTATATGTATATCTTTGAAAATGCTTTGGTTAAGTCTTAAGTTTATATGTATTTATTTTAATAAAAAACTTGCCATTGATTTTCACTTAAACTCAAAAAAAAACGACGTTTAAGCATTTATTAACACTTCACAAGCACGCCAATTTCTAATTGATATTTCAATAAAATAAGAAAAATAAAAAAAAATCAAAGAGCTTCATGCTTTCAACTAGAAATTTAACTCATTTAGTTTTTAAATTTTAAGTTGTAATGTACCTGAAATATGATTTCTTAAATAAACCTTAAAATAAAAAATTATTTTAAAAACTATATAAAATTAACTTAAAAGCTTAAGTTTACTTAAAGAACGCCGACGCTCTTAGACTAAATTTAAATTTGCATTTAAAATAGTTTCAATGACAACAGCAAAAATATTATTTTAAACATCAAAGAGCATTTATCAAATTAATATTATTTAAAATAAGCTTTAATTTGCCATTAAAAAGTATAAATAGTTTACGAATGAATAATTTTAAGTTCTACAACTTGAAAATAAGACACTCAATTATTTTAAGTTGCCATTTTTTCCAGCATAAAAGTATCTCACTTATTTGTTAATCACTTCAATTTAAAAGTTAATTATTTTATAAGTAAAAATATGACATTTATATAATATTGAAAAAACATCTATACTTATTTTTCCGATTCCCACTTAAGTCAGCTTTAATTTAAACTTAAGTTTTAGTAGTAAAAAACGACCCTTTATGCGGAAGTTTTTCTTTTAAAAATAAATAACAATGGATAGATAAGCTAATTATTTGGATGATTTATTTAAAAAACACTTAAATACACACACACACTTAAACAAAGACATATACTCACTTCTAAAAATAATATTAAAAACCATAATTATAATAATGCTATAAAAAAAATAAAATGTAAAAACAAACTTAATTGCTACACAATTAATCAAATTGACTGAAGGAAAACATTAAAAAAAGACAAAAACTTTGTGTAAACATGCAAAATATTAAAAACGAATACCTTTATTATTATTATTATTATTATTAAATATTGTGAAAGCAAAATTTTAGTGTAAATGTGTGTTTTGTTTAAAACAAACAAGACAAAAAAATAAATAAAAAAAAAACAATTACAAGATAACACAAATTTTTGGCAAACGTCATGAAGTAAAATTAAAATAAGACATATAAGAAAAGACATAGTATCATTAAAATAAATACAACCACTTTTATGCATTGCAAAAAACACAAGAAAAAACAAAAATAAAACTTATATTAAAATATAATTATATAAACATTTGTGGAAAATAATTAAGCAAAAATGTTTTAGTTTAAAATATATTTCCGAGTATAAAAATAAAACTAGTTTAAAGAAAATTCAAACTTAAGACGTTTTGTTTTGTTCTGTTAGTTTTAATCAAGACTTTTCGTTATCAATGAAATGGTTGGTAAATCTATCATGACTTTTGTCTCGAAGATGAATTCGGTAAGAATATTAAATATTATTCTTGGTTTTTTATTTGTAAGGGGTTAAAAAGGAAACACCAGTTCATTCTATCAATTTTGCTTATGATGAATTTTGTGAAGATATTAACCATTTTGTCATTTTCCTTTTTTTTTTTTTGTGACCCCTAAAAGGAAGTCAGAAGAAAGTGGATGTGTTAGAAAAAAATGTTTGGGGGTAAAAAACAATACAACATTTGACCACTCTTGGGGTGAATTTGGTAGATATTAACTATTTTAAATCTTTTTTTACTTTTTGTATGGGGACTCCTAGAAGAATGCTACAAAGGAGGTGTGTGAGCTACAAGAAACAGGTGGTACAAAGTTATAGCACCAGTTTCTACATTTGACCCCTCTAAGGATAAATTTGAAAGAGATATGAACAATTTTGTAATTGTTCTAGACTTTTTGTATGGGGACCCCGTTTACAAGAAATAGGGGAGATGAAAAATTAATAGGGCCAGTTAATAAATTTGACTTCTCTAGGGTTGAAATTGGTAGAAATCTTAACTTTTTTATAATTTTTCTTAATTTTTTGTGTTTATGTGTGGGTATCCCCAGAAGGATGGCAGAAAGGGCTTGGTATGTTTAGAGAAAATGTTAGGGGTTTAAAGATAATAGGGTCAGTTCTTTTTATTTATTTCGCTAGGGGTAAATTTTGTGGAGATATAAACTACTTTGTCATTTATTTTAATTTTTTGTATGGGGACCCCTAAAAGGGCACACATTCTATCCCTCTAGGGTCGAATTTGGTAGAGATATGAACTATTTTGACACTTTTCTTAATTTTTTTGTATTTTGGATGGGTACTCCCAAAAGGCTGGCAGAAAGGAGGTATGTGAGGCAGAAGAAATGTTGGGGGTAAAAAGTGATAGAACCAGCTTATAATTTGACCTCTCTTAGATGGAATTTGGTAAAGATATGGACTATTTAGACGTTTTCCTAAATTTTTTTCGTGTTTTTTGTAAGGAAATAATCAGCCCTGTTCTGAATTTCGATTCGTAATCAGGTGCGGATCTATGGGGGACAGGGTGTAATTACCCCCATTTATAATAATTTATCGGTTGACAATTTACATTTTTACTGTATTTCATAATTCTACATTCAATTATTTTGATTTTTCCCAATGTCTCTGTAAAAGGATTTCTACGAAAAAGGTCGTTACCACTACTATAGTTTGTTTTAACTTGTGCAATTCTTCAGAGACCAAGAGAAGTGAGGGAGGAGGAAATACTTTCTACCCCTATCAAATATATCGCACTACGTTGAATTCCGTCCAGAAGTGGAATTCCAAATGCGTAATATTCTATGAACGTGGCATGCACAGTGACCGATTACGACAACGATTATTACCGTTAAATTTTTGGGAATTTAACTACAGGTGCTCTAATGAGGCCTTTGAAGCCCCAGCCCAATGTGCGAATAAGAGCCTCAAACACAATTGATCTGTTTGCGTACTTTTTTGTTAAAAACTTGCCAGTAAGAATTTTTTAAGAGTAAAAAAAAATCTCGCAAAAAAATCAAAAAACTGAAAGTACCCGAACACATGGCAGAGCTAGAGAAGGTATTGGGGGTTGGAATTAATTTTAAAGGTTTTTTTTCGGTTTTTGAGCATTTATTTAGAAACAACGGTACAATGTATATTATTCAAAGTATTGTCCATCGTTAGCTACAACATTTTCCCATCTTTCTGGCAGCATATGGATTCCGCGCCGAAAGAACGATTCGTCTTTTGAGGCAATCCACGAATCGACCCATTTTTTGGTATCCTCGTAAGAAGTGAAGCGCTGCTCAGCCAAGCCATGCGTCATCGATCTGAATAGGTGGTAGTCGGAAGGGGCTATGTCTGGGCTATAAGGCGGGTGGGGTAGCACATCCCAATTCAGCGCCTCCAACGTTTCCTTGACGGTTCTTGCAACATGTGGCCGTGCGTTGTCATGTTGAAAAACCACTTTGTCGTGTCTTTTGGCATATTCCGGCCGTTTAACCTTTAATGCTCGGCTCAATTGCATCAATTGTTGTTGGTAGCGTTCCCCAGTGATGGTTTCGTTAGGTTTTAGCAGCTCATAGTACACGACACCCTTCTGATCCCACCAAATACACAGCATAAGCTTGGCACCATGAATATTCGGCTTGGCCCTCGATGTTGATGCATGGCCGGGTGGTCCCCACGTTTTTTTTCGCTTAGGGTTATCGTAATGGATCCACTTTTCATCGCCAGTGACAATACGATGCAAAAAACTCTTCCTTTTATGCCGTTGAAGCAGTTGTTCGCACATGCAAAATCGCCATTCAACGTCTCTCGGCTTCAACTGGTACGGCACCCAATTTCCTTGCTTTTGAATCATTCCCATGGCCTTCAAGCGTTTGCCGACCGTTGATAAGTCGACTCCCAATGATTCTGACAATTCTTGAAGGGTTTAACACGGGTCTTCATCGAGCAAAGCCTCCAATTCCTCATCTTCAAACTTTTTCGGCTGGCCCGGACGCTCTTTGTCTTCCGTATCAAAATCACCACTTTTAAACCGACGGAACCAGTACTCACAAGTAGAAATCGATGGAGCATAGTCCCCGTAAGCCTCAGTAAGCGTGCGTTGTGCTTCAACCGCTTTTTTCTTCAAATAGAAGCACAAAAGTAAACCTTCCCGCAAATTGCGTTTTGTTGGAACGAAAGTCGACATGTTCACAGAGAAAAAAATATATGTTGTTTACACTTCAGTGGAATGACACATACTGAAAAATGAAGCTTAGACAATGTGCTTTGAAATGAATATAGTCACAGGTGTGCCCGATGCGATCTATTGATAGTTACGCCATCTCTTAGAAAACCTTTAAAACTAATTCCAACCCCCAATAGATGCATTTCGGACTGCGTTGTCATTATCATATCCAAAATTGTCAAATTCAGCTTTTCGCGAATGAGATGAAAAGGAAATCAATGGCCGCATTCAGCAGAGTAAACAGTTGGTAACTGATTGTTGTGTTAAATTTCCGTGAGAAACATTTGCAATTAAGTTATTTATTTTCGGCCAATTTTCGCTTTCTCATCGTTTTCAGATTTTTTATGAGCTGTCAACTTCGTCTTGACAGTTTCGGCAGTCTGCCTGTCCAAAATGCACATACCTTCTTATTCTACCACGCCCGAACAGAAAATTTGTAAAAATTTTCAAAGCACCACGAGCTGTCAGAATAGTTAAAAAGAAAACAAATAAGAAAAAACTTATTCAGTTGAGGCTACTTGAGAGCGGCCTGAATTTTTTTTCACCATTAGCGTTTTTAGCTCCAAACACACATTTTGAAAAAGTCCAAAGTCGCTATTTTTTAAATGTTTCAATATTTTTTGTCTTATCAAATTTATTATTTTATTTTATTTTATTCAATAAACATTAAGACATTTTAAATATAAAGCATAATAACGTTAAATTTAACTTATATAATTATATTTTTATTTTTAATCCAAAATCAACGTGCATCGAATACCACCACTGAAATTAAAAAGAAGATACGAATGTTAGAAAATATACCAAGTGCTACAAAAAAGAATTAATTAAAATGTCGAAATTTTTCAAACATATCGAGCCAAAAAAGTGTAAGCACCATGAAATCCGAAATTTACTTTTAAATGACAAACGATAGTACTATAGCAAAGCCATCAACTCCTTATCAAATTTTAGATCTTTAAGTTAAACCGTTCTGAAGTCATAACCCATCACAAAAATTGAGTTTACATGCACTGCTTCTGCAGACAAAACTAGAAAATTGCTTCTCTGATAAAATTGTTTTTGTAGCTTAAACTTTTTTTGGCGATTATGGGCCGATATTGTTAGTGTGGGAATAAGACATTTTGGTGTGAATAGTAAAATAAAATTGCAGGTTTTAAAAAGTGTTTTCCTATAAGAACGCCAGATTTTTTGATCATTTTACAGGACTTGACTATACTTGGATTTCGAGAAATCAAAAAATTGTGACCAAGCAACAAGGCGATGTTTTGATATTTTATTTTTTTTAATAAAATCTGTTTCTTTTTTTTTGGCTTTTAGTGGCTGCGTGTACGAAAATCAACATGTAGTATCACTTTTCGCTACTTTGTGTGGCTTGTGAACAGTGATTTGCATTTTCTGTCAACACAGTTACAAAAATTGATACATTTGCGAGCAAAAAAGTAACCCTACAATCCACACGTTGTTCTTTGTTACGTTAATCTATTTGGGGTTCCTCTACACCCCCACGAGCTTTAAAGCGACATTTCGTTAAATTCAGAAACAAATGATATAAATATATTCTTTTTTATTCATTAGTTCATTTAAAAAAACCATAACTAAAAATAGAACACAAACACACTATCACAGCTATAGTGATAAAAATGCATGTTTTTAAAATGTTCCATAAAGCAAAATACGGTGGGATGACATAAGGTCCATGGACATTATGTCCGTTTGCGAAGTTGCGTTTGAAAAACCTTATGGCGTTTTCAGACTGGAAAACTGCGCGATTTTTAATACAAACTCTTAAATTTTTATACATTAATTTAAAGAATTTATTAAAGTTCGGAGCAGTTGTCTGTATGTATGAAATTCTGTTTACAAAATTCTGTTTACAAAATTCTGCATTACAAAATTCTGCATTAATAGAAAACTGTGTTTAAAAATTCTGTATGCAAAATATGGACTTAAAATAAGTAAGGTAAATAAGCTTAAAATAACAACTTTCCGTACATGGGCAAATAATTTATTCTTAAAACACACCTTTTTGTATTCCAAATAAAATAAAAATGCTGTAAATGGAGAGCATACTTTTTGAAAGCAAAATTTTTAAAAAACAGTATATTGAAATAAAGGAAAATTAAACAAACAGTATTTTAAATATTCTTCTTCTTCGTAAAAGAATGCTAAACGACAGAATAGCATTCGCAGCGATAAAAAGCTACCGTAAACACGAAGTTCTGTAGCTTTTGATCACAAATTTATGATTATATTAATTCTCATTTTTGTGCATTAATTTTTTGAGTTATATTATTTTTGTTGTTAATAATTAACAGTAAAAGTCACATCAATTAAGATGGACGATTATAGTTGTTACTGACTGGCCGCACTTCACGACCTCGCTGTTGAAACGACGCGAGTCGAATCCACATTGTATTTTAAATATACTGTAAAAATTACTGCATTTTGACAATACAGACTTTTGACAAGCAGAAAACTGACCCGCTCCCAATTTATTTTATGATAAAAAAATTTGCCCTTGTACGGAATGTTGTTTTAAGGTCTCTGCCCAATTGCAACACGTAACGAAACGACACGAAACTACACAATATAACTACCATGTGTTCGTATGTATACATGCTCACTAAGCGACGACGAAACGGCAACGACTGTCGACGAAAAAGCCGGTGGTGATCGTTTCAAAGAATTCTCCCCGGCTTGTCGTTCTCTTTGTTTAAAAAAAAATTACAATGGATTCCAACAGTTTAGTGTGCAAAGTAAAAAATTCGCCTTCGATAGGTCGTTTTTAAAGCATAGAATGAATCCAAAATCTACGATTTTATTAGTTTTCCCCATATTCTATTGGATTAGTTGTGTATAAGAAAATTCTGGGCTTATTTTTTTTTTTTGTCTTATTTAATTAAAGTTTTTGTTGCCATTCCGTTAAGTGTGCATTAAATATTGTTACCTTTCCGTAGCCGTTTAAGTCGTTTCTTTACGCGCCGTAACGAGAGCTTAAGTCATATAAAACCATGACAAATTCGATATATATAACTTGTTCAGTAAAATGGTTTAAAATTAAACATTTATGACTTTGTTCGTTTTGATTTGGGCCGTTGGCCATAAAGTCCATGGACCTTATGTCCGTGGACGTTGTTATCCCACCGAAAATACATGTTGTCGAGTAAATGTAGCGGAAAAATAAAGCGTGCAGCAATATAGGCCGCATTCTAGCCGAAAAAGTGCTCAAGTAGCGAAGTAGCATAAAATATTTTCGCTATATAAATTGTGACATCTCAAGGAACATGTTCTGTGAGAGCATACCATTCAGCCCGAAAGTTGTGGAACAGTTCTTGAGCACTTTTTCGGCTAGAATGCGGCCATAGACATGTTGTGAGTAGCGGAAACTGATACTCGCCGTTCACAAGACTTTTACCCAACAGTTGCAAAAAATTGAGTTTCATAAACGCACCCAATCTAACATCTTATGCTGCCCTTACAAATTGGAACATTCTGATTCTAGTACTTACATCGCTTGGTGCGCTTCTTATACATAATGCGGTAGCCACATTCACGGCAACGTATTGGATCACGTGGTCGCATTTCGTTTTCATGATGACACTCTGCAAGAAGATAATAAATTTTTACACAAATTCTTAAACTATAGCCTCCAAAACTATGGCTGGAGTTTGGTGGAGCAAGTGTCTCCATCGATCAGACTCCGACGACGGCATTATTTTTTTTGCAAACATAAAACTATGTTGAAACTCTTACCTCCGCATATATAAGTCATGGCTGTCTTAAGCACCGTGTCCTTAGAGCTGGTTTCCGACATTTTTTCCGATTACTTTCGTAAATTAAAATAATTTAAAGATATTTACTGGATTTCGCAACAATGCTAACACGAAAAACACATGAATATATTTTGACAGAGTTTAAAGCTCTGTTCGACTTTTTAGTAAGCTACGAAGCAAAAACTGAATAAAAATTTGACTGTCCGTCTCAAAAATTTATGTCGATTTGGTAGTCAAGGATAGGTTGATATTAGCTGCGTTCCTTTCGCCTTAATACAATCGCGATAACAAATTTTCTCAAAGGAACGGCATGAAAAACGACTCTTAGAGGGCACTTCCGTTGTAGTCAAATTTAAATTCAAACAAGCAATCATGATACAATAATTATTACGTGTCATGAGAATGTGTGTCGTTCAAAACTGTTGTGTAAAAAAATGGTAGCGATACCTTAGTGAACGATATTTTTCTCTGAATGTGTCTTACTCTAAACTTCAGAAAAATTGTAAATTATTTAATATAATTATTATTACTATGCAATTATATAAATAATTTAAGTGCAATTGTTGGCTCCGCTGAATGCGTCTAATGTGTGTGACACACGCGGTTTGTTTTGTTTTCTTTTGTTTAACATTCGATGGTCGCAGCTCGTGAAAAAATAGGTAGCTGTCAAGGCTACCTAATAGTCATTGTATCAAACAAACAAGTAATTCAAAAAATGAAATGTCAGCTCATAAAAATATACAGGTGGGGCATCTGTGTTTCAAATTTTTTAAAGGCTATATCACAATTTTATATGGATACCAAAAATAATCCTATTTTTTATAGGATAATCTGGATTATTTTGAAGCGAATGGAACGCAGCTATTAAATAAAAAAATCCTCATTTTCACGCAATGAAAATCGTCAAAATCGTCATTCACTCATATACAACAAATTTTTCTTCAAAAGCATATTTTATATTTAACTATACATAGGATTAAATAAAAAAATTATATATCGTCTTTAAAAATTAATTTAGCATTAATATATAACAATATAAAATTTAATAGATGTGTTAATATAGATAAAAAAATTATAAGATGCAATTAGAGTTTTAAAATTCATATAAAACTCTGGCTAGAATTTAATTTCAAGGTACAATTTTACTTCAAGGTAATTTTATATCAAAATTGGAAACAATGGTTAATTTTCAGTTAAATATATAACCAGTGTTGCCAGAAAAGAGAATTTTCCCCGTTTTGCGGGAATTTTCAAGCCAAAAGAGAAATCAGGAATAACACTCCTAAAAACGGCGAAAATGAGGTTGACCGAATTTTGGTGCAAAAAGTCTAATTTCGTCACATATTCAACAAAGAAGATTATGTTTTTTTTAACATCTCGTATATAAATATATTTTAAAATTATCTGAATAAACTTGAGTTTTAATTTAATTTAATTACTCCCTTAATCAGCCTGTGTACTTAATTTAAATTTACTTTTATTGTTATCCACTGTTATCAGAGTAAATAAAATTGAGAGTTTTAAGAAGATTTATTTTCTCCGGCGAAGTCAGAGCATTTAGACTTTTCACATTTGTTAATCTTATCGTTTTGAAAAATAAAACCTATTCTTCATTAATTTCGTTGTGTTCGTAAAATTCTGAATTAATTGATCTCAACTTAGGTATAGATCATAGTCACTTGGATATATTAATTTATTAAATATAAAAATAAAGAAATTGATATCGTTCCTTTCTTTTTTCCTCATGCGCTGCGAGAGCTTTTCTTGCTGTAAATTGAAAAAAACTAATATAGAAAATCGGTTAGGTACAGTTTAGCGTAAATGATATGTTTTACATCAAAAGAATTAGGAAAATTTAAAAATGCATAGGATTAGAAATCAAAAGGATGTGTTTGCAGTTAATATTTAAAATAAAACACTGAAGCAAGAAATGTCCGTAGTTTTTCTTCAAGATACCTAAAAAAGGGGGCAAACAGGAAAATTTTCGAGAAATAAGGGGGAAAATTTCTTAAAATGCATGAACAAAACGGGAATGATCTCTCCAATAATCTGACAACACTGTATATAACTGCAATTAAATAATCTGACAACACTGTATATAACTGCAATTAAATCCAATTGAACTCCACTTAGCGGCAATCAGCAAGAAACAAAGAAAGCAATAAAAACAAAACATAAAAGGCCACACACACTAAATAATTGTTGCAGTTTGACAGCAACTGCAGCAACCCAGTACGCTTACACGACCCAAGTTTAGTTGAAATAAAATTTTAATCTCAACTTGAATCTCTTGCTTAAATTAAATTTTTAATAGTAAAAAAAATGAGTCAACTAAAAATCGTGATTTTTGACAAAAACATGAAAGAAAAATCGTCAAAATGACGATAAATCGTCAATGTTCACATCACTGATAGTAGTAGACCAATTTTTAAAGCCTAACCAAAATAGGCGAGTCGTTACGTAACGAGTTAAGACAAAAAGTTAGCTAAGAGACTCCGCACACTACCGACATTTAGTCGGCCGATAGTTTAGTTTGTTTTTTCGTGAGCATGGTACCTTATGAATATCCTCCCACCTACCGATTGAAGCGAGCACAGCCCTAAAATCGAATGGGAGGGAATATTTCCACTTAATTTAAAAGTCTGCCAACTATCTGCAGACTGTCGGGTGTGTATGGCGTGCTATGGTAGTGCGCACATTAGCCGATTAAATAGTTGGCCAACTGTTTGCAGTTTTGTTTGTTGTTGTTTTATTTTTCGTTGAAAAGTGTTGTTTTTGCAGTATAACACATAAGTGCTGCTTTTTGCAGATTGCAAATAGGGATAAACAAGTTTTAATAACTGTTAAAAAGGATGCAGTAAGTACCAGGAAAATGTTAAATGCTGATCACAGTTGATCACAGCTTAATCACTCAAGACTACTGAAGGGGAAATGTAGCAATTTCCGAAACAGGCTGTGTAGTCAGCTGAGTGATTAACTCTATAGAGTTGTTGTTGTTACCTTCTTAAAAACTTACTTGATCTAATGTTCGCAATTAAATTCATGTAAATTTAAATAGATCACAATTAATTAATGGTGGAACCCGGTCAAATAACTTTAATTAATGTAAAATAATTTAAATAATCTAAAAATAATTGATCTATTTTTAGTCAAGGTCATGAATAATTGATTATTTGGTTGTGAAAATAGCCACCTTTCAGTTAAAAACTAGCGAAGCAAAAATCGTTTCAGTTCTATGGTGCGTTTAGACAAACTCGTCGAACTCCAATGAATATCGAAATAAATAAGAAGCAACTAAAACAGATGGTAACCTTGGTAGAGTTGATGGCCTTCATCTATAAATTGCTTACTGCTTTAAAGTCATATGATTGCCATAAATGGCCGATGAGAACATAATAATTCTTAGGACTTTTTTCGAACAAGTGTACAGGGTTGTCCATATTCGAAGCGACCATTTTATTTTTAAATAAATCAAAGAAACCACAATTTTTTGTCTGTTCGTCATAAATATCATTTAATTGGGTTCAAAGAGATTTGCTTACATTATTTCTTTAATATGATATCTCGTAAATGGTCGCCATTGGCCTCTACGACATATTGTGCCCGTTTTGCAGCATTTTCCATGGTTTTCTTCAACATTTCGATGGGAATGGCGGTTATTTCTTGACGGATGTTGGTTTTCAGCTCTTCTTGGGTCTTTGGCTTGTTGACGTAAACCTTTGATTTCAAATAACCCCACAAAAAGAAGTCTGGAGGCGTTAAATTTGGTGATCTTGGCGGCCAATCGAAATCACCATTTTTTGACATCAAACGGCCAGGGAACAATTGCTTCAAAAAATCGATTGTAGTGCGGCTTGTGTGTGGTGGCGCGCCGTCTTGTTGAAACCAGTAGTGCCTGATACGCTTTCGACGAACGATTGGCATGAAAAAATTGTTTATCATATCGCGATAACGCTTCTGATTGACAGTAACTCTGTGGCCATTATCATCTTCGAAAAAGAACGGCCCAATGAGCATTTTAGCACAAACGCCGCACCAAACAGTGACTTTTGCATCGTGAAGAGGTACTTCTTGAATCTCTTGTGGATTTTCAGTGGCATAAATACGGCAATTTTGTTTGTTTACCGTTCCGTTCAACTGAAAATGAGCTTCATCGCTCATGATAATTTTATGCCAAAATTGCTCGTCTTCTTCAGCCATTTCGATGACTCTTTGGGCCCATTCCAATCGACGTGGCTTATCGATAGGCAACAATTTGTTTACCAATTGAATTTTGTACGGAAACAAATTCAAATCAACACGTAAAATGCGTTGTAAAGTGGAGAATGCCGAGCTGCTGAAAACGGTGATTTTGGGATGTTGTTGGTGACTGCTCAATACTGGCTCGTACGGCTGCAATATTCTCATCCGATCGCCTTGGTCGCTTTTTATTTGGCCTCTTTGGGTTACCAAGAGTATTACCAGTTGTAAATCTTTCATAGAAACGATAAATTGTTTTCTTGGAAGGCGCACTTTTCACTTTATTTATTTTTTTGAAAGCACGTTGAGTTTTCACTATTGACTTGTTATGTTGAATGTAAATTTCAACAATTTTAGAGCGTTCGCGTGGCGTGTACTGTTCCATTGTAAACATTTGCTTGGAATGACGCTTCAAACGCGGTATGTCATTAGTCGATTTGGCATCAATGCGGAAAGTTACAGTGTTGCCAAATGGGCGCTTCGAAAATGGACAACCCTGTACAATCATATAAGACTGAAACAGTGGGTTGATTATAGCTTTATCACTCAAGACTACTGAAGAAGAACTGTAGCAATTTATGAAACAGGCTGTATAGTCAGCTGTGGGATTGACTCTCATGCTAATTGTGGAATCCGGCGGATCAATTGCGGCGGGAGAATTATTCGTTTTCGTTGGGCTATCGATTGTAGAATTCGGTGAGTAGCTTCGGAGTAAATCGGTAGTTTGCGGATTCGGAGTGAAAAAGAGCTTGTTCAAAACGTAGTCCATCCGCTATTAATTCAAATTTTTTCACTTTTCATCCGCAACAAAATTGGTACGGATCTGTTCTGATTTGCAGAAAAAAAGAACTGCGATACATGAGTTCAGGGTAATTTGAGGTCGCTGAACTCGAAGCCGGTGTTGAAAATATTCGTACATTCCGCAATTTATTTTTTTTACTCAAAAATAATTTTTTATGCTTTTTAAAAAGATTTAGTTTTCATCAAAGATGTTTTCGGTGTTCAATAGCAAAACAAATTTTTTAGACAATATTCGAGTTGTCCACTTAAAGCTATATGTGTTTTATTCTGCTTTTACACATACCAACCATGTTAAAAATGAGGTAATCAACCTTTTTTAACACCTAAATAAAACGTTGAAAAGGTTTGAATTTTATATAAGGGGCATTCTCAATCACGGGCAAACAGCCTTGCATCGGGGGATTTGCAAAATATGATCGCAAATATTAGCAACGTATCTATCCAAGGTAGAAACATAATCGCCGGGCAAAAGAAGCAGCAAATAGCATCGGAATCTGAACCAGGAACAGCAGAGATAAGGCTAAAATGTCTAGGTGTCGATTCAGATGACTCAATAGCAACATAAACACACTTAAATATCCAAAAATCATTAACATCAACAAAAAAGAGCTATTGCGATGCGTCCTGATGGCTGCAATGCTGTGCTGCGGTGAAAGCAACACTCGCCAAGAGCTTTATATTGCCAGCACAATGCTTTAAGAATGTTTTAAAAATAAATTTTTTGAATTATTACTTTTAAAGTGTCTTTTTTTATATTTTTCACTTTAATTATAAATAAGTTGCACTTAATCAAAATCGCTCGTTACTTAATTTTTTTTTGACTGCTGAACAACTGCTTTTCAGAGCTCGGAGTGTGGATCGGTATTGCAGTTCCCTCGCACTTATTCAACAATGGAATTTTTACTTTATAGGGAAGGGAGTGTAGATCTGATCAACTCCCGTCGCAACTGTTCCGCTGGATTCCACAATCAGCATGTCTATACAGAGTTGTTGTTGCCTTCTTCAAAAACTTAATTGACGTAAAGCTCGGAATTAAATTCATGTAAATAAAGATAATTTTGTAAGCCAACGCATGTGCAGACCTATGTAACTAGTACAGTATAATTCGCTTAGCTGCACTGAATTTCAGTGCACAGATTTTTGCGTACTTAAGCGAAATGTGCACCTATCCAGATTTTTTTACCTGCACCAATGGGGCAATTATCCAGATTTTTTTACATGCGCAAATGAGGCAGGTATCCAGATATTTTTTCCAACAATAAAAGCATAAGTCCCCAGTAAAGACTATAATAAATCGTTTGTTTTTTTTTAAATTCAACTTTCTATAAATCACATTAAGAAAAAAAAAAATATATGCAAGGTACTTTTACATACAAAGCAAAAATAGACAAAAATAGCAAAATGGCTGAGTTTGACAGTTATAGTCACTATGAAAGAGAGCACAATCAGCCCTAACACTACCTTGTCTAGTTATACCATGCTGAATATCATCAGCTCATGGTGGAAGAAAACAAGGTGACAGCGAATCTTAATTTTTGTTGTAAAAACCCAACACTTAAGTGGTCAAACCATAAAAAATAAACGTGTCTGTCTCTTTCACTCATTCACAAGTTTAACAGCTTAAGCAAGAGCTAAGAACTCAGTTTGAAATTAATTCTCGGTTCAAAAAGAGTAAGTATTCGGATTTTGAAAAGAGAGTGCTAGGCACTCATACTCGGATCAAGTTTATACCAACCCTCTAGGAAATGGAAACATTCCCAGATTTAAGCAAGAAACATTCCATAGAATTTAGAAAGCCTTTCCTTTCGTTGAACACTCATCGAAACATGAGTTTATAACAATTTAGATAAATTATCGACATGGTGCTAATAAGGTTACTAAAAAGGAGTAAGCTTTAATCTAGAATATTGAAATTTGTATGTGATATATTTCCTGTTTTCGTCAAAACTACAAATGGTCCGTGCTTCGTGGTTAGTTGCCGTCATCAACTGGACAAAACCAAAATTAAAGTCTGTCACGAGAGTCGCTTAAAATATGGTGACATTTTTGTTGTCCCTGCCTGCCAAGTGAAGTGTTTAAGCATGTCTACTGCTGACTGGTGGAGCAGATACGCAATTTGCTTGAAGTAATAGAGTTGGCACGAGTGAGCAATACTTTTCCAAGAATTTCTTACTAAACGGCCCTCTAGAATGGCTTTAATTCGCCTGGTAGGGTTAAGACTAATTGAACTTGCACATTGGACCTAGGCGTTTAAATAGAAAAATTTTATATGCAAAAAGTTTGTTTAAATTATTTTGGATGTCTAATTGCTTTATTAATTATTAAATTGCTGTAGTAATGTGAAAAAAATCACAAAATAAAAAATTATCTAGAGTAATAATTTTATTTTAAGTTTTTGTTTTAAAAGAAAAAAAATTGTACAACACTTTGGTGCCACAGCAAGATCATCCAAAGGTTTGCTTGGTGGTGGAGTTTTGTATTCCGTCTCTGGAGTCTCATATATTTCATTCTCTTTTTGCTCAACAACAGAAACATTATTTGGCAATGGTTTCTTGGGACCATCATCAGACCATCGACGAACTTTTTAGATATTGCACGTTGACCACGCAACTTGTCAGAGACAACGACTTCAAAACCCTTTACTCCAGACTCTATTATAAAATGGAGCACACCATAGCAAGCGCGACTCGCAGCCAGTCCAACGGTAAGCATGTAGCGAAGTGACTCGGCTTGAGCAATGACGCAAAGACCACGGCTGCGACTTTCTAGGCATTCAATATAGTCGGGTTCAAAATTGAAACGCTTCTGTACCATTGCTGTTAAGTCTCGAATTAGAGGTCACTCTGTCAAATCCTGCTGGCTTTTAGTTGCCGTGATGATAATTTCAGTCCGCAATGGTGTCACACGCAGTCAGTCACAGTGTCAGTCTTTAACAAGCCATCGGCAAAAAACTTGCGTTTTTTGATATTGTGGGGATAATTTTTGTTTTTTAATGTCAATTTTGAATGTTTTCACAATTTACACAGAACGAGGTTAAAAAAAAATTTTAAAGCAAAAAGTTTGCTTAAAATATATTATATTATTAAAACCAAAAACTTGACACTTAAATTGTCAAAAAAGTTATATTTTTAGATGTGAAGAAATAAAAAGAGTGTAAGACTGAGTTTTAAGATTGCTAGACTTCCTATTTCTAGGTTCCAGCTAAAACTCAGCTAGAACCGAGTTTTAAATTTAAGTTTTTCTGCCTTAGATCTCCGTGAAGAAATGAGTTAGCACTCGGGAGAGAACTAAAAATAGGTCTTATACTCGGTCTACCATTAAAACTCTGTGAAGAAATCCGCCGTTAAACCCTGATTTCGTACACCATGCCATCAGCCACAAAAACTTGGCTTTTGACTGCAGAGATTTACTGAAACGCTTTCCTACACTGACTTCACAGCTGTTCACAAAATGTCGAATTTTTACTTCGTACTGTAGCGTCTATGTTATGACAGCCGGCTTAACGGCACTTCCATTTATATAGGTGCAAATAAACAATAACTTTTAAAATAATTAATATTTTTAGCTAAAATGTCCTTAAAAAGTACAAGAAAAATGCATGCGCGGAATGTATTCCGTACACCACCCGACTACACTGAGCTTGCCATCAAATATAAGGATTTCCGCAAAGTCTGTCAATTGGTAAGTTACAAGTTTCGAAAAGCTCAATAGAATTCCTTCAGCTCAATTTATTTGCAGGAACTCACGGGCAAAGTTTCCATCGATTACAAAAATGAGTCGGCGCTGCGAGCACTAACACAAACGCTACTGCAGGAATATTTTCAGCTGAGGCTGGAGTTTGCGCCAGGTAGCCTTGTACCAACGCTGCCACTGCGTCTCAACTATATACTGTGGTTGGAGGATCTTGTTAGTTGCCTGCAAGTGGACGAAGTGCGTGGCATCGATATAGGTAAATCAATCGCACGTTAGTTCGTATTTTTTGTCGAAATTGCAATTTTCATATGTTTTCAGGTTGTGGTTCTTCGTGCATCTACTCGCTGCTTGCTGCTCGCAAAAATGCTTGGCATATGCTAGCACTGGAATCGAATGCTTTAAACTTGGAGTACGCCACAGAGAATGTGCACCGCAATGCATTACAAGATCTTGTGCATATATTTGAACAAACTGATACTAATGTTATATTCGCAAATTACTTTGAATCGTTACCAGCAAGTGATGGAAGTACCTTTCAATTCTGCCTTTGCAATCCGCCATTCTATGACTCAACGCTGCCGTGTCCATTCACGGCTAATACCCGAAATCCTGAAAAACGACCTGAACCGCGTAATTGTCCTACAGGACAATCGACAGAGTTGGCCTGTGATGGCGGAGAAGTGGCTTTTGTGAAACGCATCGTGGAGGAAAGTCAGTTGTTCTCCAATAGAGTTAAGTAAGCATTATATTTTACTAACAATTCGGTTAATTCATATCTCAAATAAATACTTTTTTTATTCTTTTAGCATTTTTACTTCAATGCTTGGCCACAAGTCTAGCTTGGCTAAAATAACAGATATCCTGCGAGCGAAAAAAATAGAAAATTTCTCATCAACTGAATTTTGTCAAGGAAACACAACACGTTGGGGCATAGCGTGGAGTTTTAGTGATAAGTTTAAATTAAGCAAGGTTTAAGTTATTTTTGCTCCAGACTTGCTGCTGCCAGTTTGCGATATCACATGCTGTGCAGTAAATTGAAACAAGGAAAAGTTCGGAACTAGGAATGAAAGTGGCAATTCTGGTAACTAAATGCTTATATTTTAAGTATAAATTGGAGTCACTGAACTCGAATTTGTAGAATTTAAAGAAATGTTTGTCAAAATGTATAATAATGATACAAAATTGTTTGTGAATTATCTGTTTAAAGGGCACAATATAGGAACTTTGACAAAATACTCATCCAATTTTTCCCCAGTCTTGTACCTCTTCAGCACTGTTTATATGAAATTAAAAAAAAAATTAATTTCATCCGCGTAGGTTCATTCATTGCACTTTAACCTGATTTTTCTCTGAACCTGCAATCATCTACGGTTGAAACCTATAAATAAAAGAAGTTTAATATCTACTAAGCATACAACTATTAAGTATTTTGTTATCCAACCTAGATCTCTTTTTGCTCTTCTACTGCATTTCCAATTTTAGTTCTGAATAGATCAATTGAAATTCAGAAATTTCTCATGAAATCCAGAATAGATTAATTGAAATTAAAAAAAGTGAAATTAAAATTCAGATTAGATCAATTGAAATTCAAAACAGATTAATTGAAGTAATGGTTGATGAACATCTTACCTGGACCGCACACATTTCATTGTTGAAGAAATATATTTTTTCTTCATTACGATGCTTTTATAAACTAAGACATTTTTGTTTTGAAAGTACATTAATTAAAATATACTACGGGATTTTTCATTCTAGATTACAATATGGTGTGAGTTGCTGGGGAGGTGCTTATCTGAATAATATACGTCCCCTGTTAATATTACAAAAGTCTGCCGTTAGAATAATCTGTAAAGTAAATCGCTTGACTGCATCTATTAGTCTATTTAGGCGTCTAAAGATCTTACCATTAAGGCATCTTTATTATTTTAAAGTTCTAAAAATATTTTTGAAAAGAAGTGGGTATATGCAGAATCCCATTTATGGTAATTACAGCTTAAGAACGAACCAAAATTCTACCGTGGCTGTTCCAGTTTTTCGCACAACCCACTATCGTAACTTTTTTTCGATTTTATCTTATAGACTTTACAATAGACTCCCTGCAAGTATACGCCTTGAAAGAAATTTGAGTACTTTCTTAAGAAAAATAAAATTGTGGATCTTTGAGTTAGACCACTCGGAAGTTGAATTTTTGTTGCGCTCCATTAGCTAATTTTTGTTTGTTCTTTATTTTTTAGACAGAAATAATTTTTTTTTTCTCTTCTAATAATAATTGTTAATTTTTATAACTTTTTTTAATGATATTGTTTGATTCAATTCACCCCACAAAACACTTTTTATGTTAACACAATTAATTTAGTTTTATATATTTATTGAAGTGGCATTTAACACTATTTATTCTAATACTAAATGTCAATACTATTCTTATAAGTAATAATTGTTCTAGTGATTATATTTTTAATAATCTTGTCAAAACTTTTTTACTATGAGAATAAAGAATAATAAATAAATAAAATAATTGAAATAATTGAAATTCAGAAAAGGTCATTTTAAATTTCGAAATTACACTTTAAATTCAGAATAGATAAATTAAAATTCAGAATATAGCAGTTGAATTTAAACTGATTTGTCTATTCTGAATGTCAAATGAAATTTCTGAATTTCAACCTATTCATCTAAATTTCAAATGACATTTCTGAACTTCCAAACTTAAAATTTTGTAACTTCAATCGATTTATTCTGAAAAACATTAGAAATGGTGATAGTATTTTTGCATTGTTTTATTGAGTTTGTATTTGCAACTTGATTATTTACTTTATTTTATTGAAGTTTTTGAAAATATTTGAAATATTTTATTATTGTTTTGTATCTTATGACCTTTTGATTTTATTATTAAATAAACAAAAAGAAGGCTTTAGGTCAGTTTTAACTATTAACTAATTATTTCCAATATTTCGAACTCCGTCGGAGTTCATTATCAAGGAAATTATATAAAAAAAATTTAAATTCACTAAGTAAACAACATGGCATCAAAAACCACAACGAACAAAAAATACAAGCACACATTGAACAACAAAAACTTGAAAAAATATTGCACGCTTGCAAAATATTGCAAGCGTCTCCGTACGTTTTGTTTTTTATGTGATTTTTGGGAAATTTTTTGCTTACTTTCTTAAAGTGCCGGGACAGCTATATAATAAATATAAATTAATTTATGAAAGAAAAGCACTTTTGAGTAATATTTTGTAGAATATCTAGTCTTTTAGAATCTGTCATATGGTTAGTGTGTCTTTTCCATTTGAACGAATTGCCATTGAAAGCACTGTTCAAGGTAGTTGGCGGAAACACAACCGGCCCTTTCAGCTTCTCGAGAGAAATGGGAAAAGAATTGAATACTTGCACAGCACTTTCTGTAAATAGCATTTGAAGTCTCATCCAATTGTCATACTTTATAATAATTTGCTTAAAAACAGATAGTGCGATTTACTCCGGTAGCGCTCGACAACATGCCATCCAATTTTGAAGAGTTGACCGATCTGCGCGATGACCAGATGCATCTATACAAATGGGCTAAAGCTGTTTCAACTGGCGTCATCGATGAGCAGCTCAACAATTTGAAAATTGGTCCACTTAATTTATCGCGATGGAACATGTTTGCAACTCGTCTTTTTCGCACATGCTGAACCCAAGCTGAACCCAAACCAAAATTTGATAGATATGGTTACACTTGTCATGAAAGTATATGTTCCATATTGATTTCATGTTAAGACTCGTCCACTTGCTATTGATGGAAGTTGTAACCTGTTTAAATATATTCAGCTTACGTGCCAGTTACTTCCATCTGTCAGATCTGTTATTGAATCCTCTATTAAACGCTTTATTGCCATCCAGAAATAAATCTTGTTGGCGATGATAACAAATAAGGACAAAACTATACGACAGGCAGGTTATTCAAAAATTTTGAAGCTGCGAGATGAGCCGACGTCGGGTGTGCGTCGATTCCAAATTCCTAAAATACGATTTGACTGTGGAACGTATGTGCAGATGATAGACTGGACAAATGCTCGTATATCAGAACCACCATGTATTCAATTTTTAAATAATGAAATGCCTTAGGAATTTGCCAACTCAGAAGAAATAATTGAAATCCTAAGTATAACTGATGCGAAATATTTGTTATCGACATTATTTTAAAGAGTTTGTTATATATTTCAGATTTTCCTTGCCATTCGCAAAATACCGAAAGGCTCGTGCATCTTTTTAGTCATTCGTGTTCAACTCTTACAGAAGAGCAACGTCTCGGTCACTTATATGAAGGTTTTTAAAAGGTTTAAAATTTAAAAAAGTCATAATGTTGTCGCAGCCGCAGCCGCCATTTTGTCGACACTTACACTTTACACTTTATCGCTCATCAAAAGTTTAAATGCTTTACATGTTTACATGCTTGGATGAGAACCCTTAATGTTTTAATAAGGTAAATAAACTTGATATGCCCAATCAAATGAAAAAAGATGGTTTGTTATGATTGTTGTTATATGATTAGATTGTATGATTACTTCTTGATGATCTTTATGGTGAAGCATCGTCACAATTATGTTTGTGCACACTCTCGTAATGCCTTTTGATATTCCCTAGTACACATCCCATGAGAGGTTTTTCGCATAAGTGACATTTGGAAATGTTACTTATTTTGTCATAGATGACCAGAGATTTTTTGTCTATACTCTACCCATCACTGAAAATCAGGAATTGGAGAACGTTTTAATACGTATGTTTTCAATAACACTGGTCTGCAAAAGTATAAAGGCACTATTACGATAACTGGGGCGCCGCGATTAGAAAGTGTTGTTCTTTTCATAACAAGAAAAAATGTTTGTTCGAACAAAATATCGATACCTCAACTAGTTATCCATGTTTAACATTTTGTTGCTTGGTACAAGATCTGTTCAATAAAATATCTATATCGTGACCATTATCTCATAGATTTAAAAGCTTGATCTATTGATTGAAATCGATATTGATTAATTGAAAGATTAAATGATAATCAAATTAAGAAATTGATAACTCGAAAACAAATCGATGCATTGATTTTTTTTTCGGCCATTCCTATTTTTATTAAAAGTACTTAATGAATCCATTGTCAAATCGCGGCGCACCAGTTATCGTATTTTCCCCAGTATAACTGATAAATTGGCAGTTTCGCGATTGGCACTTTCATCATATAATTTTTTTTATATTTTTTTCATATTTCAATAAATTACATCAAATCTTTATTTACAATTCGTAATTTGCTAAAATTTACCGAAAAATTAGTGCATTTATATCGATTTTTGTGGAAAATACCTTTACGAAAATACTTAAAAAAAAAATTAAAAAAATTCCACTTTTGTGATTTTATTTTTTTTTTAGATTATAAGATTATTTTTTAGATTATAAGATTAGATTAGATTATATACAAAAGATTACAGCAAGTATTTTTTAACAATACTTAATTTTCCAAAATTTACTGAAAAATGGCAAATTTATAGCAATTTTAGTGAAAAATAACCATCTTCCTATTTACAACCTTGGGGTCCAAGATAGATACCTTTCATTTGCACCCAACTTTTGGGTAGTTATTTTAGATTGATAAAAACTTACTGCGAAAAAACCGGTGATTTTTGGCGAAAAAGTGATTTTTTAAATCAAAACCGCTGTATGACGGTTCCACCGATTTCGATATACTTTTGGATTTACGACCTGCTTGAAACCAGCTTCCAGAATATGTGTGTCGAAAAAAATTTTTTTTTTATCCACCTTACTATTACAGTGTGTAAAATCAATTTTTTTTCATTAGAATATGGTTCTTTAGGGTCTTAAGAATAAGTATATAAAATTTTAGAAAAAAATATCAAATAGAAAAAAAGTTATATTATATATATTATATTCGTATCTCGCGTGATATTCAAGAACCTTTATATCTTTAATCGCGTTTTTTTCAAAACAAGGTTTTTTGAATCGGCTTCTAAGATATCTGGAGTTATACTTGATCGTGATCCTTATAGACTCTGTTATGCACTAGACCTTTAAAAAGCCAAAAATCTTTTAAATTTTTATTTGTATGGCTGAAGGTGTCGGCAAAAAAAGGGGGTTTGTTGTACATTTTTTTTCAACGCATGCCATTTTTTTATTTTTTTTTTTGCATAGATCAACTACAACCCTTAACTCAAGAATGCACATTGATTTTTTACTTTCAGACGCTTTGTAAATGCTGGAGACGAGAAGCCAATTGCAACAATTTTTTAAACACGCTAAATTCAACGCCCTGTGGAAAATTAACAACAACTATAAAGGCAACAAATTTTTTTCTTATTTCCTCATGAATAATTCTTAACCATGTTAAAAATGTGAATCATTGAAATTAATAATACTAGGTAAAAAAATTATTAAAAATCTGTTTTTTTATAGCTACATACTGTAATAGTACCTTAACCCTTATGTCAACAGCAGAACTTCTTTACGCACTTCAACAGCAACACCCATGTACATATGTTTTGTATGGGGAATGTCATGCCGTTAGCATATAAATGCTAATATCTAACTCGTTTGTTGGAATTTCTGTATTATTTTTATTTTTGTTTGTTAGAAATATTGTTTATTTTTAATAATAAAAATAAAAAAAAAGATATTTTTGCATTTCTGCATAATTTTTTTATTTTGTTAGAAAGAGACAAAAGGTTAAAAACCAGTTTACCAGTTTTACCCTTGCATATTTTTTTATTTTGTTAGAAAGAGACAAAAGGTTCAAAACCAGTTTTACCCTTGCATTTAGTAATTGTACATACGTTTTGTATGGCAAATGGCATGCCGTTATAACCCGGCAGGTACACATTCAACTAATCGCTTGCGATTCAGATTTTTTTCACTAATATACTCACACATTTAGTGTACCAACAGCTCAAATGTGTGAGTGTATTAGTGAAAAACGTGAAACCCCAGTGTGCCAAACGGATCCGTTACGAATCCGTAACGAACTCACTTCTTCGTACATTTTGTCCGAAACGGATTGCGTTTCGCATCCGGAACGGATCCTTTTTCGTATGAAATTCCTCTCTCCGTTACGGACTTCAGTTACGAATCCGTTTCGGACTTCAGATACGAATCCGTTTCGGACTTCAGATACGAATCCGTTTCGGACTTCATATACGAATCCGTTTCGGGCTTCAGATACGAATCCGTTTCGGGCTTCAGATACGAATCCGTTTCGGACTTCAGATACGAATCCATTTCGGACTTCACATACGAATCCGTTTCAGACTCTTTTTTTTTTAAATAATGCGAACTCGCAACGGACTCGTTTTTTAAAAATAGTTCTTATTCAAAAAGGGACAATAATGTTTATGTATGTTCAACATTTTTTTATTTTTTTGCTAATTCAGTTCTTACATTCTACATATTACATTTTAAAGAAGGAAATTAAAAAATATATCAATGTATAATAAAAATAACAACAAAAATAAGTACACAGTTGTATTTCGTATCCCTAATCTACTGAAAATAAAATAAGAAATTGTAAAACAAATTTAAGACTGTCTTTTATGTTAACGTTGTGGAAATTTTTTTGACGGATTCGTAACGGGTTCGTAACGGGTTCGTCGAAACATAAGACTCCTCTCAAAAATACGAATTGCTTTTTTCATTTTTTCGGATCCGCCTCGAACTCAGAACGGACTTCAGAAATGAATCCGTAACGGACTTCAGATACGAATCCGTTTCGGACTTTATATACGAATCCGTTTCAGACTCTTTTGGCGGATTCGTAACGGGTTCGTAACGGGTCCGTAGAAACATAAGAAAGCGCAGTGCGTACTGACGGATTCGTAACGGGTTCGTAACGGATCCGCATCCGTTTTTGTGCACATTGGGACGCAAGCGATTAGTTGAATGTGTACCTGCCTGGTAAAGAGACAAAAGAAATTTGCAGAAACTTCATTCTTTGTAGTTTCGTCAGCAAATTTAGTTTACATTTGTGATTCGAAGTGAAAAGACGTTTCTGTTTATTTTGTGGAAATAAAAAAATAAAATAAAAGTGAAATGGCAGATGGTGAATGGCTTACTCCACGACAACTAAGCGCACTTTCGTACGAAGAACAGGAAGCATATAATCGTCAAACGCTTGAAGAGAGCCAAGAAGAAATAAGTGATCACGATTCAGTAGTTGGTGACGAAGCTTTAGATGAATGTGTAGGTGATATTGGTGGTGATGACTCAGACTTTGAAGAGCCCACGTTACCAGAATATGACCCAGAGGACGACAGTGATTCTGATCAATATGGAACGAGCAATATCTGAGCAATATCGGACGTTTTTTTGATACTAAACAGCTGTCTTCGTAGATATTACGTGGCAGGAGCCAACGTCACCGTAGATGAACAATTGTATGCTTATCGTGGTGGAACTAGCTTCACGCAATACATACCAACAAAACCTGCCAAATATGGGATAAAAGTGTGGTGGGTGTGCGACTCCATTTCGTCCTATCCATTGCAGGTACTATCAATATTGTTAAAACTTGTTGAAAGTATAAATAACTAAATTGAATTCAATTTTTCAATGCAGGGACAAATCTATACAGGAACGGCACCGTCTGGTGAACGTGAAAGAAACGTTGGTGAAAGAGTAGTCAAAGATTTATGTGTCAACCGTTTTGGTGGAAGTGGAAGAAATATTGTATGCGACAACTTTTTCACTAGCTACAACTTGGCAAAATCTCTGATGATAGACAATAATTTATCTATTTTGGGTACTTGCAACAAAAGGTACATTCGTGCCAGCAGGCTGAATCGTCAATGTTTGGGTTCTATAATCACGTTACGATGTGCTCGTACGTGCCCAAGAAAAACAAGGCATTTGTAATATTGTCCACTTCTCATTATACAATAGAAACGGCCGGTCCTAAGAAGAAGCCATTGCTTATATTGGACTACAACAAAACCAAAGGTGGAGTTGATAACATGGATATGTGCTTGTCCGAATATAGTACCAAGCGGCGCACAAGTAAATGGCCTTTGGCTTTCTTTTATAATATTGTGGACGTTGCTGCGCTTGCTGCATACATAATATACGTTGACAACAACACTCACCTGAAGTCATATACAAGCCGCCGTAGGATGTTTCTCCATCAGCTAAGCGAGCAACTATGCAAGCCAGAAATAGAGAGAAGAGCGAATAACAGCAGAATATCCAGAGTTTTTTCAACGCGCAACGCCATCGAAGCCATGATAGGTAGGCCCATCCGAGTTGTGGATGCTGGAGCACATGAAGCGGAGGAGCGTGATAGTACGGGACGCCTAAAAGTAAAGGGGAATTGCTACATCTGCTCCCTACTCGTAAAGCATGCATAATATGCAACAAACCAGTGTGCGCAGAGCATTCCAAAGACTTGCCGCAATGCGATAGATGTAATTGAATTTCAATAATTTTAAATTTTTTCGTATTTTTTTAATATTTTTTTCATAAGTATTTTATAATTTATAATAATTTTTATACCATAAGTATTTTTTTCACTCAAAATAAACTATACTTTTCAATTATATTATCATATTTGCATGCGTTTTACTATACATACCCAGGTATGTATGCTGTTGACGTAAGGGTGCAACTTTGTAAATGGGCTTTATCTACCAAACGGATGATACAAAGTTTTCGCTAGGATATCACGAAATTTCAATTCGATTCGATTATCCAGTTCAGAGCTACAGCGTTTTGAAAACGCAAAATATACCCAGGTATGTTGCCGTTGACATAAGGGTTAAGGAATTATTTTCGACTGATCCGAAGTGAAAATACTCCCACGGCCGTATTTTAGCTTATTCGAAGTCTTGAATGTTGTATTATTTTGGTGACGTAACTTCTATAGGGCGTAGTTTTTATCCAATTATTTCACATTTGAAGCTTAGAGTCCTTCTTATTTATTAAAGCTTATGTGTACAATATCAAATTTAAACATACATGTTTTTGGAATTTATAAAAGTTTTACTATTACGATGACGTAACTTTGTATGGGAGATGGGCGAAATTTTCTGTTTTTTTTTTTAAAAAAATTCCAAGTATTGAGTGCATAGTTAAGACTTAAGCTAATTTGCAAAATTTGAACTTATTTTATTTGAATTTATGGAGATTTTACTGATTTCATAAAGTCACTTTGTATGGGAGGTAGCAGTAGTTTGCATTCGATTGTTACAAATTTCATACTCAAAGTGCATATTAAGGATAGAAGCTTATTTGCAAACTTTTGAAGTCATTTAATTAATTTTTGTGGAATTAAAAGAGATTTTACCGTTTTGGTTAAGCTACTTTGTTTGGGAGGTAGACGTGGTTTTCATCCAATTTGGCTCATTTTGATCTGTATCTTTGGATATAAAGTTTATATAGTGAATTTCGTTGCGATAGCTCTTAAATTACGACTGTTATCGTGATCTCAGACGGACATGTCTAAATTGACTCAGGAGTTGACGCTGGTGAAGAATATGTATATATAATTTTCTATACCTGCCACGCCTCCTTCTGTGCGTTACAAAAAGTCGAGTGACAAAGTTAATATACGCAATACGTTGGGGATAATTTTTATGCATTTTTATATGCGTTTTGGTATTCGAACAAGGCGAATAGTGAGATACATTTAAATGCAGAGCGGCTCTCTAAAATAAAACAAAAGAAAGACGACATTTTTTATTTCTTTGACACATGGTATAACTAGACAACGTAGTGTTAGGGGGATAGTCGGTTACCGAAACTATCAAAACTATTAGCAGCTCATGCATCAGCTCGAAGTTAACAGCTCATGCTCATGCAAAATCTGCAACCAATGAGAATGCGATAAGAAAGCAAAAATAGGCAAGAATAGAAAAATGGTTGATTTTGACAGTTATGGTCACTAAGAAAGAGAGCACATTCAGCCCTTACACCACCTTGTCTAGTTATACCATGTCTTTTTCTTTTTTCAGTTTGCCGCTTACATTGCTCTCTTTTCTAAGCGAGAAAACTGAATTTCATTTGAAAAGTCAAAGTAATGCCAAATTTTTATGAGAAACATATGTTTTTGACATTAATTTTGTATCAAATCAACAGAGAATGTATGCGAAAAGGTCGAATTTCGACCACTGGCGATCTCTAGCATTTACAAATATTTTTATTCTGAATTTTTAAGATTTTTCTGTGTTCTGACCAAAACTTACCGCATGAACGTAAGAAAAAACATGAAGATTTTTTGAAGTTTTAGTTTGTTTCTAAATGTTGGGATTTTCTTTATTAGTTTCAATTCTTTTTATATAGTTAGTTATAATCAATCTTAATAGTATATTAAATGTGTTTAGTTTGTGTCTGTTTTTGTTCTTGTTTTTGTTGCATTTGAATGCATTCAAGTTGTTCTTTTTACCACTGAAGATCCATACTTTCACAATTTTAAGTATGTTTTTAAATTTGTTATTTGTTGTTTAGAATACTCAACAACTATTCAAAGTCACTGTAAGCTGAGAAATATATTTATATATATTTATTTTTATATATATGTAGGTGTAATAATGTATTTGATTTTTTACGGTATTTTAATTGCATTAAAAATATGACAAATTTGTTGATTATGCAAATGTTTACATTTTCGTAATGAGTAAAAAATAAACAAGATAATTAAATAAGAATACTAGAAGAGGTAACTGTAAATAAGAGGTACATTCATACTGTTTAACTGTTATTAGTGTTATTTTTAACACAAAATATTTTACATGAACATGGAACATAGTTATTAAAGGGATTCAGCAAGTGCTATGGTTAAAAAATGTATACTTCATCATAGGTATTTATTATAAACTGATGTGCTGATTTAACAATTTTTGCAAATTCGTAATTATTTCCCCCAACTCTTTTTCGTTTTTTTTATTATTTATTTCAGTTTTTATCGTTTAAAAGAATAATGTATTGCGATGAAATAAATCTTGAGATATTTATTTTTTTAATTTTAAGATATAGAAAAACTATAAAGTTTCAAGACGTGATCACTTGTGATTAGTGTTATAGAGCAGTGAGCGGCTTTCTGATGCTTAGGAGCAAAAAGCTTTCACCATGCATTGCTTATGGCAGCACAAAAAGCTTTTCCGTATGTGTTTGCTTGTTAGTGTTAGAATATCGCCCTTTGTTAAAGATACGAACTGCAATTTTATGGTCAAATCTTCAAATAATTAAAATTTTCCAATTGTTATCTTCGCTTGTAAGGTAACTTTTTTGAAAAATTTTTTAATTTGTTTCTTATTGTTTACATAAAACTTTTAATATTGTTTTCATAAGAGTGCTGGTTTTTAATAATTTTTAAATTCATAGATACTCTGTTTCTTACCTGTGCACTGCAGTTATTTTGGTTTTTTTAACCTTGAAGTTTTCTTTTATTATTATTTGTTAAAGCAATGAGTAAAATTATGTTCTGAGACCAAAAAAATTTTGTTTGGAAG
Organism: Dichetophora obliterata; assembly: GCA_963920525.1. Taxonomy (NCBI): domain Eukaryota; kingdom Metazoa; phylum Arthropoda; class Insecta; order Diptera; family Sciomyzidae; genus Dichetophora; species Dichetophora obliterata. Next base: position 211,555,051 of record OY986437.1, on the reverse strand, counting down.
CAATGAATTTAGACTTGTTGAATTAAAAAGCTCATCAGAAGTCTTTTTTATTGTAAAACTAAAGTTTTGTTGTTTTAACTGAGAAAATTGATAAAGTTTTCAATTTGCAAGAGTTTATCAATTGATATGACTTTAAAGTTTAGAGTTGAATTGCTTAGAAATGAAAAAAGTTTTATTATTTCTCAGCTCAACACATGAAAAAATTATTCACTGCAGTCAAAATTTACCGAGCTTTCTTCGCTCAGTATTATTAAGTACATAGTTGTTTAGTGCATATTTTTAGTAAAAATTTTTGAATTTTTTTAGTGAATTTTTGTGATGAGTTTAAAAGCAAAAAACCAGCAAGCTTTTTGAAAAAGTTTGTTTACACGAAAGATCTTTTGTTGATTTTTGTTATATAATACACCTTTTAGGGACAATTCAATAATAAGCGTTTGCAAAGTTCAGTTAAGCTTTTTGTCAAATTAAAAAGCTTTTATAAAATTCTAAGTTCTTAAAATTTCGCTTCAACAAAGTGTAAAATAGTATTAAAAATATTGGAAATCTTGTTAAGTACTCAGAGCTTTCTTTAATATAGCTTTAAGCTTAAATTTGAATCAATTGACTTTGTGTTCTTAACATAACTTTTGCATGCGCTTTAAAGTTCAGAATATATACACTTTTAAGTTGTCGATTAAGCTTGTTACTTTTTGGCTCAAAAAAGTTTTTGTTCAGTTCTACTTCAAACAGCAATTCCCGCAGCATATGCAAGAAAAAAAATATTTAGTAAATTAAATTTTTTAAGTACATAATCTATTAAAAAAGCTTTTGAAAAATTAAATATTTGTTGCGTATTAAATTATCAAAAGCTTTTCTGAAACAATTTTATCCACTTGTTACGCATCGTGAAGTAATTATTTACGCTTTAACATCTATTTATGCAATTAAAGCTTTTTAATTTTTGTTTTTATATAATTATGTTTGTATTTGTAATAAGCTCAATATTATTAAAAAATGAAGTTTTATTAAGCATTTTTAATAAAAAATTTTAAAATAAAAAAAGGAAAGTATTTAATATATTTAAGGAAAGTATTTAATAAGAAATATATTTATTTTCTTTGTTTTTGCACTTATTTTTTTGCTTTTTGAATTAATTTTTTTTAACACCTATGCTTTTAAGTAAGTAAAAGTTGTTTTACAGTTTTGGCTAATTTAACAAAAATGTCAAAAGCTACATCATTTCTACAGCTTTGAATGAATTACCCTAATATCGGATTTTTGCTTATTCGTCTTTCGAAAGCTTTTGGCGCTTAAAAAGTTTGACTTTCATAATAATTGCAATATAAATTTTAATATGTATGCAAAAGCTTTTTAAACGTTTAAATTTGTTGTTTTTTTTTAATTAATATTTAGTATGTATGTACGTGTTTATGTATGTATACCTTTTTAAAGCTTCTGACTTAGTTTGTTGAGTTTTTATTAATTTTTTTGTTGTTTTTTTTATTTTGTGTTCATAATAATTAAATTCAATTTTAATGCTTTCATTGATTTTATTAAAAGGTTTAATAGTATGGACTGACTTGCTTTGTTTTTTTAATTAATTTCTTTAAAGTTTGTTTTTTTCTTAATTGTATTTTATTTCTTATAGCATACATTTGATGATTTTTTATGCTCTATTTTGGTAGCTTTTGCTTATAAGTGCTTATTATTCTGCTTTTTTTCCAACATTTTTTATTTTTAATCTTACGAAATTCTGGCAAAAATTGCATAATTTTTCTCAATATTTTCAAGTTTTTTTCTTTTAGTTGATTTATTTTTAGTTAAAATTGTTGCTGTTGTTGCTGATACAACTTTTAATCAGTTCCCGCTTCTTTGCGGGTTTTGTGTCCTCGAAATGAGGCTTGAATTTTGGTAGCAGCTTTATTCAGCTCAGGATCTGTAAGATCAATATCCAATTCCTCGGCTACCTTCTTGGTTATTTCCTGTATGTCAACGTCTTCGGGCTCATCCTTGTTGACCAGTTTTCGCGACAAATGTCCACGGAATGTAGCCTGAATTTTAAGAGCGGCATCACACAATTCTATAGAAAGGAAGAGAAGAAAATGGAACCATTGAAATCTATTACATGTAGGTATAGAGAAAATAATGTATTTGTTTTTTGCAAACTAATTGGTACCATCTTAATATCATACTTAGAAAATCTATAGTTTTTAAGATATTTTAGAGAAATTTATATGAAAGGTGAAACGCAAGCGGTCGCTGTAGCACAAAAATTTAAAAAAAAAAATTAAAAAAATGTCTTTCTCAATGTCCGGTTAGTCTAGCTCTTAATCAGGACTTAGCTAACCATACGATAGCTAAAAAAATAATTTTTTATTTCACCAGGTGCTGGTTAAGCAACCGCCGGTTAGATGAGTAATTGTGCATTTTTGAATTGTGAATACGTAAAAACACCATATCAGCTGTCTCGTGTTTACATATTTTTTGATTTTGTGCTGCAAATCAGAGAACTGCACAAGCCTACTTGAAGTCTATTTCAAGCGCTTGCTTAAAATACAAGTTCAAGCTAGCTTGATCTTGATAATTTTAAATCAAGTATAGCTTGTAATTGAATATAAATAAGCCCACGCACAGCTTGCAAGTATTCTAGCTTACAAGCGAACGGCACGAAGTTTCAAGTAAAGGAAAGCTTGATGCCTTCGGCAAAAGCTTGTAAGCCTCGCAAGTATCCAAATTATTGAATTAAAGATGGTGGATAGGGCTGCCACCTTAATTTTTTTAGTTTTATAAATTCGGGGCTGGCAAAAAAAATGGTACACCAAAAATGCGTCGCTGAATCCGAATCCGTTGTCAGAATTTCAAAATTATAAAATTTTGAAATAATAGGGCTGCCACCTAATTATATGACTTTTCAATAGTTTTAAACGTCATTTATCAGTGATAAGGGGTCGCTGATTTCGAATCTAAGGTCAGAATTTTCAAATTCAAGATGGTGGATAGGGTTGCCACCTTAATTTTTTGTAGTTTTATAAATTCGGGGCTGGCAAATTTTAAAATTCTGACTTTAGATTTGAAATCAGCAACTCCTTAACACTAATAAATGACGTTTGAAACTCGTAAAAATATATATTATTAGGTGGCAACCCTATTATTTCAAAATTTTATAGTTTTGAAATTTTGACAACGGATTCAGCGACCCATTTTTGGTGTACCATTTTTTTTGCCAGCCCCGAATTCATAAAACTACAAAAAGTGAAGGTGGCAACCCTATCCACCATCTTGAATTTTAAAATTCTGACCTTAGATTCGAAATCAGGGAACCCTTAACACTGATAAATGACATTTAAAACTCGTGAAAATGTATATTATTAGGTGGCAACCCTATTATTTCAAAATTTTATAATTTTGAAATTCTGACCACGGATTCGGATTCGGCGACCCATTTTTGGTGTACGGTTTTTTTGCCAGCCCCGAATTCACAAAAATGCAAAAAATGAAGGTGGCAACCCTTCCACCATCTTAAATTTTAAAATTCTGACTTTAGATTTGAAATCAGTGACCCCTTAACACTATTAAATGACGTTTAAAACTATTGAAAATATATATTATTAGGTGGCAACCCTATTATTTCAAAATTTTATAATTTTGAAATTCTGACGACGGATTCGGATTCAGCGATCCATTCTTGGTGTACCATTTTTTTTGCCAGCCCCGAATTTATAAAACTAAAAAAAATTAAAGTGGCAACCCTATCCACCATCTTGAATTTTAAAATTCTGATTTTAGATTCAAAACACTGATAAATGATGTTTAAAACTCTTAAAAAAACATATTATTAGGTGGCAATGCTGTGGTAAAAACTTAGGTGGCAACCCTAACTTCCATCTTAAATTTTAAAACTGTGACATTATATTCAAAATCAAATCCGTTGTCAGAATTTCAAACTTACAAGAATTCGCAAAAATAAAAAAATCTAGGTGGCAACTCTATCCGCCATCTTAAATTTTAAAGTTTGACAGCATCTTCGAAATCATTTACCCTAAAATGGCGCTAACCGAAACCACAACTTGCCGTTAACTTAATCAGCACTTAACTGACAGTTCAACCTTAACCGAACATTGAGAAAGGACTTTTTTGCTAACTGCTGGTTAAAGTTCTGATTAGTGCTTAACCGGACATTGAGAAAGCGGCCCTAAATCTTAAAAGATACAAAAAAGTGATAGTAGAAAATTGTCTCCATCTCTTACGGATACCCTACAAGAAGCATATTTTTATACATATATGGTGTCCGGAGTGGGTGTACGAATATTAATGGAGGTGAAAGGGGAGGTAGAGTTGAGCAATAAATCGTATGGGAGGAGGACACTATTTTGAAACTCCTAAGAGTTACAGGATTAAATGGTGTTTCATGATTTTGATTTACATTGTTGTTGGAATCATCCCATACGATTTATTACTCAACTTGACCTCTCCTTTCACCTCCGTTAATATTCGTACTCCACTCCGGACACCGTATATAAAAATATGCTTATAGTAGGGTATCCGTAAGGGATGGAGACAATTTTCTACTATCCCTTTTGTGTATCTGTTAAGGTTTATATAGATAAATATTTTATTTTAAAGATACATTTTATTTACACTTCTCGTTTTGAAAATTCCGAATAATGGAAAACATGTTGTACGCGATTTATCAAATTCCAGTGTATAAGTTACAAAGCTCTTAATTGCTTGAGATATAATTAAAGGTATTTTTTTCTGTTTACGACTGCTCAAGTTTATGAATAAAACAAATTTAATATTAAATAGAGTAAAAATAAAATTTGTATGAGCATTTATTTAATGTATTAGCAACGAAAAAACGGCTGCTATGTTATTTGTTTGTGGCCTTATTGACCATAGCTGCTGTGTGTGGAAACATTAGAACCATTACATTGGACCATAGAATTAATGTAACAGAGCTGCGCACAGAGTAATTTAGTGTAGATCGTCTAATAATGGAATATTAATTATTTTTAAAGTCTTAAGCCGTAGCAAGAAATTTTATTTATGCATTTTCTAATGGATACCAATTTTCTGGTTATAGAATGGTATAAGGATAGAGGTAGCCGCAGCGCTGACTGTGCTCTCTTTCCATACTGCCATGTCTGTCAAATTCAGCTGTGTGGCGAATGGAAACAAAAGAAAAGAATTAAAAAATTTTGCTTCGTTTTGACATTTCCGGCAGTATGCTCTCATCTGGTGTATTTACCTGAATTTTGCAACCATGCGTTATTGCCAAAAAAAAAGCTTTGGGCAATATGCCCCTGTGTGATATGACTCGGAGCCACAAAAAGACGCTTTATCCAGACGAATATCAATATTTCTTGATTAAATTATTCTTATTTAACCAAGAAAAAAATGCGTGAAACATCACAACAGCGGTAAAAATAATTCATAAACAGCCCAGTTGAAAAATAAAAAAATAATGAAATTATATTAAAATTATCGCGTTGAATGAATACCCAGTAGTTCCAAATTGAAACCTGAACCTACTACTTGGTATGAGAATTTATATACCCCCAGTGGTAGGGGCATGCACCTTACCTTTTATTTTGTACGTCCAACGTACATTACCATGGGCGTTACAATTCAATTCTCCTGTCCCACTGGGCCGTTCCTGTAAAGGTTTGAGAAATGGCATGTCCAAAGGGATATGCTGCCACCAGTCGAATTACAGGGTATTGAATATTTATCAATTTATTTCAAACATCACCAAAACATAAACAATTCATAAAGCCGTTTTGCTTCCAGTCTTTCGCCCATTTATCTTCGCCCATTGCAAGGAAAATGCAGTAGAGCGTTTTGTTCTCCTTGTGGATAGCGCATTTTTTACATAGGCATGTCATTAGATGACGTAGCGAGAGCAGAGCGCTCCGTTCGCCTTGTAGTATATTAAAAAGCAAAGGTAAATCAGAGTTTTTTCTTCTCTTAAGAGCTGCACTTTTAAAAAAATATGCAATATTTTAAAATAACTGCACTTTTTACAGAAATATTGAATGCGACGCGTCTTTGGCTTTTGTTCTTTGTGTTGTTTTTTTTAGAACTGCTGTTTTTTTCAGAATAAATTAATTCCGCCTTATTTCTTTTTTATTAAGTGCTAACAATACAGCGCTATATAATCAGCGCTATTTATAATGAGAAGAAAGCACTTATAAACAGCATACAGGCGAAGCGCATACAAATTTTACTGTTAGAAAGTAAGCAACATAGAATATTTCAACTTATATACTGGCATACACTGACATTTTATAGGGGGACCAAATGTGAAAACTTACTGAATATTTTGATAGCTGGATGTTGGTTGGCTACTTTGACAGCTGCTAATACATTACTACATAACAATTGGAAAAACTATAATGGTTTCTGGTCACCCGTTAGAATAAAAATATTCAGGCTTTTAATCTTTCTTAACTTTCTTTATACTTCACAGTAACTTTTTCGATGAATTAATGGTATAAAAGTAAAAATCAAGGACTACAAGTAGTTCTTAAGATTGACTGAAAACTTGAAATAGAGGACGGAACAAACGGATCTTTTATATATGCAATCAAATTAATAAAAGGAGGGTGGGAATCTCAAAGAATAGAGAATTTCAATACAAAAATTAGAGTTATTAATATAGATAGTCAATAGTATGAAAAAATAGATTTTTATACATAACTTTTGACTTAAAAAATATATTGGGGTAATTTATAAAAAATATTATTTTTAAGACTTGGATTCTTTGCAAGAAATTGTAACATGGTTTTATCTACGGCTAAGGTAAAACTTAGCCGCCCCAGGATTCTCTGAAGGATCCACTTTACCTCCAGCAATTAAGAACACAATTTGTATTTATATTTTCAATCTTTATTGAACAAATCTAATTTCTTATGCTAGTTATTATACTTATACTTATTATACTTTATAAATTTATTGCAGTACGGCGTATGTAGTCGAAAGCGGTTCTATGTAACGGGGACTCGGTTCTGTACAACGAGTGATCGGATCATATAACAGGTTATCGGTCCTTAGTAATCAGGTAATCGGTCCAGGTTCGGTTCTAATGGATAATCGGTTTTTATGATGGGTGATCGGTTCGTTGGTAATCATATATTCGGTTCTTATGACGAATAATTGGTTCTTATGAAGGTAATCGGTTCTAATAACATAATCGGTTCTTAAGACTAATAATCTGTTCTGATAAGGAATAATCGGTTCTTATGACGAATAATCGGTTCTTATGACGTAATCGGTTCTTACGACAGTAATCGGTTCTTATGCGGTAATTGGTTCTTATGACGGTAATTAGTTCTTACGACGGCAATATCTTCTTATGCCGTAATCGGTTCTTATGACGGTAATCGGTTCTTGCAACAGTAATCGCTTCTAATGAATGCAATCGGCTCTTACGACGGGTGACCGGCTCGTTGGCAATCAGATAGCAAGTTCTAGTTTTCAATGACTTTGGACGGCGGTGGTTTGAGTATCAAAATGTGAATCAACAACAAAGATTCTGCGGCGAGGGGGTCTGAAAGACGGCGCAGTGAGCAGAAGTTATGCAGAAGTCCAAAACGTAAAACTTGATTTCTGGTGCAAGGTCCACCGAGGCTGCGCAGCGAGCAGAATCTGAAAATTTTACGGGGGCAGACAACTGCACGGTTCGACTACAACGATTGAATTCTGTTGCAAGGGCAGAACACGGACCGCAGAATTTATGCATATGGAATGCATAAGAAAAAGTTGAACTGAAAAGTTCTTGCAACGCTGAGGCGCGGCCGACTGGAACAACTAAACAGTGAGGCTTGCAAGGACAGACGAAAAGCAGGCAACTGTAAAGTTCGACTGTGGGGCTTGTATTCTGTTGCGAGCGATCGTAGCGCAGAGAGCAGAAGTTATGCAGTCAGTGAGTCAAAGGTTTTGCAAAGCCCAATTACGTAAAACTTGATTTCTGGTGCTAGGATCACCGAGGCGGGCAAGCGAGCTGAAGCTGAAGAATTTACGGGCAGATGACCGCAAGGTTCGACTACGACGCTCGAATTCTGTTGCAAGGGTAGATAGCAGTGTTGCCAGGTAACTTTAATAAAATTCCCCTCATATTAGGAAAATTCTTTCCCCATATTAGGAAAAATTTTTTTCCCAAGTGAACTATGAAAACTCCCATGAAAACTCCAACAGTGACTTATTTGAAAAAAACAAATAAAACAACACGAAAACACTTTTTCATATATGATTATAATAGTTTTATGGTTTGGTTTTTTATACATTCGTATTTGAGTTCAGTTTGACAAAAAAATATATATTTAAAAACATAAATAAGTTATTTCAGTTAGTTTATTAAATAAATTATAAATATTACATATATATTATATATTATATATATTATATATAAATGTTTATTTTAAAAAAATAAAAAAATAAATTATGTTAATATTATTTATTTATAAGTACATATAAAATTTAAGGGGCAGTCTGGTTTTTTGGGCATAGTTCTAAGATATTTTTTTTCATCAAAAAATTATGTATTTTAGTATGTATTTTTAGTATTTTATGTATTTTTTATTACAACCAGATGAATATTTTTAATCTTTATGTTTTTATGTTATAAATGTTTTTATCCTTTTTTAGATTATTTCAAACAGTAATCAATAACACAATTGAAAATAATAAGTTTAGAAATAATTTAATTCATTAATTGAAAATTATAACTTTCAACTTATTATTAATATCCTTTGTATTATATATGCATTTTATATTATTTTCAATAAGAATATTAAAAAAAAGAAGTAATTATGTTGATTTTATATGATTTAAATACAAATTCTAAATGTTTGATTGTTTAAATCATACTTGATTTTAAATACAAATTCTAGTTATTTGATAGTTTAAAATCGTTTATTGAGCTTAAGGTCAAAGTTAGAACAATTAATTGTACTAACGAATCTTTCCAAAGAAACAACAACTACAACAACAACAACAACAACAACAACAACAACAACAACAAAGTTTTTTTCAATATGAAAAGGAAAAAATCACTAGCTGATTTTATTGCAATTTCGGCTGGGCTAAAGGCTTCATCAGAAATCTTTGTGATACCCGTGCAAGCGCGCACTAGCGCACTGCACCACAGAGGCGATGAGATTTGAAGTGTCAATTTCTCAGTTTTTCTCCCATTTCACATGCTCACATTTGTTGTTGTATTTTTGCTTTACTTTAGTCTTTATGCTTATGTTATTATATGGAGTCCAACAGTCTGCTGGAAGTCTTCCAATAACAAAGCATGGTTACTGAAGTTGTTTTTAGATTTTTGCTGATATATTTTCAGCTTGCTTCTGTTTGGTCTTGCTCTACCATTTGATTAAAGTTTTTTCTAAATGACCTTGTTATTTATTATGTTGATTTTATATAATTTAAATACAAATTCTAAATGTTTAATAGTTTAAATCATACTTGATTTTAAAGTGCGCGCTTGCAAGGGTATGAAGCCTTTAGTACGGCCGAAATTGCAATAAAATCAGCTACTGATTTTTTCCTTTTCATATTGAAAAAAAAACTTTGTTGTTGTTTCTTTGGAAAGATTCGTTAGTACAATTAATTGTTCTAACTTTGACCTTAAGCTCAATAAACGATTTTAAACTATCAAAAAACTAGAATTTGTGTTTAAAATCAAGTATGATTTAAACTATCAAACATTTAGAATGTGTATTTAAATCATATAAAATCAACATAATAAATAACAAGATCATTTAGAAAAAACTTTAAAAAGTATGAGGTATTTCTAATTTTTTTAACGTACTGTTACAAAATATGTAAACAAGCAAAAATTTTCGCCAAAAAAATCATAGGGGGGTAGGTACCCTTGTTGTTTTGATAACAAACGCAGTTAAACAATTTTTGCGCCAAAACAGGAAGAATTTTTGTAAATGAATGCTATGTCATATGAGAAGTAGTCAGAAATGCATTTTCTCTTGTTTTTATTTTTGCAACAAAAACACTTTTGAGTAATTTTTTGAATAAAAAGTCAATATTTTGGACTTTTTTTTTAAAAAAAAGAAAAATATATACACTAACATAATGGTACAGTTCAAACTATTTTTTTAATTGAACTTTAAAAAAAAATTAAATGAAATGTATTTAAAAACAGCGGAGATATTGGCATCGAAAGTTGAAACTTTGGTTTTCATGTTGTTTTTCTTCTTATTCTTAGGTAACGATGGTCTATGAAAAGTCGTTGTACTAAAAATTTAATGTTTTTCGTGTCAAAATAGCTTAAATTTTTGAAAACTAAATAGACGAAAAACTATTTTATAAATTGTATTGTGCAAAGGTCAAACTATTTGTAAAAATGTCAAACAAACAAACAAACAGAAAATTATTTTTACTAACATACCCAGCAAACCAAAGTTTACGAATTTGTAACGAATTCTTTACGAATTTTTCGAAATTCCGAGTTCGGCATTCAAATTTGTTCCGATTTCGTAACAAAAATCGTATGGAGGGGTTGACACAAATTCGTAACGAATTGTCGTAACGAAATCAGAAGGAATTTTAGTTACGAATTCGTAACAAATTCGTAAAGAATTATAGTATCGTATTCGTAACGAATTCGTAACAAATTCGTAAAGAATTGACGTATCGAATTCGTAACAAACTCGTAAACAATTGAACCATCGTTCTCGTAATGAATTCGTAACAAATTCGTAACAATTTCTTAACGAAATGTAGCACCGAATTCGTAACGAAATGAAGCATCAAATTCGCAACGATCTCTTAATGAGTTTTGTACCGTATGTAATACAAAATTAAATAACATTTTCGAATCAAACTTCAGTTAACCAATCCGCTTAAAATGCCCTAGACTATATGTTTCGTACAAATGACATGCCAAAAATTACAGATCCTTTGCAACTACTATTATGGAACATATATAAATGTGAATTTGACATGTCGTTTGTATTTGCATCCGTAAAAATTAAAATTAGAAACATCTCTAGTATCATCTGTTTTAAAAAGAAAGTTGTTTTAAACTAAATTATTTTACAAATGGCAAAGTATTTAAAATGCCGCTAGGCTCATGGCCTATCAATTTTTTTTAACTCGAAATATTTAAAGCACCTCACAATTTAAATTTGAAAATTTGATTTCGGAACTCTTTCGAATTATTCGAAAATGTTTCGAAAATACTGTTGCGAAATAGTTACGAATTCGTTAAGAATGCTCGGAATAGTTACGAACTAATCGGAATTCAGACAAATTCGGAAACTTTGGTTTGCTGGGATAGATATTTTTGTTTTTGTTTAAGAAACACCATATCGCCTTCTTATAAAATACATACCTACGGCTTTAGTTAAGACTAAATATGAATGTTTTATATGTTATCCATGCACTATATAAATTGCATACTAGTATCGCCTGTTGCTGAAATTCGATTAAATGCCTGTAAAGTATCGAAATTTAAGATTTTTTTTACATAATTAGAAGACTTCCTATAATACCCTACACTATTTGAGACCCTATTCTATAGCTTTTGTCACATCACATCTTATGGTAAAACAATAGAGCATTTCAACTGCCAAAATGCAAACAACCAGATTTTTTCGAAAACCCTAAAAAAATATTTAAGAATATTGAATAAAACATTAAAACGAAAATATTTTTAATTAAATTGTCCAAAAAGATATGAAAGAAAAAGCTACAACAACCACAAAGCTCTGTTTTTTTTACTCTTGCATTCTACTCTTCCACAGCAATGCGGTTCAATAGAGCTGTGTGGATTAAAAACAAATCTGTGTGGCTTTGTATTTTGTTGCTGTTTTTATATGGGGAAAAAAGTGTTTTTAATTCTAAATTTTTACCTATCTCAATAACCAAAAATTTGAATAAAAATTATATTCTGCACTTGGTATGAACCAGACCTTTAAAATGATATAAGTTTTAGTAAAATGTGTTGTCTTCAATTGGTTAAAAAGAGAGCTAAAGTTTTGTGTTCATGTATTAATGTGTATTATTGTGTTCATATATTATTAATATAATATAGATGTGTTTCTAGTCGAATTTCTCAAACAGTGGATAAGATTTCCTCTTAACACACTGTCTCCACTTACTATATTTGATTGCATGCGAACTGTAAAATTGAATTTCATGATATACATCTCAAGTGTAGACCACTCATATCATGAAATTGTTCATATCATGAAATTTATCTCTTGAAATATTTCTTGAGATATATTTCATGAGATGAGCTGTCACTTTTCAGTAAAATATAATAAGTGTGTGCATATTTTAGAACTTTTCAAGCAAAAAATAGTGCAAAAGCATTGAAAGAGTGAAAAACATAAAATGGAATGTTTTTTAAGGAATGGAAAAATTATTAAGTTAATAAACTTTTGCAAGCAATGCCAAAATGAAATTTTATGAGATGAAGTGCCCACCTAAATATAATAGCATGAAATCTGGATATCATGAAATTCAATTTGACAGTTCGCAAGCAATCAAAAATTGTAAGTGCAGACAGTGTGTTAAGAAGTTGAAACACTTGTTAATAGTTTTTAGAGTTTAGGGTCAAATTAATGCTATAAAACTATTAGAGCTGCGTAACATCAGTCATAAAACCAGAAAGAACTGATTAAATTTTCATTAAAATATTGACATTCTTAAATATTAAACATTTTCAAATATTAAACATTTTTATATATTAAACATTCTTAAATATTAAACATTAAAAACGTGCATTATGGCCAACATTTTTCTGTCTTTTATTATTTATTTTGTATTCTACACTGAGGGAAATATGTGTTAAAATAAAATGAAATTGTGTTCATATTATGCGAAATTGTTTTTGAAATAGAGCTTGAAACAATTTCATTTCAAAGTTAAACACAAATGTTTATAAAGTAAAATTTAAAACAAAAGATTTTGTTTCCAAAACAAGATTTTTAAATAAACTTTCACAGTAAACGTTTGCAGTTTGAAAACATTTATTAAGAGAAAAAAAATTAAAACCAAAACTTAAATATAGCAAACCAATATTTTTAAACATAATTTTAAAATATTGTTCTTAAATTAAAAACAATTAAATTAAACCGCCATTTTTTCGATGCCATTTTTTGAATTCCTTCATTTCTTGGGTGTCAGATTCGTAATCAGCGACTCCTGGGACCCCTCGAATACCAAATTTTAACTCCATTCGATGAAGTTTGCGTTTTATTGCGGCTTAAAATAATGAATATTTAAAGTAATAAATAATTGGTTTTAATTTTATTTAATGTTCAATATTTGTAAAACCAATTGAAAAATACATTAAACACTTAAATATAAAATCAGTTTCTACTGCATATAATGTTTTAATGCAGTCTCAAAAAGCTACGTATTTTTTGTTATTGCAAGAAATAATAAGAGAAATTTATAAAAAAATAAAAGAGCTTATAGTTGATAATTAAACACGCTTGATTTAAATTTTATTTTGTAGAAACGCAAATGCGTTAAATTTCTATTTCAAAATTTTATGTTTAATTTTAAAGTATGTTTTTATTCTCAGTGTATGTTAAACACTAACAAAAAAAAACCTTAAAATCTTATAGGCACGGTGAATTTATATTCACCAAATTTAATTTGATTCGAAATAAATAACACTCATACGTCACGATGCACTTTCGTATAAAATAAAAATCTTTAAACGAACTTGTGCTAATAAATTCACCGTGCAAGTAAACCCACAAATATGATTTTTTTTACAATTTTACGTAGACTATGAAACTCAATGATGCCAGGATAAAAAAACCATTAAATACTTATGAGTTTGGCCTCAAAAACCACAAAAAACTCTTAAAATTTGACACAATCTGACAAATTGTTTTGCCTATTCGAAAGCTTCAAATTTATGGCACATCAAAAAAAGTTTTTATTGCTCATCAATGCACAAACTTCAGTTAATTTCTTTTAGTTTAGTGAAAATGTCTATAGAATCGATCAATTTTATGATGTCCGAAAGTTTTTATCTTAATTTGAGATTTCCATAAACTTTCAACAAGTGTTAAAAAAACACTTCACAAGAAAGTTTTTCAAAAACACATTGAACACCATAAATAAAAGCGCAATAAGGTCAACCAGTAGCAAAAGTTTAAATAAAAAAAAAAATATGAAGAGCTACGCAACATTAAAGTAAAAAATAAATATATGTGTGTATATAAAAAAAGAAACTACCCTACTCTAAGGAATTGTATCCTAAGCAACCACGAAGATTAGTTGAAAAACTTTGCAACAAACTTTTTGCGGATTCTGAAGTAGAAGCAAAAGTGAAAGATTTGGTTGAAAATTATAGAAGTTGCGGCAAAATCCTTAATGGCAGGACATTCAATGCAGTCCCTTTAATGCTATAGCATGAGTGCCATGGGCTTGTTGTTGAAGACCGCAAAATATGTCCAGAAAAACTTCTTATTTAGCTGTTACAATTACAAAGAAAGTTCAATGAAGCATATAAAAAATAGTTGCCATAATTATAGCAGCAGCAGTGTTGCCAAATGCAATTTATAGTTATGGAGATTGCAAGAAAAATACCTTCAAGGCGTCTTTTTTAAGTGCAGCTGTAGTCAGTTTTTTTATCGTTGTAATAACTTAAAGTTCTAAGGCTTTTTAAATGCTTTTGAAATGCTCTTAATATAAAAAAAAAATTTAAAAATTTTTTCATAATTTCAAGTGAATTTTTAAATAAGCTTAGCTCATGAGTTTTTAAACCTAAACTTTTCTCTTTTTTTATTTTTTCAGTGATACGTGAATTAATCTGACGCATTTATAAAAGTTTTTCGTTGAAAATATTTTGCTGCATTACAAATTAATATCCATAAAAATTATATTGAACTCCAACTTCGTTCACATCGAAGTTATGCGAAACACGTGTTCGATTTTATTGATGCTTGCGTGTTTAAAACTATTAAGTCTTAAATTTATACCACAACCAATCTTAAAACACATATTTGTTTTTTTTATCATTTTAGTAAGCTTTTAGCCTTTATTCTTTTAGAAGTAAATTGTTTTTTCTTCCATTTAGCGTGTAATTTATTTGAGGTTACTTTTTATTTATACAATATGCTTGGCAATTTAAACCAATTTATTTACTGCTTTGTAGGCTTTGTTGTAGTAAAGCTATTTTTGTGTGCTTACGAGGGTGGTTTGAAAAGTTTCCGACTTTAACTCGTCAACAAAAGTTAAAGAATGCCGTTGCGCATCTTTGGACAGGTACTCACAAAAATTTCAGTCATTTGAAAATGTTCGCTTTGATGTAATTCAATTTTGTTGTCCAAAATAGACACACGTCAACTCATCGAAACTGAACAAAACGGTTTGACGAAAAAGCTGAACTTTTAAGGTCCAACCAAGTTATGCTTAAGCAAACAAAAGTCTCAGAGAAAAGTTGACGAAAAGTATGATTAAAGGTCTCTGCCCACTTGCGGCACGTAACGAAACGACACGAAACTACAAAATTTAACTACCATGTGTTCTTATGTATACATGCTCACTAAGCGATAATGAAACGGCAACGACTGTTGACGCCGACGAAAAAGCCGGTGGAGATCGTTTCAAAGAATTCTGACCGGCTTGTCGTTCTCTTTGTTTACAAAAATTACAATGGATTCCAACAATTTATTGTGCAAAGTAAAAATTCGACATCGATATGTCGTTTTTAAAGCATAAAATCAATCTTAAATCTATGATTTTATCAGTTTTCTACATCGTCATCTAATAGAAAAGCTATTTAAGCTAATTGTGTACTAGAGAATTCTGCGCTTATTGTTTTGTTTAATTAAAATTTTTGTTGCCGTTTCGTTAAGTGTGCATTGAACATTACGTTGCCTTTTCGAAGCCGGTTTACAGTCGTTTCGTTACGCGCCGTAAGTGGGCAGAGACCTTTAGTAGAAAAGTTGCCCAAGTTGGCAGATTTCATGCTTAACAAAATGTCAAACGTTTGCAACATCTTGACAAAAATATAATAAAAAAGTTAAAAAGTTCTTTGAAAAATTTATTGAAGCAGTGCCTGTCATCTTTTTCATATATGTCTTTATGTTTTTAGCAATTTTTTATGAGTTTATCAACAAAATTGGGATCTGCATACGTACGTATTTTTTTCAATTGACAGATAAAAAAAAATTGTATAGATATATATGTTAGAAAGGGTTGCCATCAGCTAACACAAAAAACATGTTCATTGTGCTGCTTGGCTTGTAAGCTATGGCAAACGCAAAATTTATTAGCAAAAATATACACATTTTCCATGGTTTGCTTAAATACAAAAAAAAAAAACAATAATTTTCACTGAAAAATTTGGCATACAAATAATAAAATTTTAATTAAACACATTCTCTATACTGTTAGCAACCCTCATGGCAGAATAATCAGGTAGATGCAATTCGGAGAGCAAAAAACGAGAGAGCAAAACATTGGCATAGCTATAATGTCACTATTGACAATTTATGTTTATTCATCCAGCCATAGGGATGTATAATTTTTTTTTAACCGTATACATCAATTGAGTTCCCAGATTTTATGTATGAACATACAAAAAAACTAAACAAAAATCTTAAAAATTTTTAAGATATTATACATAATTAATTGTTGTTTGGCCTTCAATGAAGCAAATGAAAGTTTACTTTTAATATAATTTTCATTCGACTACTTATTTCGATTGTGTAGTAACCAATTAATTTGTGTAGCTATGTACTGCTGATTTAAACTGTCAAAATATATTTTGACAAATCCAATTGCTGTTGGAAATCATAAAATTTATTTAATGAAATCGACGATTGTTTGCTAATTTTATCGTGCTGGAACGGTAGCCAGAAAATCCATTGTCAAAACTGAATAAATAAGTAAGTAAAAATTGATAACATTTTCAAAACAGCTCATTTTGGCGTTATAATTACGCCTTTGCTATTGTTTTGTTGTTGGAGAGAGCGAATTTCTAGTGCATCTACCTAGTTATTCTGCCATGGCAACCCTATTCTGCTTAGCAAGCTACGATGTCAAGCGCTCTCTCTCAAGTTACAAAAAGTAAACGAAAGTTGAAAAAGTGAACGAAAGGAATGCTTAGACAAATCTTGGGCGACTTCATATATTGCTGTATAAGTTCGTGCTTTTGTTCTCAAACTTTTGTTTGCTTACGCATAACTTGGTTGGGCCTTTAGCGTCTCAACTCGTCAAAAACAGCTGTTCAAAGTGTGCGACATTTTTTTCACTCCTAGTTCACAAATTTTTGTTTAATAACTAACAATTATATTTGCACATCAATTGATAACTAAAGGACCTTCTGTTCGCAATTGATCAGCTGTTTCAGACGAGTTGGGCAAATCGTTTCATTTTGGGTTAAATGATAAAACAGATGAAATGATTGCAGACATTCGGCAAGTTGCAATCATTTCGTCTATTTTGGTCGGGCCTTGAGTCGATGAGAGTGTTTTTGTCGAGCTGTCATTAAATATTTGTTTTTGAAAAGCAGAATCAAAGATGAATTGGATGCTGAGTATAGGGACTCTGCACCATCATTTACCACCGAGAACTTTTGGGCAAATGAATTAAAACGCGGCCGTACCAGCTTGGGGGTCGATTAACATCCGGGACGTTCTAAAACTGCAACCGCTGATGATAACATCGCTAAAGTTTACTAAATGGGGCTAAACAACCGTCGAATTAAGCAAATGAAAAAATTACACGAGCGTCTGCAAAAATCATTATTACCATCATCACACGCTAGTCAGTTTACATCATCTCTTTGGCTCCATCTGAACTGCCTGTGAGTACCGGCTCTGTTGACTCAATAAATGGGTGCTCTAGCTTGGAAAGGCCTTGCAACAATATGGCACCTAGATTGGCTGCGAACCATCCAATTCCGTCAATTTAATTAGCTTAATTGTGCTTAATTTAGTTATATCGCTTCTGTGGTCAGTGATCACCAATAAATTCAGCATGTATCATCGGAAATACAACCTGCTGCTACCAGTCTTCCGTCTCGAACCTCTGCACTGCCGGTTTCCTCTAGCATGGAAATATCTTGCAACAATATAGCACCTAGATTGGCTGCAAACCATCAAATTCTTTCATTTGAGATATATTCGACTAATATCGCTTCAGTTATCGCTTCAGCGCTCATCATCAAATTCGCTCATCAACAAAAAAAATGAAGTGCCTGCATTATAACCTGCTGCTATCAGTTTTTCGTCTCAATCCTCTGCGCAACCTGTTGCCAACCCGGTCGTTGTGCAAAAACCGCTACGCAAGTCTATCTTCATCTTCAGATTGGCTGCATCTACGTCAGTGAATGATGCCATGTCATTTGTAACTTAAAAAATTCCACCATCAGCACCTATCATCTGCTATAAATTTCTGCCAACGCTGCTCGTGAGATATCATCCTTCAAACTATGAGTTGATAATTTGGACTTCACATCTATACTATCGGCTAGTTTTTGGCCACCTGGCACAATGCTATATGAATCATACCTCGACCAAGACATGGGATACCTTCTCGTAGCTCAGTGCTCAACACGACTTCTACTCCAAAAAACTGACAGGATCTAGTCATAGGTATTGTTTACATCATCAGAATATTGGTGGCCTGAGCACTAAATTTATAAAGTTTTTGTATCTTCTTGTGGCTTAGATTATGATATAATAATTTTTACAGAAACTTGGCTGACTGACAGTCATCTCACTATAAAAATATTTAATGGCTCTTCGTATAATGTGTTCCGTAAGAATCTCTGTTCTTTAACTTCAGGGCTTTCCGTGGGGGTGGAGTTCTAATTGCGATAAAAAACTCATTCTCATGTAACCAGTTAGTGCCTCCTCATAATAATGCTGCTCTGCTGGCTGTCTTTGACATTATTCAGGTTATCATTATACTCTTTGTGGATCGTGCAGTTGAACTTTTTATTATTGCGAGTTATATTCCACCAAGGATGAAAACGGAAATCTAGTGACAGATGTCCAGAGTACACTGACGTTATGGAGGGAACACTTCTCTAAGCTTCTAAATGGCGACGCTGACGATGATATTCCGGAAACCCCAATTTTGGATGACAGCGTTGAGGTTCCGCTGCCCGACTATGATGAAGTTCTGACAGCTATAGCTCGGCTTAAAAATAACAAAGCCGAGCTGTTTAAGAACGGAGGCGAAGCTCTACTTAAATGCATTCACGAGCTTCTATGCAGAATATGGTCGGAAGAATGCATTCCGAACGATTGGAATCTCAGTGTGCTCTGCCCAATCCACAAGAAAGGCGATCCCACTATCTGTGCCAATTACCGTGGGATAAGCCTTCTTAATATCGCATATAAGGTCCTGTCGAGCGTTTTATGTGAAAGATTGAAGCCCATTGTAAACGAACTGATCGGACCTTATCAGTGTGGCTTCAGACCTGGAAAGGCCACCATTCACCAACAAACCTTGGAGAAGACTCAAGAAAAACAAGTCGACACCCAACATCTTTTGTCGACTACAAAGCCGCCTTCGACAGCCCAATAAGGAAGCACCTGTACTCCACCATGTCTGAATTTGGTATTCCTGCAAAACTAATACGACTTTGCAGGATGACACTGAGCAACACCAGCAGTGCAGTTAAAATCGGGGAGGACCTCTCCCCACCATTTATTACCAAACGAGGTTAAAGAAAAGGTGATTCCTTATCGTGCGACTTTTTCAAGCTAATGATGGAAAAGATCATCCTAGCTGCTGATCTGAGACGTAGTGGCACAATATTCTACAAGAGTGTTATGCTGCTTGCGTATGCTGATGACATAGATATCATTGGCCATAATACGCGCGAAGTCAGTGCAGCATTTTCAGATTAGAAAAAGAGTCAAGTCCAATGGGTCTGTCAGTGAATGCAGATAAGACGAAATACTTAGTGTCAACAAACAAACAGTCCCAGCGTCTTGGAACCCACGTTACCGTTGACAATACCTCCTTCGAGGTTGTGAAGAACTTCGTTTATCTGGGATCCAGCATTAATTCAACCAACGACATCAGCATTGAGATCAAACGAAGAATAACTTTTGCCAACAGGTGTTACTTTGGGCTCAGTAGGCAATTGAGAATCAGAGCCCTCTCTCGACGAACGAAAATCACGCTCTATAAATCGCTCATCATGCCCGTCCTACTTTACGCATCACAAACATGGACGCTGAGCAGTTTAGATGAAAAGACTTTAGGAGCATTCGAGAGAAAGATTCTTCGTAAGATAAGAGGACAACCTGACGAAGCTTGGAATTTCCAACTGGCGCCAGCAAGCGAAAGACAGAAATGGCTGGCGCAAATTCTTAGATGAGGCCAAGACCAACATACGGTTGTAGCGCCAACTAAGTAAGTAAGTAAGTATATTCCACCTAGAAGCTCCCAGGAACTCTACAATGCTCAAGTCGAAAACTGCCGTTTCATTCTTGATAATCTTTAAAATTTTCAACATGTAATTTTTGATGGGGATTTTAACCGAGGGAATATTATTTGGAATCCTGACCTTGATGAATCTTACCTTGATAACCTTTTAGTTGACTTTTTCAGTGGTCACGACTTTGCCCAAATAAATGATATTTCCAATGATCTTAATCGAACTCTCGATCTTGTTTTTCTTAAGATAAAAATACTAAGGATACTAATCGTAGTTGCGATGCTGTGGATGTAAATGATCTAAATAAAAGATTCATCAATATTCCAATGCCTGCAGCCAAGGACAATGTCTACACTAACGCATTTGGAAGCCTCGGTCATAATGTTCTCTTTTCGTTTCAGTGCGTTAGTCAATGTGATGTTCTCCAGAGTATTTTAGCGATTAAATCGAATGCTGCTGGTTTTGATGATGCTCACCCAGCATTTTTTAAATTCTTCTTCCCATACTTTTACCTTATATCACCCACATTTTTAACACAATCCTAACCACCTCAACTTTTCCCATTAGCTGGAAGGTAGCTAAAATTATACCTGTTTCGAAAAATTGCAACGAACTACGTCCGATTGCTATATTACCATAGCAAGGCTCTGGAGCTCCTACTTTATCAACAAATTTATCAATTTGTTCTTGATAATATACTGCTCCGCAACAGACAGTCAGGCTTTTGAGCTCAGCGAGGCTGTGTAACAGCACTTATAGATGTTATTGAAGATATCCGTTCGGCACTAGATGTTAATAAGGTTAGCTTTTTAATCTTATTGAACCATACGAAGGCTTTTGATACCGTTGATCATAACATTCTCTATACAAAACTCGCAAATTTATTTAACTTTTCATCTACTGCATCTAATTTAATGCGGTCTTATTTATCTAACAAATCACAAGCCGTAAGTGTAAATTCTCTAACTTCCACACTTCTACCAGTCTCACGTGGTGTTCCTTAAGAATCAATCCTTGGGCCACTCCTGAATACGATGTGCAGTTGTATGCAAGCTGTTGTCGAGATTCTGTATCAAATTAATGTGATCTAACATTAATATCGATCAAAGTCCCATTACCAGATGGGCCGGGGAGAATGATTTGAACCTTAACCCAAATAAGTCGAAATGCTTAGTTATTACAAAAAGAATAATATACATTGCAAATTTTCTAAATAAAAGGTGTTTTTTATAGAGTGATACAACTTTGAGTTGGCATCACTGCTTTATTTGACCACCCATTTAAGAGCTGATAGTTGCTTTTCGTTTAGTTTACTTTGACATTTTATTATGGATCCACTTACACCAGAGCAACGCGTGCAAATTGTGAAAATTTTTAATCAAAATAATGGTTCTGTTCGTTAAACTTATCGTGCACTTCGTCCATAATCGTCCTTCAGAGCTGCTAATTCGAAGAACAATAGATCGTTTTCGGACCACATTTACTGTTACTGATAATGTGCATCCCTGTAGCAGCTGTACAGGAAAGCATTGAAGATGATCCTAATCAATCAATTCGTCGCCGTTCTCAGCAACTGGGGTTGTGTCCTTCCACTTTATGGAAGATTTTATGAAAAGATCTTGGCTTAAAACCTTTCAAAATTCAACTTGTGCAGGAATTAAAGCCAAATGACCATCGTGTGCGCCGCCAATTCGGCGAATGGGCTGAAGCACAAATTGATATTGATTTTGAATTTCCATGGAAAATTTTATTTTCCGATGAAGCCCATTTTTGCTTGAATGGGTACGTAAATAAACAGAATTGTCGTATTTGGAGTGAGAAGAATCCACAAGCTTTTGTCGAAACACCATTACATCCACAGAAAATTACTGCTTGGTGCGCTTTATGGGCTGGCGGAGTCTTTGGCCCATATGTCTTAAAAAACGCTGATGGTCAGAATGTTACTGTCAATGGTGAACGGTAAAGGAACATGATTCGAAGTTTTTTCGTACCTCAATTAGCTGGCATTAAACTTGCTGATATGTGGTTCCAACAGGACGGAGACA
The DNA here is from genome assembly GCA_963920525.1 of Dichetophora obliterata. Lineage (NCBI taxonomy): Eukaryota > Metazoa > Arthropoda > Insecta > Diptera > Sciomyzidae > Dichetophora > Dichetophora obliterata. The sequence goes on along the minus strand of OY986437.1, from coordinate 211,532,635 downwards.
CATGTCACACAGCGGTCGCTACAATTGATTTACTCAAGGAAACTTTTGACGAAAAAATAATTTCACGAAATGGCCCAATTAATTGGCCCCCAAGATCGTTTGATTTAACCCCATTGGATTATTTTCTTTAGAGTTATGTAAAGTCACTTGTCTACGTCGATAAACCACAAACAATTGAACGCCTGGAAATCAACATTCGCAGAGTTATCGGCGAGATACGGCCGCAAATGCTACGAAAAGTTTGTGAAAATTGGTGTTCCAGATTGCGCCTTGTACCCGCCAGCCGTGACAGCCACATGGCCAAAATCATAATTAAACATTAATGTCATAAAATTTTCTATCCAATAAAGCCCGTTTCATTGATATTAAAAATATATTACTATGTTTTATTATGATTTAAACTTGTATTACTCTATAAAAAACACCCTTTACACTACTAAACAACTGCCCAATACAATTTGTAAATTCTGCTAAAAATCTTGGGACTATTTTCAATCGTACCTTAACTTGGAATTTTGAGTACTGTTTGAAGAACAATATATGGCATGTTGCGTGTACTGTGAATCACTCAATTCTTCATTCCATTACGAATTAGGTTACTTCTAGCTAAGACTTATCTTCTCCCTACTCTCCTCTACGGATGTGAGTTTTTTGCTTATTGCGATGCTGCTTGCACAGCAAAACTAAATGTGCTTTTCAACAATATCGCAATATAATTTTTTGGGTTGAAATCTAAGAACAGTGTTTCACATTATTCTCTTCGCATATGCAATATGTCCTTTATAAATATTCTTAAATTCCGCACTTTGCTGCTGCTGCACAAAGTTATATTCTCTGGTGAGCCTGTCTATATGATTGAAAGACTTATATTCCCTCTTCAAACTGACTTGATCTAAAAAGCTCACAATTATTAAATTCATGTAAATTGTTTTTCATTATAAGCTAATTCAGTATATGAAGAGCTAATACTATAATCATAAGGTTTCTGTGTTGAATCTTGTTGTACTAGCTTGTCGAAATTAAACAAAATGCAAATACAATACAAATACAAAGAATTTGATTTTTCTTTAGAATCTCCTATCTCACCTTTGTTCCATGGTACCTACCATCACAAACCTGTTTTAATTGAATTTCCATCTTATCAATACCAAAAAGTGGTAAGTAATGAGAAATTCTCGTTAAATTTTAAAAATGCGGATTTTAATGCAATGAATGTGATGTTGTCTCCAATCTCGTGGAATTCTGCCCTTTAGAACACAGACCTATCGGTTGCATATAAAAATTTTTTATCCATCTTAAATGTTACGGTGAATAGATTTGTCACTCGCCCAAAGATCTCTAAAAATAGCAACCCTCTTTGGTTTAATAAAAGACTTACTTACCTTAAGAATAGCAAAAAAATGCTTCTAAAAATTATAGATGCAGTAATTCTAATAGCGATCTGAAGTCCATTTACTTGTACCTGCAGCTTCAATTTGTACTATTAATGAATTTCTTTATAACTTCTACATTAGCTCTACTGAACCATCAAGCAAAATAGCAAATATTTTTGAACGTTTATAAACAATAAAAAAAAACAAGTGGTCTACCTAATTTTATGTGTTATTTTGGGTCCTCCTCTGATAGTCTATCTGTAATTTTCTTCCGATTATTTTAAATCAGTCTACTCTCCCGTTAATAATTCTAATCCGGAGAATCCTTGTATCTCTCTCGATTATATCCGTTATCTAGGCGACCTATTATTTTCCCTGTCTGACATTAAATCCGTTCTATCGAACCTCAAAAATAGTTCGTCTGCGGTTCCAAACGGTTTGGCCCTAATTGTTTCAAAGAATTGTTCATCTTAGGCTAATGCCTATCCTCTTTTTATAATTTTTAATAAATCAGTTTCTGAGGGATACTTTATTAATTGTTGGAAAGTATCTTATATTGTTCCGATCTATATATCTGGTGCAAAACAAAATGTTTAAAACTATAGACCAATCTCTAAGCTATTGTGTATCTCTAAAGTCTTGGATAAAATCGTGTACGATAAGTTATCGTTGCATGTCAAGAAACATAATGTAACCTGTCCAGCATGGATTCTTAACAGGTAAATTAAGAAGATTCTTAACCACCTCCAACTTAAACCTTTTTTGTAATCATGTGATTCGTCGCTACATCTGGGGTACCGCAAGGTAGTAACCTTGATCCTCTATTGTTCCTGCTTTTTATTAATGACCTTCCAGCAGAATTTAAATATTCTTTGTGTCTCTTATTCGCTGATGACCTCAAACTTTTCCGTTCAATAAATTCTTTTGCCGATATTAATCTTCTTCAGAATGATATTTTATCTTTGCATGGTGGCAATGCCTTTAATTTTCTAGAGCTTCTTTTTCATTGCCTTTAATTAATAACTATTCAATATACTCTTGTCAACTAGAGAGAGTTTTTTGTAAGAAAGACCTTGGTATTTTGTCTCCAGAAACTCCAGGTGCCGAATACAATCCATTATTTTTGTTAGCGACTTGGAAGACCATCATATTCAAGACCCTACGCTTCATGCAATGCTGGACTTTATTTCACCATCTCGGCATCTTCGAAGTCAATTTAGTTTTCGTGTTCCCTTCCACAGATGTGTTTATGTTCGGCACAAAGCAATCACTCGTTGCATTTACCACCACCAACTACAACTTTTTCGTAGTAAATTGTTGTGTTTTAAAGTTATTTTGATTAGAAGTATGGAAAAAAAGGTAAAAGCGTAGTACCAAGGCCTGGCCACGATTCGAACCCGGGACCCCTGGTTGACAGTCAAGCGCGCTACCACTAGAATAATGTGGTCATTAACCACAACTGGTGGCTTAACCACTAGTTAACTTTGACTGTGAAACTCAAATCTGTTAGTTAACCTCTGGTCAATGGCTAACTTGAAACTGGTCCTAAGAGCAGTGAGTTGAGCCAATATATAGAATGGGCAAAGGAAAAGGAATTGTCTAAACTTTATAAAACTTTTCATTTTAGATTTGAGGTCGCTCATTTAAAAAAATGAAAAAGGTTTCCATTTCCTTGACCCTTACATTATTTTACAATCTGAGTTTAAAACATCAATTGACAGATCTTTGTAAAAAAGTGATATAGTTAGCTGGGACCTCACACTTCCCAGCAGCAAAAACGGATATCGTTGCTTTGAAAATCACATTAACATCGATGCCAAAGTGCTTCTTAAAGCAGCTTTGAGGTATCTGTGGTGGGAATTTAATATTTTTGATACTTTTTAAAAATTTTGGAAGCTTGTAAGAATCAAACCAAAAAAGCCTTTGAAAAAAATGTTGCGAAGAAAATACTTCAATAAATTTTAGCTCTGTGATAAAAAAACTTATAAAAAATGTTGAATAATAAAATTCAAATATGTTATAAATGTTATGAATTACTATAATTACTAAATAAAATGTCCTTTTTATAATTGTGCTTACTTATTCAAAAGGCATTGGGCGCAAATTTATAAACCGATTATATTCCGATTCTTGCAGAAGAATTGTGGTAGCAGTAGTGTTTATTTTGAGATTTTCTTAACTACTTGGAAGCATCAGTAAGCATTTTGTTGTAATTCTTTAGTTGTTTGATAGCAGCAACAATGATTTAATTTAGATTTTTCGGTTGCTTCCTGTCAGCAAAATTGATTGTATTTTGATGATTTTGGTTGTGTGATGATAGCATTTTTGTTGTCTTCACACATTTTTTTTATTTTAGAATGAACTATATTGCCTCCCCCACACCTTCCATGGATGAAAAAAAGCAACTCTTTTGTGTTTTTTATATAGTTTTATTGTATCGCCAGAGCATCTATAGCTTTCGTATGACATACAATGTTAAAAAAATGTTGCGAAGCTACATACAAAAAGGTATCAATGGTTGATAGCAACATAATAAATTTTTGTAATCACCAATAAATAATATTATTATAATGCTTTAAAAAATCCAAGTCTATTTGTCCAAATCCTTAAAGGTATAGAAGCTGCCGTGTAAAGCTTTTTGGGAACAGTACCAGTACAGCACATAATTAAGAACGACCACCACTTGCCAGAGGTTCTCAATCGGATTGAGATCTGGACTACAGGATGGCCAATCTAAAACATTCATCATATTGTCTGTTCTTCGTGTGATCAGTAGTATGTTTTGGATAATTATCCTGTTGTAGTATCCAACAGACGGGTAAGTTTTCATCTGCATATGGTATAAAATATTTCTGCAAGATATCAGTGTATTGGAACTTGTCTATACAACCCTCAATTTTTTCTAGCAGGCCAACGCCGTGCCATGACGTACAACCCCATACCATTATGTTACCTCCGCCGCACTTAAGTTATAGGAAGAGGTGTATCTTGGGTTAAACTTAGTTTGTATTGGGCGCCTAACGTATGATCTGCCATCTGACCATACACAATTAATCTTTGTTTCGTCAGTAAATAATATCTTCTTCCAATCCTGATTGGTCCAATGGTCGTAATGTCTAGCAAAATTAATAATGTTTTTGCGATTCTGCTTGAAAACTAAAGGGGTCTTCGTGCAAACACTTCCAAACAGACCAACTTGGACGAATTGTAGTAGAAATTGCGGTAAAAATAGTAGTACAAACAGTAATAGAAAATAGTAGTTGAAAATAGTGGTACAAATAGTAGTAGAAAAGTAGTAGGAAAAAGCAGTAGGAAAAAGTAGTAGAAATGTATATGTCATAGTTTACTATTATACCAAACCCATCACCCAATACCATAATCATATTAGATCACATCACCTAAATATATCATCATTACACATGTAGTAAAAAAACAGTTGCAGAAATAGTAAAAAATAAGATTCCAAAAATAGTAGTAGAAATATTAGTAGAAAATAGTAGTTAAAATTGTACATAGTAAAAAATACAACAAATACATAGTTGTAAAAATAGTAGTAGAAAATAGCAGTCTAAATATCATACCCCACACGATCTTAAGGCTATTCCATTAAACCATAAGTCCATAAGATCCTACCTATCATTATTCCGTATTATAATACCATGCCATCATATCACACCCTCAGAACATTTATTTCATACAGAGTAGGAAATAGTGGTGAAAACAGAAGTAGAAAAAGTATAAACTTTAATATAAAACTCTGAATCATATCTTAAACATATTTTGCATGTTTGCTTTTGATTTGACCTATTTGTATTTTCTGTTGGTTTTTCTTATTTGCATTTCCTCTTTCTTAAGCTTTTTTTTTTCTTTTGCATAATTGCTTTTTCTTCTTCTTTGCTCGTTTACCTGTTATCTTTTGCTTTTGATCATTTGCTTTAGCTTGTTTGGTTCTTCTTTTGCTCATTTGATTTTGCTTGTTTGCAAATATAAGCAGTTGCTTATATTTTTGCTCAATATCTTTTGCTTTTGTTTTTGCTTTTGACAATTTGCTTTTACTTTTAATTTTGCTCATTTAGTTTTGTTCCCTTTTCTGCTTTTACTTTTGCAATCGCTGTTTTTTTTTATTAAATTTTTTATTTGTTTTTGTTTTTATTTCCGTCTTTGATTTTTTTACTTCGGTGGCCTTATCACCAACCTATACTGTGGAACAATAACATTAACCATAGTGCCATGCAACTTTTTCATGCATCGATTGTAACGCTATCTGTTGTATGTCGCCCAATAGGTTGTACGTGGCAACCTCCATGACGCATCGCTTGTTCACCGCGGTGGCAACACCGCTGGTTGGGTTTAATGGACGACCGGGTGGCACGCTTGCTTTGCCACAGCATTAACTCGCCGGATATATAGGTTCGGTTTGGTGTCCATGTCACCCTGTAAACTGCGTACAATAAAAAAATCGTGCCTAGGTTTTGCACTGACCGAAATAGTAGTAGAGAACTGGAAGGAAGATAGGTATAAGAGGGAGTAAATACAAAGAAATCGAAAAGAAGAAGAGAAAACAACAACACAGTTTTGCTGGTTCAAAAGAACAGATGTTGTCCTTGGGCTGGCCCACCCCAAATCAGTATCAAAAAGATACTGAACCGTGATATCCCGTGAGCCGGTATTCGAGGATATCCCTTACATGACCTTGCCTTGACCTTATGCACGAAACACCACCTTATTGGAAGTTCTACACAGTCATGTTTGAACTAACACAATTAAACAATACAAGTTTTACAAGATATTAACATAAATACATTTATTTAAAGTTCCACTTACTATTTAATGATTGTTAATTAATTGTTAAGTAATAATTGAAATTAAGTTAGAATATAAAGCGAATAAACAAAAATGGTTATAGGATAATATAACTCTATCGAAAGCAAAAACTTACATCAGAGAAGATTGGTTATTTGAGTAGTACTTATATTTATATATTCACATTTAATTACATGATAAATAAAATCCAATTCTGTTTTAGAATGCCAAAACAATATTTTTATAAAGAGCAGAGAAGTCTTAATTAATTAAATCGTTGAAAAAAAAGGGAATAAAAACTGTTATTACACATTTCATATCCACCCTTGACAATTATTACACAAAAATGATTCACCTCTTTCACTAAACGATTCTTCAAAAGTTCTGCCTTAATACGGCACGCAAGATTTTAAACATACAACATAAAACACATAGAAATTTGGTACCAACTTTTTACGTGCTACAAACATAGAAGACAACTGGTTTACATTTATCACGAGAGAAAGTGAAGATTCGCTGGAAAAGGGAAACAAGAAAGAAACAAGTTAAATTTTCTTAAAAATTATTAAAAAGCATAAGAGGACATAGTTTTACATTTTTCCTTTTTTTCTTTGCTGTTGACCAAAAAAAATTATAATATAAAGGTAGAATATAAATTTTGTAACCTGAGTGGGAACTTCCGTTTTGACTTCGTCAGTGTACAGACGTAAATTCTGCTCTGTTCTGACATTTTTTATATGCTAAAAAGCAAAAGTTTCTATACACTCAAAGTATAGTAATTAACATTAAAATAAATAAAGTAAATTAAAAATTGTTATTTGTATTCTATAAAAAATAGCATCCAACTGCTGATGCTTTGTCGGTGGAGGCGGTAAAGTTGGATTACTTCTTGCAGCATACGTAGAGCTGCAGGCTATTTGCTGCCATTTTGTGTTGATGGAATTCTGCCAAAGACTAGTGGCGAGTAAAGAGGTGCCGTTTGGCGCCGCTGAAGAGCGTTCTAGCTGCTGAGGTCTGCCGTCCCTTCTTAAAATAATGTGATGAACATTATAAGAAGAAAGTCGGCAAAGAAGGTATATGCCAAGATGAAGTCGATGAATCCGGTATTCGGAAACAGTCCGCGAAAAACCGAGGCAGCGCTTCAACTGGTGGCACTATCGAACCGTGCTACGCCAAAAAAGAAAAATGCAGAACACAACAGTGTTCAAGATAATTATGTTGCTAGTGAAGGCAACGCAGATAATTTGATGTCTGACAGCATGGAAATCGCCCAAGCAGTAGAGGATGATTGGCATAAAGTGCTCAAGAGGTCCCGACTCTCTATTTCAAGGAGTGGATCCTTAGAAAATCTGCAGGCACCCGCAAAAAAAAGAGAAGATAATCGCTTTACTATCTTCAACGACGTGACCTTTAAGCATAAAGGCGACACCAGGGAGATGGTTAAGGAACCATTTACTCTGAACTAAACGAATTCGGTTGCAGCTGATGAACAGGCAGGAAAAGTTACAGACAATGGTGGAGTTACCAAGCCAAATGTAAGGATCAACCAAGTTAAAAGGGGTAAGTTCTGTCCACCTATATTTTTAAAGAATATTGACGTGAGGCAACTCGTTAAAGAGCTTAAAAATAAAAATGTGAATTTCAAAGTTGTTGACTCAGGGGCCAGGAGTAAGATTTTCGTTGAGGATAGGGAGATCCATCGAGCTCTGCTTGAGAGACTCCGGGAAAGTCCGGGCATACAGGCGTATTCATTTACAGCCAAAGAAGATCGGAACGTAAAGTTAATTTTGAGAGGCCTCTCGTCTGCTTGGGAGGAAGTGAAGTGCTAGAGGAGCTACTTTCTCTATTTCCTGATGGAATAGAGAAGGTAAGTAACCTCACTATGAATCGTTCTCAGAATGAAAAAATAAAATATGACCTGTTTTTGGTAAGCCTGCCCCCGGGTAAGTTACCAACAGAAATTCTTAAAGTAAAGTTTCTCTTTAATACTCAAGTTCAATGGGAAAGACCAAGGGGAGGGTCTGGTCTGATTCAATGTAGAAGATGTCAACAGTTTGGCCACATGGCAAAAAATTGTGCTTGCGACTTCAAGTGTGTCAAATGCAACAAAGACCATCCTCCAGGAGAATGTAGCACTACTAAAGAGTCTGGTCTGAAGCCGTTCTGTGTGAACTGCGGGGGGGACCATCCTGCCAGTTATCGTGGCTGCGAAAGTTTCAAAGAGTATTCTAAATATAGAAAAAAAAATCTGCAGAAGATTAAAGAAGCTTCTAAACGGAAAAAGGAGGAGGTTTTTTATACAACAAAAGCGCCTCCACCTCTTACTGTATCTTATGCCAGCCACTTTAAGGGGCAGGATGGTCCCTCTTTGATTCCACAGAGTGCAAGCAGGGCCAAAAATAATGTATTGACTGATTTTTTTGAATTATCTAAAGACTTATTTGGCATAAGTGTCCAAGGATTATTGGGTAAAATTGAAGGTTTCATGAGGAATGTTAATAGTTTCTCTTCGATTCAAGAGAAAAGAATGGCATACTTAGATTTGCTAAACCAAGTTCTGTTAAACGATAACTGATGACGATGAGATTCTTAACATTCAACTTTGATCCTTTGTTAGAGGGCAGTAGAAGGATTGAATTGCAAAAAATTCTAAAAGCTAATAACTGTGACATCCCAATGAAAAGAGTATATAAAGAGGCTAACGTCATACAAACTTTTAATTACGCTACAGCATTAATGAAAAAATTTATTAATAATATGATGAATCCTGAGAACGAGGTAATAAAAGAGATTTATAGCACTCAGTCGGAGGTTTCTTGGCTGGCTCATTGCTACCAATCCTCTATAGGAATAATCCTGGAAGATTTAGAGACTGGCTTGGATGGTTCTCCCTTGCCTTATTTCCTAAAAGTCACAGCGGGCCATAATAGAGGTTATTTTAAAAAGTGCCATTATTTTGTGTTATTGTACTATTCATTTTGAAACTCTGTTTGGTGGACAGAACATGCTCCTATTTTCTTTATTAATTCTTGTTAGTTTTTCACTGTTTTTAAATATATTTGGTTGATCCCTTTATATGTTATGATCTATTGTTTTTTAACATGAATTAAATGTATTATACTTAAAAATTACTTATTTCTGACAAGAAACAAATTAAAGCTAAGGAAACTTTATTCTAATAATTAATGTTAAAGTTACTAAAGTTTAAATCTAAAGCAATGCATTGTTTTAAATCATATTTATGAACTTTTCATATTAATAAGTAATATGTAATATATAGCTAAAAATATATATGGCCAGTATTATAATAACATATACATTAATTTCAAATCATATTTTTGTTTTGTAACATTAACCCCTTTTTAACCTCTCAAAATTGCGCTATTGTTGTAAATAACTAAAATTCAGTTTGAAATTAAAAAAAGGGGGTCGTAGTAACCATGTTTTACTATTGTAAACAAACTCTTATATATTATTTAGTATGTTATATCATACGTTATCTAAAAATTTTTATTAGTTACATGTAAATGTATTCACCAAATTATTAAAAAAGTCACATTTTTGTATTTTCATATACTGTTCATTATTAATCCATGCAATCGCAACAGTGAAAGAAGAAACGACATTTGTTTTGTATAAATTAGGCTTAGTGGCGCATACATGTTTTTCATTGTAGCGCATACATGTCGTTGTCTCAGTCTTTCTCATGTAAAAATTTTATGATTGTATATATAAGGGACACTCGTCCAACGCAAACGTTTAAAATACTCGTTCGAGCAAGAGTAAAGCTAGTCTATAAGTAAATGTTAGCCATGAGGCGTTCGTTTTTTCAATTGTATTGATAATTATATTATTCATGCTGGCCATACATTTACAGCCACTAAAATATCATCAAATACTGTTTACTAAGTTCATTGTAATATCGTTGTTTAAAGACTCAATAAAGTACTACTACTACTACTACTAACCTGAGTGGTTTTACAAAATGGCCGAAATAACCCTACTTCAACTTCTGACCTGTTTCGTCGTTTTGCCGCTATACGTGTGGTTGTGTAAGTGAACACGCGCTCTTTTTCCACAAAACCTTCGTGGACTTCCTGACGACCTTGACGTTTTGAGGATCACCCCTATTTCAGATTTTATGCTTGGGTTTTCGTGATGGTTGTGGCGACCAAGTCTACCAGACAAGCTCTCTGTAAAAGTCGCCCGTTGAAAAAAATTGATTTACTTGCTGGTGGAAGCGACAGAGTTTGCTATCCATGTGCCTGCGAATGATCCTCCTGCAGGTTGGTACAGCACGAGAAATCGGGCAGTAGCGACCTCGTCTACTACTCACTAGGCACAGACCTTAGTGCAGTCAGTTGTCACGGTGTTGCTTATCACAAGCCGAGGGTAGCCAGAACACCGAAGACGTTAGGCGATGTTTCGACAGACTTTTATTTCTTTGATTATTAATTCTTAGTATTTAATCTTTAATAAAATTTAATCGTTGAATAAAGAGCAGTTGGCGATTAATATTTCCTTTTTTTTTTTTTTTTTGTTCAACGTGTGCTGCCGAGAAAACCAAAAACCGGGAGGAAGTGAAGTCGTTCTTTTTTTTTCTTACTTTTTCCTTAACGTAGATTTCGTAGAAGATCAGCATCCCACAATGTTACATCGGGTGAGTTCGCTTAAATGCTATTATTGTGGTTGCTCAAAATAAGCAGTCGTCTCATTGAAACTGAACGAAACGGTTTGACAAAACGTTTTGTTCCATACGGCAAGTAGCTCACTGCGACAAAACTATTTCTAAATCGTTTTGTTTTTCAAAAGTTCCAGAGCTTCAGCACAAAAAATTTTGTCTTGGCCTCAAAACACGATGAGCGCGCATGCATTTGAATTAGCGTTTAGAAAACAGTTTTGAAACTGCTTCGCCGCAATAAGCTGCGGCCACTAGCTCATCCCACCGTGTGGCATACTCCATGTCGGCACATCGGTGAGAAAAAAAACGAGCGTTCAAACTGTTCATACTTGAGTGTCACACGGTCCTTGGTTTTTGTCTCACGAAGTGTGGGTCATCGCTTTTTATTCATCGATAAGAGTTATCGACAACTCACTCTACCATCGCTTACTGTTTTGTATTAGATCGCTGGTTGTACAAAAACATGGAGCTGTTTGCTGGCAAGTATATTATTTGTTGGCTAATTTATTAAATAAATTTTCCTTGCAGGTGGACGCAACACGATAGTGCATTTACGTTACATTGCAATGCTGCATTAGCGACCTAATGACGACATAATTTTTATTTTTGTCAGAAGGAGTAAGAACCCACCTTTAATATCACTTTATTTAATTTGCGGTTATGCCTATAGTCACCGAGAAAAGTTACATGCAACGTTGTTGCATTTTTGTTGCATAAGGGTGCTGCCGCCGTGAACTTATAACGTCATAAATATTTTTATTCTTTTTATCAAGAGAACAATGAAACGACCTTTGCTTTCGTATAATAATTTGTTTCATGGCACCTATACTCAACGAGTAATTATTTCGTGTAACGATATTGAATTTTGTTGCATAAGTAGCTACATCAGCGACTTGTTGGCGTCGTATTTTTTGTTCAGTTTTGTTGAGAGTCTACATTCTTCATTTTACTTTGATAATATGTACGATAGAGTATATACTAACCGAGCAATAATTCGCTTGTTGCATCTTCGATCTAGAAGCGGATCTCTCCTCAGCGACATGACATCTTCAATTTGTTGATTATTTTTTTGATAAGCGCATAGAAGCAGCCTTTACTGGCGTACGTATAATAATTTTGACCTTAGCACCTATACTCAGAGGGTAATAAATCCATGCACCAATTTTTCATTCATGTTGCATAAGCGTCTCTTACGCGTCCTAATGTACCATAACTTTTATCCTAGCTCTTGTAGTTAGCGGGTTATAATTACGTTTTCAACTCTCAATTTCAACTTTAAGTTGAAAGCTAGAGTCAAATTTTAATCGAGTTCACTTTTAAACATGGCCAATATATTGTGCTTTTAGTTGAATGTTATTTAAAAATGTTTAATAAAATAATAAAATTACTCAACTAAATAATTGATTAATTTAATATTACTTGAAAACAATAAGATATCTTTATTATCTTCCAATCTTTATGAATTGAGCACGATTTAAAAAAAAAATGAAATATGTGCAATTATTGTAAAACTGTTTAAAATAATCATTGCCAACTTACAGGCTAAATATTACATAATTTCAACTGCAAATCATCGCAGTTTTAAAAAATATAAAAAAAATTATAAATATTCCTTCTTTTCCTTAATATTTTTTGACACAACCGTACTAACAAAACTAATAATAAAAATGAAAATAGAATTTGTTTTACTAATTTTATTTTATTTATAGAAACTTTCAAATGCTATTTTTTCAAACAAATTTTTACAAAAAGTAATACTATTCAAAATGTTATTCCTTTTGTCTCTGTAAAAAGGGTCAAATCAAATTTAAAGGAGCAAACAGATTTTAGAAACCTATAATTAAAATAAGAAAAACAAACTAAACAAATTGAAGAAACCGATTTTATTATACATACTTTTCAAAGTTTTTGGGTTATATTTTCATACAAAATAGACCAGTTTTAACAAAAAATAACCATATTAAATGCATCGTCATTTTCTAGTTTATAAAAATGGCCAAATAAATTAATAAAACTAAAAGTGCCTAGTGCGTCAAAGAAAATAATTAAAATTGAGGGAAATCGAAGATACTGATTTGTTTTTTTCGCTCCTCAAATCTTATTTATTTTTATGTTTGAGGGCATTTTTATAGGAGAAAGTAAATTTTTTTACAAAATAATATTCATACAAAAAAAATTTTGTTCAAGTTATTTTCAAGTCCTTGTCAAAACCTCAGATTTTTAAAATTTTAACCTTCTTTCCAAATGAGAAAATAGATACTTTATTTTCTTGAATTTAATACTAGGTAAAATTTCTTATTTAATTATTAATAAAGATATGCACAAAGTTATTTCACATTTGAAGTCACAATTTGATTTTTGACAATTGAGTTACTGATCTAAAATGAGCATACTTTTTTTTTTGAAATAACGACCTTTTAAATTTTGATTTTTTGTGACATTCGAAAAACGCTACGGCTTAATTTAGAAAATAATGGTTATCGTTAACTTAGTCCATAAAATTTGAAGTAACGATTTTAGAAGTCAAGAAATAATTAATTGATTTGTCTCTTTTAGCCAGTTTTCATTAGTTCTCTGATTGATTAACTGCCTATTAAACTTTATGTGCACTTTCAAGGGACAATTAATTCTTTATTTTTGATACGATATGCTTCGATACGATTAGCTTGTTAATGTTTATTTTATTGTCTTTTTCTCGCTTTTAATTGGTATCTCATCTTCAGGGAAATGCACTTTGTGAAATGAGAAAAACTAATTAGCTTTAATTCATATCACATTAAGTTGTCATAATAAAAGCAAATGAGTAAGTCAGATAATCTATATTTGTGCTTTTTCAACTTATACAAGATACGAGTAACCTATTATTGTTTATCTTAACGCCTTATCATAGAGATGTCATATATTATTTTTTATGGCTTTTTTTATAGTAAAGAAAAAAGTATCGCCAAAAGTGGCCTCTAAGCGTATACTTGCATTCAGAGTGCTCCAAAGAATAACCATGTAATAATTATGAATAAAAATAAGAAAAGAGTGTCTTTCTGTCTACCAATATTTAGTTATACGAGTAGTTAACAAACGCAATACTTGCTTATGGCAAAATTAACATTTGGCTATAGCTAACCGAATGATTACCTGAATGATTTCTTGAATTGAAAAATAATTTTTTTATCTGTTATATCCTTTAATTTTATTATATTTTACGAGTTTTTTTTTTCAATATATTATCTTTGATTTAACAGTCATGAAGGTCAATATTATATCATACTTTCAAAAGGATAAATATCTTAACTCTTAATGAAAAAGTTACCCTGAATTATAAAGTCTAAGCTGAATCTTTATTAAATAAAACTAATACTAAAATAGTGGATTCTAATGTCTTTCAAAGCAATATTTAGTTACGTTCAAAAGATCAAAACTATTCAAATAAATAACAGCATTGCCTCAATATATACAAGTTTAAAGATTCACTTTTAACAATTAACAAAATGACAAAAAGCAACGGCCATTAATTAATTTTTTTAATGCATGAACCAAAAAAAAATATCTTTCAGCCAAATTTGAAAATATTATATACCAAAAAATTGTCTAAATGACCAAATTATAAAAAATTTACCTGCAAATTAATAAAAATTTATTCAGTATTCGGATTTTCAATCCCGATACTTCCAAAATCGGACTCCCTGACACCTACTTACATATATCTACAAAAAAAGGGAAAAAACTTTTATGAATGACTTACAGAAAATTTCCGCCTTTAGCTTAGTATGCTGTAGGAACGAAAATTTTTGGGCATATAACTCTACACGCGAAATTTTGATGCAGAGTCAAAATTTTTTTGTGGAGAAAAAGCACTTGCTGTTCTGGTTGACAGATTCATATTTTTATTGCAGCAATTTTATATTCTATAAAAAGCAGGACTACACATTATTAACATTGGCGTAGCAAGCGGTGGGTCAAGAGGGGCAGTTTCCCCCCGCTTATTTAGCTAGATAAACAATTTAAAAATAAAACTTAAAAAGTTATTCAAAATATCAGTTTTTTTTACAACGATAATATCAAAGAGAGTATATATAAAGAGTTACAGAAACAGAGAAATTGCTCTTTAAAATATTTTCAAGCATGTAAGGATTGGGTTCTGCCGGCGTGCTGCTATTGTTATGCTGCCGACGTTCTTGAGGTCTGTTTTGGGCAGAGCTGTTGCTAAATCTATGTGTGCACAAGCGAGCTGGAAACATGTTTGTTCTTTTTTCTTCCTATTAGAATTGCGATCATTTGGTATATTTAAGAAACTATGAATGAAATGAAGCAAAGCAACATTTTCTTGAATATACCAATTTTCAGATATTCTAATGTTCTGTTTTGATTCTCAACTTTTTTTGTCTGAGTTTTATTTACATTTTTTTGCTACATTTCTAGCAAGGAAGATTTTTCATGCAATTGAAATTATATTTCATGAATATATTTTAATTATATTTTATTTCAGAATTTTATCTTTTTTATGTCCGATCATTTGGTAGATTCAAAGAATTATTTATGAAATAAAGCAAAACGGCTTTCTTTCAATTTACCAATATCGAACATATTATTGTATTTGAATTTAATTTTTACTCTAAAATTTTAATTACAAATTCCGAAAAAATATTAAATTAAATCAAATAGTAATTAAAATTCATTTATTTATTTAGAATTAATTTTTTATTTTTAAAAAAGATCAAAGTTGCGAACATTATTGCACAATTTTTAAAACCTGTTTAAGAAAATATTTTCACAACATTTCATAGAAATTTTTGCAATTTTTTTTTAATACAGCTGATGTCTGATCAAGCATGCGATGCTTTAAATTATCGGATGTTCGAAATGCAGAAATCTAGATTATGTTAATATAATTATGATTTTCTTAAAAGAAATTCAGCAATTGATTTCTGCAAAAGAAATGCATAAAAGTAACAATTTATTTGATGTGCTTGCAGGATGGTATTATAAATCAATTTATAAAAATATTTAACATTTTTTAAGTACATAATTGAATGAAATGAAATATTTTAAGTAATTGAATTCAAATATTGGGAGGTTTTTTACTTAGTAATTCTATTTCCGCTGAAATCCTTATTCTTCCACCACTAAATTTAAAACTTCCAAACAAATTAAGTATTTAGCTTATTATTTAATATAATAATTAGGAACTACATGCAGGGCCGTAGACAAGGGGAGGTTTTGGGAGGATCAAACCCCCGAGAGGTTCGACATATTAATAAGAATTAATACATTTCAGCAATTATTACACTTTAATAAATTGAGTTTAATTGATTGAAAATTATCGTCTTAGTGACTAAAAAATCAATAAAATATACATTTGATAGGATATTAAATTTTCACAAAGTTCTCACGATTGTTGAATTAGAAAAATAATGATTTCTGTGCACTCCAATATTAAATGGTGCACTATTTCTTAATTTGTCAGATCATACGTGATACATTAACAATTGTCATCACTACCCTTAACATCGGCAGTTGTAGATGATGGTAGTGACGATAACAGTAAAGCCAACAAGAATGACATATATATACTCAGTGGCGTAGCTAAAGTTGTTGGCACCCGGGGCGGAAAATATATTTTGCACCCTCAAAGGACGGTTATCCTTATCCATATCTAAAATCTCTATAAAAAAACTAAAAATTTGCAAATATACGGTTTTGTTAAAAATTTTTTATTTGCATCTCTTAATAATTTTGTTAAGATGCATCGAGTTCATTTAACTTTTTTGTTTTAAAATATCAATTGGGTGTCTGAAAAAATATAAAAACATTATTTAATGATTAAAAATAATGAATAAAATCAAACTTCAAGGTACCATCAAGACTTAAAATTCATTCTTTCTTGCTTTCAAAGAAGCAAACTTTTCGATAAATTCATGGAAATCGATGTTCTTGAGAGGTCTGTAAGTCTTGACTGCCCCATTGTTGACCGTAAATAATTTTTTATTATTTTAAGTTTTGAAAAGCTTCTTTCGCATGAAGCAACTGAAACGCAAATCGTTAAAAATAATTTTAAACTAAGTGCTAGATTCGGCAACGTCTCTTCGAATCCCCATTCATATATAAAGTTAAAAAAATCTATTGAGGTCGAGTTTTTATGAGTTTATAAAGCAATGTCTGCAGCTTTAAGGTGCCTTCTTAGCCTTGGTATTTCAATTGCTAACTCTTCTTCATTGACCTCATCATGGACAGCGACCAATCTTTGTATTAAGATCTGTACTTCATTTTCAGAAGTGGATAGCAAGCTTGGTGGTAGAATTGCTTCAAATACATTTTCAATTTCTTGTATCGATTTTGTTCTACTATTAAGTTCCGAATGAAACCTATCCAGGCACTCGAACATCACCCTCTTATTTTCTTCTTGTTAATGAATTTTGATAAATATATCAAATTTATAATATTTCGATAATAAATATATATGAAATATGATGTCTTGCAAAGTTAAAGGAAAAATTAAAAAATTTTGTTTGTTAGAGCCGATTAAACCAACAGTGATTTTTGTTCTTTGAGTCAGTTCTTGACTCCATTGACAGATGTGCTAAAGATCTTGAAACGAAATTTCACACAGCTTAGAAGATAAATTAAATTCTTTGGTGGGACGTTCTCTGAGGCAATTAATACGGAAAATTATTGGGATATTCGCAGCTACTTTTAATAACGCTTAAATTGCTGCATTGTTTCAATACTGCTTTAAAGACAAAATGCATATTTAATATAAATTTAATATTAAAATGTTCTGGAACATTAATAAAACATAAATACATATAAATTTTAGAACGTGTAGCCAAGAATAGTTTCTGCATTTAAAAAATTAACATTGGAAGCACTGCTATTTTTTAACGGCCCTATCCAAAAATCCATTACAAACATTTAGTTTATATTAAATGACATCAATCCAATTATAACTATGTATAAAATAAATAAAAATGTATGTATAATCTTTATGATGGTTGCACGCACCATTCACCAAATATTATACCTATGAATATTTTAAATTAGTTTTAATTGATACAAACGCATTGTAAGGAATACTTTGAGGTATTTTTGCACCTTTTGTCTTTTGTATTTTGCAATGTAACAGTACAGCCAATATAATAAGTTCAATCATACTAGGCATTGAAAAAACATATATTAAGCGCTCCTATTAACCCTCTGCGACTGACGTGGTAATGACAGACACCATAAAATGTGTATATTTTGCAAAAATTATTTATGCTATATCAATAAATGTTAGCTTCATACGTCTTTTTAATTTTATATATTAGTAAATTAAAAAAAAAAATAATATACATTCTTAACTTTAAAATATAATAGGTAAAATAAGGAATAAAAAGCGAAAATATAAGTTGTCAAAATGATGTCTGATGTACTACCACGTCAGTAGAATTGTGAAAATTAAGGAACGTCAGTCGCAGAGTACTAAAAGCAATTTATGTTTATACAAACAAATTACACAATTTAGTACAGATTTATGTTAAAAAAAATATTTGTTAATTTTGCACCCCTTCTGTCTGTGCACCCGGTGCGGACCACCCCCCCCCCCCGCCCCACCCTTGCCAGGCTACTGTATATACTGAAAAAACCTTTGAAATTCGAGAGATTTTAAAGTATACTTCAGCCACCAAATGATTTTAAGTTTCCCTTGAGCGGTTACCGAAAATTTAAATTTCAGCACCCATGGTTTTGTCGCTGGAGTTTACTCCAAATATGCAAATGGATCCTATTATAAGTTCTGCGTTTTCTTTAGCTCTGTTTATGGCGGCATTGCATCACAGTCTCTTCGTAATTTTCGGCACAAAAAAAAAATTTACATAATAAAATTTTCAGCCCATTTCATTGGGACTATTTTGTAGTCAAGAGTTTTTTCCCAATTAACTTTCGAATTAAAGATGTTAGCCTAAAACTAGTTTAATTTTTAAGGAATGTGCTAAGTTATTCATGATATTTTCAAAATAGATCTTACAATTTTGATTTTTCAAAGTTGATTTTTCAGAATTCTGACCCGATGAAAAGTTTTAACAATCTTTGAAGTAATTTTTTAGGTTTTATGATTTATGATTTGTGATTTATGATTTATTAAGTTTGTGTAAAATGAAAATATTTGAGAGAAATAAAATATAGTTTTCATCACCTAAATTTCTTAAAACATACATCCGTAATTCAATGGGCGAGAACCGTTTTAGCGGATATGCATCCCTTAACATACACAATGATCGCACAGTAACAGATTTTATTTACAAACAGAAATCTTTGCTTTTATTTTTGTAGATTCTTTTTTATAAAAATGTAATTAAATGTTTAAGTAAATTCATGTTTTTTATTTATTATTTTTAATCAAAATTTAATGTTTTAATTAATTAAATTATTTTTAGTTATCCTTTCTAACTATACATTTTAATTTCTGTGAATTCTTTTATGAATTTGACGTTTTGGAAAAATGAGTAAGAAGTTGTAAAATTGTTTAACCAAGTGCGGTAAATTTATTAAAATAAAACCGTTTTATTCTTATTTTAATAAGTTTATTTTGACTATGTAACTAATTGTTGCATAATGAGCATAAAAACTATAAATGCGTTTGGATAACCTATGAAAGAGGTTTTGATAATCAAAAGGGCTATAAACGCCTCCTGGACTGTTTTCGTTTATCTATAATGAGTACCCTACAATATGCATTTTTTTATTTAATATATGTTATAGTATATTAACTTTTTTCATTTTCTTAAGGATAATAAAAAAAAAAATTTCTGTTTCTTTGACACCAATAACATTCTCATATCTTGAAAACTGCCTTAGTACAATGAATTTTTGTAGATAACCTAAAAAGCCAAAAAAGTATTCAAATTCAAAGTTTTGAATTTCGACGAAAATATCTTCGTTCTGTTTTAATATATTTCATTCAATCTTCTTTTGTCTAAAAGTTCAATTAAAGTACTTGCAAAAAATTACTGCAACACTTCCGTTACAAAAAATGGTACAAAAGTTTTTTATTGTTAAAACAATTAAAACCGAAAATTGCAATTTTATACTCTTTCATATGTCGTATCACTCTTATGCAAAAACTATTTCAGTTTGACATCAAAATTTGTTTTTCTATTTCTTTTTATTATAAGAGTAATTTTTTTGGGCAGTCGCAAACAGAAAAAAGTACCATAAATGAAATCTTAAGCAATTCAAGGCTTTGTAACTTAATCGCTGAAAATTAGTAACTCGCGGACATGTCTTTCATTATTCGGCATTTTTAGAAACATTAAAACGAGAAGTGTGTATATGTTAAAATTTAAAATATATTTAACTTCTCGGTAACACCGGGTATATCAGCTAGTGTATAGAATAAAATAGCGTAAATTTAGCTGCACATTTTATTGTAAGACAACTTTAAATTGACAAATCAAAAAAATCCTTTACTTATGTAGGTACTAGTTCTTTGCATATTACAAAAAATGAATAATTTAGAACATTTCATTATAAAATTCTGAAATAAAATATAATTGCAATTGCATTGATATTTTTTTAAATTAATTTTTAAAATCATCTTTTTAAAAATTTAGCAAACAAATGTAATAAAAAATTACCCAAAGCAAAGTTAATCACTTTTTGGCATTCATGAATATATAAACACAAAATAAAGATATCTACAAATCTATATTGGTAAATTGAAAGAAAGGCGTTTTGCTTCATTCAAAAATATTTTTTTCAATATACCAAATGATAGATCTAGAAAACATAAAATTCTGAAAATCTAGAAAATACAATAGAATTGCATCAAAAATCTTCTATTTAGAAATTTTGCAAAAAAGATGCATACAAAAATCAGCCAAAACAAAGCTGACAATTTTTGGGCATACTTGATAATCAAAACAGAACATTAGAATATCTGCTTGCTTCATTTCATTCATAGTTTCTTAAATATACCAAATGTTCGCAATTCTAATAGGAAGAAAAAAGAACAAACATGTTTCCAGCTCGCTTGTGCACACATAGATTTAGCAACAGCTCTGCCCAAAACAGACCTCAAGAACGTCGGCAGCATAACAAAAGCAGCACGCCGGCAGAACCCAATCCTTACATGCTTGAAAATATTTTAAAGAGCAATTTCTCTGTTTCTGTAACTCTTTATATATACTCTCTTTGATAATATTTTTGTATTATATATTTTGCTCTTCTTTCTCTCTTCTTCATAAGCATGCTTTCGGATAACCATTTTCTTTCTCTGTGTTTGCAAAAAGATAGAACAAAATGTAGAGTTTCTACTGCAATTCCAATTTGAAAAAAATTCGGATACACTGAAAAAACTATTAAAAGAAGTTGAAAAACTTGTTGCTTTGGTTTTGATTGTGCCTGCATCAGCAGCTTCATCTGAGTGTTATTTTAGTGCACTAAGACGACTTAAAACGTATCTTCGAGCAACTATGACACAGAAACGACTCACTAATGCGGCACATACATACATTCACAAAGAAAAGACCGAAGAATTTAATTCGATGGAGGTGGTGAAAGAGTTTGTTTCTCGCAAGGACAGAAAGAAACATTTTGGAATAATTTAAATTGATATAACTTTCTGTACCTTATTGCATTTAAACCATGTAAAGATATACCTAGTCTTGTTTTATAAAAGCAACAATTATTTCTTATATTTTCGTATTACCATATGAAAGATCCTTTAAAAAATTGTCTCTAATATCGAAATTGGAAACACGGTTACCACTTTGGTACAATTGCACCAAAATTGGTACATTTATTTTTAATTTGGTACCTTGGTACATTATTTTCCGAGTTGGTACATTTTGTAAAAGATTTACAATTTAACAACTTGTTATAGAAAGCGAAATTTGGTAGCACTGGAGAAATGTTCAGACTTATGTTTAGTGGAACTTTCATTGCATTAAGTTCTAAAAGTTGAAAGCTTACATGCTTTTCTTGTCATATATATTAAAAATCACACTTTTTGAGACATTTTTTGAGACTTAAGGATTTTTTGTGAGAATTTCCACCAAAGCAGAAAAATATCTCCAATCAGAAAATTTTTCTCTTATTACCAAAGATATTCTAAAACAAATTAGGTAAAGAAGATCTGAATGTTTTGAATATAATAACATCTTCACAAGTTATGTCAGAAAAGAAAATTTCTTTATTGCCATAATTCAATAATTCATATTAAAATATCATCTCATAGAATCCTACCCTGACGTTATTGTGACTCAGAGGAATCTTGTTCAGGTTTCAAATGTTAGTTTTTAAAATTGTTATGACGTTGGGAAAAAATTTGGGTATTTTGAGAAAAAGTCTGGGTCGTGAAGAATGGATTGGGGGAAATTTGTTTCAATGATTTTATCAATTTTGTAAATAGTCTGATGTGCCTTCCACATAGCTCAGCAGCTGCTGAACCAATATTTTTTTATTTTAGCCTGATTAAAACTAAGCTTAGAAATAAATTGGAATATAAAACACTTAAAAACATAGAGCTCTCAAAAAAATTGTGTGTCGATGAATCTAATTATATTTGGCCAGCAAAAGAACAATTTTGATGTATTTATTATTTTGTTCATAGCGTATAACATAACTTAATATTTTTGTTATGTTGGGTATGTAAACAAATACACTCCAGTGAATTATTATAATAAATGTTATCAAATTATTATATTAAAAAAAAATTGGTACATTTTTTCCCATATGGTACATTTTTTCGGAGAACTTGGTACAACAAAAAATAAGCAAGTGGCAACCATGATTGGAACATTTTTTAAAAATAATGAAATTTTAATATTTTTTATTTAGTTTTATATTTTTTTTTTAAACTAAAATAAAAAATTTGTTTTTTCATATTCATGTTTCTTTTAAGAAATTTTGGTGATTTTTTTGCACCCCCATTTGTACTGCCCCCTCAGATGAAATTAGCTTCCGACGCGCTTGATTATTAAACTATATAAATGCAACAATAAATTTGTTAAATAACAAATTCAACACTTAAACATACTTACTGCTTATTTTTTATTGTTGAATGGCAAATCTCCGCGCCAATTAAATGTATGAGCATATAATCGACAGCGAAATTTTGAAATTTCAACTCTCCATTCACGAATGGAAATTTTGCAACATAGCAATAATTTTCGCTTCTACAGCATACTAGCTGGCGAAAAAAATCTTGCTGCCTGTTCGTTGTCAAAATCTCAATATATTTCTTATGGAATTTTTTTTTCGTTCCTACAGCATACTAATCTTTAAATGATAGATAGCTTCATAAAGTGCATTTTATAATCATAAGACACTAGAGTTTTTTTTAAATATTTGACGAAGAATTTTGGCAGGAAAGTATTATTTTGAGAGAATAGTCTTAAGAAAAAAAAAGGAAACGAGTTTCAATAAAAACTCCATTTTTTTATAAATTAACAAAAAATTTTTTGAAGAATATATTTTCGGTTATTTCAAAATGATAAGACACTTTTACCTTTGTTAAAATTAATTACATAAGCATTAGTTGTATGTTTTTTTAAGGTTTTCTTACTTATTAATAATCAATAGATGTGCCCACGAGCTTTTGCAATGCAAAACAATCTTTTTGACATCGATTCAGATAACTTTTTCAAGAGGCTGACATTTAGGTTACCCCATTTGCTGTCATATTGGTCATTGATTGCAGAAATTTTTCTTACTTATATGCCCCACACATTTTTTATGGGATTTACACCACCTTAAATTGAGGTGGTGTACACTTTTTTGCCCACGGCAGCGGCTAATTTACACAGAAAAAACAAATTTAATGAACAGCATACGTTAAAATTAATTCATTGATTTTAATGAAAAAATTATTGAATTTTAATGAATTGCTCATAGTTTTTAACGTACTGTTCATTAAAATCAATGAAGTTATGTTCATTAAAAATGTCTAAATAAATATCAGTGATTTGTTTTCATTATTTTAATGGACTTTTCATTGATATCAATGAAAAGTACATTGATTCCAGTTGTAAATCAAATTTTAACGAACCATACATTGATTTTTAAGGAACAGTTCATTGAATTCAATGTTTATGTCATTAAATGCAATGTATAGTTTATTAAATTCAATGTGTAGGTCATTGAATTCAATGTTTTTAACGTAGTTTTTAACGTACTGTTCATTAAAATCAATGAAGTTATGTTCATTAAAAATGTCTAAATAAATGTCAGTGATTTGTTTTCATTATTTTAATGGACTTTTCATTGATATCAATGAAAAGTACATTGATTCCAGTTGTAAATCAAATTTTAACGAACCATAAATTGATTTTTAAGGAACAGTTCATTGAATTCAATGTTTATGTCATTAAATGCAATGTATAGTTTATTAAATTCAATGTATAGGTCATTGAATTCAATGTATAGTTCATTGAATTTAATGAATGGTTCCTTGAATTTAATGTATAGTTCATTGAATTCAATGTATTGTTCATTGATTTGAATGTATAGTTCATTAAATTCAATTTATAGTTCATTAAATTCAATGTATACTAATTTATTCCCTTCCCAATTTGTTTGAAGTGAAACGCGAAGTTGTGAAGACGTGTGGCAATTGTGTGTATAAATTTTAGATAAAAGGTGATAAAAAATTAAATTAAAAGTGAAGAAAATGTTGTGCTTTGAATGTAAAAGAAAATTTAAATCTGTTGGTGCTATTAGTATTAGTAAATAATAGGAAATATACCTGGCATTTTAAGTGACTGCTGCCCTCATTTTCAAAAAATGTTTACATTTTTAAAGGATGAAAACCACATAAAAGATAAAGCTGTGCGGGCAAAGTTGGAAGAAATTGAAAATTTCACTTATTACAGTGGTAAGCTTAATTTTTCTCGAGGCTAAATAAATAAATAGTTATTTTTTTCAATTAATATCTTTCCAGACAGTACTGCTATGAAACTTCTTTGGAGCCTTCATGGGTATTTGGTGCCCACTCAAAAAGTATGCAGTAAGGACAACTTTGGATGAAAAACTTTCCTAAAGCATACAATTACCAGTTCCCAAGAGGCATTCGTTTTTGTTGGAAGCAGCATCCAGGAAGTCGAAAATATTCAACCAGGCGAAAATATTCAACCAAAAATAAAGGCGAAAATATCAATTTGCTAGTTTTATTAGAGCCGTATATGTGTGCTTTAAAAATTTTCAATTATTTCAATTAAAATATCCTGCGGCATGCACTCTCCTGTGGGAGTTTTTTGCCGTATATTTTTATAAATTTAAAAACTATTCAAAATATTCGAAAATTTGTATATTAACTGACTCTTTAAAATAAAAAAATATTGTTGAAATTGTAATTATTTCATTATTTTAAAAATGTTTAGAGAGGGATTAACAAATTATTCGTTGAATTTAATGTATAGATCATTCATTCCAATGAACTGAATACATCGAATTTAATGAACTGTACATTGAATGCAATAAACTTAATACATTAAATTCAATGAACTTAATACATTAAAATCAATGAAACAAACATTCAATTCAATGAACTATACATTAAATTCAATGAACTATACATTGAATTCAATGAACTTTAATACATTGAATTCAATGAACTATACATTGAATTCAATGAACTATACATTGAATTCAATGAACTATACATTGAATTCAATGAACTATACATTGAATTCAATGTAAGGTTCATTGAACTATACTTTAAATTAAATGAACTATACATTGAATTCAATGAACTATACATTGAATTCAATGAACCTTACATTGAATTCAATGAACTTTACATTGAATTCAATGAACTTTTCATTAAATTCAATGAAAAAAATCATTAATTTTGACATTTTTTAATGAACGTGTTCATTGAATTCAATGAAGTGTACATTGATATTCAAGGAACCATTCATTGAAAATCACTAAGTTTAATGAACTATTCGTTAAAGTATGAAGACAATTCATTGAAATCAATGACCACAGTTCATTGGACCAAAATCAATGAATAATTCATTGAAATTAATGCACCTTTTCATTAATATAATGTACCTTTTTGGTTCAGTGTAGGGCATGACTTGGACGAGTTTGCACTTTTTCTGATAATTATACTTGGTTATCGGTCAGACAGCGCCAGTTTTCTGCCAACTGGATTTAAAATATTATAATTGTCTGGGTTCCGTAAATAATTTCGAACGACACATCGACTTCTATTAATTTTTTTCGAAATTACCGATATCGTTCCAGACTCGTTTTAGGCCAATATTTTGCCACGCTCTTCATTCAACAATATTGTAGCTCGTGGAATTAAAACTGATTTTAATTTAAATTAAACTTGCGTTTCTGCTGGTAGCAAAGAAATTTTTCTGCTTGCTTGTGTCAGAATGACCACCAATGGTTTAATATTTAAGAACAAGAAAACGAGTTACAGGTTAGTTTAAACCAACAAATTTAATATATAGAGGTCAAAAACTTAATTAACTATTTAAGAAAAACATTATCTAATGGGCATTAAAACTTTCGACGTTTGAGAGTCTAATCAAATACCAATAAATTAAGTAAATATCCACAACACAAATTCGATTTGTATACAATCCAGATTTTATGTTGAAAAAAGCACAGGACTCTTAAAAACTATTTCTGCATTATTTGTTTTAAATCGAAAAAAATGTACCATATCGTTTTTTATTCTCCTGAAGGTAATTTTTGTTAAAAATAACAGGTTTTTTGCTTGTAACTTTTTATTTTTCAAAAAACACATACCCAAAACTGCATAAAAGATAAATTCCTTATTCATACCAACATTTTGGCATACGAAATTCTTTAAAATTATGTATTAATTTAACTCTTATTGACCTCCAAACCTCGAATTATTTGCTATTTTAAAGGAAAGGAATTAAAACTAAAATGAACACATTTTGCTCGGTCTACAAAATGTTCATCCGCTCACAGTCTCACTGTTTTTTGACAGTTCCGCATTCGAAGCAACAACAAAATTATCTGTTCGCCGAGCAACGAGCATTGTCTGACCTCACACTAAACCGGCGCCACCTGAACAGGAACTTGAGCTAAGTGTTATCGTGCAGTTAAATTTTACGTGTTGTAATAAAACATAAAAATATGTAATTTTATGTATGCCAACATTTATTGTGATATAATATTAAGTCAAATAAAAAAAAAATAAAATATTATACAATACAATGGTATATTAGTGCAAGCACACCTGCCGCTTGTTTCAAGCATCATCTGGCCATTGAATGAATTTGTTATTCGGAAAAGCTTCAATATGAAAAGCATTGCCATACTCATGAAAACCAAGCTTTATGAACAAAGCGTTAGCAGCAACATTGTGCTCAAGCACGAGTGTAAGCACATCATCGCCAGCAGCTGCAACCCCAAGAGCAAAAGCTTTAACCACGAGGCTAGCAAAACCTTGACGTGCAAAGGCAGGATTAACAGTGAGAGTGCCTAGAAAACCTGCTTGACATCTGCTGATATACGATTAAAGAATTAATAAAAACAAAATCTTTCGTTTGCACTAAAAGCTAACCTTGTGCACCAAGCAATAAGCTCACCCGTGTCAACTTTACTAATTGCCATGCTAATATTATGCTTAATCAAAAGCTTTATGAAGTATAAAGAGCCGGGATGACGATATTGCCAAAGTTCGTTTACGATGAAAGCATCATCTAAAGTCAGGCGATGAAGCTTAAAGCCTGAGGGACAACTGAAAGTAAACTTTTTAGTAAATGCAAAGCTAGGATGTTAAAAAAACAGTTCAATGAAGCTTACTGAGCTTGCAGCTTTAAGGCTTTTTCCTTTGACATGCGGTAAGTATTTAACATGACACGGCGTGGTTCAAGATTAACGCGCTCTATAGAAGCCACAGTAGTGTTTATGAGTTTTTGTGGCATTGCTGTAACTTTGAAACCTTTTGACCAGTCAAGCAGCTTTAAAGCTCTCTCAAGTCTAGTTGGTTCAAAACTAACTGCTTGCAGAGTGTTTATAAACAGTTGATAACGATCCTATGGAGAGTAGTTAAATGTCTAGTTTTGTGTTGTTGTGTGGTGAAATTGAAAACTCACCACTATCAAATATAAGCCATCTTTACGCCAATCGCCGTTTAGTGTGTAGATGTGTAAATTCTCGAGTTTAAATCTTGGATGCGCTGTCAACCAGGCAAAATAGTTCTGTAGCGTATAGAAACCTATGGAGTTAGTGGGCCAGTCCCTGAGGTATAAATCACGCAACTCTCGTAATTCTGCTGCTTCTTCCAATTTATGCAGTTTATCTTCTTCAGAACCAGACAAAGGTGAAAACTTAGTATTACTCATTTTAAGTGAGTGCGTGCGTCAGCAATGAAATAACCTGTTAACCTCCAAAGCTCTGCCCAGTGTTGCCGTTTCAAAAATCTTGAGCGAAGTGAAATTTTTTCGAAAGAGAGTGAAGCGAAGCAACAAATATTTAGATGGCAAACACAAAAATAGGTTTCAACGGTTGAAGTACACAGCTTTATTTTTAACAAAAAAGAAATAAAGTAAAACGATAAAAAAACACAAAACAATTCAATACATGAACAAAATGTAAAAATCATATACAGCATAAATAATAATAGATAAATAAACATAGAGAAAACTTAGCACTAAATAATAGAAATTTATTCCGTTGCTATGCGATAAGCATAATAAAGCTCCAACAAATTTCATATAGCAAATTTCCAAGAACATTTTAAAATTTGAAAACAGATATCCAAAATTTTTCGAAACTTTTTTCATTTGACTTTCCAACTCTTCTATTCGATTTTCTTTAACCCGATTCGAGAAAAATTGAATAAGTGGAACCATACGACTACCCAGTAATGCCGGATCTAAAATTTCTACCACTTTTAGAGCAGACTCTTCGAATTGACTCACTCTCTTAAGTATTTTTTTAGCTAATACTATGAAAAAATTTAGGAATTGTTTTCATCAAAGACCCCACTTGTGCTTGGAAAAACAGAAACATGTTCATCAATGGTATGTGTTTCAATTTCAGTGGAGTCCACCGCTTTTCATGGCGCGTGTAGGTAAATCCGCACTTATAAAGAACCTTTTTTTGGTGTTCTAGTCAATTTTCCAGTAAAAAATGAGGATTGTTCAATGTTCATACATTTTGATACATTGACATAAATTTAACTTATAGAAGGGGTGCCCAAGCGGGGATTTTTATATCTAGGGCAGCCGATAAGAATAGTAAAAAAAAAAAAAAATCGATCTCGTTAGAAAATGTCGAGAGCGTCAGATTAAAGCAAGGTTAGATTATCACATGCAGAAAAGTGTGCATTTCAATAATCTGACAATTTAAGCGTGACATAAGGAAATGGTAGAGCCACGAGGTTAAAAAAACCTCATCTGGACATTCCCAAGCGCGTTTGATTTTTCTCGAGCTTAAAAGAAAATCCTTTAAGGATCACGGGAATAATATAATCTGCAGATTTCCACAAGTAAAAATCTCACTATTTCTCTATCTCTTACTCTCTCATGCCGTTCCGCTATTACTTTCTGTCTACTCTTTCTGTCGCCATGATGCCATCATAGCTTATCACGACGACACGAGTTTTATTTGTACACATATAAACAGAGTGTCCCGTGTAAGAGTGCGAATATTTACGGAGGTGAAAGAGGAGGTCAAGTTTAGCAAAAAATTGTATGGGAGGAGGTCTATTCTCACACCCTTAGAAGTTACGGGGTTACTTGTTATTTCATGACTTTGATTCATACTATTGTTTCTAGCAGAAAAACGAACTCATGGAAAACTTATTTTCAGTGCTCATTTCAAAGGCAATGAATTGGCCTTTCTAACGGTGTATCAACGAACCCACCCGACCTATCCATTACCGAGCTGTGCTATGAGTATGTGCTGTGAGTAAAATTTTTGAAGTACAATAACTTTGTTATTTTCGAAGATATGCTAATGATTTTGATGTTGTTGAAAAGAAAATTAAATAAAACACAAGTTTAATATTAACAAAAATTTTGATTTATTACGCGAAATTTTGAGAAAATTGTACTCAAACTTAAAATTTTGTAGTTTCAACGGATTTATTTCATCTTCACACGAGCACAGCTCAGTAATGGATAGGTTGGGTGGGTTTGTTGATACACCATTACAAAGGCCAATTCATTGCTTTTGAAATGAATTTTTAAAAATTTTTTTTCATGAGTTCGTTTTTCTGCTAGAAACAGTAGTATGAATCAAAGCCATGAAATAACAATTAACACCGTAAATCCTGAGGGTGTGAAAATATACCCCCCTAGCATACAGTTTTTTGCTAAACTTCACCACCTCTTTCACCTCCGTAAATATTAGCACTCTTACACGGAAACACCCTGTATATAAGGGTGGGTCAAAAAATCACTTATTTTTTTTTACAATTGACACGGAAAAATGGGTTGCTAGACACCTTAAAAAAATTCTCATCAAATATTAGCTCTTAATTTAAATAAGATCGCAGTTTTTTTTCTCAGTCTAATAGAAAAAAATTCATGCCTCATCATTAATAGATTGTACAGAAAAATTTTTTCAAGAATTTTATAGGAAATTTAATACTCTACAAAAAAGGTATCCCAAATTTTTTCCGTAAACCTAACCATTTGAATGATATTAAAGATTTAAGTTTGATTATTTTAAGTCATATTTAATTTTTGCTTATGAATTTTATAACTCGACATGGACTGAGAAAAAAAAATGCGATGCGGTGCATCTTCCTATTAAAATTAAGAGCTCATATTTGGTGAGAATTTTTCTAAGGTGTCTAGCAACCCATTTTTCCATGTCTCTTGCAAAAAAATAAGAATACATTTTTTTGACCCACCCTAATATTACACAGGGCAACACTGATTTTGTGGCATGGGATTTGGTAGTCAATTTTAGTATATACATTGATGAAGATCTTAGCCTATTATTTAGATTATTCGAATTGACTCTGGTTCTCGCGATAAACCACTTTTTTAAAAATTAAGGAGGTTTCATCACAGATCTTAACATAACTCCAGAACAGTTAGTCTGATTTGGTAAAATAAAAAATCCAAAAATTTGCAGCTAAATTACCTCCAAGTTATATCTACATTATTTTTTAATTAGCTTTATAGTTTCGGAAATATTCAGAAAGTTCTTCTGAAAAAAACATTTTTTTTGCAAAATTTAAACTTTTTTGTTATTTCATAATTCATAAGAAATCAAAAACGTTAAAATAACTCTTTTTTAATATTAAGTTATGAACGCACATATTTTACAAAGAAAATAAGCCATATTTTATTAAAATCAATTGGCATGTCTTGGTTTAATTCACATTTAATGATGATATCTCATTTTGATAAAAAACTTATAAATAAATACACAGTGGAACAACAGGAATTTTTTTCTGCAGCATGCATTTTTGCACAAAATTCAGATTCACTTACTATTAGGTCACCAGGGCATTAATGTTAACGAGAGGTCTGACAGACTAGCAAAGAAGGGCGTCGGGCGTGGATCTAAGTTCATAGAACATAGAACAAAGAGAGCGTTTTTATCAGGATATCAAGACAATGGAGAATAGATATAAAGGCCGACGGGATTGCCATATGATGGCAGACTACTGCTGGACCTTACAAAGGGACTGTCCTAAGCAAAAATACAACAGACAATCGCTTACAAAAGTTTTTCCTAACTAATTTTGAAATATTTTTGCTGATTCTGATTGATATTGTTATTAGTTATTAATTGCATTTTTCGCTTATAACATAAAATTTTCTCAATATATTAAATATTTAACAGTTATTTCGTCTTGATTTATTTTATTAGAGATTTAAGCACTTGAAGCTCAATAACTTGACGAATTCACTTCTTATCCATATAATTTGTACGTCGATGATTTGAAATTAATAAGCAAAAAATACCAAAGAAAATCCGATAGGAAACGATGGATTTTAATGAAATATGGCTTATTTTCTTCGTAACGTATGTGTGTTTATAACTACCCGCCAGTATCGAAAGTATCAATTGGCCCATTCACGCTAGCTACTTCAATAGTTCTATACGCACTAGCTACTTTTTTGACCCAAGGTAATGCATAAAAGGGTCAGTTCAATCAACTTCCGTCTCAATTGTTTCTTGTTTATTTTTTTAATGTATTGACTGACTGAAAAAAATTATTCTGACGAGCTCATACTTCGAAGTGACTTATTCGAGAAAACATGACACATAAAGCTTTTCAGTTTCGCTGAGCAACATAAATAAAACATCGTTATGAAAAGGTATGAATATATTGAATAAAGAATATCAGTAACTCTGTCATGTTTTTTTTTGTTGTGTCAATATCAACTAGCGAAAAAGCTAGCACTTCATGACTAGTGAAATAACTAGGGAATGGGTGTGTAAAAGGTAGCAATTGACCCCTTCCTATGACATGCTCGGGTAAAATTCGCCAGTTGAATACAAAGAAGGTAGATTGAAGTGGAACTAGTACTGGCTACCAAGGGGCTAGTGAAATCACTAGTTTTATACTAGTGCCATTAACTGCAGGGTAAATATCCAAAAAGAGATTTCTTATGAATTATGAAATAACAAAAAAGTTTAAATTTTGCATAAAAAAATTGTTTTTTTCAGAAGAACTTTCTGAATATTTCCGAAACAATTCAGCTAATTAAAAAATAATGTAGAAGTAATGTAGGAGGTAATTTAGCTAGGGATTTATGATTTTTTATTTTACCAAATCAGACTAACTGTTCTGGAGTTATGTTAAGATCTGCTATGAAACAACCTTAATTTTTAAAATAGTGGTTTTTCGTGAGAACCAGAGTCAATTAAAACATTGTGAATTATAGGATTAAAACTTCATTATCCCATGCATCTTAATTGACTTAAAAAACGTATGCCGCAGAAAAAAAATGTCTTTTTTGTTCCTCTGTGTTATATATAATAATTACTTCAAGGTATGATTAAAATAGCTTTATGTTTATTCTTTAATATTTACTCTTTATTCTTACTCTTAATATACTCTTTAAATTATCTTCTTTTCGTTGCTTCAATTCTCCACTCAATTGATTCTTCTCTTTTCTCCAGCTCTCCATGCGCTAACGAGATGTGCAAATTTTCAAAAGGCATTTGCATTCTTGTGTTCTCATAATAATATTAAATCATAATATTAATGAATTATTTTTACACCATGGAATTTTTTATCTGCCATTTGTATGATTAAAAAAAATAGCTGATGACAGCAAAGCTACAATTGTAATTTTGAATAAGACATACAAGGTATCAGATATATCACATAGCAATGGCCACTATCGAATGATTTCACTATCGATAGTTTACTATCGAATGATTTCAACTATCGAACAATTCGTTCGAATATTTCGTTCATTCATTTACTTAAAAAAATAGTAAATAGTGCACGAAACTATCGATTAATTCACTTATTCATTCGAATTAAGGAAATAGTAATTAGTACAAAGAACAATCGTACGATTTTTACTATCGAATAAATTATTCATTCATTCGAATTATAAAAATTGTAGTTAGTACAAAGCACATAATTTTTGCTATCAATTCAAGTATTCATTTACTCGACTGAAAAACCTCTAAGTAGCTATTAACTGGTGCGATTTCATTATAATTTTATTCTAAAAACAAATCAATCAGTAAAACGTACTTTTTCAGTTAAATTTTCGCTACCCACGATTCGTTCATTCAGTTGAAGGTAAGCAAACGAAGTGCCAATGAAAAAACTATCGAATAAAAAAACTCGAATAAAAAAACTATCGAATAAATAAATGATTTTGAACTATCGAATAATTCGAATATTTGCATTCGATAGTTCCCATCACTAATATCACAGCCCTTCTCGTTTAATGCGCGTAATTTCGATGCTTGTAACTTGCCATCTTGCCAATCGGAGTTACGGCAGCATTTATTACAAAGGAGTTATATTGCATACGTGTGAAGGAACGCACACAATCGAATCATAACTGACATGTCACCAACAGATTTTGGTTGGACAAATGTTAATGGAAAATTGGAGATGACTTGGTTCGTTGGTAATCAGAAGCGTATAAAATAGTAGTCGTAACACCTTATATTCTATGAGATACTCCAGATCCAGGTATGTTTTTCTTTTAATACTGCAACAATATCAAAAAATAAATAAGAATTTATAAAGTATCATAAACATTTCTTGTTGCAGATACGCAAGTTGTAGATGAAAACGACCAAATCGAACCGAATTTTCAGTATGAAGATGATACCACTGATCATAAAAATTAAAAAAAAAATATTTTAAAATTTTTTTCATGTTAGATAGATATACATTAGGGCGGGTCGATTTGTAGGGAGTGAAAAAATTCACCAGTTTCCCTATGATTTCCGTATTCTATGGGTTATTCTATGAAAATTTGCCGAAGGAACCATACCTCTATCGTTAAAATCGAGTCCCCTTCTTTTTGTTAGTAAAAAGTTCAAAAGTTACGGGCATTTTTGTCCAAATTTTGGACCATTTTTCCATTTTTTTCATGATTTTGTCCAAGAATATTACTTTCATGGCCATTTTTTTGGCTCAATCCATTATTTAATTCAATTTATAATTCAAAACGAAGAATTTAAGCCCAAATTTATCGAATTCGGTTGATTAATTCATGCGATATTGCTAAAACAAAATAACACATAAAACCAACTTTTTGATTTTTTTTTCCCTTTTTATTTTTTTTTTCTTCAAAGATTCAAATTAAGAGATAGTAAAGTATCTATCAACCTATTATAAAAAAAAAATATTCAATTTGAGTGTAGTAAAAGACAAAATGTAAAAAAAAACATTTTTTTTTCTGAAAGTCTTGTTTGCTTTCAAGTCTTGGTGTTTTCGTACGGCTCTCTAATGTCGTCGCCATAGCGCCTTCTACATTATTTCCTGCAACTAACGTTCGTAAGGTCCGTAAGCTTCGTAAGTCAAAAAAATTGAGCCAAAAAAATGTCCATGAAAGTAATATTCTTGGACAAAATCATGAAAAAAATGGAAAAATGCTCCAAAATTTGGACAAAAATGCCCGTAACTTTTGAACCGTTGGACCAATGTTGGAGATTTTTTTTTGTAAATTGATCAAAATGAGCTCACCTTTTCAACGCGCCTACTGGCGATGAAACCCGATCGATATTTTTTGAGTTATGGATGTGAACGTGTAGGTAATATTTCATACGAACGTCAATTTGGGAAAAAGTCTACCAACAAAAAGTAGGGGACTCGATTTTAACGATAGAGGTATAGTTCCTTTGGCAAATTTTCATGGAATAACCCATAGAATACGGAAATCATAGGGAAATTGTCGAAAAATAAATCGACCCGCCCTAATATACATATATCTTTATGTATATACATTAATTTATGTTTATTGCATGTATTACTTTCAGTAATAAAAAAAAGATTGAAATAATTTTTTCAAGCCTTCAGATTAAAGGCATTCCTCCACATAATTGCCAGATTATGGGTCAGAATGACAAGGACCGCGCATAATCTACCGCGCTCGAGTATTTCAATGTCACGATTTTTTTTTTACATTTTGAAAAATCAGACATGAGATTTGGTCACGTCCAAGTCGTCAGTCTTTTAAATGGGATCTTCTTTAGGGTTTACTTAACTCCCCTTTTGAACATCTGACGCACTCGAATAAATTTTTTTCTGATTTTGTACGCCCTCGTACGGCTATCCCCGCCATTCAAACCGGCAGGTTAATATTCCTCCGTTATCAGAAATACCTGGAGCGCATACTCTATTGATATCTGACGCGCCCAAGTATTTCTTTGTAACTCTTTTTTACATTTTGAAAAAACTACACAGGTTGCCTCACGAGTAAGTGAATATAAATCATATGACCTTTTTTCTTTTTAACATTTAATCTTCGCATAGGTCCCGACGACGCTGGAGTAAATCCCCCTTAGCCTCTTGGGCTCCCCTACTATTACCTTGCCATGAGCTCCACCTAGATTTTAGCAACGCTCCTTTTACTAGTGAAGCTCTTTTGTTGAAATGGAAAACAAATGCTGCCAAATTTGACAGTCTGTCATTTCTAATTTTTATTTCTGAGATGTTCGAACAACTAGCAATCATAATTGCCATTTTTTAAAAGAAATTGCACTTCTTACCAAATGGAAGTGTTCATGCCAAAGAGGAGGAAGTGTCCAAGTGTGAACCTCGAAAAAGAAGTAAAAAGCTTCAATTGAAGTGAAAACGGCAACACTGGCTTTGCCTTGTTTGTGCTCAATATGATATGAGAGCCATGGTAGAAGAATAGAGGTAGTCGCACGGCCGAGAGCGAACTACTATAACTGTCAAAAGGCAACTGACAGCTCATACAAAATCTGCAACCGATGAGAATGCCGATGAAAGGAAAAATGAAAAAAAATCTGTCATGGCTGAAACTATTTTGCTTATGATTGTTTTTAATTTATATGATTGTTATTAAATTTGGATGGTGTCGGATGAAAAACTACGTTTTCGTGAATTTGTCTGTAGCAAACACGAGCATCTTTTTTAAAATTTTTGGAACATGTTCCATCGTTGTCTTCTAGGCTCGTCTGCTGGAACACGAAAACTCTGCCCATTTTCCTTGCCCAAATGTTTTCGTCACAACACGCACTTAATTTTAAATAAAAAATTCACTTTAATTCACTTTTATTCGAGTTTTAAAACAAAACACAAAAATATCCAATTGGCGTAATTTAATATTTTGCTGTTATCTTTCTTTTCTTTTAAAAAAAAACTGATTTTGATATTTCTGGTAGTATTGTCAAAGAGATCACGGCTAGCCACGAGACTACCTGTATTATTCTACCATGATGAGAGTGATACAGTCCGTTTTGGGCTGGATACAAATTGGGCTATAAGTATATAACAGTGTTGCATACTAAAAATTAATACAAAAAAACGGGCAAACTTTTGGATTAGACCAGTTGTTGAGGTATCTATATTTTATAATTTTTATAAAAAGAAAAAATTATTTTATCAACTAAGAAACAGAAACAAGGTTGCCACTCAAAAAAATTTTAGCTACCAATCTCATCTTTAATAAAAAAAATCTACTAAATTGAACAAGAAACTACCAAAGCAAAATAAAGCTTCGATACTCTTTTCGGAATACTGTAAAAAGGTATGTTAAGCAATCAGATACCACGTTTATCCAACGCCCTAAAACGCATTCTCTTAAATCGTTTTGACTCAGTACAGTTCAATGTAGTAGGTTTTATATCCCAAGCACTGAATCGTCTTCAGTGAAAGCGATTGTGGAAGGGTTTGGAAAATTTGAAAACTCAAATCTGCAACTCAAATAAAGTTTGACAATGAAAACAAAACAGTTTATTTTCTGAACGGTTAGAAAATTATTCTAGTTTATGCTCACTTTGGTTTTATTTGATTTTATTTAATTGCTTTGGAATTTTTAAGACGGTTTGAAGTTCAATTTATGCAAATTCTTGAATCAATTCGACTTCGTTCAAATTGACTTGAAGCGTCGAATCAACGTAGTAATAAATAGTATACACATATATTATTATAAATCCAAGAATTTATACATATTAATTTAATTTAAAAAAAGTAAAATTCTTAAATACAAGGTGTAGCAGTTGCTTAACAAAGACGTAAGCTGGCTACACAAGTTGGTACGTTGAAGATGCATTTAAGTTGGGTTGCTCGCAACTTTTCTCAAAGCTGTAAAAGAAAAGATACTATGTTATGTTGTTTCAAAAACTTGTATATACAACGTTTTGTTAGGGAGGTGTGTGTAATGAATTAACCTTATATATATTTAACTATTGGGGTTTTTCGACCAACCTCTTCTTAAGGTGATCGTTAAAAAAGCTGGTTCGATAAAAAGTCCACTTGTACTGCAAACTCTGGAGAATGCAACATGGGAGAGTTAAAAATAAAGTTGAATTTTGGAATTGCTGGTTTTCTGCAATTAAATTCACTGATATACTGAATAGAATTTGCAAATTTTTGCTTCGTTAGGAAACAATTTCAAAAGCACATAACAGTTAAAAAAAAAAAAAATTAAAATCGGTCAACCTATTTCAGAGATTTGCTTAGTCAAACTTTCTGCACACAAGCTGTTTCATGGGAGCTTCGGTCGCTCACTCCAATAAAAGACAAATTCTTTCTATAAAATCAAATCACAGTCTTTGAATTCATTTTGACTAAAAAACATAAAGTAATTAAGCTATAAAAAATGTTAAGGGCACATAGAGAAAAAAATGTCACTCTATATAAAATAAAAAATTTAAAACCGGTTTTAGCTGACCAAAAGTAGTGGACTTTTGTGGTGGATTTTTGGAAAATTCTTTAGCCAGAATTATATTATTAATTGTGTTATGCTCTAACTTGTTCCTACATTTTGTTTTTGTCAATGCCAAGTAGACCGGATCGAAATTAAGATTCCGCCTTTCGGGGTCTCAAAAGTTGGAGGAACTCATAAAAACGATTTCTGCACACTGTTTTTAAAAATCGGAAAAAATTTACCGGAGCGTTTTTGATTCTACTGAAGGTCCTTTTTATTTAAAATAACGTGTTTTTTGCTTGTAACTTCTTATTTTTCAAAAAGCACATACCCAAAACTGCTTAAAAGATAAAATCCTTATTAGTTCAACACTTATTGACCTCTTCGACATCGAATTTTTGGCTATTTTTAAAAACACATTTTGTTAAATCCTCTGTAAAAGGTACATTTTTCATTGGATTTACGTAAAAGTTTTCTTGTTTAAAGATATTAATTTTTACTTTTATTTTAATATATCAATCAGTTTGATCAAAGCTGTGTGCGAAAAATGACAAAACTTTAGAAATCGTTTATGTAATAACTCTCCTAAGGTCGGAATATAAAAATATAAACTTTTGTATTACTGGGTAAAGCAGTATTTGTAGATAATAAATTTACACTGATTTATCGTTCAGATTTCACGTCTTCTTTATTGTTTTCGGTTAAAGAACTTTGGAAAAAAACTATTTAATAAAAATGGATCTTGTGCCAGTAGACTTAAATGAAATGAAGTTACCAACTAGTCGCGACGTATTGCAATATATAATATTTTTGCGCGAAAATGAGCCTAAACTGGTGCCTAATGTAGGCTTTTATAAGTTTATTCAACCTGCATTGAATAAAGTTCGTGAATTGTGGTCAGGAGCGCAAATTCTAATAGTAAAAAATACAACGTCGCGTGTAAAAATTATCGCTTTTTTTAACGACTATCGTGCACTTCGAAAAAACAAACAAAAAAAAAAAAAACAGCAGCGGATGAATACGAATAGAATTTTTTGTTTAATTTGGCAAAATGTAGGAGCGGCACCGAAGCAAACATGTATGGTTGTTGTTTAAAAGAGTATCAAATTCCTAAAAGTTGGAGACATTTTTATGTCGATCAGTGCCACGGTCGCCTTTCGACTTTAGATACTTTAGGAAGTTATTAAACACAAACTAAGCATGGTTTTTGCATTTGCAATTTACACATGCAGTCTCACTAAAACATTTTATAGTCGTTGGACGAGGGTCGTGGCATCTCTCATATAATCAACATTTTCAATATTGAATAGTTTTGGAAATTTTTCATTTCATTTCGTTCATTTTAATCTATGGACAAACCTTACAGATTAACAAAATATAAATAAAAATAAAATACAAAAAAGTATTTACTTTTAATTATTAAAAGGAATTAATTCACCTCATTAAACTTATTAATTATATAATTACTTTGATTTAGTTTAATTTAGATTAAGAAGAAATAAGATTAAAATACATTGACTTAATATAAAACTTAATACACCTAATATTATAAGCAAAAGATAGAGTTTAAAAAAGATTTAATTTGGTATTTAGAAATAGAAAAATCTAAAGTATAATTTGAATTTATGGAATTAAATTAATGCAAAGCTCGATATATATATAAGGGCATTAACTGCATAATTAGATCGACAAATTTCCATGTAAAACGGATAATAATTTTTGAGAGCTCTCGTAGGAGCATTTAAATCAATCATTTTCAATAGCGCAGGGCAATAAACGAAACTAGTAATGATATCAAACACAAAAAGCAATGACAAAATACTTCTTCTTTTCTCCAGAGGTTTTAAACCTATTAAGAGACATAGGGTATTATAAGAGGGAGGTACACCGTCTGTATTAAAAGAACCTTGTAAAAGCTTTCTGAATTTTTTCAAGCCGTAAACTATGAGCCTCGTAAAATGGGTTCCAAATAATCGCTGCATATTCTAGCCTCGAGCGTACAAGAGAATTAAACAGAGCTTTTAAAGTATACGGATCCAGAAAGCACGCACTATTACGACGAATGAACGCCAGCATAGCATAAGCTTTTGGAATAATGAAGTCAAGATGAGAAGTAAAAGTAAATTTACTATGAAAAACTACACCTAAGTCTTTGAATTAAGAAATGGAAGCTAAGAAGGAATTGGCAATATAATTAGCAGATGGACAAATTGAATCAGATTTAAAAAAAGTCATAGAAACACATTTTCTAAGGTTTAACAAATGACCATTGTTACAGGACCAAATATAAAGTTTATCTATTTCATTCTGTAAGGGTAAAGTGTCATTAATATTACTTATCGTAGAGTAGTCTACGATTATCTTAAGATCACCGGCGTAGAGTAGATATCTACAATGAGAAAAAATTGAGGTAATTTCATTAATAAATAACAAAAAAAGTAATGGCTCCAAGATACTTACTTGCGGAACACTTGAGGTTGCATAAAAAGAGTAAGATTTGACGTTATCAAACGTCACTACGCATTGTCTATCTGCTAAATAGGATTCTAGCCACTCCAGAAAAATTGAGTGAAAACCCAATCTTTCTAGCTTTTTAATTAAAAGAGCATGAGAAATTTTATCAAATGCTTTAGAAAAATCCATATAAATAGTGTCAACTTGACAACCTTCACGAAATGCTGAAATACAATATTCCGAAAATAACACTAAGTTTGTCTTTGTAGAACGACCAGGTACAAAACCATGTTGGTAAGGAGAAATAATATTTTTTACTATA
The DNA here is from genome assembly GCA_963920525.1 of Dichetophora obliterata. Taxonomy (NCBI): domain Eukaryota; kingdom Metazoa; phylum Arthropoda; class Insecta; order Diptera; family Sciomyzidae; genus Dichetophora; species Dichetophora obliterata. Next base: position 211,491,751 of record OY986437.1, on the reverse strand, counting down.
AAAAACATTTTGTCTTTTATTATCGACTCAAAGAGCTTAGATGTAGTTGTAAGTTTAGAAATTCGTCTGTAGTTCACTATATTATTTTTACAACCAGCCTTATGGATTGGAGTAATGAACGACTTTTTCAAACAATCAATAAAATAACCTGAGGATAAAGAACTATAAAATATTAAAAATAACGGGTAGGCTAAATTGGCAGCACAATTTTTCAAAAAGATAGAACAAAAACCATCATCATCCATTCGAGTTGAGGGTTTAAGATAAAAAATTCCTTTTAAAACATCGTCCGTAGTTAGAGATAAAGCTCCCACATCAATTACAGACTGAAAATCATCTAAACAGGCAAAGTTATTAATATGATGAGGCGTTTCATAATTCGATTGAAAAAATCAGCAAAGTGATTTGTAATGCCCAAGGTATTGTTAGATGTTATATCATTAAAAAATATAGTAGATGGAATACTATGTAGACGAACCCCTTTTAGATTTAATAAAATTCCAAAAGGCCTTACGGTTAGATTTAACATTTGTTTCGAATTTAGCAATATATTGTCTATATAAGAATTTGTATTAAAAATTAAACTCCCTCAATTGCACTGTCTTTACTTTAGTCAAACAACATGCCTTGTCTTGAGCTCTCAGTCAAGTGAGCGAGAGTTATTTATTCATGTTATCAAGAGCCTAGTTTACAATATAAGTCTTAATATAATGATGAGTGCTAATATAGATATGTAGATATACAGATATATATATATATATTAGGGCGGGTCGATTTGTAGGGAGTGAAAAAATTCACCAATTTCCCTATGATTTCCGTATTCTATGGGTTATTCCATGAAAATTTGCCGAAGGAACCATACCCCATAATGTCGTCGCCATAGCGCCTTCTACATTCTTTCCTGCAACTCGTTTAGCAGTGGCAGCCAGCAATTGGACATGTCTTTCCGTTCCTTGAATGTGTAAAGGAACGGTGGCACTTCGTAATTTAAATATCCCTCCAAATGTTCATACGAATAACTTTGCGTAAACGGTGGTTCGAATAAAATGGTATCGTCATTTAAATCAATCATATTTGTATATTCCGTACAATTAAAGTTTATAAGAGAAATATCTCTTCGGTAATGTAAAATCCTCTTTATAGCAATGTTTCGTTTTTCCATTCTATCATCAAACAACATAGATAGCAAGATATTTTCTGAGTGTGCAAAATATGGATTATCTTGAATTACTGTATTTACAACTCCAAGTAAATTCGGTGGTAAAAATCGTGTCAAGTAATAAATTTAAAAAGTAATGTACTACCGTATGCGGCAGAGCTATAATACTTAACATTGAAATACATTGGCGTGTATACTTTTATTATATAGTTAGCCAGAATTTTTAAATTTTCAGTTGGATTATTAGTTGTCACATACAACCGTAATTATCTATTGGCTTTGGTCAGCCAACGAGAATGTGCAATTGGCCCTGGTTTTATGTGAGACAAATCCGCAGGAACCACACCATTAGAAATTGCATTGGCCATTAACATCAAGTACCTCGAATCGGTAGATAATTCTTCTGGATTTAAATCACCAGGAGGCATATTTTCCAAAGCGATTTCCTCAAAATCGGTTACCACCTGAAAAGAAAACATAAAAGCTAAAAAATAGAATGAAAAATGGTAAAAAATCAGCTATAAAAATTACATACCGCAAGATTTTCACAATCAGCAATTTTTGAGCTCAACTTTCCGGTAGTTGATCGTGGTCCAGTGGTGGTTGATTTGTCTAAAGTGTCAAACAAATGTCTAAACGGAAGCTCATTAAAGTGCAGAAGACACACACGCCAGTGCAGTGGTCTCTTTAACTGTTTTTCGAATAGTCGCGAAATTCCACCGTGTACGCCAGTATTTGTTGGTTCACCATCAGCGCATATGGCAATTAATAAATCAAGAGACAATTGCTTTTCTTGGAAGAATTCGATCAATTTGTTGACTTTGCTTGCCGCAGTTTCACTTTCTAGTTTTGTGTAGCCTATCAATTGAGATTTTGGTTCCCTCAAAACAACTAGATGAGGTTCTTTAACCATCCTTGGATGCAACTTCTCATCAATTTTTTCTACAGTTAGAGCATCATTTTTCCTGCCGTCGAATGAAAATGATATCAAATTCGAGCCATCATACCGCTTACGAAGTGCGTCTTGTCTCCATTTTTCTCTTTCTCTACGAAGTTTACTTTTATCCATGATGACAAGATTGTCATGAGCATTTTTTACGCCCAGGTCTTCCATCAGAGCTGTTGCCAATGCTGATACCATTCTGTCATGCACACCAAATCTGTCACACATCATTGCATAGTTTTTAGTATTGTATCTGGGAGTGTATGTTTGTGGTGGTAGAACTAAATCTGAACCTCCTCTCACATCAACTTCCATTTCGTCATAATGTGGTTCGTATGTAGGATCGTTGCTCACTGGGATTGTTGGTATAGTCGTTGGTATCGTCTCTTCACTTCCACTATCGTATTCCGGTATCGTTTGTATTCTGTCATTATATTGATCGCGCATGAAATCTTTTAAGTTTTCTGGGATAGATCCACATGAGCAGTCGTTTTCTTTCAAGTTGCATTTACATTTTCCAATAATGCAACTATATAATATATTTATAATATATTATTTATAATATATATTTTATAATAATATATTTTCCAATATTGAATAATTGGTTTGTTGATTCTACGAATTTTTTGAATTCTGTTGCGCGTTTTACTCGTTTTTTATCTGCATTACTATATGCGTCAAGCATATTATTCAATTTTCTAATGATGCTACCTTTGAGTATAAGTTCAATATTAAGTTGATTCCAAATTTCTAACAATCTGTCTGCTACTTGGGGAGTAAATGTTTTATAGGAAAACATTTTGCTTTGGGCTTTTGAACGTTCGGCCAAGAAAAAATAGTACTTCAATATATCTCGTTTAGTTGACAGATTAATATCAGGTAATTCACAGGCCACGCCAAAAGAAAAAACATCATGAGAGACCAAATGTTGCAAACTACTGCGTTGGGTATCTGTTGGATTTTGCGATGAACCAGGCTCTGAATCCATTTTTTAAACCGTCACTAAAAGAATTAAATATGTTTTTCATAGAATAATAATATAACTATTAACTATAATAGTTAGCAATGTTTTTACGCTTACCTTTAAATCTTTTCTAAATTTCAAAATAGTTTGATTATTTGCTAGTTATTTCAAGTAACACTTCACTGAAATAACGCTCAAACAAAACTAGCATACACTGGAATATTATAAACAAACAAAAATAAAGAAGTCTATAAAGAAACTAAAAACAAAAAGAAATAAACAAACATAACACAGGGTGTGCACCCTGTGAAAAAATATGCCAATAATGTAAAGCGCAAATCAGTCCAGTCGTAACGTAAGGTTCGTAAGCTTCGTAAGTCAAAAAAATTGAGCCAAAAAAGTGGCCATGAAAGTAATATTCTTGGACAAAATCATGAAAAAAATGGAAAAATGCTCCAAAATTTGGACAAAAATGCCCGTAACTTTTGAACCGTTGGACCAATGTTGGAGATTTTTTTTTGTTAATTGATTAAAATGAGCTCACCTTTTCAACGCGCCACTGACGATTAAACCCGATAGATAGTTTTTGAGTTATGGATGTGAACGTGTAGGTAATATTTCATACGATCGTCAATTTGGGAAAAAATCTACCAACAAAAAGTAGGGGACTCGATTTTAACGATAGAGGTATGGTTCCTTTGGCAAATTTTCATGGAATAACCCATAGAATACGGAAATCATAGGGAAACTGTCGAAAAATAAATCGACCCGCCCTAATATATAAACTATGTATAGAAAGATTATATATAGTGACGATCGGTACTTACAAAGTATTTAAGAGAACGCGCAACATTAAGCACAGTGGCGTGAATATTATAATAACTAAGTATGAACATATATAAATACATTACACATATAATGCCTATACTTGAGAAAAAATGGATTAAGGTTAGTTAATAAAAATTTTTTATAAAATTTATTACGAAGATTTTTTTAATTTTTTTAAACCGGGAGTGTACTAGGGAACTTTACTAACTCGCTTCTTCATCCTTGGAATAAGTTGATTACAGACCGAGGAGATGAGAAACTTAAAAATATCAAAACACGCCGAAGTATTAAAATGATTAAATTCACTAATCCAGTCAATGCGACTTAGGGCATTGTTTAAAATATCAAAATTATACGCATTGAAATTAAAGTTAGCAGAAGTTTCATTATTAACCACAAAACTCAGGTATTTGTAAAAAGTAACATGAATATCAAGAGGTATATGATGGGCACTGACTGCAGATATTGGAAATTTAGATTCAAGAATATTATAGTTCATATCATTTGAAATAAAAACCAAATCCAATAAGCGATTTAAAAGATTAAAACAATTATTTATCTGAATGAGACCAATACTTAAGAAGTTATCAATAATATACAACTCAAAAATACTCGTAACGTTCGACGGCGTTAGGTAGTTATCCTTTGGCTGAAGATTAAATGATTTGTGGGCAAATTAAAATCACCAAGCACAAGCAACTGATCACCATCACTCTGAAGATTTACATCCAATGACAAAATATTATCAACATGCTGGCGATAAAGTTTAAAACGACTTCTAGGAGGAATGTATGAGACACACACGTAGAGCGAATAAAGCGAGCCTTTAAATGATATGCATATTTGATCAAGAAGAAGATCAAAATTTAATAGTGCAACACTACAAGATATTAGGTTCCTTTTGATGGCAACTATAACACCACCACCACGATTCAACCCAGTCACAGAAGTATCACGATTTTTACGATAGACATTGTACAGATGAGGATCGAAAAGTTCTTCATTGAAGAAATTTTTATTAAGCCATGTCTCCACAAGTACAATCAGGTCGTAGTCAAAATGAGAAGTGGCAGCAAAGATATTGTAGAATTAAACTTTGTTCTAAGTCCAGAAACATTTTGGTAATAAATTTTTAAATCATGCGTATCAAGAACAGAACTCGCTCTAACTATTGTAGATTATAGGTAGCACAGCTTCGGAATTCAGAATTATAATAACATTTTATGGGAGTTGGGCAAAGGGGCGTGGCAGCAACGTGCCGGGTTTCAGCTAGTAATAGGATATAAATAATTTTTAAAATTTTTTTATGCCAAAATTTTTGTATTGTAAGAAATTTAACTTTTTAGCAGATTTCTAAAGTGAATTTCTGACATTCGTCATTTTTCGCGCACATCTTAGATTTAACTTATATAAAAAAAAGTATAACTTAATTCCTTTGCAACAAGATTAACTTTACGTAAATCCAAGGAAAATTGTGTCTTTTACAGCGGTTTCAACCAAATGTGTTTTTAAAAATAGCAAAAAAATTCGATGTTTTGAGGTCGCTCAGAATTAAGATATTATAGGGGTATTCACTTCAATGCTGAAATTTCAGAAATCGGAAATTTCCGACGAGTTGAAGTGAGCGACCTCATATATAACACACAGCGACCACACATATATATAAATCGACTGCCACTCAGCTACAATAGAATTAATGACAATTTTTTTCTAGCTTGCAGACATTGCATCAGCTTTTAGGCGGGATTTGGCAGAATGCTCTTCTTCTGTCAAAATGATCATATTCACAATGACTCACACTCATTAAACAGATTTGATTATGGTTACTGAACACATTTTTCTTCGCAAGTTTCCGGCGATTATTTTTTATCAACTCAATAGGTGATTAAATTTAAGCAAACTTCGGAAATCCAAAACAACAACAATTGCACTGAAGTTTTCGTAAATTTCAGCATATCGGAAATTTCAGCAGTGAAGTGAATACCCTTTATATAATTTTAAAAATTTTTTTATACCAAAATGTTGGTGTGAGTAAGCAATTTAACTTTTATGCAGTTTTAGTTATTTATTTTTTAAAAATAAAAAGTTACAGACAAAAACATGTAATTTTAAACAAAAAGGACACTCAGGAGAATCAAAACAGCTCCGGTTAATTTTCTTGGATTTAAAAAAAGTATGCATAAATGGTTTTTATGAGTTCTTCTTACTTTAAAGACACAGAACGGCTGATTATTTTTTCCCATACAAAAGCGATACGGTCTAACATACATATCGCTCATTTACTTGAAGACCGTCACAACTCAAAAAACAAGATTTTTGTGTAAATGATGCAGAATTGTTCTATATATCATGCTTCATATTGTGTAAAAATTTTATTTTAATATTTTGAGTACTCTCCACGTGAGAAGATAATATGCCTCTCACTTTTCATACAAGGTGCGAGTCAATTGAAAACTCTAAACTATGACTGTTTTCAAGTAAATGAGCGATGTGTTGTACGTCCACTGTTCGACCCTTGTTCAGACGCTGTTCGATCTTAGTGACAAAAAATTGTTTTACTCGGGACGGGTTTCTTAATTACAACATAATGAAATAAGCCACTATAAATGAGTTCAAAAGAATCAGAATTATGAGTGGTCATAGAATCGTCAAAAATAAGGCTTTTTTGGACTCATATATCATAAATGAGCGCTCATAAAATCTGCATAAATAAGAATATTTCCGGACTCATAATTTCAAGCACTTATAAAGTCTTCATAAGACAAAGTCGCGGTAGTCATATTGTCGTAACAAAAGTGAACTTGCGATTCTAAAAATTAAATTTTTCATTTCTAATGACAATTCTATGGAAAATTAAAAATGAAATTTTTCAGATTCGCAAGTTCACTTTTGTAACGACGATATGTCCAAAATGGTTCACAAACACTTATTTAAAACCATTTAGGGCCATAATATTTGAAAACTTATATAGTTTTAAATATTAGTCTCTTTTCGTAAGCTCTGTATTTTATTTAAATAAAAGTTCACATCTCTAAAAATTTTACACCAAAACCAATTGAAATTAACATTTTAAGTCAATCATTTTCTCAATAAAAGTAAAGTACACATACAAAGCCCACTAAATGAAGCTATTAGAAACCACAAATTTATTATCCTTCACTAATACACTGCCACAATGGCTAAAACTATTCTTATTGTCTTAACTTAATGGCATTCGCATTCCAAGCACAAAAAAACAACAGCAACCACACTGAATGGTTGAATGAATGGAATGATGGAATAAATGGCATATTTGCAATAAATGTGTTTAGAAAGAAATCCTCGGATTCTGCTTATCCTTCGATATTTCTAACAAATGACAAAATTATGCTGCACGATTTAAGTTAATTTTACATTTCTGACAGGCAGCTCTCGTTGAAGAGTGAGTATGTGTGTGCGTGTGCGTGGGAGTGTTTGTGTGTGTGCACGTGTGAGTGAGTTTTGATTTTGGATTTGTATGTGTACTAATTTATTTCATAATGTATTCATAACCATTGAGAGTTAAACACTAATAAGCACTTTATTCAAAAAACCCATGTGCATAAAACTTCATTAGCTTTTTAATTAAAAAGCTATCAATGCTGATGAAAATTCATTATTTCAGTGTCTATAGAACTAAGGTTGAATTGATAATGCATAAAATTAAATTAAATTTCAAGGCTTTTCAAATGAAACATACACCAACTAGCCTGCTTTGAACCTATACTGAAAATTTTTACATGAGTTGTTTTGGGCCACCCTGAAATCACCGCACAGTGTTTCGAATCGCCTAGTTAGACGAAGATAAATTTGTAACTCGGGTTTGAGGGCACGGAATCTTTCGAAATTGAGGATTTATTCTATTGAGTGGCATATCTTCCTCAAACCGAATGTCCGGGTGGAACCAAAGTTACTCAAAATTTGTATGTGAAAATGAGCATTTTCGCTTGCCTACATGGCGATTTACCCACTTTCTTTCTTTTCACAGAAACTAAAGAAAATTTTTTGTAAAAGTTACAGTATGTTTATTAGTTTTTTAGTACATTAAAAAATAATTTATTCATTATTTATATATATTTGTTCTATATGTTGACTTTATATGATTTAAATACAACAACAACAAATGTGAAATTATGAAAATTGAGAAAAACTGAGAAATTGACACTTCAAATCTCATCGCCCCTTTGGTGCAGTGCGTTAGTGCGCGCTTGCACGGTTATCACAAAGATTTCTGATGACGCCTTTAGCCGGGCAGAAATTGCGCAATAAGATCAGGTAGTGATTTTTTCCTTTTCATGTTGAAAAAACTTTGTTGTTGTTGTTGTTTCTTTGGAAAGATTCGTTAGAACAATTAATTGTTCTAACTTTGACCTTAAGCTCAATAAAATGATTTTAAACTATCAAACAACTAGAATTTGTATTTAAAATCAAGTATGATTTAAACTATCAAACATTTAGAATTTATATTTAAATCATATAAAGTCAACATAATAAATATAGAAGTCATTTAGGAAAAAACTTTATTTTTTAATATTTTAAAAATATATTTTTTTTAAGCTAAAATTTCTTTTATATTTAAATATTTTGGAAAATGTAGCTTTGTCTATGTATGTCTTTCAATTTTTATATTCATAAGGTTATTATGTCTTTTTTTATAACAAAAAAATAATATGCTGCTTGTGACTTTACATCATATTTATTTTTATTTTTTTTGTGCGATTTCGTAATTTCGTTTTAAAAATTTGATTTGATTTGGATGTGCACTGTGGCGTATGAGTGACATTTAAAATAACAAAAAGGGTAAAAATAGTAGTAAAACGAAGATGAATCGAAGACTAACGAACAAAACAAAGCGAATTGATGACGGGTAAAGTCCCGTGATAGAAGTTTTAGTTTTTTTTAACTAAAAGGTGTTCTTTTAAAAAGAACCATAAGATATTTTTTTTTAATTTTTAGATTTCTTAAAAGTTGTTAAGGGTGCCAAACTTAAGCATTTGTTTAAATTTTTGTTAAACGATTATTTTGATCAAATTATATTTTTATTCAAATTCTGTTCCAGCACCTTTTAGATCAGGCACCCTTCGGCTCCCTTCGCATGATGCTGTTGTTTACATTTTAAAAACAGGTGATTTTGATTTGAAAACAGAGCGAAATCCTATTGCATCTATGTAGATGTTATTCCCACATCTTCAGATAGGGGTATGTGATATACTGGTTGGAGGTTCCATGAACCATCGGAACACCATGACTACGGGCATGGTGACCCAGAGGAATTAAGCATTACCGGCAGGGGCAAAACTACTTTTATTCTCTTTTTTTTTTAAGCAAGTATTGCTTTCACTATTTTCCTAATTTTTCTGCGCGAGTGAAGTTGTTTAAAAAAATTTGTTTGTTTAAAAAAGAAAACAGCGATTCAATATTTTTAAAGTTGTATCATCTTGGGGCTTGCAGAAACTACGTACATCTTCAACCGGTAAGTGCTGAATTAATTTATAATTTATAAACACATTATTTCCAACCATTTCCGATGGTTTCCGATGGAACCATCAACATCGTCTATTAGAGGTCGTACTGTTGGAATTGGGGAATCTATACCAAAAACATCTTTGGAGCGTCGTTAATATTTAAACCAAATTCTAGAACACGATATTTTGATATTTGGGGTGCATCTGCAGAAATGACTACAATTTCTTTGCCTACTTGTCAAGATGTTTTAAAATATTATTTCTTCTTATCTGAACGTGCTAAAGCTAGGAAAAAACTCTGTTCGTACAATTCATTTACGTCTGAGTTGCAAATAAAATTATTGAAATTTGGAGCAAACTGAATATAGAATTTTATGATAGGAAAGTCATTTGTCAAAAGTAAATCACTTTATTGATACCTATCGCAAAAAATGAAAAACCATAACCAAGAAATTCAGGACATTTTTCAGCTCTACCAAAAAATGGTTTTATATAGGGCTATGTAAATGTTATTTACAAACAACGCAATGCTCATGTGGCAAAATACCATCTAAAAGAATTCATGCTTGATAAGCACAACTTACGAAAACTCACTATACCAGAATTTGAGCAATATACTTCAGAAATATTAGCTACTACAATAACAACGTCACAAACTTCTGCAGAGGTGTCTTTATATGAACCAACTCATTCTGCATTGTACAAGTATGTGGATGTTGGTGAATCCGCGTCTGTACGTAATCCTGAAGATACAATGACACGTGGACCTTACACTCAGAAAAAAACACCTATCTCTTTGTGATAAAAAATTTCTCTATTTTCGATAATATAATTTTTTTTTATTTCAAATAAAATTTACTTCAATTATAATAAATTTTCACATATTCGAAGAAATATTTCCTTCCTTGTGGGAAATGAAAATATTTCATGTCTCTAATAATGATAAGTATTTTTTTCCCACTGAAAAAATCTCATTTATAGAGAAAAATTTATAGAAAATGAAAAATGTTCTCTATTGCTGATAAATAATTCACTATGCGAAATAGTTTCTTCAATAACAACCAATCCTTTCTCAAAAATTAAAAAGGCTTCTTCTCAAAAATTTATATATTTTTCTTATATTGAATGATTTACGAAAAAAATAGAAAGCGTGAGAGCAATTGATTAATGTTGAAAAGCAAGTGTTGCATATTATGATGATTGTTCCTTCAAAAGGTTTTTTTTACTTAACATAGCTACACTAAGTGATGTTGTTTATTACTACTGTTTCTTTGGATGTATTTACAAAATTATTTTTCAGAATAAATTTCTGGAATATTTATAAAGAGTCCCGAAAAATAATGCCACATCAATAATTCTACCTCTTTACACATTTTTAACTAATGTTTTTAAAACCGAATGACAATTTAATATTAATACTTCTACTTTGCGTAGAACTGAGTTAAAACAAATGTTTGACAAAAATTATTTTTTAATCGTAATTGCGGATATACTTCTTGTGTTTTAAAGAAAAATGTACGCAATAAAGAAATATGTTGTATCAATGTTAAGAAAATATATCTTTCTTTTAAAGACAGTGTTATTTGTTGTGAGAAACTACAAACGCAACTTAAAGAAAACATTAATTAAAATTAAATAAATATTTCTCTGTTTTCGGGAAAAATTTACACAATAAAGAAAATGATTGAACGTTTTATAAAGAAATATTTTTCTATTAAAGAGAAGGTGTCTTTTATTAATGAGAAAATATTTCTCCTTTTCATGGAAGCTTTTTGCCACTTTTATTGAATTTTTGGGATCACATTTAGAGAAAAGCATGCTCTGGAGCAAAGTCAATACCATTTTGCACTTAATATGATGCCTTTTTTCTCATATTCCGATAAACTTTTTTGTGAGTGCAGAGCGCAAATAACACAACAAAGGTTAGATAGTTCGCTGTTGAAAGCATTCTCCTTTGGTGGACGAAAGGACGATACACAAACAATATAAAAAATGGTAAAGTATGGTAGCCATCCATAGTGAAAGAGCCATATCTTGTTATCTTGAGAGAACCCAGTTCGAAATTCATTGGCTTTGTCAATTTGACAGCTGAAGCTAAATATACCTTTAACCGGCTTGTTTGGCGTCTGCTGTGATGAAGAAGTTACGAACACTGGTGTTGATGGAGGAATAATTAGAAAACTGGAGCTACATTTAGGCAAAGCACTACACTGGTTTGTATGTTTGTATTGCACTTCAATGAGTTACCTTTCCGTCTTATATACGACTCATTGGAAAAATCGAAAAAAAAACAAAATTCGATGAATATCATCACAACTCAATCAATGCGAAATTTTAGAGGTATTGTAAAATTTTTCACTATAATAATAACACTACATCTTTCTTAGAAATAACGTACACTAGAAATATTTGCATTTTAGTCACTAGTTATTATAATTATAATTTTTAAGGTGGTTCTAGATTTTGAACGTATCGAATTGGAAAATATGCCTCCTACTGTTGCTGATGAAAGAGAATTATGTACCGATGTTAAATATTTGTACAAAGTAGCACATGCTGTTTCAGAAGGTTACTGCAATCCAGTCCTAGCAAACATTAAGCCATGTTCCATTTTACATTCTCGTTGGATAACAAAAGCAATTAGATTTTTTATTACGCTTATATGTAGCTACCTAAAACCCCTCCAGTTATTTAAAAACGTTGAGTATTTATGTCGTAAAAGTGTACGTTCCGATGTACTTCAACATCAAATACTATAAATCAATTATTTATGGCAGTTGTTTGCTAGGCAAATTTATACGGTAGACGACACTTCATTAAAACGAAACATTGCGTGGTATTGTTCAAAAAGTTTTAAAAAGTTATGCATATTTCGCGCATAGCGAGAATCTTTTACTATCAGTGCTCTTTGATGATCGCAAAAAAATCAGTGGCACAGCAATTACTTAAATTTTATACATACGAAACCACTTGTGTACTGGCTATGGACTAAGAAAGTATGTTAAATCCATCAATATTGATTTTGATTGTAAAGATTGCGTAAATATAATTGATTTGAACGATGAAAACATTTTTCACGAGTCACCTTTCACAAACCACATTCCGTACGACGAATTAAAAGAACACCTCCAAAATACTGACGATATCCCACCATTCAAAGTTCCAGAAATTCCATGCCACATCCAAGCCACTGAGGGACATGTTCAATTGTGCACCACTTTGTCAAAGCGTGTCATTCACAAACATCGCCAAGGAGTTATTGGGGTATCACTTCAAAGTAGAGATCAATTGCCGAGAATCGAAAGCAAACAGGATTTGAAAAGAATGAGACAGACCACAATGGGCTCGCGGACCACTTTTGGTGGCCAAAATTCTGATAAGGTCTCTAAGAGGGTTTTCGGGGTCGCTGATTTTGAATTTGATGTCAGAAATTAAAAATTCAAAATGGCGCATCCAATATGGTGACCGAAATTTCAAAATTTCATTATATCCGTATGAATCGTTGTGTAAAGGGGTTTTTGGGGTCGCTGAATTCGAATTTTATTTCAAAATTTAAAAAATGTTAATTGACGACTTCAATGTAGCGTATGGTTTATTGAGTCCATATTCGATAACTGTTTAAAGATTTCAGAATTTGGTATTAAAATCTAAATCAGTAGCGACGGCTTTATACCTGGTAAGGCATTTTGCTTTCCAATGAGAAATTATTTTCTGAAATTTAGATCGAAACCTTAACCCATTCAACTCTTTTATTAAATAAATAAATTGTATAAAACAAGTTTTTTAAATTAATTTTGAATTTGAAATTAAAGTGCATAAGTTATTAAAAATTATTATATAATATCTAATTCATTGTCCAAAGTAATATTTTCTTCTTCACAAACTTCTTCTTCATCGTCGGCATCTGTACTTTCATTTGGGTCTTCGTGTTGCTGAGCTTATGTGCTTCAGTGGGATGCTCACAACTTAATAAACTGATAACTTTTGGTGAAAGTGTTAAACGTTTACTTTTGTGTACGCGTGTTCTTAAACGCAAAGATGATATAATTGGATCCAAAAGGTTATGATAGCGACTAGTTTTAGGGGCGTAATGTAATTTATCAGTTTTATAAAATTTATGCCGCTATTCAGCAGCGTCCTCACCAAATCAGAATTCTTGCTGCTACACTAACTTCATTTTGCATCTCAATTGTCCTCGTTGCTGTGTGGCTTAAAAGCATTTGTAATGGAGCTATTCTTTCGCTTACTGTCACACCTTCAGATCTGCACTTACTTTTCGAAGCACAGACCTTGTAAGATGGAAAAATATCCGAATTTCTTTGCTTGCTTTCTATATGTATATTGCAATATTGCTGTTTTGTGAAATTGTTTTCAAGCAGAAATGCTAACGCCTCTGAAGCTGCAATCGGTGTTTTTTGGTCTTGCAAACATATTTTTCTAATTTTTGATGGTCTTGTTGGGCTTTTCATCGTTTGTTTGAGAACGGTGGCCAAATCCACTCTTCCTTGTTTACGAGCTGATGTTGCTGCTGCTTGAACCAGTAGGTTCGTCTCGTTAGATATAGATGTCGAATGCCGCTGCTTCAATTGTCTTACCACGATCTGACTTTTCAGAAAATGCCAGTCGTGAACGCCCAGCTCCGGATGAACTTTTTCTTGATTTGTTTCTACTTGGTTTTCTTCCTTTGCTACCTCTTTTGGCATTTTAAGCACTGTTGTGGAAGTAAGCCACGCAGCACTTCGCACTTGATAAACAACTAGTCTCTTATGGCACTTTTCCCAATTTATCATCAACTTTTGACAAATAAATATTCTAAATTCCTTAGATAAATATTCTAAAAATACATTATTAATATTTTCATCGCCATTTTTTTCAAGCAAATAGTTCATAATAGCTCGGAATTTTTAAAGCTCCAGGGGTTTGGAAAAAAGTTTTTCTTAAAAATCGCAAAAAATCGCAACACAAAACACAATAAATCAGGCTATTTACACTCCAAATTATTATTTTATTTTTGTTTTGGGCGGAGCAAACTAGGGGCAAAATTTTGCAAGTCCACACAAACTTAAGAATTAAAGAAACACACTAATAATATAGGTTGCCTTAAGCAACTGATTTTATCGCTGCACCAGATCTTTATTTAAAAGTTACACACATAAAAATTTAATTACTTACTATCACTGTTATTTTCCATATTTTACTTTTTTTAACTTTTCTTTTTTAGCAAGAACAATATTTTAAAAGCCTTAAAAAAACGCGCACGCAATTGCTTTCACAATTTTACTCAGAAAGTTCAACTTTGATGGTTTGCGGTTAAACGGTAAATTAGTATTTACAAAAACAAAGTGCATTGTTGTTTGCTTTGAAGTATTAACTAATAGATTACAATAACAATAAAACACTAACAGAGTGTGAAAAAGTAGGTTTTGGCCAGCAATAGTGGTCATTGGGACCATTGTGCAGACATAGAGTTTAATTGAAAATAAGAATATTTTTGTAAAATTTTTTATGTAAACAAAGAAACAACATACAAAAAAAAAAACAAACCTCGTCTTAATATTAGGCAATCCATCAAATCCAATATGAAATTGAACTTTTAATTATTTCAGTAACATAAAGAGCATATTTTTTTCGAACCACTTATGTATCACCGTGGTAAGTTTAATCTATCCGTTCAATTCTAGTGGGCTCCCAAACATATAATTACATAAAGCACCCTCTTACAGAAGATCTTAGAACTATTTGTAGCCTTAGTTTATTTTCAATCCCTAGTGTACCTAAATCGGTTCAGGCGCTTGCGCATGATAGTGGATCAAACATCCAAACATCTAAATATCTAAATATCCAAGCATCTATAATCCAAACATCGACACATACAAACACACTTTCTGAAGTATCATATTAGTTAGATTATTTGTAACGACTCTTTGGTGGTTACAAGGTGTTTTAAAACTATTCTTATCCTTTTTGTAAACTTTTTGCTATTTTAAATGTCACTCATACGCCACAGTGCACCTTCATATCAAATCAAATTTTTAAAACGAAATTACGGAGAAAATTATTTCATCGCATCCTTATGCAACTAAGTAGTTTTTTCTAAGGATTTAACGTAGAATACGAAAATCAATAATTCAAAGAATCAAAATTTTGTTTCGAACAAATTGATCTGCCCTGGACATCAACTCTGCGGCTGATAATGCGATCTTCAAAAACAGGGCGCAAAACATCGAGTGTAGCTTCGGCTGTGTGGCACGTAACGCCGTCCTGTTGATACCAAATGTTGCCAATATCCTCCTCTTCAATTTTTGTGAACAAAAATTCGTTCAACATGGCCCGATAACGATCGCCATTGACTGTAACGGCCACTCCTTGCTCATTTTCGAAGAAAAATGGCCCAATTATGCCTCTGGACCAAAATTCGCACCAAACAGTGACTCGTTTTGGGTGCAGCGGCTTTTCAATGTATGTGTGCGGGTTTTCTGTGCCCCAAATGCGAAAATTTTGCTTGTTTACATACCCGCCAAGATCAAAATGAGCTTCATCTGAAAAGATGATTTTTTTGGCAAAATCGGCATCTTCTGTAAGTCGATCGCAGTCCCACTTAGCGAAGCGAAAACGCATTAGATGGTCAGTTGGCTTCAACTCCTGAACCAATTGGACTTTGTATGGCGTCATACCAAGGTCTTTATGCAAAATTTGTCTCAATGATGTCTCCGAAATGTTCAATTGTTGAGAATGATGGTGAATTGATGTTGATGGCGCTTCACGCACACTTTCTGCCACAGCAGCAATATTCTCGGGTGTACGCACTGCTTTTGGCTTTTCACGCTTTGGTTTATCGATGAGGATGCCAGTTTCTTTTACTTTTCTCACAAGATAACGAACATACGGAGCTGACGGTGCTTCTCTTCTTCCAAAATCCGGACGCAATTTTCGCACACATTCTGCAACATTACCATGATTTTCAAAGTAATGTCGCAATATTTCCCAGCGATGTTCAAGCAAATACACAACCATATTCGTTCAGCGGAAGGATAAAACTAATTATCTGTCAAATCGGACATGAGCTAAGTGTTACCATTCACGAAATAAGCACTAGTTGAAAAAAAACGTTAGATGGCGGACCCTGTAGGAATAATGTCTTTATTTCGAAAAGTCAGTGCTTATAAAGCTAATTAACGGTATTCTTAAGTTTCTAAATCATTTACAAAAATGTGCATAAAATTAATACATAGTGCTCAAACTTAAAAGTGCGTGAGTGAAAAGTAAATGTTAACTTAATGTGTAAGTGCGTAATGCAAATAAATATAACCAATATAATAAAAAATAAAAGTGCGCGAGTGAAAGAAACAAAATATTAACTTAGTGCGAAAGTGCGTAATGCAAAATAAATATATAACCACGGGTCATTATGCGATGTATACAGTTGCGTTCAATATTACAGTGCAATCAATAAGTTTGAGTACAGTTGGTTGCTAAATTCGGTGCGCACTACACCCCCATCCTTAAGATAAAAATTATTTTAGAAAAGAAAATCATTTTTAAAATTATACAATTCAAAGTTTCTTATTATAATTTAATAAATTATTCAATTTGAAAATTGCACTTTAAATATAATATTTGTTTTATACATTTCAATTATTCTTAATAACTATAATAGATTATATATTATATTTTATTCCAAAAATTGTTACAAAGTAGATAAATGATATTTGTTACTAAAAATTATACAAATGCAATTTGTTTATAAAATTTATACAATGCCATTGTTTAAATCAATAAATTTTTACATTATTTGAAAATTTTGAATTAAATCCATTTTTTTAGTAAATTATTATGGTTCTATTCTTTGATTTTACCATCTACGTTAACTGTAGAATTTACTCCATATGTATAAATTATTATATCCTCTCCTCCTCCTCACCTCCTTACAGGACACTGTAAACTGAAATACCACCTGATGAAATTGGGCATAGATACCGATAGTAACTGCTGTTTCTGTGAAGAAGCAGAGGAGACTCCAATACACCTACTTACAAACTGCGACGCCGTGGCTCGCAGACGTAAACTAGCACTGGGGAATTATGAGCTGAGTCTAGAGCAGGTTTCATCCCTTGAACCTAAGTATATTCTCGAATTCATTAGAGAAATAGGGCTGGATGAAATTCTGTAATCCGCAAACCCAGCGGAGCTTTGAGAAGGAGGTACAATAGATCTCATTTAGGTCACAGTACGCATCTCCACCACACAACATTAACATTAACATTATATATGGACCATGAGATGGTGGTTGGTTTTTCTTTCTATTCATTCTTCTTATCATTACTTTGTCACCAGTTTTTATATGTAATCAAATTTTTAAAACGAAATTACGGAGAAAATTATTTCACCGCATCCATATGCACCCTGAGAGTTTTTTCTTAGGATTTAACGTAGAATACGAAAATCAATGATTCAATGAATCAAAATTTCGTTTTGAACAAATTGATCCGCCCTAGTCTATATTTTCAAATTTTTATATAATATAATGTCTTTTTTTATAATATAAAAATAATTATTTTCTCGTGACTTTACATCATATTTATTTTTATTTTTTTAACCGATTTTACGATTGTAACCTTCATGGAAATCGCATATTAATGGTTTATTCTGTTTGATATGCGTCTGTTATGCATTTAACCATAGTGACTCTGAAGTATACTAATGAATTTTGTCTTTGCAAAAACATTTTGCATTGTTAACTGGCTCGTTGAAAGGAAAAATGATTTAATCAATTATTGGCTGTGTGTTTTCTATTGACTCTGAAATCACTGAGCTGATTGAGCTGAAATAAATTTTTTGGACCTTTAAGTTATTTAAGAAGAAAAGCATTTGCCACAGCCCCTTTTTACCGCCCTTGTGAGTGACATTTTTTCGTACTATGTTAGACTAAAATTTGGTTATTAAGTGCATATGGTTACTGTTGGAAACTGTACTTAAAATAGGCGTGGTCACACTATAGGTGCGCCCACTTTAAAGAGTAAAATCGAGTGTATAGTAATCATAAACTTGACGTCTACCTATAATTTTGTTATTGTAGCATTTTTAATTTCTAAGGTATAGCGCAAAATGTGTTTGAGGTGTCCTATACACCCATGGCTGGCACGCCCATTTGTCCGATTGCGCTGAAATTTGTTTACATTGTTTAGTAATCATATATTTGACGTCTTCCTTTGAATTCGTTATTGTAGCATTTTTTTTTATTTCTAAGGTATAGCGCAAAATGTGTTTAAGTTTTATGGGAACTGCCACGCCCACTGATCCAAAATTTCTGAAATAATTTTTTTTAAACTTTCTTATACCCTAAACATTGAAAACTACTAAAAAAGTCCACAAAATAATTTTCCCCGTCTAACTTGTATGAAACGAAACACTGTGCGCCATCACTGATGCTAGTTGTACTGCTAGTGCTTTCGGTGCTGCTGTTCAACATGCTTCAACTTTGTCAATTTATATTGAATTCAATGCTTGTTGGTGCTATTCAGCATGTGTTGCTTTCGGTGTTTGTGTGCATGTTTTGCCCAAAGGGCTTTTATGTATGAATGTGTGTGTGAGTGAGTACTTTGTTCGTGTGTGTGTATAGCCAATTGTTGTAAAACAAAATCGATATCTCATTGAGAGCATTAAAATAATAATATTAAAAGAAAACCAAAACAAAAACCTTGTGCGCCATGAGCTGCCATATACGCTGCTTAAATGCTGCTTTTGTGCTGCATTTGCTCTTTGGTATTGTTGATATGGAATATATTTATTATGGAAAATTTGCATATTTATTAATTCGCCTTAAGCATTGAGGTGGGTATTGAGGTATTAAATGCAGTTAATTTATACCTTCATGCTTAAAATTTACACTCACGCTCTATTAACTTTTTGTAAAGGAGACCAAAAAAACATTTTCATATCCGTTTGAATTTGCTTTTATAAGTATCTTACACCCCTTTTCAAGGCCGTCACTTGCACTCAAAATGTCTGATTTGAAGCTTAAATATCTTATACTGAATTGCCTCAAATTAAATCAATATGATATGTACATTTTAGGGAAGTCAATCCCGGGATCCCGAAATCTGGGAAAATTTAAGCCCCTTTAATAAAAAAATTTATTTTACAATACTCACGTAAATGAAACCATTTCAATTTAAGTTGATATGAATATAAAATTAGAAAACTCTTTTATTGAGGCTGAAAAAGATTGCTGGGACGATAAGTGTGAATCACTGGAGCAAAGACTTTGCAAAGTCTTAGAAGAATTTACAACATCGGGAAATCAGCTATGCATTTGAAAATTGTCAGATATTCTGACTTAGGAAATAATTTTGTTTTGTGGTGAAGGCAACCATGACCGAAACTTACAAATTGCTTACGATTATCGTACAACTAATTCTCCAACTAGCATAGAATCAGAACGGTGCTTCTCATCAGCGCGTTACATTTGTAATAATATCCGAATAAAACTCTTTAATGAAAAATAAGACGCGTTGATCAGCTTAATGTATTACTTAAAAAAAATTAAATAAAATTTAATTAAATATATAAAAAAATAAACATAAAAAACATGAAAAAATGCTTAATATTTTTATAATAATACCTTAAACTATTCTGTATTTTACTTTTTTTTTCTTTTTTTTTTCTTTAAATTAATGCAATTTGCTAGTCGTTAATATTATTTAAGCTTATTGTGTTTATTAACAATAAGGTTATTCACAATTGTGTGATATTGTAGTTTTTTTGCCATAGTTGAAAACCACAATTATCAGCACCCTTTAAAATAGAATTTGTGGTTGGGAGCCTCCTACTATAGCTTTTTATTACTATGCAAATAAATTAACTGTCCAATTTGATATATTTTAACTTGCATTTTGAGCTTCTTTCATTTTTGCAATTAACAAATAACTGGCAACCGATCAGTTGTTTATAGTACTTTAGAAACCACGTTCGTAAAACATATAAATTACCACACGCTACTAAAAATTACCACACTTTTGATTTTTAGAGATTTCATGTAAAACAACAAAAAATATAAAAACCGCTCGGTAAAGTTAGGTATCAATACCACGGGGTTTTTAAAATACACTGAAAATAAAGCAATTGTGAATACCCTTAATGTGTTTTATTTTGTTGCTTTATAAATGAATTAATTTACATTTCTTAGTTTGAAGTAATAAATTGTATTAAAAACGTTTTGAATTATTTGCTTCTTAAAGTTTTGAATCCCGAACTAATCTTGGGATCCCGGAATTGATATTTTCAATCCCGATAATCCCGGGATTGAGAAAAACTTCCGGGATTGGACTCCCTAGTACATATGTAAGTGTGACTTTTTCGGCGACGATTTTTCCGCTGAGAAAATTTTAATATTAAGTTTAATTAATTGCTTGTTATGGGAAATTCTTAAGAATTTATTTTTCAGTTGTGATATCAAATTTGAAATTGAAATTTATTTTTGTAACACAGAAGTCTGCCTGTATTCATGTGTGAGCGATTGAAGTTATACTTCTTTAGCGTGATTATGAGAACTAATAAATATTATATTTGTTAAAAATGTATACCAATATTACAGTGTATCGAAAATCTAACCCCGATTCCGGTACCAAAATTAAATACTACCTATATTAAAAATCCTTTGATTGGTATATTTTTTCGTTTGGTCCTTACGAAATTAATTTTGGCGCATTTTTGAGCAACACAACCCAAAATTGGTGGTTAGATAACACGTTACTCTACACACAAATGGTTCTCGAAGGTAGCAGAATTGTACATTTTAATAATTTTTTTCTATTTTTTTAAACGATTTATCACAAGAAAGATGCGATTTTTGAAAATTTCTGCTTAGAAGTCCGCCATTTTGTTGTCTTTAGTAGTAAAACTTATTTTCTGTTTGTTTGTTTGGCCTTTATACAAATCTAAAAGGCTCAACGGATTTCGCTCAATCTAGGTATATATATTAAATGCATCCTAGATTAAATTAATAAATACTTAGTTTTTGCCACGCCCCCGCCAACATTTTCAACTAAGGCCTTTTCCACACTTGGTCAACGCAACCAAGTAAGTTGCTAGCCTGTGTGTTTATACCGGAACCTTCAGATTAAGCAACTTGCACGCAACAAGTTCTCGAAACGTTCTCAACCTGTTCAATGCAACGTGGCTTTCTGCAATTTTCATCGCCGAGTAGTTGCATCAGTTTGTTTGTTTTGAGAATTCAATTATTTGTAGTGCAGTACGCTAGATATAATTCAAGGTGAATAAGTTAGCTAATTAGTTCCATTTTTCATTAATAGAATCTAAAAGAAGAAGAAATAATTTGCAGTAAGAATAAGCAAGTGTTAAATATTTAATTAGTGCAAGAAGTCGAAAACATGAGTTATTACATAATTACATTTATTAAATGTTGCATGACTTTTGAAGCAAGTCTAAAAGCATTCGGTTTATAGTTGCATTGCTTTTCAACTTTTTCGCTGTTGCGCTGAAGTTGCGTTGGAATTGCGTTGACCAAGTGTGGAAAAGGCCTAAAGGTAATTTTGTTAATACAATTCTTTTTAATATCGAAATTTTTTGTGTATTTTATTTCAAAAATTTTTTGTTATTTTGACATCAAAAACACTCACATATATTCAAAACTAGAGAAATTTTCAGTACAACGACTTTTTCATAAAACAAAGAATGAGAAAAAAAACGACATGAAAATCAAAGTTTGGTCTTTCGATGCAAATATATCTCTGCTGTCCATTAATATTAATTAAATATTAATATTTTTTTTTGTACAAAAGTTCAATAAAAGGACTTTACAAAAATAGGTTGAACTGTACCGTTAAGTCAGTTCATATATGCTTTATGATTATGTCAAAAAAAGTCCAAAATATTAAATTTTTAATTAAAAAATGACTCAAAAATTGTTTTCGTTGTAAAAATGAAATCAAGTAAAAATTCCACAACTGACAACCTTTCATATGATATAGCATTTATTTGCAAAAATTCTTCTAACTGCGCAAAAATTATTTTACTGTTTTTGTCATCAAAACAACAGTAATTTTTAAACATGTTCATTAAAACAATGATTTTTTTCGAGAATTTTTTTTTTCAAAATGTTGTTTTTATATTTTGTACAAAAAAAGTCAAGTTTCAAAAATAATTTATGTAAAAAAATTACCCCAATATCTCTTTCCAATCAAAAGTTATGGCTAAAAATCTATTTTTTCATAGAAGACTATTAATAAAACTGAGTTTTTTTATTGAATTCTTCATATCCTTTGAGCGCCCCCGCCCCCATTTTTCTTTAAGAATGCAGCTGTATCTAGAGTTATTACAAACATTTTGGTTTACATAAAATCTTCCTTATAGTAATATACTCAGTTTTTCAAACAGGGCCACTCCTGTTTGAAGCAGGCGAATTTCTATAATTTCTGTTCAGTGCACTCCTTCTCCCTACTCTAATTAATTTAATAAAAAAACATTGAAATTGGTTGAGAAACACGGGAGAAAATGGTTCTTAACTTTTTATAGTAGTCTACATACATAAATCTCTGAAACTAGCAAAGATATCCTAAATAACTGTAATTAAAGCATTACAGTTTTTCTATTAATTAAATTTTCTTTCATTATTAATTAAAAAAGTTTAAAGACGATCGAAATTGGACAATGCTTTACAAAGATATAGTTAAATTATTAGAGTTTAATATACATTTTTTTACACTTGTGCTTATAACTTTTAAACTACAGCTGATTTTAATTTCGTGGAAATACAAATTATTAAATTAGATTATTAATAAAAATAATCATTTTTTGAGAAATGAAAAAAAAACTCTTAAAAAGATATGAAAAATTCATTTAACAAAAATATTTTTTAATTTGAGTGTTTGCTTTAATTGCAAAATGAAAATATTTCATGTCCATTCTATAAGTCATACCAACATTTGCTAAAGATATTACGGATATTATCGTATAAATTCTGGCTTAAGATGTAAAAGTTCCTTCGAACAACTACATGTTTTCATACAAATGCATATGTCTTTTAAACTTTTAAAATTTATTATTTAAAAGTTTTTATTATGTGTGTATTCAAAAGTTTTATTATTAATTTAAAGGAAAAGCTATTCAGCAGGAAAACATAACTTTTTTAATTTCTCTTTAAACAAGAAAAAAGTTCATCAAGCTTACCCCAAAACAAATCAGGACTTCAATAAAAACAACACAAAAGTAAACCCTCTAACAAGGATTACACAAAGAGTTAGTGTCAAAATAATCATATCCTATTTATCTAAACGCATTGCTGAACATGCGCTGCAGAAGCTGTGAAAGTTTGAGCAACGTGCGTGCGTGCAACAAAAAGTTTTTGTGGTTGTGTCTGTGTGAAAGTTTGAGTGAGTGTGCTTTTGGATGAGAGGAAAGCAATTGAATGCGAGCATTTGTGATACGATTACGATTGCATACGAGTTGATGTGTGTTTTTATATGCAGAAAAAATTACTACCGACACTAACGCATTCATACATATGAATGCACACTTTTGCACCATAAGTTTGTGCATCGTTATCGTGTGTATTTCCCTCGCGAGTGTGAATTTATGCACCAACGAGCACGGTTGAATTTTTTAAAATACCATGACTATGTTTGGGTGTGAATGTGTGTTTGATTAAAGTTGGCATGCAAAAAAAATAACGTGGCATAAGTTTTGTACAGCTAATGAGTGATCGCCAACATGGTGGCAATTATGCCGGAAACGGTTATGCAGCCGGTTAAGCGACAAAATGCGACAAAAAAAAATATGAGTGCGCAGTTGTTGGTTTTAAAATAATGACACTTGGTGGAAAATATGTATGTCGCCTAACCTTATTGCACAGATGAAAGTTTGAAGTTTTCGGAAAAAAACAAAGTATGTTTTTAAATAATAATTTAATTCTATAAAAAATATTTTTTTAAGTATTCTTTTCAAACTAAAACACTGTTTTTCACTAGATTTAATTTATGCTTGAAGTCATAAATGTTTGTAAGAATACTTTAACTATCAAACTCACCTACACAGTTCCCCCAATAATAAACATTTTTTCGAATTCCTTCTTCGCTGCAGTTAAAATTGGCGGTAGAAAATATCGCCCAAAAAAATTGCTCAAAACATAAAATGAAAATTACACACACTCAATGAAAAATGGGTGAAATAAAAATTTCACCAATTAAAAACGACAAAATGCCAAACAAAATTTTGATAAATTACTAAAAAATAAGAAATAAGATGCATGTAATAGTTTAATAGGTCACAAATTAATTAACTATGGCGGAGCACGGCCAAATCTTTTTAAATAATGTCAAAATAATTAAATAATCTAATAATTGGTCGATTTCGGTTTAAGTCATGAGTAATTGAACATTTGGTTGTGAAAATAGCCACCTTTCAGTTAAAACACCAGCTTCTAGCGAATCCAAAAACTCGTTTCATGTCTATGGTGCATTTCGACAAACTATCGAACACCAATGAATATTGAAAGAAATAAAGAAGCAACTAGAACAGATGGCAACCTTGGAGAGTTGATGGCGGTGATCTTTAAATAGCGTACTGCTTTAAAATGTCATATGATTAAGTAGCCAATTTAAACGTTCAATTTGTTCAATATAGTTCAGATGAATGAGTTCCAAAATGTGTGAAATCATATATGACTTTCAGTTGATCTCGTCTTTTAGCTGGTGACAGTCGTTTGTCTTTTGTTGTTTTTTTTTATTGTAATTTGTGTTATACCAGTGTTTATTTAATTTCGGTATGTGCTGTATTTTTATTTATTTATGATTGGAAATTGTTTTGAAGGTGACGTATAGTATTTTCATGCTGTGTAGTTGAATTTTTTAATGTTTTGTTGTAGTACATACATATATCGTTTTGATTATCGTTTATAGTTTGATAGCTGAGCTGCTGCTTATATACTTTTTTCTATCTCTTTTTTGCGTTCCCCTTTGTACGTTATTTGTTTATTTGCATAAACTAAGCACAGGGAACTGTTGCAGTTGCTTTTAAACTGTAACATATTATATTACTCACATAAAATTATTTAACTTTGTTTATTCAATATGGAATATTTTTCCGTAGAAAATTTTGCTGCTTGTTCTTTAGAGGAGCTTTGCAAAAGTCAAAACATTCTGAACCGTATGTTCAGTTGTTCTGGCCCATGTGGGCGTTTGTTCCATACTTCATGTGCTGGGATCTCTAAGTCGTGTCTTGATGATTTAATCTCACCACGATCAGGTCTTCGCTGGTATTGTGCTACGTGTAGGGTCCTTTCACCAGAAAAGTTTTTCTCAAAAATTAAGCTTTTCGGTAATAGTCTTAACACTTTAAATAACAATTTTAAAGAAATTGTTACATTTTTTAATAAAGTAAGCACCTCACCCAGTATTAGCATTTATGATGAAAAGTCTTCATCGGCAAATATTTCGACCGCAGTGTCTCAGACTCTTCCAGCCTCTTCTTCTGAGACTCAAATAATTTTATAAAAAAAAAAACCTAAATATTTCGAAGAAAAAGAGAAATAATTCCAAAAATAAAAGTAATAAGCGGCGCATGACGCTTCCAGCCACTTTAGAAACGAAGCAGATCTCGGCTAAACCAGTGCTTACGCCAGTGAGAATAGATAATATAGTTATTACTCCATCTTCTCCATCTGTTTCTCCCCCGGCTAGAAATGACATAACTAATGAGCGCAATAGTTCATTAAATTTAAGAGCTTTGTCGAGAAAAAAAAAAGATTTTCATTTCACGTCTTCAGCCCGACACAACAAGTGAAAATGTATTGACGTTTGTTAAACACAACCAATTAGTAAGTCAGGCTGCTTTCTGCTCATGCAAGAAAATTGGCAATAAACCGTCCCACGCATCATTTATTCTCACAGTAGCTGCTGAAGAGTTTGCAACCGTTCTGAGCTCTAATCTGTGGGCTGATAATATCTTTGTTTCTGAGTTTAAGCCTAAACACAGGTCTAGAAGGACGAATAATATCACCAGTCAGACCCAAAAAAACTAAATAGGCTTTCCCTTTATTATCAAAATGTAAGGGGACTGCGTTCAAAGACGCGCGACATTTTATGTCAACTCAGAATTTTTCTGAAGATATTAGCTGCGTTTTATTCGTTTTGGTTTAACCAGTGAACGAATAGATCGCATTAGTTAAAGCTTTATAAGTTTTGCCTTAGACCGTTTGGGGCATAGTCGCCAAATGATATGACCAAACGGCTGATTGCAAAACAATACCATTACTGCTTCTGACCGCTTCTGAGCGCTTGGGGCATTGTCGACGATGATATGACTAAACAGAACAGATGTTTCTTTTGCCAGCATTGGGTGACTAAGAAGGGTTGTAAACCAAACTCTTACTTGCGAGTGCTGCCACAAACTAAACCATCAGCGACATCTATAGAGCCGTAGCGAAAAAAAAAATAGTTCAACGAGATGAACTAACTACTGAGCAAGTTCATCTTTTTGTTAGTGTTCTGCATGTTATTTAGAACCTATTTGGTGTAACCAGAACGAATAAAACACGCCTAATATATGTTCTGACTTACAACAAGTTAGTTGTATTTATAATAGTCTGGAAAGGCTGCTTGACCTAGTCTTAACTACAGACAGTAACAATAGGCGTGTTTTATTCGTTCTGGTTAAACCAAATAGGTTCTTAATAACATGCAGAACACTAACAAAAAGATGAACTTGCTCAGTAGTTAGTTCATCTCGTTGAACTATTTTTTTTTTCGCTACGGCTCTATAGATGTCGCTATTGGTTTAGTTTGTGGCAGCACTCGCAAGTAAGAGTTTGGTTTACAATCCTTCTTAGTCACCCAATGCTGGCAAAAGAAACATCTGTGCTGTTTAGTCATATCATCGTCGACAATGCCCCAAGCGGTCATAAGTAGTAATGGTATTGTTTTGCAATCAGCCGTTTGGTCATATCATTTGGCGACAATGCCCCAAACGGTCTAAGGCAAAACTTACAAAGCTTTAACTAATGCGATCTATTCGTTCACTGGTTAAACCAGAACGAATAAAACGCAGCTAATGTCATTGTTCAGAAGGCACTTCATGCTTTGACAACTATTGATAATTACCATCCACCTTTGAGTATTTGGTATAAATCCGATAGGGAGAATATGGTAAATTCAAGCTCTGTTGACACAGTTTATGAATTCAATTTCAAAAAAGCTGACTTTTTGGGGTACAGAGTACAGGTGACAGAGTACATAAATACAATAATAATAGTCTTAATAGTTCAATAAATTTTTTCTTTACGGAGCTCTTTGCCATGTTTTCTCAGTCTGTACCATATAGTCTCAAATTTGCGAAAAATTCTGCGTACCCTTGGTGCACAAAGGATTTAAAGACTCTTCGCAACAAAAGGAATAGGGCATGGAAGAAATATGTTTGTAGTTTTGACTCAAATGACTTAGAAACATACAAACGTTTGTTTCTGGAATTTGAGAATTGCTCAGCTGCATTATATAATGCGTATTTGGATAATATGAAGCTGAGTATTTTGTCTGATCCAAGAAAATTTTGGGGATTTATTAATGTTAAGAAGAAGACTGATGGATTTTCTTCTTCTTTCAAACGTCAGGATGAATTTACTGACGATTCCACAATTATTTGTGGCTTATTTGCCAATCTTTTTAAAGAATCATTTTGTTCAGAATCTTTTAATCCTGATTTAGCGTATTTTGATTATATGAACAACGCATCCAGAGTTTCTTTGGGGCATATATCTTTTACCTCAGAGGATATTTTTAAGTATATTGAATCAATCGATGAGGATTTTAGCGCTAGACCAGATGGAATTCCTGCCGCAGTGTTAAAACAATGCGGCTGCATTTTGTGTCAGGATTTTAGCGCTGGACCAGATGGAATTCCTGCCGCAGTGTTAAAACAATGCTGCTGCATTTTGTGTCAGCCACTCTCGTTACTTTTTAATAAATCAATTAATGAAAGTAATTTTCCTCTTTTTTGGAAAAAATCTTATATCAGTCCTATTTACAAAAAAGGTTGCAGGAATGACGTCACTAATTATAGGCCTATCACTAAATTGTCTTCGATTCCTAAACTTTTTGAGCGAATAGTGTATGATCGAGTGAAAATTCACTGTGGGCAAGTCATGCCAACTCGTCAGCATGGTTTTGTTACTGGCAGATCCACTGTGTCTAATCTCCTTGATTTCACTACATTCTGCTTAAAATCTATTGATTCTGGTAGCCAGGTCGATTGTATTTACACTGACTTTAGCAAAGCTTTTGATAAATTACCACACAATCTAATTTTATTTAAACTTAAATTAATGGGATTTCCACAATATTTTGTAAACTGGATCAAATCGTATTTGATTGAGCGATCTTATCAAATACGGTTTCGAGGCGTGTTGCTTCTGAATTTGTTGCAGAATCGGGTGTTCCTCAAGGAAGCCACCTGGGTCCACTTCTGTTTATTTTGGCAATTAATGATGTTACCCACGTCATCAAACACTCTCATTTGCTTATTTATGCAGATGATATGAAAATATGCAGAACAATTGATTCTAATGACAATTCAGACCTGCTCCAGTCAGACTTGAACTCCTTTGAGGTTTGGTGTTCTAAAAATAACATGTTTTTAAATCCAGATAAATGCCAAACTCTGACCTTTTCGCGTAAAAGGAACAATTTTATTTTTGATTACAAAATTAAAGATACTGCTTTAAGTCGTGTAACTACCGTCAAAGACCTTGGTATATGCATGGATTCTAAATTGTCGTTTAACATGCATATTGATACAATTTGTAAAAAAGCGTCTTCTATGCTTGGTTTTATAAAACGGTGGGCCAAAGAGTTTGATAGCTTAATAACAACTACAACTCTGTATTATTCAATCGTGCGTCCTCACTTGGAGTACACAAGTCAAGTATGGTCCAAGGCTTGAGTGGAACTGACACATTTAATCTTCCTCCATATGAGGATCGTTTAAAATTATTAAAGATGCAATCTTTAAGTGAGAGAAGGAAATCTGCTGATATCGTATACTTACACCAACTTATAGCTGGTGTATTCGATTCTCCAGAACTTCTTTCTCTTATAAATGTTAACACTAACCGTAGAAGCAGTAGAAACTCTAACAACTTGATTTATTTACCATTTAGTAGAACAAATTATATGTTAACTGCTCCATTAAATCGCATGAGTACCTTTGTTAACAACTGTAGCGTGTTTGATGTTAACTTGTCGAAAGGTCAACTTAAAAGTAGATTGAAAACTAATGTATAATTAGATCTATGTAAAAGCATGGTTAGTTGTTATGTCTTGTGTTGTCCCTTTTTGAAATTTTTCTCCCTTTTGGTTTTTTATTGAACCACTTTTATCGATATCTTTGAGTTATTTCAATGATATTGGGTTGGTTCTTAAAATGATCTATTGCGGAGAAAGTATGAAAAAGCTGTAGTAGCTGAACTCTATTGTTATTGCATGTTAAACAGTGAGTTGATTATAACTTACCCAGCAGCGGATTTGCCAGTGGCTACCATAGAACTAATACAGAATAAATTACCAGGTAAAAAGGACAGTTCAAAAAGTAATGCGTCTGCATATAGCAGAAGTAATTAACTCATACCTCATTACCTGTAATGTAGCATACAAGGAAAAGTAATGCAGTGATTTTTATAACGTAATACAAGTAGTATGTTACTCCATAACTTCTAGGTAATGCTGAAGGGAGGCGATCACTTACCTCCTGTCTCATGCAATGTTAAATGTAAGGCCTTTTATGCATAGTAAGGTAATATAGTTGGAAGTAGTGGTCATTACAAGGTAATTGATGCTTCATATATTCGGTATATATTCCATCCGCTACTGGGTAATCACTCAAAAACTACTGAAGAGGAAATGTAGCACTTTCCGAAACAGACATAGTTGTTGTTGTTGTTGTTGCCTCCTTAAAAACTTACTTGATCTAAAGCTCGCAATAAAATGCATGTATTCAACAAAATTCAACAATAGTGGCGGCCGTAGCCTAGTGGGTAGAGTGCGTGGCCCCTAAGCTAAAGGACCTAGGTAGCCTGGGTTCAATTTCAGCTAAGACAGAAAGTTTTTATAATTGAATTAATTTTTCTGTTCGGTCATCACCTCTCTGCAGACAATGGCAAAACCTCAGAGAGTAAAAATTGCCATGTAAAGCTTCTTGAGAACATAAGCCGTTCGGAGTCGGCATTAAACACGTAGGTCCAGTTCTCGATCATTTGTGATCAAACATTTAATAACACGCACAACACAAATGATCAATAGAAGCTGGCCAAAGTCTTTCCAAGGGCTGAAATGGCCAGTTTATTTTTTTTTATTCAACAAAATTCAACAAAAAAGAAAAAGAAATACCTTCAAAAAATTTCAGATTTATTTTATTTAAAGAAATTTTTATTATTTAAAGAAAATGCAAACATACTAATGTGAAGTGCTCTGATAAAGCCTCAAAACGATGAATAATTTTCAACCAGTACCCAAATAAAAAAATTACTCTAAGACTAAATGAAAAATGTACTATAATGAAAAACTGAATTTTATTTAATAAAAACGATAAAATGAAAAAAATTAAATTTTTTTGTTATCAGAAATTTCCTTCTGATACATGAATTTCGAATTAATGTACTCAAAGCCATTATTTATAAAAGCCTATATGTATTTAGGATTTGAAACTGAATAAGTTTTAACGAGCTTAGGTTAGAGGTAAGGTTAAGGTGGCGGCAGGTCTTTAGACCAGCCCACTTAGATCATATATTTGGTCCGTTGTGATACCACAGAATGGAAGAAGGGAGTAATCAAGTGAAACTTTTGCGTAGGATGTTCTTAATGTGGCAGAAGCTGTAGAAACATGTGATTTTAAATTTGAGCAAGTGTTCTGCCTTCACCTCAGTCAAATGAAGTTACTAAGCGTTCCTCTCCACAAACTTTTCCTACCACCACTTTGTTTTAAGTTCCTTTGATTAGGAATAAGGAAAGAAAGGTTATATCGTAGGACAATGGCCCAGCCAAGATTCGAACCCGGGACCCCTGAGCGTTAGTCAAGCGTGCTACCACTAGACTATCGACGCCGCTCTAACCTCTAACAAGCTTACATTTGTTAACCTGAATCTGATAAAGTAAGAAATTCCTCCAAAACTTTTGTGTTAAGCTGGCTTCTTTAAGTAAAATTCAGAATACCACAAAATACCAACATCTTAAAAAATATCGATGTATTTTTAGTTCTAAATTTTAAAAAGAATAAATTTTTAAAGAAGCAATATATATGTACCATGTACCAAAAAAGGTTTCAATAATTTCAAAACTTAAATCTTGTTGATTCAAAAATAGGGAAAACACGAATAATGTCGACTTTTGGTCGCAAGCACACTTTTAAGGATGCCCAAGGATTAAGTAATTTTTTAGACTTAACGGAATTTGTGCTTTGCTTACTAAGTTTATTATTTAGCAACGCTAAGGTTGAATTTTAAGCTGTATGGAACTTTTGAAACAAAAATACGAAACAAAATGAAAGATAAACTTTTAAATAATTTGTTAAATATTAAGACTTGTCTTGGAATTTATATGAAAATAACTCAGACTACATTTAATGATAACAACTTAATGAGAAAAAAAACTGTTCTTAACATAATATAATTATTAAAAATAGTTTTATAAAATATAAATATACCAGTGTGATGTATTATTCAATAAAAAATTATTCAAATAACGAATAACATGCAATATTTATTCTTTATTTTTACAATCAGGACTCAGTATCAAATATTTTTTATTTAATTCTTCATTTGAATTTCAAATAATGTATTCAAAACTTTTATTCGTTATTCACAATATGAAATTCTGTTTGAATAAAAATAAAATAAATATTTAAGTAAAAAAATTTTCAATATATCACGTTTTAAAAACGAACTAAAAAGTATAAAATAATTTCTCCTAGAGTGGGGCTTTTGGTTCAACTAAAAACGTGGGGCGCATACTATAGAGAATAGTAAGAAGTGTTATTAACAATTGTAATACGTTAGTGAACGAATGATTTCTTAACCCAAGTCCCTTGAGTGTCAGGATAGAAGTCTTTGAATGGATGATAAATTCAAGTTTGTAGACATCTATTGTGTTCAGTCCAGTAAGTTATACATGGATTATACATGGTTATACATGGATTCCACCCTAAGGTTAGTGATGCAGGGTTAATATTATCTAAAGCATGCACCCCACGTTTTTAGTTGAACTAAAAGCCCCACTCTAGGAGATATTATTTTATACTTTTTAGTTCGTTTTTAAAACGTGTTATATTAAAAAATTTTTTTACTTAAATATTTATTTTTTACTTTTTAGTCTTTAGGTTGGTTTGTTTACAAAATTTCATTTATATTTTAAACTGCATTTTAAGTTTCTATCATTCTGTGATATTTTTCTAAATCACCTCTTACTCGAAATAAATGTATTGATACAATTTTAGCTCAATCGGGCCAGTACTGTTGGAGATATAGAATTTTAATTGATTTGTGGGCGATAAAAGGACGAGTGGCCAAATTTTTTCCAAACTATCTTCTACTAGAAGGAAATTTACTGCCAAAATTTCAGCTGAATCAGCCCGGTAGTTTTTGAGATATAGCATTTTTATTGATTTGTGGGTGGTAAAAGGGGAGTGGCAAAATTTTTTCCTAAATCATTCTCTACTTGAGGGAAATGTACTGCCAAAAGTTCAGCTTAATTGGCCTAGTAGTTTTGGAGATATAGCATTTTGAGATGTTAAAAAATAGAGATGTTAAAAAATGGAATAAATTGTTTTGGAATATTGTGAAAATCAAATATCGGTCATCTATTAAGTTCCTCGTCAAGTGAGCGGCATCTATCAAGTTTTTCTTCTTCCACCATATCAGTAGATCATTCGCTATAAAGTAAGGACATCGTCTGGAACAGTGAATGAGAATGTTGTAGGACAATAATTGTAAATGCTAAATTTTCAAATATATATCAAGAAGATGGCCACAACGTGAGTGCTTCTTGTGTTAAGTGCGAGCCTCTTTTAGTTAAGAAACTTGGAATTCTTCCTCAAAATTTGTTTTCCATTTGAAATGACGTCATGGCAAACAAGCTGTTGACCACATCTTTAAGCTCAGAAAGTCGTAACAACGATGAGTTTTTCGATTTCTTATCCACTAAAGGACTTAAATTCGAGGTAACAAGTAATCTTTTTATTTATAGACAAGTTCTTAAATTAAAATTTCGTTATTAAAGGTAACAAAATAGCTTGCGTACGTAGACACAACGCTGGGTTGCCTACCTAAATATTCAGCAGTAGAAAAACTTATAAAATTTAGTCAACAACGTCATTTTTCCTTTGCAAGTAGATCGGACCATCATAAAATATCGGACGGCATGTGAAAAAAGAGTAATTCTATAATCAAACTTAAACCATATTTTATTGTTTTGGTTGATAAACCAAAGTTGAAACTCTAATTAATAAATTGTTCGCTGTTAAAGGTAAAATTTATTTATCAATTTAAAAAAAATTTTGAATAATAAATAAAAATTACGAAAAAATTATTTATTCAACACTCACAAATAAAAATTCAATCAAATATTTGTTGTTAATGATCAAAATTTATTTGTTATTTTTTATTATTGTTTTGAATTATTCTTGCCCAACACTAAAATATACTGATATTTAATTTTTTTTAATTTGCATCTTTATTTATTCCATTCCTGGACATAAGGATTTTCTTGGTCATAGGTGTCCATAGGTGACCACAAAAAAAAAAAAAAATAAAAAAACTACTAAGACGAAAAAAAAAAACCAAAACAACAGCTTGTGTACACTGAGTAAATAAAGTCGTCGAAAAAAGTTGCGGATCATTTTAAGGAGAGTGGATATGGCTTATTTTTCTCTAAAATGTGTATTTGGAGCTAAGAAAGCGATTGGTGTAAAAAGGCCACTCTCAAGTGATTTGGAAGTTAAAGAGGTCCAAAAGTGGAAAAATAGCCCTGAAAACCTTGTAATTATTTTCCTACAATACTAAACATTATGGGTGTTAAAAAAATAGGTTATACTAATGCCTTTTCCTCAAGCTCTTAACCATTAAATTTCATTCATAACTTTTGAAGATGTAAGTGTTTTTGTACTGAGAACACTTTATGCATTGACATTTTTGATAATTTGACAAATGAATTGAGAATCAGAATATTTTAATTCTTATAACATTAAAAAAATTACTAGTTTTTTCAACTTTGGAACCCTATATTTTCCAAACCAGACGAGAGCGGCCTCTGACTAATCCAGAGTCGGACTTAGAAACCCTAAATACATATATTCCATTAAAAAAATTTGAAAAGTTAATTTCTACTCTCCTTGAAATATGCCAAAGTTGCAAGTACCATTTTTCTATCTGACCAGAACCTAGCACCATGTCCTTGTAAACAAATAAATAAACCAGAATCTTCATTTAAAAGAGAATTTTTTTAATGATTTTGTGTATAAAATTTTTTATTGTTTTTATGTGTTTTAGTATTTTTTTATGATTTGTAATTTTTTATAGTTTTTATGTTAGTTTTTCATGGCTGAAACTTAGTCATATTATTTTAAAGAAGAATGAAAATTGCCCTTTTTTAAATATGAAACACGTTATAAAAATAAAATCTAAAGATTGTGATTTGATTTTTTAAGTGTGATGCGCAGTCACTAAATGCCAACAAATGACTTGCCAACAATTATTTGTGCGCTGCAAGAAACTACAATAGGGAATAACAGCACCGTTGATGGTCAACGACTCGAGCAAAATAAAAACAATGTCATACAAACTTTTTTAATTATGTCGCAGCGCAATGCTTCGATTAAGTAAATTCTCGGAATTACAACACACACGAAAATATCGAAGTTGTTGCAATTGAGCAAATAGCGCAAATCGAGCTAGGCAATTTACACCTATGTTCTAGTTAACTGCAAAGCACATAAACTCACTCGTTCAGGTACTACCAAACAACTATCTATAGATTTATCAAGCCTTGGTAATTCCTCTCTCCACATGTAAACTCCTTACATATGAGTTATCCGGCATCAAAACATTTATTATATGGTCAGCTGGTAACATGTGTAATATAACGCGGCAAATTTGGCCCACACTCAACCTTAAGCGTTCAAGAGAACTCAATTTTATCAGTAGAGACCACATCAGTACCATGGTATGGGCCCTAACGGGGTACTGCCTGATTGGCAGACACGCTCAGAGAATGAACATCCCCCACAACGACTTCTGCAAAAGCTGAAAAGATGAGGAGGAGAATGAATCTATAGCAGAGCTGTAAAAGAATGCAATCATTTGTGATTTTAAATCATGTGATTTATACTCAAAATGATTGAATTTTTTTTAAAATTTTGAAATTTCAAATCACAATCAATGATTTGAAAAAATGAATGCAAATGATTGCAAATGATTGCATTCATTTTTTCAAATCATTAATTGTGATTTGAAATTTCAAGTCCCAATCAATGATTTGAAAAGTGATTGCATTCCTTTTTTCAAATCATTGATTGTGATTTAAAATTTCAAGTCCCAATCAATGATTTGAAAAAATGAATGCAATCATTTTTTCAAATCTTTGGTTGGAAATTATTGACTGCATTCACGATATTTCATTCATTTATTTAAATCATTGAAAAAAGTCACTGTAATCTCAATAATATAATGTTTTAAAATATCAGTTGTTTGTAAGTAAGATATTTTTTATTAAACAGTGTGTTTGGATCAATGCTTCAATCCGGCTTCGATTGAGTCCTTGGGACAAGATGAGACAAAAAAATTTTATAGCGGGGGGGTCCATGTTCTTCTGTAACATATCTTATTATCAAAAGTATTGATATGTCTGTTGAACAAGTATTGGAAATTCATAGACTAATATTATTTGTTTAACAGTTTATCTTTGTTACTTGCAAGCAAAATTAATTTTTAAGAGCTTTTTTTAATTTTATTTTGTTATTTATTTTTCGGTTCGCTCTCGCGCTCTTTCACACGTTTAGCTTACTCATTAAATATTTCAATTCCTTATAAACTGCATATTTTTTAACCTTGTGGTTTAAAATTTAAACTTTCACAAATACTAACCCATAATTAAAATTTTTCTGTACTAAAATGTAAGCCAAAGAAATGCTGAAGCAATGCTGAAACTCAATATAAGGCTATTCGGTTCATATGCACGTTTATTTCTATTGTTTCATATAGCGCAATAGTCCAGTGGTTAACGTAGCAATAAACAATTAGTAGAACAATTAAATTGTCGTAAAAAAATGTTGCTCAGAAACAGAGCCCGAACAAAACCAAAGCGGATGTCGGATGGCGGGCCTCTCTCGGAGAAATCCGCTGAGAACACGTCCAGAATAGGAGCGGTTGTCGGATTACGGTTGCATTTCATATTGGGAATGATACAAATTATTTTATATTATGCTTTGAATTCACATGAATGCAACACAGGCACAAAAACAGAATGTCAGATCATAGTAAAAACTAAGAAAATAACACTGAACGTACCCAATCTTTAGCAAAAATATGTCAACATTTAAGTCACTCAGAGAGAGATTCGCCACCCGTCAGAGAGAAATTAAGATAGATTCTATTCTGGCGTTTTCCCGTTAGGCATTTCTACGGCGATGTAATTATTGGCTGCTGCATATATTTTCATGTATTTTGTAGCACGGCGAATCCGACAACCGACATCCGCTTTGGTTCTGTTCAGGCTCACATGTTGCGATAATTTCACTCAGTGGAACAGAGTACTGCTCTGACGAAAATGTTGTGAAAATTTGCACGCCTTAAAAATTTGAATTTTGTCATTTCTAACAAAATATTTTAAATTAAATAAAAAAAACTAAAAAAAAATGATTAAATTAATGAATGCATTCATTTGTGATTTAAAATCATTTAATTCCCAATCAATGATTTAAAAAATTGATTGCATTCATTTTTTCAAATCATTGATTGTGATTTAAAATTTAAAATCTCAATCAATGATTTGAAAAATGATTGCATTCTTTTTTCAATTAATCATTCATTCAATCAATAATTTGAAAAATTATTGCATTCTTTTTTTCAAATCATTGATTGGGACTTGAAATTAAAATCACAATAAATGATTTGAAAAAAATAATGCAATCATTTTTTCAAATCATTGATTGAGATTTTATATTTTAAATCATTGATTGGGAATTAAATGATTTTAAATCACAAACGAATGCATTCTTTTACAGCTCTGATCTATAGTACATTTCCTCTGCACTTGCCCAGCGCTGGCTCAAAAACACTTCCTTCACTTAGAAAACTGATTTACTTCCATCACGAGACCTATCGTCTTATATGCTGCACCAATATGGTGGAGTAAGACGATCCAAAAAACAGCTCAAGCCAAGCTCAGCAGGTTGTAACGACTAGCTTGTGTCTGTGTAAGACGAGCGATGTGTACTGCTCCAACTGCTGCTGTGGAGATTTTGCTTGGTATACCACCATTACATCTTCTTGTCAAGAAAGAATTTCTGATCTTCACAGCCAGGCTCATCATTGACAACAATTTGTATATACCAAGTAACACTCACCCAGCGTTATTAGACGAAATAGCTAAGGACGAGAATCTAAGGTTATTACCCTGCGATCTCTGCCTCCCAAAATACAACTTCTGCAAAAAATTTAAAGTCTCTTTCCCAAACAGAACCACATGGGAAACTGACACGGCTCAAAGACAAATGAAGGCGTGTGAGCTGGCTCAATGCAGGGAAAATCTATGTATGCCA
Organism: Dichetophora obliterata; assembly: GCA_963920525.1. Lineage (NCBI taxonomy): Eukaryota > Metazoa > Arthropoda > Insecta > Diptera > Sciomyzidae > Dichetophora > Dichetophora obliterata. Next base: position 211,453,565 of record OY986437.1, on the reverse strand, counting down.
GCATGAGCGCAGGTAACTCAGTCTTCCATGCTGAAGTCAATGCTATTGAGATATGCCTAAGGTTGCCCGCAGAGTAAGCGCCGAAGCAGACAGGCAGGCAGACAGGCAGGCAGACAGGCACAGAAAAACTATGTGAACAAGAGAGAAAAAAGTTATTTATATCTCGTTTCTTCGCAGGGTCTGCCTGCCTGCCTGCCTGCTTCGGCGCTTACTATGCGGGCAGCCTAAGAGAGTATGTAAACAGTTCCACTAAGAACAAAAACATTTATATTCACTCTGACAGAAAAGCTGCTCTACTTGCACTTAGCGCATATAAAATCACGTCCAAACTCGTATGAGACTGTCTACAGCTATTTATCAAAGTGTCTACCCACAACAGAGTCCACCTCATTTGGGAACCAGGCCATAGCGGCTATTTAGGAAACGAGATTGCGGACGAACTAGCCAGGAAAGGAGCTGCAAGTTCCTTCATTTTCCTAGAACCATTCTGCTGGCTACCACGGGGCACTATGGGCCATAACATTAAAATGTGACTAAACAGAGAGGTACTTCATTACTCGAGGGAAACCGAAGGTAACATACAGGCAAAAACAATCATGCCAACCACTTCGCTCTAAAGAACGAAACAAATCCTTGCTTTAAGTAGAATATCTATAAGACTTGTCACAGGTTTCCTAACTGGACATTGCAGAGTAAATAAACACTTCTCAACCATGGGTATAGTCCAGGCACTGTAACGGTCTAATTAGGACCCGATTTCTCTTCTTAGGTGAATTGTACCTAGAACCGCACCAAAAAGCAGATAGTTCACCCAAGGACATCGCTCTGTTCCTAACGAACTTAACGATTAAGGATGAACTATAACTTATAGAGGTTTGTTACAATGGGCCCTTGAGGCCGCAGTAAATAGGTGACTAGCTCCCTCCTCACTTAGCTATCTATCTATCTAGGACACTGGTTTTTTAATGACCTTGATGAACTCTCGGAATCTTTGGTATACCGAATCCTAGGCTTAGTAAACAGCTCAAATTGGTTTAAATAGAGATAGGAAAATAAACCCTTGGTATCAGAATGGGCCTCATTGGCCTACGTGTCTTGTTTGAGGCAGCCACACTAACCTAACCTAACCTTGCAAAATTATGCAATTGCAAAAATTTGCTATCAACTGTGAGCATCTTTTTTTGGGTAACTCTGCAACACTTGTTGCAAAATTAAACACAGCTGATTGCTAAAGACGCGAACATATTTCTTACCTCTACTTTCAAAGCTTCTTGCAGATAATTACAATTAATTTGGTTTTCCTCCTCCGTCCATTTTCTATTGGACTTCTCGCTCTTTTATTTGCTTTTTTATTTAAAAGCTTTCATTCCATTACAATTAAACAATTTGATTTCTTTGCAAATTTTTACACTTTTTTTATCTGAACCCAGTGAACCAAAACTGTATTTTTTTAATTCATTTATGAACATTTTCGGGTAGAAAAGTTCATGTTCGGCACTCAGAAATGAACTCTTTTGGACTCATTCGCCTCACAGAGGCGAACTTTTTTTTCTTCAGAAATGAGTTAAAAAAAGAAAGAAAAGAAAAAAAGAAACTGTACTTTTTTTTGTGCGGAAACGAGTTGATAAAGGAACCATTGAAAATTTATTTTTCGGCACTCTGAAATAAACCATTTAAAACTCTTTCGACGGACTGAATTACCTCTCAAAAACGAACCATTTTTTGTTTTTTGTTCTGAAACGAGTTCAAATATGAACCATAGAAAAGCACTTTTTCGGCACTCAGAAATGAAATCTTATTTTTGAATATCGATAATATTCTTAAAAAGAAATGATAATGTAAATGAATTCTTTTAATTTTATTTGAAAAAAGTAGTAATATATCCAGGGTCGTCGCCAGCGAAATATTGCTAGCAGAACTGTATTTTTTCGATATGATTAGAATTATAAAAAAACTTTATAGGGGCATTGAAAAATTTTTTTGATGGTAACAAAATTGAATGAATTCAGTCCTATCATGGATGTAGTTTAGATCTACTTATAAAAAATATGAATAAAAGAAAAAAATTCTGCGCAAAAACGTACGCAAAACTTTCACTTTACGCTTGTAGTTAAGTAAGAAGAAAATTTCATGATCCTTTTTTTAACTCATTTAAGAATGTGAAAGGGTGACATTTATTATTAATTTCTGAACGCGTTTATGAATAAAAAATAGAACAATTATAAGTAATTATTTCCTACTAAAATGATAAAAGAATGCTTTTTTCGGCTCGAAATAAGTTTCTTAATAATCTTGCAAAAGAATTAAATTTTTTATGGAACATTTTCACGAATTTAATCTTCTCTAGCAATTAATTATACAAATTAAAATAAGCAAAATTCACAAAAAAAAAAAAATTCTACCCGAAAACGTACGCAAAAATTTCGCATATGGTTCAGTGGGAAATCATTTAATCAGCTGATTGAGCTTGTAAATTTGATTGTATACAAATTAAAACAATCAAAATTCTCAAAAAAAAAATTCTACCCGAAAACGTACGCAAAATGTTCGCATATGGTTCAGTGGGAAATCATTTGATCAGCTGATTGAGCTTGTTATCACGTGCTTCATATACTTAGCATTTATAAGCTACTGGTTTTCAGTGGTGCATTTTTGCAACAACGTCGCAAGTGCAAATCTATTTAATTTGTTAGTGTAGTGCAAATAGATGCAGTACTATTTTGAAAATGCACTCTTGCAAGGCCATTTGCAATAGATCGTGAACTTTGCTATAGTGTTATGCATAAAGTATTGGAGTTTTGACTGTGGAAATAAAAATTTAAATATTTTCGTTCTCAACGCGAACAAAGTAAATATTTAGTGGTATTTCTTATTGCAATTTATTTGTGAAAATGCAAATATAAGTGTGTGAGCATGTGTATAAGTGTGCGTGCGCTGCAAAGCATGTAAACGCGTTGAATTTGACTTTTTGCTGCAGTTCCTTTGGTTTCCTTTTCGGTTTGCTTTTCGATGCACTCAAAACAACACAAGGAATTTTCCAGCCATAAAGTGCATATTTTTCAAGGAATGTAGGAAGCAGCACAAAGCAAGCTATGCGGATGAAGCGATTTTTTCTCTTTTATTTTACTTCACTAAATTTAGTTATTCTGCATGCAAATGTGGGATCGAGTTTCTTGAAAACGTATACGAGTGCATTAAGATTTCAGCAAAAATTCACAAAAGCTTTAAATTTTCCTACTCTCCAGTTTTGTACGAGCGCGTTAGTTTGCAATCATGCTTTGTTTAACTTATTGTTTAAAACCAACTCTGTTTCCCGGAAAAATGCTTTTCCGCATTTTTGACTGAATTTATTATCAACTTTATTGCATAAAAACTTGATGGAAATATAAATACTTTGAAAACTTTGATAACGAGCTAAATACATTTTTTTTCACAATGAAACTTTTGCAAATATTTCCAAGTAACTGGAAAATTTTTTTTAATATCATATTTAAACAGTAAGTTGTCAAAAACTGTCTAATATCTTGGGTGTAACTTTTTTATTGATACCTTCCTAACAAATTTCACCACTAAAGACTTGACTTTTGCAATTAACTTGCAATTTAAATTTGGTGTTTATTGAGTTCCATGAATAATAAAAATCTTATTCAGCTATGAGTACAATTCATACACATTTCGAATGATAACAACAAAATAATTAAAATATTCTTTGCCAAGTTAATATTGCCAAGTATACAAGGTTAGTTGTAGGTGTTATACAATTTTCAAATCAAAAGTTCTAACCATTTGAAGTATTTCAAAACAATGATTAGCAATCTCTTAGATCTTAAAAAAACACTGACAATATTACTCACAAAAGCATTTCCTTTCGTTCGCTCCTAAGACACGTGCTTCCTGACCTTACACTAATCCCCTTTCTTTCGTCGTCGAAACTTTTTAGCTTAGATTAAATTCCAAAACTTTCGCAAAGGTAACACAAAATATCAACATTTACATTTACATTCTTCCTCCCAGTCATTCTTTGGTGTTGGTAAACAAAACAAAGATACATAAATTATAAACCTTTGTCCACAGAGTTTTAATGTCATGCTTGACAAGAGAAAGGAATATAAAGCTACTTCTACAGTTGCAAGTAGAGGCGTAGTAAAATAAATTTTGTTATTTTAATGAATTTGCAAAAAGTTAACAACTTAAAAACATGAACTCACACACGTGCACATAATTAGCAGAGGTTAAACTCTTGCAACAAATGTAAAATGTAACTTTTTAACACATGAACTACAAAATTAGTGCTTGTTAATGAGTGAAAATTTTCTTATGTTTTATTAATTTTTAATTGAATTTGCGTTCCTTATGAAAGCAATTAAAACTTAATTTGAGCAATTATTTTCACCAAGAACAAAGTTAAAGGCGAAAACTTAATTGTAAAATGTTACAGTACGAAGTTAGTTACGTAGTTGAATGATTTTGCAGAAATTATGTATAAGTTTAAAAACTTTTTTCAATTGTTTTACATTCTTGATGTGAGCAGATTATTTAAATATATTTTCTACAAAGAAGTTATTTTGCTTGATTCAAGAATGTGCCAAACTAGTTCCTATTTACTTGTACTAAGCATTTTAAACTATAAATTAGTAGGCTTAATTAAATTTGAATTAAGACAACAAAAGAATTTTTTATTATAATATTGAATAAATGAGGAAGCAACTAGAACAGATGGCAACCCTTGATAGAGTTGATGGCGGTGATCTAAAATGGCCTCCTGCTTTGAAGTGTCATATGATTAGCAGCCACACAATTCATGAGAATGAATTAGAGGATCTGTACATTCATATGCTAGTTTAAACAGTGAGTTGATCACAGCTTAATCACTCAGACTGTCTAGTCAGCTAAGTGATTGACTCTATACAGAGTTGTTGTTGCTTTTGTTGCCTTCTTGAAAACTCACTTGATCTAAAGCTCACAATCTTAATTCAAAAGAATTTTTTATTTCAGGGTAATTTTTCGTCAAATGTTATTATATATGAGTGATTTAATCAACTACACTAGGCGACAAATTAAGATGTGTTGCGTTTCCCACGAAAAAGTTCTGATGTGTTATAGTCTTCTAACTTCAAAAATAAAAAAAACAATTTAAATTCTGTGAATAAGTTTTTTTGATTTTTTTTTTAAAGTCGTGTCCTTGAATGGAAAGGAGTTAACAATATGCTTAATAACATTTCAATTGGATTAGTTCTTTGAGTTAATTTCAGAATTCGTGGACATTATGTCCACGCAAAACGGTCATATTGTCCATTTCAATTTGGACATAATGTCAGTGGACGTCATGTCGTCCCACCCTCCTAATCTGTATTGTTAAAAATAATTTTTATCGAAAAATAACTTATGGCTGTATAAAAAACAGGTGTGTATAGTAATAAAGTAAATTTGAAGCTTTTCAGTTAAAGCTTAATATGCTGTAGAAGCGAAAAAATCTTCCGTAAGAAATGCATTGCTTTTTTGACAGCGAAAAGGTAGTGAATTTTTTTTTCGTTGGTTTGTACGCTGTTGAATGAAAAATCTATTCAATGCAGCCAAGCTCACAACCACGATTTGAGAGTTAAAATGTCGAAATTGCGCTGCCTTTTATATGTCCTTACATTTAATTGGCGTAGGAATTTGATATTCAACAATACCCAATCAGCCGAACAAGCTTAAAACCGTAAGCATTAAGCTTGAAAAAAGCTTTAGATTACTATTGGAAAATGCTTACAAGTAATTGTAGAATAAACGAGAACGATCCCTTGGAAAAATATTCCTTACTATAAGCTTAATCCAAGTGTTTCTTAACAATTGGAAATTAGTAATTGAATAAGCTTAATCCAAGTTTTTATTTACAATTGGAAATTAGTATTTGAATAAGCTCTTTCCAAGTGTTTCTTTACCATTGGAATTAGTATTTCAATAAGCAACTTTTATGTATAAATATATTTACCAAACAATGCGCAGCTATCTTAAATTGACAAATAAGAATAAAAAAAGAAAATTCGCCAGTTCGAGAAGCTGTACCGTTCTCATTTCTCACTATCAAACTCGACTTGCCTTGCTGCATTTTTAGCCATCAGTTGTGAGTTCTTGTCCTTTAAATTCAATATTTTTCACAATTAACTCATGGATTTCTATGTTTAGTTTCCATAATTCTTAAATGTAGTAAAGCGCAAAGAAAGTGAAAAGAACCACGACCGAACCCGGACTCGAACCGGGGACGTCTGCGTTGATAGTCTAGCGCACTCTCCACTAGTCGGCGGACAGAGTTAACTCTGATGCGAGCATGCAGGCAGGCAGGCAGGCGCTGGCAGGTACCTGTTCAGTAAATAAGCCGTGCAAAGTGAATGCGAGCAGGTCAGATCAGATGAGTGCGAGAAAAAGTTTGTTTTTTATTTTTTTCCCTTATTGCTTTCTATTTTGCATCCTCCGCTAATGGCGTATATGAAAAATTTTTATTTTCTATACATAAATAGCACACTCTCTTCAAAAGAGCTACAACTCAAAAAATTTACATATTTAGGAAGAGCAAAAACACTTTTTTCTTCAAGGGACAAGAGACAAGACTATTTTTTCAAAGAGACAAGACTATTTTTTTTTATTAAACACTAAGAATCTTATATATAAAAATGGATGTATGTATGTGGGTATGTGGGTATGTGGGTATGTGGGTATGTGGGTATGTGGGTATGTGGTGGGTATGTGGCTATATCACGTATAGACTCCAAAACCGCTGAACCGATCTTTATGAAATTTTCAGGGAAAATAAAGCTACATCTTGAGAGTGTTCCTGTGAGGTTTGGTAACGATTGGAGAAGGGGGCGTGGTACCTCCCATACAAGCCAAATTTGCTCCATCGATCACAAACCAAAAAAAGGATATATATCAGGCGGTTTCAATCGTAAAAAACTAAGATTTGGTAATTTTGTTCAGATGGTTACTGTCGGTAACTGTACAAAAAATGGGCGTAGTCGTAAAATAAATACGCCCACTTTTTTGAAATCATGGCAATTCCAGAGTTCTATACACTTTTACAGTGAAACTTACTGTATAGGTGCTCCAAGAGGCGGTCACTATATATAAATGTTTTCACGCCCACTTTTACCGCCCACAAATCAATGTCTATATATATAAAAAGCAAAACGATGTGTGTCTGGCTGTGTGATGTCTATAGACTCCAAAACTACTAAACCGATTGACCTGAAATTTTGGCAGCCGATTTGTTTCAGGTACGAGATGGTTGAGGGGAAAAATGTGCCACACCCCCCTTTTACCGCCCCCAAATCAATAAAAATGTTATATTTCAGTCAGTTTGGGTCGTATAAGGCTAAAATTTTGCAATTTAGTATGTACGGTTACTGTCGATAACTGTGCTTAAAATGGGTTTCCACGCCCCCTTTTACCGCCCACAAAGAAATGAAAATGCTTTATTTCAGACGGTTTTGGTCGTATAAGACTTAAATTTAGTACTTTGGTTTGTGTAGTTACTGACAGTAACTGTACGAAAAATTGGTTTCCACGCCCCCTTTTTGCGCCCACAAATCAGTGAAAATGCTATATTTCAAGCAGTTTTGGCCGTATGAGACTAACATGTGATACCTAAGTTTGTATGGCTACTTTCGGCAACTGAACTAAAAAAAGGCGTCATCGCTATATAGCCACACCCACACCCACTTTTTGAGAAATCATTAAAATTGACTACTGGGTCTATTGAGCTAAAATGTTGCTTTAGTTTGTACTGTTACTGTCAGCAACTATACTAAAAATTGGTTTCACGCCCCCCTTTTACTGCCCACAAACCAATGAAAACGTTTTATTTCAACGGTTTGTATCGTGTTGGACAAAAATTACTCTCGGCAAGTGCACTAAAAATAGGCCTGTCCCACTTTAGTTAAACTCACTTTTCAGGGAGTTAGCGTCGAGTGAAGTAAAGTGCGCCAGTCTTAACCTAAATTGAGCTGAAATTTGGGCAGTCGATTTGTTTCGATTACGAGATGGTTCAAGGGAAATATTTTCCCGCACCCCTTTTTACCGCTTGCAAAACAACAAAAATGCTACATTTCGCATGGTTTTGATCGTATTAGACTAAAATTTGGTTATTTAGTGCATATGGCTACTTTCGGCAGCTGTACTGGAAATGGTGAATATATTTTGCATTTCTTGACATTTTCGTATATGGCAGTAAGGTGGTCTGTGGCAGAACAATGTCTGCCGAGGATAGTGAGTGTTCCTGTGAGGTTTGGTAACGTTTCGACGAGGGGGCGTGGTACCTCCCATATAAGCCAAATTTGCGCTATCGACCACAAACCAAATAAAGGATATATATCAGACGGTTTCGATCGTAAGAGCTAAGATTTAGTAATTTTGTTCAGATAGTTACTGTCAGTAACTGTACAAAAAATGGGCGTGGTCGCATTAAATATACTCCCACTTTTTCGAAATAATGGCAATTCCGGAGTTCTACACATTTTTATAGTGAAACTTGCTGTGCAGGTGTAGCGTACCGTTTCAGTGATAAAATTTTATGGGAGTTGGACAAGGAGGAGGGGCACCTCTCATTCAACCCAAATTGGTGATATCGAATTGCTTTGAAGTTATAGGTTGACAGCGTCAGAATTCAGTATTCGCCCTCAATTTATACATGCAGTTTCATTAATTAAATTTTATGGGCGTACGAAAAGGGGGCGTGAAACCTCCTATTTAACCCAAATTAAAGATATCAAGCGACCTATAATCTTTGGGATTATAGGTCGCACAGTTTTTGAATTCAGTATTGGACCTCATTGTACACATGTAATTTAATTGATTACATTTTATGAGCGTTGATCAAGGGGGAGTGGCACCTCCCATACAACAAAGATTGTGATATCGAATAGCTTTGGAGTTCAAGGTCGCACAGCGTCGGAATTCAGTATTTGACCAAAATTTACGCATGCAGATTTACTGATAAATTTTTTTAGAGTTTTTCGGGGAGGTGTGACACCACCAACTTAACCCAAATTTGCGATATCGAATAGCTTTGGAGTTATAGGTAACTCAGCCTCGGAATTCAGTATTCGACCTCAATTTACACATGCAGTTTCATTGGCAAAATTTTATGGGCGTAGGGAAAGGGGAGTGGCACCTCCCATACAACCCAAATTTGTGTTATCGAATAGTTTTGGAGTTATATGTCGAACAGTTTTGGTATTCGGTATTCAACCTCCATGTACACATGCAGTTTAATTGATTACGTTCTATGAGGGGTGATCAATAGGGCGTGGCACTTCCTATACAACCCAAAATTGTTATATCGAATAGCTTTGTGGATATAGGTCGCACAGTCTCGGAATTCAGTATTTGACCTCAATTTAGACATGCTGTTTAACTGATAACATTTTATGGGCGTTTGACAAGGGAGAGTGGCAGCAACGCGCCGGGTTTCAGCTAGTATATATATAAAATTAAGACAGCCGATGTATATGATCACTACGAATAGTCTTACACGAAAAAGTATATATGTAAACATTTTGAGTTGTGGCTCTTTTGAAGAGGGTGTGCGGTATGTTGTGCCACGCTTATGCAAAAACAGTTGCATACCAACAACACAACTCTCTATCGAAGTTATTGCTGTGGTTTCGTCTACCACTTTGTTGTTGTTCGTTCAGTTTTTTTGTTGTGCTGTTTTCAAAAGATAATAAAAGCCAACAACACAAAGCAGTTGAAGTTTAAAAATTTTTCAATACACTTGCTCATGCGCAACAAAAGCACCCCAACAAAATGTACTCAATGATGCTAATTTACTCGGTACTTGTACGCAGATGCAAAATAATTTGTTTTTTTATTTTGTTTTGAATCAAAGGATAATAGCAACATAGACGAGAGCTGTACCAAAAACCAAATATGAAAGAATAAGTTGAGACTTTTCTTTGTTCTTGTTTTGAGTGAAATTTGTTTTGTGTGGAGAAAATCTTACGCCTAGTTCACACACGCCAGAACTTGACGGTCAAGCCTTACCTTTATGTATGAAAGACGTGGAAATCAACGTGAGAGAGGAGGAAGTTCAAAAGGGAATGAACAAGAGTTGACGTCAAGTCTTGACGAGTTTAAACCAGGAGTTAATTTTAAGCACATACATACAACCTTGAGCAGTTTTGAGAAATATTGTGGCGTACTTTTGTTGTCGTTTAAGTTTAGTTTTCAAGTTAAAAATCTTGAGATTATTTGTTATTGATTTGCTAAAGTAGTGCGTTGTATAAACAAAAGATGGATTCATCTGACGAGGAGTTTTTAATATCAACTTCAGCAATGAATATAATAATGCAAATCTTCAAATAATAAATACAAATACAAAGCATATTTTTGAATGCGGGGTTTTAGTTATAGCCAAATTTTTACTAATGTAATTGCTTTCTTACATTAATTCTGCTCACAGATCCCTTCAAAAGGAATGCGAGTTCAAATTGTTTATTATTTTATTTGTTTATATGTATTTCTTTTGTTTTTTACATGCCCAACAATTGAACATTCTATTAATCTATCAATTTCGCGTGCACAACTTATCACCAACAACAACACAATCTTGATCGACATTAACCAAATTTGTCAATACCCACCAAAAACAACCCTCACACTCACATAAACATGTACGCTGTAACTGCTGTTGATGTTTGTTTCGTTCAACGCCTTGTTGTTGTTGAATGTTTTTGTTGTAATTGGTTTTGTATTCTAAAGATAATAAAAAACGCAGTTTCCTTGAAAAATTACAAAAAAGCAACACAAAAGAACAAATTCAGTTGCGAGAAACCTGCGCCAGCCTGGTTTCTCGCAACAACCTGATCTGATCTGATCTGACCTGCCTGCTTCCACTCTGCACACTTTGAGCAGGTTTATATGAAATCGTATCAAGCGAGTTTTCTCGCAATGGAACAAGTAAGCAAACCTGCCTTCCTGCCTGCTTCAGCGTTCACTCTGTCCGCAGACCTAGACTACACAGGCCAACAGTTAAAAGCAATCGCAACTTTGAACAGTTGCAAAATTATTACCTCGGCTAACATTTTGCAAGTATGATTGGAAAACACTTACTTAAAGCAAGTCTGTCCAAGTATTATTGTACGACACTTTTTATTGTTTTTTACGCAATAATTCTACAAAGCAACTTGGAAATTTATTACCTACGCAAGTGCTTTACAAGCGTGCTTGGAAAAGGCTTGGTTTTTGCATAGTATGCAAGCTAAATCCAATCACTTTTTCTAAATGGCTGATTGGGTAATGTTCAACTAAAACATTCAACAAACAGGTTAAAGTAAGCATGTGTTAGTGTTGATTTTACACCAAAATTTCGCGTATAAAATTAAATGCCTAAAAATTTTCGTTCCTACAGCATTTTAAACTTAAGACAAAATAAAAGTTTTTGTTTTGAACGAATCCAGCCATAGCTGAGTTTTTTTCGTAATAGGTACAAATATTCCAAATACTTTGTCCCACGTTTTGTTCTTTTTCTTTCCCCTTTTGTCACAAAATCATGGACGCTAATTCACTCTCGATGAGGTCACATTGCGTTCTTATTTTCCAGAATTTTTGGGTTTTTCTTATATATACTCAATTTGTTATTCAAAAATAATAGTTGAAGTTATATTTATTAGGGGCCGTCCCTATAGATGTCACATGTTTTGAGCCCCCACCCAATATAATATTATGAATGCCCCACTCCCTGTCACACAATGTCAAAAAGTTTTGGTATCCTCCTGGACATGAGATAATAAGTTAAAACTTAAAATTTCATTATTTTTTCTCATTGTGACGCAATAATCTTTCTTGCCATAAACAAATGCGTTGCTCTGAGAAAATTTTTAGTTTTCGAGATATCGCCATTAGTTTAATGTCAAAATAACGGGGATTTTCTCAAATTTACTATTCGCAAGAAATTTCACCAAAACACTTATTGTAGGGTATCAGTCAGAGACAGCGACATAGACAACGAGATTTCTCAATCATTTTCATGTAGAAATAAAGGGAATTTTTTTTAACATAAATACTTTTAGTAAATAGTAAAAAATGCTAGAAAAAAAAGCTGTCGTATACCGTTATTTTTATTAATCATCGACTTTTCATACAAAAATATGTTGCACTGAGAATCTATAGTTTTTGAGATATCGCAATAATTTGAATGTCATAATAACGGTTATTTTTTTAACATACTATCCGCGAAAAATATTACAAAAAGCTTTTGTATTCTTCTTAACCAACCGACATTTCATACTAAAATACTTTGTACTGAGTAAAACTACAGTTTTCGAGATATCGCTACGAGTTCGATGAACAATTTTTTATCATCACAATATATATTCATACATGCTACATAAAAAAATGCTTATTGTGGGGTTTCTATAAGAGATAGCGAAAAATGTCTGTCGAACTTGTTTTTTGTGCATCTTAGCAATGCCTCAATTTTACACTTTCACCATGCTCTTCCATCTCGTATAGTTTAGCTTTCATTTCAGAAGTTCTCTTTAAATGCTCATATTTCAGGTCAGAGAACACCAATCGAAAACCGAACCATATTGTCTTCTACTTGGTTTTTCCAAAATCGCCCTCTTCTGCGTTGACTGCTGCTTGGTACGAAATCGATTATTTTCTTCGCTGGAGCATCGTCAATTTATGCACTGAACATGAACTTGCCAGCGAAGCCGCTTGATGCCCGCCGCTCGATGCCAGCATCCAGCTCGTATAGTTTATCATCCCGTACTATTCGGTATTTGCCATTGACGCAGATTGGTTCGTAGATATTACGAAGAATCTTTCTCTCGTCTTAAAGTGCTAAAGTCTTTTCATTTTTACTGCTCATCGTCCAGGTTTCTGATGCATAAAGTAGGACGGGCATGATGAGTCATATTTTTCTACTACTCTTCTTCTCAATTGCCTACTGAGCTCAAAGTAACACTTGTTGGCAAGTGTTTTCTTCGAAGGAGGTATTGTCAACTGTAACGTGGATTCCAAGACGCTGAGACTGTTTGTTTGTTGACACCAAGTATTTCGTCTCATCTAACTTCGCGCGTATTATGGCCAATGAAAGCGCTGTCATCATCATATGTAAGACGCAATACACTCTTGTAGAATATTGTGCCACAACGTCTCAGATCAGCAGTTGATCTTCTCCATCATCAGGTTGAAAAAGTCGTACAATAAGGAATCACCTTGTCTGAAACCTCGTTTGGTGACAAATGTTGGAGAGGCACCACACTGATAAGGTCCAATCAGTTCATTTACGATGAGCTTCAATCTTTCACATAAAACGCTCGACAGGAACTTTTATGCGATAACAGAAGGTTTATCCCACGGTAATTGGTTCAAATAGTTAGTGGGATCGCCTTTCTTGTGGATTGGGAAGAGTATACCGAGATTCCAATCGTTCGGAATAAATTTCTCAGACATTATTCTGCATAGAAACTCAGAAAACTATAGCTGTCAGAACTTTATCATAGTTGGGCAGCGAAACCTCGACGCTGTCATCCGTAGTTGGGGTTTCCAAGATATTATCTCTACTGTCGGAATTGTTGTCTGCGTTGCCATTTAAAGCTTAGAAAAGTGCTACCTTCATATCGTCAGTGTACTCTAGATATCTGTCACAAGATTCCCGTTTTAAGCCTTGCAGGAAGAAGACTCGGTTTTAAAACCATCGGCAAGGCGGCATATCGTTCTTAAACATTTTCGGGCCTAAACGTTCTTAAACATTTCGGGTCGCCATGCATCTCAATTTTCTAATGCTTGCGCTTTTCTGCCTCCATTTTTTTCCGCCTGAAAATACGTCTCTCTACCCTCTTCTTGCCTTTTTATAGCTCCTTAGCAGCGCGCGTTACGATCGACTGCAGTGTGGCTTTGTAGGCGGCGTCTTTCTCTGCAGTGGCGTCGCGACACTCCTGGACGTACCACTGGTTTCAACGAGGATGGTGGCAGCCAATCACCTCTTCGGCAACCATACGCATGGAATGGGTAATGTGTGTCCACTGCGCGCATATATAATCGATTGGAGGAGTGCTTCGAGGAGGGGCCCACCAAGTGGCCCTATGAATATTGAAATGCTTAAAAAGTGCTGCCTTTGAGCTATATATATTAGTTATTAAATTTGAAATTTTTGCTGATATTTCACAATTTAATTGAACAGTTATGATGAAAAATGTACAAGCACTAAGTAGTATTGAGTAAGTATTAATTACAGAATGTATTTTTTTAGAAAATTTGGTAAGATATAACACTAAAAATTATCATAAGAAATGAAAAATAAAAATCAAAATCGATTCAGCGGTTTAGACAAGCTGGCTTAAAATTTCGTAAGTCTCCTTTAAAAATATAGTATAGGAGCATTCTACGGTTACGTACAGACAAATTCAACTATTTTATTGAGGTTAATATAAAGCCAATTCTAAATTTACTCATTGGAAGTGAAGTCCTTTTGTCTAATTTAATAGATTGCATTCTGTTTTTTGATTGTAGGTTGAAACTTTCTAGAAATATTATTAAATCTAAGAGAAACAAAGGAGAGAAACAAACTGTCACGTGTCAGACGACTCCAGTAAACCAACATTGCAAATCATTGTGTTCGATTACAAAATTTTAACAAAAGTAACTAACATGGGGTAGAGATATTTAAAAGCCAAATTTTTTTTACACATAAACATGTTTTCGGCGTAAAAAGATTCAAAATAAAGCCCACAGTTTATTTTTAAATATTTTTGTACATATCGTCTCGTGAAGACAAATCACGTCACGTGTCTGACAATGTTGTAGTTCAATTGGGTAATGAAGTAGTTAACCCTCTAATGCCACATTTTTTGTTTGATTTCAAAATATCATATCAGAATAATTTAAAGGGGGAGGGGGTAACACAAATCTGAAGTTAGTTTCTTTATTTGAGTACTTGTTTACCTGTTGCAGGTAAAAATGTATAGTCCGCCTTGAGGCGGGGTTGACCATTTACGTGGTAATTCAAACGATTTAAATGATTTCTAAAATAACGCTTTAGTGATTGAAATTTATTGTTTTTCATTTATTCAAAGGGTACAAATCTATATATCTATATATATAAAATAGGATGTGTGTATGTATGTAACGTATGGACTCCAAAACGGCTGGGCCGATTTTGATGAAATTTTCAGGTAATGTTCATCTTGGTACGGTGGGTAACATAGGCTATATTTGGACCCGATAGGTGGCGCTGGGGTGGACTTATATCGAAAATTTGAATTTATGGACCAATTTAACTGAAATTCAGAATGTATGTTTGTTTGATCATAACAAAATAATTTGTGTATAAATGGACACGGTAGGTGGCGCTGGGGTGGACTTATTTCCACTTCATTTACATGTTTTATTTCTTTCGAATCATTTCTAATTTCGCCAGCAATTCCATTAAATCTACCAGAAAATGAGTAACTTGAACCGTAATTTTCTTCTTCAAGTTCAACATCTCGGTGTCGCTTTTTGACACGAGAGTTATTAGCTGGTGACACTAAAGCCATAGATTGAGAAGTAGGAATATTTTCTGGGTCACCTTGTTCAAGTTCAGTAATATAAGAAATAATTATGCTGAAATTTATGGCGTTTGTCAAAAGCTCAAGTGAATTGAGCAAGTGGTCTATTTCTATTTCATCTGCACGGTAAAAAAAATCCGGATCATCCATTTCATCTCTATCGAAATCACCTTCACTTTCTTTGTCATTAGTTTCGTTATCGGATAAAACACTTTCCATGAAGGCCGAAATTTCGTCTTCCGTCATATTTGAGAGCTTATTTCGACGTTTTCCTTCAATTTTCATTGTAACATATGAAAATAATAAGATGTAATAAATTCTGTGCAAATGCCCCAGCCCTCCTGAAGACTGGTTTAGCAAAAACATCGTAAGCAAGTTACAAAATGCGTGTTTATAAAACTAAAGTTTATTTATTTCAAGTGAAAGGTTTAACTGAAAAAGTGGCGGTCGTAGTCTAGTGGCTAGAGTGCGTGGCCCCTAAGCTAAAGAACTGCGGTAGCCCGGGTTCAATTCCAGATCAGACAGAAAGTTTTTTCAATTGAATTAATTTTTCCGATCGGTCGTCACCTTTCTGCAGACAATGGCAAACCTCAGAGAGTAAAAATTGCCATGTAAAGCTTCTTGAGAATATAAGCCGTTCGGAGTAGAATTTAATAACACGCACAACACAATTGATCAATAGAAGCTAGGTCAAAGTCCTTCCAAGGGCTGAAAGGCCAGTGTATTTATTATTTTATTTTTAAAAGGTTTAATTTACTCTACACTCTCGTTACTTTTTAATAAATCAATTAATGAAAGTAATTTTCCTCTTTTTTGGAAAAAATCTTATATCAGTCCTATTTACAAAAAAGGTTGCAGGAATGACGTCACTAATTATAGGCCTATCACTAAATTGTCTTCGATTCCTAAACTTTTTGAGCGAATAGTGTATGATCGAGTGAAAATTCACTGTGGGCAAGTCATGCCAACTCGTCAGCATGGTTTTGTTACTGGCAGATCCACTGTGTCTAATCTCCTTGATTTCACTACATTCTGCTTAAAATCTATTGATTCTGGTAGCCAGGTCGATTGTATTTACACTGACTTTAGCAAAGCTTTTGATAAATTACCACACAATCTAATTTTATTTAAACTTAAATTAATGGGATTTCCACAATATTTTGTAAACTGGATCAAATCGTATTTGATTGAGCGATCTTATCAAATACGGTTTCGAGGCGTGTTGCTTCTGAATTTGTTGCAGAATCGGGTGTTCCTCAAGGAAGCCACCTGGGTCCACTTCTGTTTATTTTGGCAATTAATGATGTTACCCACGTCATCAAACACTCTCATTTGCTTATTTATGCAGATGATATGAAAATATGCAGAACAATTGATTCTAATGACAATTCAGACCTGCTCCAGTCAGACTTGAACTCCTTTGAGGTTTGGTGTTCTAAAAATAACATGTTTTTAAATCCAGATAAATGCCAAACTCTGACCTTTTCGCGTAAAAGGAACAATTTTATTTTTGATTACAAAATTAAAGATACTGCTTTAAGTCGTGTAACTACCGTCAAAGACCTTGGTATATGCATGGATTCTAAATTGTCGTTTAACATGCATATTGATACAATTTGTAAAAAAGCGTCTTCTATGCTTGGTTTTATAAAACGGTGGGCCAAAGAGTTTGATAGCTTAATAACAACTACAACTCTGTATTATTCAATCGTGCGTCCTCACTTGGAGTACACAAGTCAAGTATGGTCCAAGGCTTGAGTGGAACTGACACATTTAATCTTCCTCCATATGAGGATCGTTTAAAATTATTAAAGATGCAATCTTTAAGTGAGAGAAGGAAATCTGCTGATATCGTATACTTACACCAACTTATAGCTGGTGTATTCGATTCTCCAGAACTTCTTTCTCTTATAAATGTTAACACTAACCGTAGAAGCAGTAGAAACTCTAACAACTTGATTTATTTACCATTTAGTAGAACAAATTATATGTTAACTGCTCCATTAAATCGCATGAGTACCTTTGTTAACAACTGTAGCGTGTTTGATGTTAACTTGTCGAAAGGTCAACTTAAAAGTAGATTGAAAACTAATGTATAATTAGATCTATGTAAAAGCATGGTTAGTTGTTATGTCTTGTGTTGTCCCTTTTTGAAATTTTTCTCCCTTTTGGTTTTTTATTGAACCACTTTTATCGATATCTTTGAGTTATTTCAATGATATTGGGTTGGTTCTTAAAATGATCTATTGCGGAGAAAGTATGAAAAAGCTGTAGTAGCTGAACTCTATTGTTATTGCATGTTAAACAGTGAGTTGATTATAACTTACCCAGCAGCGGATTTGCCAGTGGCTACCATAGAACTAATACAGAATAAATTACCAGGTAAAAAGGACAGTTCAAAAAGTAATGCGTCTGCATATAGCAGAAGTAATTAACTCATACCTCATTACCTGTAATGTAGCATACAAGGAAAAGTAATGCAGTGATTTTTATAACGTAATACAAGTAGTATGTTACTCCATAACTTCTAGGTAATGCTGAAGGGAGGCGATCACTTACCTCCTGTCTCATGCAATGTTAAATGTAAGGCCTTTTATGCATAGTAAGGTAATATAGTTGGAAGTAGTGGTCATTACAAGGTAATTGATGCTTCATATATTCGGTATATATTCCATCCGCTACTGGGTAATCACTCAAAAACTACTGAAGAGGAAATGTAGCACTTTCCGAAACAGACATAGTTGTTGTTGTTGTTGTTGCCTCCTTAAAAACTTACTTGATCTAAAGCTCGCAATAAAATGCATGTATTCAACAAAATTCAACAATAGTGGCGGCCGTAGCCTAGTGGGTAGAGTGCGTGGCCCCTAAGCTAAAGGACCTAGGTAGCCTGGGTTCAATTTCAGCTAAGACAGAAAGTTTTTATAATTGAATTAATTTTTCTGTTCGGTCATCACCTCTCTGCAGACAATGGCAAAACCTCAGAGAGTAAAAATTGCCATGTAAAGCTTCTTGAGAACATAAGCCGTTCGGAGTCGGCATTAAACACGTAGGTCCAGTTCTCGATCATTTGTGATCAAACATTTAATAACACGCACAACACAAATGATCAATAGAAGCTGGCCAAAGTCTTTCCAAGGGCTGAAATGGCCAGTTTATTTTTTTTTATTCAACAAAATTCAACAAAAAAGAAAAAGAAATACCTTCAAAAAATTTCAGATTTATTTTATTTAAAGAAATTTTTATTATTTAAAGAAAATGCAAACATACTAATGTGAAGTGCTCTGATAAAGCCTCAAAACGATGAATAATTTTCAACCAGTACCCAAATAAAAAAATTACTCTAAGACTAAATGAAAAATGTACTATAATGAAAAACTGAATTTTATTTAATAAAAACGATAAAATGAAAAAAATTAAATTTTTTTGTTATCAGAAATTTCCTTCTGATACATGAATTTCGAATTAATGTACTCAAAGCCATTATTTATAAAAGCCTATATGTATTTAGGATTTGAAACTGAATAAGTTTTAACGAGCTTAGGTTAGAGGTAAGGTTAAGGTGGCGGCAGGTCTTTAGACCAGCCCACTTAGATCATATATTTGGTCCGTTGTGATACCACAGAATGGAAGAAGGGAGTAATCAAGTGAAACTTTTGCGTAGGATGTTCTTAATGTGGCAGAAGCTGTAGAAACATGTGATTTTAAATTTGAGCAAGTGTTCTGCCTTCACCTCAGTCAAATGAAGTTACTAAGCGTTCCTCTCCACAAACTTTTCCTACCACCACTTTGTTTTAAGTTCCTTTGATTAGGAATAAGGAAAGAAAGGTTATATCGTAGGACAATGGCCCAGCCAAGATTCGAACCCGGGACCCCTGAGCGTTAGTCAAGCGTGCTACCACTAGACTATCGACGCCGCTCTAACCTCTAACAAGCTTACATTTGTTAACCTGAATCTGATAAAGTAAGAAATTCCTCCAAAACTTTTGTGTTAAGCTGGCTTCTTTAAGTAAAATTCAGAATACCACAAAATACCAACATCTTAAAAAATATCGATGTATTTTTAGTTCTAAATTTTAAAAAGAATAAATTTTTAAAGAAGCAATATATATGTACCATGTACCAAAAAAGGTTTCAATAATTTCAAAACTTAAATCTTGTTGATTCAAAAATAGGGAAAACACGAATAATGTCGACTTTTGGTCGCAAGCACACTTTTAAGGATGCCCAAGGATTAAGTAATTTTTTAGACTTAACGGAATTTGTGCTTTGCTTACTAAGTTTATTATTTAGCAACGCTAAGGTTGAATTTTAAGCTGTATGGAACTTTTGAAACAAAAATACGAAACAAAATGAAAGATAAACTTTTAAATAATTTGTTAAATATTAAGACTTGTCTTGGAATTTATATGAAAATAACTCAGACTACATTTAATGATAACAACTTAATGAGAAAAAAAACTGTTCTTAACATAATATAATTATTAAAAATAGTTTTATAAAATATAAATATACCAGTGTGATGTATTATTCAATAAAAAATTATTCAAATAACGAATAACATGCAATATTTATTCTTTATTTTTACAATCAGGACTCAGTATCAAATATTTTTTATTTAATTCTTCATTTGAATTTCAAATAATGTATTCAAAACTTTTATTCGTTATTCACAATATGAAATTCTGTTTGAATAAAAATAAAATAAATATTTAAGTAAAAAAATTTTCAATATATCACGTTTTAAAAACGAACTAAAAAGTATAAAATAATTTCTCCTAGAGTGGGGCTTTTGGTTCAACTAAAAACGTGGGGCGCATACTATAGAGAATAGTAAGAAGTGTTATTAACAATTGTAATACGTTAGTGAACGAATGATTTCTTAACCCAAGTCCCTTGAGTGTCAGGATAGAAGTCTTTGAATGGATGATAAATTCAAGTTTGTAGACATCTATTGTGTTCAGTCCAGTAAGTTATACATGGATTATACATGGTTATACATGGATTCCACCCTAAGGTTAGTGATGCAGGGTTAATATTATCTAAAGCATGCACCCCACGTTTTTAGTTGAACTAAAAGCCCCACTCTAGGAGATATTATTTTATACTTTTTAGTTCGTTTTTAAAACGTGTTATATTAAAAAATTTTTTTACTTAAATATTTATTTTTTACTTTTTAGTCTTTAGGTTGGTTTGTTTACAAAATTTCATTTATATTTTAAACTGCATTTTAAGTTTCTATCATTCTGTGATATTTTTTTAAATCACCTCTTACTCGAAATAAATGTATTGATACAATTTTAGCTCAATCGGGCCAGTACTGTTGGAGATATAGAATTTTAATTGATTTGTGGGCGATAAAAGGACGAGTGGCCAAATTTTTTCCAAACTATCTTCTACTAGAAGGAAATTTACTGCCAAAATTTCAGCTGAATCAGCCCGGTAGTTTTTGAGATATAGCATTTTTATTGATTTGTGGGTGGTAAAAGGGGAGTGGCAAAATTTTTTCCTAAATCATTCTCTACTTGAGGGAAATGTACTGCCAAAAGTTCAGCTTAATTGGCCTAGTAGTTTTGGAGATATAGCATTTTGAGATGTTAAAAAATAGAGATGTTAAAAAATGGAATAAATTGTTTTGGAATATTGTGAAAATCAAATATCGGTCATCTATTAAGTTCCTCGTCAAGTGAGCGGCATCTATCAAGTTTTTCTTCTTCCACCATATCAGTAGATCATTCGCTATAAAGTAAGGACATCGTCTGGAACAGTGAATGAGAATGTTGTAGGACAATAATTGTAAATGCTAAATTTTCAAATATATATCAAGAAGATGGCCACAACGTGAGTGCTTCTTGTGTTAAGTGCGAGCCTCTTTTAGTTAAGAAACTTGGAATTCTTCCTCAAAATTTGTTTTCCATTTGAAATGACGTCATGGCAAACAAGCTGTTGACCACATCTTTAAGCTCAGAAAGTCGTAACAACGATGAGTTTTTCGATTTCTTATCCACTAAAGGACTTAAATTCGAGGTAACAAGTAATCTTTTTATTTATAGACAAGTTCTTAAATTAAAATTTCGTTATTAAAGGTAACAAAATAGCTTGCGTACGTAGACACAACGCTGGGTTGCCTACCTAAATATTCAGCAGTAGAAAAACTTATAAAATTTAGTCAACAACGTCATTTTTCCTTTGCAAGTAGATCGGACCATCATAAAATATCGGACGGCATGTGAAAAAAGAGTAATTCTATAATCAAACTTAAACCATATTTTATTGTTTTGGTTGATAAACCAAAGTTGAAACTCTAATTAATAAATTGTTCGCTGTTAAAGGTAAAATTTATTTATCAATTTAAAAAAAATTTTGAATAATAAATAAAAATTACGAAAAAATTATTTATTCAACACTCACAAATAAAAATTCAATCAAATATTTGTTGTTAATGATCAAAATTTATTTGTTATTTTTTATTATTGTTTTGAATTATTCTTGCCCAACACTAAAATATACTGATATTTAATTTTTTTTAATTTGCATCTTTATTTATTCCATTCCTGGACATAAGGATTTTCTTGGTCATAGGTGTCCATAGGTGACCACAAAAAAAAAAAAAAATAAAAAAACTACTAAGACGAAAAAAAAAAACCAAAACAACAGCTTGTGTACACTGAGTAAATAAAGTCGTCGAAAAAAGTTGCGGATCATTTTAAGGAGAGTGGATATGGCTTATTTTTCTCTAAAATGTGTATTTGGAGCTAAGAAAGCGATTGGTGTAAAAAGGCCACTCTCAAGTGATTTGGAAGTTAAAGAGGTCCAAAAGTGGAAAAATAGCCCTGAAAACCTTGTAATTATTTTCCTACAATACTAAACA
Organism: Dichetophora obliterata; assembly: GCA_963920525.1. Taxonomy (NCBI): domain Eukaryota; kingdom Metazoa; phylum Arthropoda; class Insecta; order Diptera; family Sciomyzidae; genus Dichetophora; species Dichetophora obliterata. The sequence continues at coordinate 211,431,164 of OY986437.1, read as the reverse complement.
TTATGGGTGTTAAAAAAATAGGTTATACTAATGCCTTTTCCTCAAGCTCTTAACCATTAAATTTCATTCATAACTTTTGAAGATGTAAGTGTTTTTGTACTGAGAACACTTTATGCATTGACATTTTTGATAATTTGACAAATGAATTGAGAATCAGAATATTTTAATTCTTATAACATTAAAAAAATTACTAGTTTTTTCAACTTTGGAACCCTATATTTTCCAAACCAGACGAGAGCGGCCTCTGACTAATCCAGAGTCGGACTTAGAAACCCTAAATACATATATTCCATTAAAAAAATTTGAAAAGTTAATTTCTACTCTCCTTGAAATATGCCAAAGTTGCAAGTACCATTTTTCTATCTGACCAGAACCTAGCACCATGTCCTTGTAAACAAATAAATAAACCAGAATCTTCATTTAAAAGAGAATTTTTTTAATGATTTTGTGTATAAAATTTTTTATTGTTTTTATGTGTTTTAGTATTTTTTTATGATTTGTAATTTTTTATAGTTTTTATGTTAGTTTTTCATGGCTGAAACTTAGTCATATTATTTTAAAGAAGAATGAAAATTGCCCTTTTTTAAATATGAAACACGTTATAAAAATAAAATCTAAAGATTGTGATTTGATTTTTTAAGTGTGATGCGCAGTCACTAAATGCCAACAAATGACTTGCCAACAATTATTTGTGCGCTGCAAGAAACTACAATAGGGAATAACAGCACCGTTGATGGTCAACGACTCGAGCAAAATAAAAACAATGTCATACAAACTTTTTTAATTATGTCGCAGCGCAATGCTTCGATTAAGTAAATTCTCGGAATTACAACACACACGAAAATATCGAAGTTGTTGCAATTGAGCAAATAGCGCAAATCGAGCTAGGCAATTTACACCTATGTTCTAGTTAACTGCAAAGCACATAAACTCACTCGTTCAGGTACTACCAAACAACTATCTATAGATTTATCAAGCCTTGGTAATTCCTCTCTCCACATGTAAACTCCTTACATATGAGTTATCCGGCATCAAAACATTTATTATATGGTCAGCTGGTAACATGTGTAATATAACGCGGCAAATTTGGCCCACACTCAACCTTAAGCGTTCAAGAGAACTCAATTTTATCAGTAGAGACCACATCAGTACCATGGTATGGGCCCTAACGGGGTACTGCCTGATTGGCAGACACGCTCAGAGAATGAACATCCCCCACAACGACTTCTGCAAAAGCTGAAAAGATGAGGAGGAGAATGAATCTATAGCAGAGCTGTAAAAGAATGCAATCATTTGTGATTTTAAATCATGTGATTTATACTCAAAATGATTGAATTTTTTTTAAAATTTTGAAATTTCAAATCACAATCAATGATTTGAAAAAATGAATGCAAATGATTGCAAATGATTGCATTCATTTTTTCAAATCATTAATTGTGATTTGAAATTTCAAGTCCCAATCAATGATTTGAAAAGTGATTGCATTCCTTTTTTCAAATCATTGATTGTGATTTAAAATTTCAAGTCCCAATCAATGATTTGAAAAAATGAATGCAATCATTTTTTCAAATCTTTGGTTGGAAATTATTGACTGCATTCACGATATTTCATTCATTTATTTAAATCATTGAAAAAAGTCACTGTAATCTCAATAATATAATGTTTTAAAATATCAGTTGTTTGTAAGTAAGATATTTTTTATTAAACAGTGTGTTTGGATCAATGCTTCAATCCGGCTTCGATTGAGTCCTTGGGACAAGATGAGACAAAAAAATTTTATAGCGGGGGGGTCCATGTTCTTCTGTAACATATCTTATTATCAAAAGTATTGATATGTCTGTTGAACAAGTATTGGAAATTCATAGACTAATATTATTTGTTTAACAGTTTATCTTTGTTACTTGCAAGCAAAATTAATTTTTAAGAGCTTTTTTTAATTTTATTTTGTTATTTATTTTTCGGTTCGCTCTCGCGCTCTTTCACACGTTTAGCTTACTCATTAAATATTTCAATTCCTTATAAACTGCATATTTTTTAACCTTGTGGTTTAAAATTTAAACTTTCACAAATACTAACCCATAATTAAAATTTTTCTGTACTAAAATGTAAGCCAAAGAAATGCTGAAGCAATGCTGAAACTCAATATAAGGCTATTCGGTTCATATGCACGTTTATTTCTATTGTTTCATATAGCGCAATAGTCCAGTGGTTAACGTAGCAATAAACAATTAGTAGAACAATTAAATTGTCGTAAAAAAATGTTGCTCAGAAACAGAGCCCGAACAAAACCAAAGCGGATGTCGGATGGCGGGCCTCTCTCGGAGAAATCCGCTGAGAACACGTCCAGAATAGGAGCGGTTGTCGGATTACGGTTGCATTTCATATTGGGAATGATACAAATTATTTTATATTATGCTTTGAATTCACATGAATGCAACACAGGCACAAAAACAGAATGTCAGATCATAGTAAAAACTAAGAAAATAACACTGAACGTACCCAATCTTTAGCAAAAATATGTCAACATTTAAGTCACTCAGAGAGAGATTCGCCACCCGTCAGAGAGAAATTAAGATAGATTCTATTCTGGCGTTTTCCCGTTAGGCATTTCTACGGCGATGTAATTATTGGCTGCTGCATATATTTTCATGTATTTTGTAGCACGGCGAATCCGACAACCGACATCCGCTTTGGTTCTGTTCAGGCTCACATGTTGCGATAATTTCACTCAGTGGAACAGAGTACTGCTCTGACGAAAATGTTGTGAAAATTTGCACGCCTTAAAAATTTGAATTTTGTCATTTCTAACAAAATATTTTAAATTAAATAAAAAAAACTAAAAAAAAATGATTAAATTAATGAATGCATTCATTTGTGATTTAAAATCATTTAATTCCCAATCAATGATTTAAAAAATTGATTGCATTCATTTTTTCAAATCATTGATTGTGATTTAAAATTTAAAATCTCAATCAATGATTTGAAAAATGATTGCATTCTTTTTTCAATTAATCATTCATTCAATCAATAATTTGAAAAATTATTGCATTCTTTTTTTCAAATCATTGATTGGGACTTGAAATTAAAATCACAATAAATGATTTGAAAAAAATAATGCAATCATTTTTTCAAATCATTGATTGAGATTTTATATTTTAAATCATTGATTGGGAATTAAATGATTTTAAATCACAAACGAATGCATTCTTTTACAGCTCTGATCTATAGTACATTTCCTCTGCACTTGCCCAGCGCTGGCTCAAAAACACTTCCTTCACTTAGAAAACTGATTTACTTCCATCACGAGACCTATCGTCTTATATGCTGCACCAATATGGTGGAGTAAGACGATCCAAAAAACAGCTCAAGCCAAGCTCAGCAGGTTGTAACGACTAGCTTGTGTCTGTGTAAGACGAGCGATGTGTACTGCTCCAACTGCTGCTGTGGAGATTTTGCTTGGTATACCACCATTACATCTTCTTGTCAAGAAAGAATTTCTGATCTTCACAGCCAGGCTCATCATTGACAACAATTTGTATATACCAAGTAACACTCACCCAGCGTTATTAGACGAAATAGCTAAGGACGAGAATCTAAGGTTATTACCCTGCGATCTCTGCCTCCCAAAATACAACTTCTGCAAAAAATTTAAAGTCTCTTTCCCAAACAGAACCACATGGGAAACTGACACGGCTCAAAGACAAATGAAGGCGTGTGAGCTGGCTCAATGCAGGGAAAATCTATGTATGCCAGCATGAGCGCAGGTAACTCAGTCTTCCATGCTGAAGTCAATGCTATTGAGATATGCCTAAGGTTGCCCGCAGAGTAAGCGCCGAAGCAGACAGGCAGGCAGACAGGCAGGCAGACAGGCACAGAAAAACTATGTGAACAAGAGAGAAAAAAGTTATTTATATCTCGTTTCTTCGCAGGGTCTGCCTGCCTGCCTGCCTGCTTCGGCGCTTACTATGCGGGCAGCCTAAGAGAGTATGTAAACAGTTCCACTAAGAACAAAAACATTTATATTCACTCTGACAGAAAAGCTGCTCTACTTGCACTTAGCGCATATAAAATCACGTCCAAACTCGTATGAGACTGTCTACAGCTATTTATCAAAGTGTCTACCCACAACAGAGTCCACCTCATTTGGGAACCAGGCCATAGCGGCTATTTAGGAAACGAGATTGCGGACGAACTAGCCAGGAAAGGAGCTGCAAGTTCCTTCATTTTCCTAGAACCATTCTGCTGGCTACCACGGGGCACTATGGGCCATAACATTAAAATGTGACTAAACAGAGAGGTACTTCATTACTCGAGGGAAACCGAAGGTAACATACAGGCAAAAACAATCATGCCAACCACTTCGCTCTAAAGAACGAAACAAATCCTTGCTTTAAGTAGAATATCTATAAGACTTGTCACAGGTTTCCTAACTGGACATTGCAGAGTAAATAAACACTTCTCAACCATGGGTATAGTCCAGGCACTGTAACGGTCTAATTAGGACCCGATTTCTCTTCTTAGGTGAATTGTACCTAGAACCGCACCAAAAAGCAGATAGTTCACCCAAGGACATCGCTCTGTTCCTAACGAACTTAACGATTAAGGATGAACTATAACTTATAGAGGTTTGTTACAATGGGCCCTTGAGGCCGCAGTAAATAGGTGACTAGCTCCCTCCTCACTTAGCTATCTATCTATCTAGGACACTGGTTTTTTAATGACCTTGATGAACTCTCGGAATCTTTGGTATACCGAATCCTAGGCTTAGTAAACAGCTCAAATTGGTTTAAATAGAGATAGGAAAATAAACCCTTGGTATCAGAATGGGCCTCATTGGCCTACGTGTCTTGTTTGAGGCAGCCACACTAACCTAACCTAACCTTGCAAAATTATGCAATTGCAAAAATTTGCTATCAACTGTGAGCATCTTTTTTTGGGTAACTCTGCAACACTTGTTGCAAAATTAAACACAGCTGATTGCTAAAGACGCGAACATATTTCTTACCTCTACTTTCAAAGCTTCTTGCAGATAATTACAATTAATTTGGTTTTCCTCCTCCGTCCATTTTCTATTGGACTTCTCGCTCTTTTATTTGCTTTTTTATTTAAAAGCTTTCATTCCATTACAATTAAACAATTTGATTTCTTTGCAAATTTTTACACTTTTTTTATCTGAACCCAGTGAACCAAAACTGTATTTTTTTAATTCATTTATGAACATTTTCGGGTAGAAAAGTTCATGTTCGGCACTCAGAAATGAACTCTTTTGGACTCATTCGCCTCACAGAGGCGAACTTTTTTTTCTTCAGAAATGAGTTAAAAAAAGAAAGAAAAGAAAAAAAGAAACTGTACTTTTTTTTGTGCGGAAACGAGTTGATAAAGGAACCATTGAAAATTTATTTTTCGGCACTCTGAAATAAACCATTTAAAACTCTTTCGACGGACTGAATTACCTCTCAAAAACGAACCATTTTTTGTTTTTTGTTCTGAAACGAGTTCAAATATGAACCATAGAAAAGCACTTTTTCGGCACTCAGAAATGAAATCTTATTTTTGAATATCGATAATATTCTTAAAAAGAAATGATAATGTAAATGAATTCTTTTAATTTTATTTGAAAAAAGTAGTAATATATCCAGGGTCGTCGCCAGCGAAATATTGCTAGCAGAACTGTATTTTTTCGATATGATTAGAATTATAAAAAAACTTTATAGGGGCATTGAAAAATTTTTTTGATGGTAACAAAATTGAATGAATTCAGTCCTATCATGGATGTAGTTTAGATCTACTTATAAAAAATATGAATAAAAGAAAAAAATTCTGCGCAAAAACGTACGCAAAACTTTCACTTTACGCTTGTAGTTAAGTAAGAAGAAAATTTCATGATCCTTTTTTTAACTCATTTAAGAATGTGAAAGGGTGACATTTATTATTAATTTCTGAACGCGTTTATGAATAAAAAATAGAACAATTATAAGTAATTATTTCCTACTAAAATGATAAAAGAATGCTTTTTTCGGCTCGAAATAAGTTTCTTAATAATCTTGCAAAAGAATTAAATTTTTTATGGAACATTTTCACGAATTTAATCTTCTCTAGCAATTAATTATACAAATTAAAATAAGCAAAATTCACAAAAAAAAAAAAATTCTACCCGAAAACGTACGCAAAAATTTCGCATATGGTTCAGTGGGAAATCATTTAATCAGCTGATTGAGCTTGTAAATTTGATTGTATACAAATTAAAACAATCAAAATTCTCAAAAAAAAAATTCTACCCGAAAACGTACGCAAAATGTTCGCATATGGTTCAGTGGGAAATCATTTGATCAGCTGATTGAGCTTGTTATCACGTGCTTCATATACTTAGCATTTATAAGCTACTGGTTTTCAGTGGTGCATTTTTGCAACAACGTCGCAAGTGCAAATCTATTTAATTTGTTAGTGTAGTGCAAATAGATGCAGTACTATTTTGAAAATGCACTCTTGCAAGGCCATTTGCAATAGATCGTGAACTTTGCTATAGTGTTATGCATAAAGTATTGGAGTTTTGACTGTGGAAATAAAAATTTAAATATTTTCGTTCTCAACGCGAACAAAGTAAATATTTAGTGGTATTTCTTATTGCAATTTATTTGTGAAAATGCAAATATAAGTGTGTGAGCATGTGTATAAGTGTGCGTGCGCTGCAAAGCATGTAAACGCGTTGAATTTGACTTTTTGCTGCAGTTCCTTTGGTTTCCTTTTCGGTTTGCTTTTCGATGCACTCAAAACAACACAAGGAATTTTCCAGCCATAAAGTGCATATTTTTCAAGGAATGTAGGAAGCAGCACAAAGCAAGCTATGCGGATGAAGCGATTTTTTCTCTTTTATTTTACTTCACTAAATTTAGTTATTCTGCATGCAAATGTGGGATCGAGTTTCTTGAAAACGTATACGAGTGCATTAAGATTTCAGCAAAAATTCACAAAAGCTTTAAATTTTCCTACTCTCCAGTTTTGTACGAGCGCGTTAGTTTGCAATCATGCTTTGTTTAACTTATTGTTTAAAACCAACTCTGTTTCCCGGAAAAATGCTTTTCCGCATTTTTGACTGAATTTATTATCAACTTTATTGCATAAAAACTTGATGGAAATATAAATACTTTGAAAACTTTGATAACGAGCTAAATACATTTTTTTTCACAATGAAACTTTTGCAAATATTTCCAAGTAACTGGAAAATTTTTTTTAATATCATATTTAAACAGTAAGTTGTCAAAAACTGTCTAATATCTTGGGTGTAACTTTTTTATTGATACCTTCCTAACAAATTTCACCACTAAAGACTTGACTTTTGCAATTAACTTGCAATTTAAATTTGGTGTTTATTGAGTTCCATGAATAATAAAAATCTTATTCAGCTATGAGTACAATTCATACACATTTCGAATGATAACAACAAAATAATTAAAATATTCTTTGCCAAGTTAATATTGCCAAGTATACAAGGTTAGTTGTAGGTGTTATACAATTTTCAAATCAAAAGTTCTAACCATTTGAAGTATTTCAAAACAATGATTAGCAATCTCTTAGATCTTAAAAAAACACTGACAATATTACTCACAAAAGCATTTCCTTTCGTTCGCTCCTAAGACACGTGCTTCCTGACCTTACACTAATCCCCTTTCTTTCGTCGTCGAAACTTTTTAGCTTAGATTAAATTCCAAAACTTTCGCAAAGGTAACACAAAATATCAACATTTACATTTACATTCTTCCTCCCAGTCATTCTTTGGTGTTGGTAAACAAAACAAAGATACATAAATTATAAACCTTTGTCCACAGAGTTTTAATGTCATGCTTGACAAGAGAAAGGAATATAAAGCTACTTCTACAGTTGCAAGTAGAGGCGTAGTAAAATAAATTTTGTTATTTTAATGAATTTGCAAAAAGTTAACAACTTAAAAACATGAACTCACACACGTGCACATAATTAGCAGAGGTTAAACTCTTGCAACAAATGTAAAATGTAACTTTTTAACACATGAACTACAAAATTAGTGCTTGTTAATGAGTGAAAATTTTCTTATGTTTTATTAATTTTTAATTGAATTTGCGTTCCTTATGAAAGCAATTAAAACTTAATTTGAGCAATTATTTTCACCAAGAACAAAGTTAAAGGCGAAAACTTAATTGTAAAATGTTACAGTACGAAGTTAGTTACGTAGTTGAATGATTTTGCAGAAATTATGTATAAGTTTAAAAACTTTTTTCAATTGTTTTACATTCTTGATGTGAGCAGATTATTTAAATATATTTTCTACAAAGAAGTTATTTTGCTTGATTCAAGAATGTGCCAAACTAGTTCCTATTTACTTGTACTAAGCATTTTAAACTATAAATTAGTAGGCTTAATTAAATTTGAATTAAGACAACAAAAGAATTTTTTATTATAATATTGAATAAATGAGGAAGCAACTAGAACAGATGGCAACCCTTGATAGAGTTGATGGCGGTGATCTAAAATGGCCTCCTGCTTTGAAGTGTCATATGATTAGCAGCCACACAATTCATGAGAATGAATTAGAGGATCTGTACATTCATATGCTAGTTTAAACAGTGAGTTGATCACAGCTTAATCACTCAGACTGTCTAGTCAGCTAAGTGATTGACTCTATACAGAGTTGTTGTTGCTTTTGTTGCCTTCTTGAAAACTCACTTGATCTAAAGCTCACAATCTTAATTCAAAAGAATTTTTTATTTCAGGGTAATTTTTCGTCAAATGTTATTATATATGAGTGATTTAATCAACTACACTAGGCGACAAATTAAGATGTGTTGCGTTTCCCACGAAAAAGTTCTGATGTGTTATAGTCTTCTAACTTCAAAAATAAAAAAAACAATTTAAATTCTGTGAATAAGTTTTTTTGATTTTTTTTTTAAAGTCGTGCCCTTGAATGGAAAGGAGTTAACAATATGCTTAATAACATTTCAATTGGATTAGTTCTTTGAGTTAATTTCAGAATTCGTGGACATTATGTCCACGCAAAACGGTCATATTGTCCATTTCAATTTGGACATAATGTCAGTGGACGTCATGTCGTCCCACCCTCCTAATCTGTATTGTTAAAAATAATTTTTATCGAAAAATAACTTATGGCTGTATAAAAAACAGGTGTGTATAGTAATAAAGTAAATTTGAAGCTTTTCAGTTAAAGCTTAATATGCTGTAGAAGCGAAAAAATCTTCCGTAAGAAATGCATTGCTTTTTTGACAGCGAAAAGGTAGTGAATTTTTTTTTCGTTGGTTTGTACGCTGTTGAATGAAAAATCTATTCAATGCAGCCAAGCTCACAACCACGATTTGAGAGTTAAAATGTCGAAATTGCGCTGCCTTTTATATGTCCTTACATTTAATTGGCGTAGGAATTTGATATTCAACAATACCCAATCAGCCGAACAAGCTTAAAACCGTAAGCATTAAGCTTGAAAAAAGCTTTAGATTACTATTGGAAAATGCTTACAAGTAATTGTAGAATAAACGAGAACGATCCCTTGGAAAAATATTCCTTACTATAAGCTTAATCCAAGTGTTTCTTAACAATTGGAAATTAGTAATTGAATAAGCTTAATCCAAGTTTTTATTTACAATTGGAAATTAGTATTTGAATAAGCTCTTTCCAAGTGTTTCTTTACCATTGGAATTAGTATTTCAATAAGCAACTTTTATGTATAAATATATTTACCAAACAATGCGCAGCTATCTTAAATTGACAAATAAGAATAAAAAAAGAAAATTCGCCAGTTCGAGAAGCTGTACCGTTCTCATTTCTCACTATCAAACTCGACTTGCCTTGCTGCATTTTTAGCCATCAGTTGTGAGTTCTTGTCCTTTAAATTCAATATTTTTCACAATTAACTCATGGATTTCTATGTTTAGTTTCCATAATTCTTAAATGTAGTAAAGCGCAAAGAAAGTGAAAAGAACCACGACCGAACCCGGACTCGAACCGGGGACGTCTGCGTTGATAGTCTAGCGCACTCTCCACTAGTCGGCGGACAGAGTTAACTCTGATGCGAGCATGCAGGCAGGCAGGCAGGCGCTGGCAGGTACCTGTTCAGTAAATAAGCCGTGCAAAGTGAATGCGAGCAGGTCAGATCAGATGAGTGCGAGAAAAAGTTTGTTTTTTATTTTTTTCCCTTATTGCTTTCTATTTTGCATCCTCCGCTAATGGCGTATATGAAAAATTTTTATTTTCTATACATAAATAGCACACTCTCTTCAAAAGAGCTACAACTCAAAAAATTTACATATTTAGGAAGAGCAAAAACACTTTTTTCTTCAAGGGACAAGAGACAAGACTATTTTTTCAAAGAGACAAGACTATTTTTTTTTATTAAACACTAAGAATCTTATATATAAAAATGGATGTATGTATGTGGGTATGTGGGTATGTGGGTATGTGGGTATGTGGTGGGTATGTGGCTATATCACGTATAGACTCCAAAACCGCTGAACCGATCTTTATGAAATTTTCAGGGAAAATAAAGCTACATCTTGAGAGTGTTCCTGTGAGGTTTGGTAACGATTGGAGAAGGGGGCGTGGTACCTCCCATACAAGCCAAATTTGCTCCATCGATCACAAACCAAAAAAAGGATATATATCAGGCGGTTTCAATCGTAAAAAACTAAGATTTGGTAATTTTGTTCAGATGGTTACTGTCGGTAACTGTACAAAAAATGGGCGTAGTCGTAAAATAAATACGCCCACTTTTTTGAAATCATGGCAATTCCAGAGTTCTATACACTTTTACAGTGAAACTTACTGTATAGGTGCTCCAAGAGGCGGTCACTATATATAAATGTTTTCACGCCCACTTTTACCGCCCACAAATCAATGTCTATATATATAAAAAGCAAAACGATGTGTGTCTGGCTGTGTGATGTCTATAGACTCCAAAACTACTAAACCGATTGACCTGAAATTTTGGCAGCCGATTTGTTTCAGGTACGAGATGGTTGAGGGGAAAAATGTGCCACACCCCCCTTTTACCGCCCCCAAATCAATAAAAATGTTATATTTCAGTCAGTTTGGGTCGTATAAGGCTAAAATTTTGCAATTTAGTATGTACGGTTACTGTCGATAACTGTGCTTAAAATGGGTTTCCACGCCCCCTTTTACCGCCCACAAAGAAATGAAAATGCTTTATTTCAGACGGTTTTGGTCGTATAAGACTTAAATTTAGTACTTTGGTTTGTGTAGTTACTGACAGTAACTGTACGAAAAATTGGTTTCCACGCCCCCTTTTTGCGCCCACAAATCAGTGAAAATGCTATATTTCAAGCAGTTTTGGCCGTATGAGACTAACATGTGATACCTAAGTTTGTATGGCTACTTTCGGCAACTGAACTAAAAAAAGGCGTCATCGCTATATAGCCACACCCACACCCACTTTTTGAGAAATCATTAAAATTGACTACTGGGTCTATTGAGCTAAAATGTTGCTTTAGTTTGTACTGTTACTGTCAGCAACTATACTAAAAATTGGTTTCACGCCCCCCTTTTACTGCCCACAAACCAATGAAAACGTTTTATTTCAACGGTTTGTATCGTGTTGGACAAAAATTACTCTCGGCAAGTGCACTAAAAATAGGCCTGTCCCACTTTAGTTAAACTCACTTTTCAGGGAGTTAGCGTCGAGTGAAGTAAAGTGCGCCAGTCTTAACCTAAATTGAGCTGAAATTTGGGCAGTCGATTTGTTTCGATTACGAGATGGTTCAAGGGAAATATTTTCCCGCACCCCTTTTTACCGCTTGCAAAACAACAAAAATGCTACATTTCGCATGGTTTTGATCGTATTAGACTAAAATTTGGTTATTTAGTGCATATGGCTACTTTCGGCAGCTGTACTGGAAATGGTGAATATATTTTGCATTTCTTGACATTTTCGTATATGGCAGTAAGGTGGTCTGTGGCAGAACAATGTCTGCCGAGGATAGTGAGTGTTCCTGTGAGGTTTGGTAACGTTTCGACGAGGGGGCGTGGTACCTCCCATATAAGCCAAATTTGCGCTATCGACCACAAACCAAATAAAGGATATATATCAGACGGTTTCGATCGTAAGAGCTAAGATTTAGTAATTTTGTTCAGATAGTTACTGTCAGTAACTGTACAAAAAATGGGCGTGGTCGCATTAAATATACTCCCACTTTTTCGAAATAATGGCAATTCCGGAGTTCTACACATTTTTATAGTGAAACTTGCTGTGCAGGTGTAGCGTACCGTTTCAGTGATAAAATTTTATGGGAGTTGGACAAGGAGGAGGGGCACCTCTCATTCAACCCAAATTGGTGATATCGAATTGCTTTGAAGTTATAGGTTGACAGCGTCAGAATTCAGTATTCGCCCTCAATTTATACATGCAGTTTCATTAATTAAATTTTATGGGCGTACGAAAAGGGGGCGTGAAACCTCCTATTTAACCCAAATTAAAGATATCAAGCGACCTATAATCTTTGGGATTATAGGTCGCACAGTTTTTGAATTCAGTATTGGACCTCATTGTACACATGTAATTTAATTGATTACATTTTATGAGCGTTGATCAAGGGGGAGTGGCACCTCCCATACAACAAAGATTGTGATATCGAATAGCTTTGGAGTTCAAGGTCGCACAGCGTCGGAATTCAGTATTTGACCAAAATTTACGCATGCAGATTTACTGATAAATTTTTTTAGAGTTTTTCGGGGAGGTGTGACACCACCAACTTAACCCAAATTTGCGATATCGAATAGCTTTGGAGTTATAGGTAACTCAGCCTCGGAATTCAGTATTCGACCTCAATTTACACATGCAGTTTCATTGGCAAAATTTTATGGGCGTAGGGAAAGGGGAGTGGCACCTCCCATACAACCCAAATTTGTGTTATCGAATAGTTTTGGAGTTATATGTCGAACAGTTTTGGTATTCGGTATTCAACCTCCATGTTCACATGCAGTTTAATTGATTACGTTCTATGAGGGGTGATCAATAGGGCGTGGCACTTCCTATACAACCCAAAATTGTTATATCGAATAGCTTTGTGGATATAGGTCGCACAGTCTCGGAATTCAGTATTTGACCTCAATTTAGACATGCTGTTTAACTGATAACATTTTATGGGCGTTTGACAAGGGAGAGTGGCAGCAACGCGCCGGGTTTCAGCTAGTATATATATAAAATTAAGACAGCCGATGTATATGATCACTACGAATAGTCTTACACGAAAAAGTATATATGTAAACATTTTGAGTTGTGGCTCTTTTGAAGAGGGTGTGCGGTATGTTGTGCCACGCTTATGCAAAAACAGTTGCATACCAACAACACAACTCTCTATCGAAGTTATTGCTGTGGTTTCGTCTACCACTTTGTTGTTGTTCGTTCAGTTTTTTTGTTGTGCTGTTTTCAAAAGATAATAAAAGCCAACAACACAAAGCAGTTGAAGTTTAAAAATTTTTCAATACACTTGCTCATGCGCAACAAAAGCACCCCAACAAAATGTACTCAATGATGCTAATTTACTCGGTACTTGTACGCAGATGCAAAATAATTTGTTTTTTTATTTTGTTTTGAATCAAAGGATAATAGCAACATAGACGAGAGCTGTACCAAAAACCAAATATGAAAGAATAAGTTGAGACTTTTCTTTGTTCTTGTTTTGAGTGAAATTTGTTTTGTGTGGAGAAAATCTTACGCCTAGTTCACACACGCCAGAACTTGACGGTCAAGCCTTACCTTTATGTATGAAAGACGTGGAAATCAACGTGAGAGAGGAGGAAGTTCAAAAGGGAATGAACAAGAGTTGACGTCAAGTCTTGACGAGTTTAAACCAGGAGTTAATTTTAAGCACATACATACAACCTTGAGCAGTTTTGAGAAATATTGTGGCGTACTTTTGTTGTCGTTTAAGTTTAGTTTTCAAGTTAAAAATCTTGAGATTATTTGTTATTGATTTGCTAAAGTAGTGCGTTGTATAAACAAAAGATGGATTCATCTGACGAGGAGTTTTTAATATCAACTTCAGCAATGAATATAATAATGCAAATCTTCAAATAATAAATACAAATACAAAGCATATTTTTGAATGCGGGGTTTTAGTTATAGCCAAATTTTTACTAATGTAATTGCTTTCTTACATTAATTCTGCTCACAGATCCCTTCAAAAGGAATGCGAGTTCAAATTGTTTATTATTTTATTTGTTTATATGTATTTCTTTTGTTTTTTACATGCCCAACAATTGAACATTCTATTAATCTATCAATTTCGCGTGCACAACTTATCACCAACAACAACACAATCTTGATCGACATTAACCAAATTTGTCAATACCCACCAAAAACAACCCTCACACTCACATAAACATGTACGCTGTAACTGCTGTTGATGTTTGTTTCGTTCAACGCCTTGTTGTTGTTGAATGTTTTTGTTGTAATTGGTTTTGTATTCTAAAGATAATAAAAAACGCAGTTTCCTTGAAAAATTACAAAAAAGCAACACAAAAGAACAAATTCAGTTGCGACAAACCTGCGCCAGCCTGGTTTCTCGCAACAACCTGATCTGATCTGATCTGACCTGCCTGCTTCCACTCTGCACACTTTGAGCAGGTTTATATGAAATCGTATCAAGCGAGTTTTCTCGCAATGGAACAAGTAAGCAAACCTGCCTTCCTGCCTGCTTCAGCGTTCACTCTGTCCGCAGACCTAGACTACACAGGCCAACAGTTAAAAGCAATCGCAACTTTGAACAGTTGCAAAATTATTACCTCGGCTAACATTTTGCAAGTATGATTGGAAAACACTTACTTAAAGCAAGTCTGTCCAAGTATTATTGTACGACACTTTTTATTGTTTTTTACGCAATAATTCTACAAAGCAACTTGGAAATTTATTACCTACGCAAGTGCTTTACAAGCGTGCTTGGAAAAGGCTTGGTTTTTGCATAGTATGCAAGCTAAATCCAATCACTTTTTCTAAATGGCTGATTGGGTAATGTTCAACTAAAACATTCAACAAACAGGTTAAAGTAAGCATGTGTTAGTGTTGATTTTACACCAAAATTTCGCGTATAAAATTAAATGCCTAAAAATTTTCGTTCCTACAGCATTTTAAACTTAAGACAAAATAAAAGTTTTTGTTTTGAACGAATCCAGCCATAGCTGAGTTTTTTTCGTAATAGGTACAAATATTCCAAATACTTTGTCCCACGTTTTGTTCTTTTTCTTTCCCCTTTTGTCACAAAATCATGGACGCTAATTCACTCTCGATGAGGTCACATTGCGTTCTTATTTTCCAGAATTTTTGGGTTTTTCTTATATATACTCAATTTGTTATTCAAAAATAATAGTTGAAGTTATATTTATTAGGGGCCGTCCCTATAGATGTCACATGTTTTGAGCCCCCACCCAATATAATATTATGAATGCCCCACTCCCTGTCACACAATGTCAAAAAGTTTTGGTATCCTCCTGGACATGAGATAATAAGTTAAAACTTAAAATTTCATTATTTTTTCTCATTGTGACGCAATAATCTTTCTTGCCATAAACAAATGCGTTGCTCTGAGAAAATTTTTAGTTTTCGAGATATCGCCATTAGTTTAATGTCAAAATAACGGGGATTTTCTCAAATTTACTATTCGCAAGAAATTTCACCAAAACACTTATTGTAGGGTATCAGTCAGAGACAGCGACATAGACAACGAGATTTCTCAATCATTTTCATGTAGAAATAAAGGGAATTTTTTTTAACATAAATACTTTTAGTAAATAGTAAAAAATGCTAGAAAAAAAAGCTGTCGTATACCGTTATTTTTATTAATCATCGACTTTTCATACAAAAATATGTTGCACTGAGAATCTATAGTTTTTGAGATATCGCAATAATTTGAATGTCATAATAACGGTTATTTTTTTAACATACTATCCGCGAAAAATATTACAAAAAGCTTTTGTATTCTTCTTAACCAACCGACATTTCATACTAAAATACTTTGTACTGAGTAAAACTACAGTTTTCGAGATATCGCTACGAGTTCGATGAACAATTTTTTATCATCACAATATATATTCATACATGCTACATAAAAAAATGCTTATTGTGGGGTTTCTATAAGAGATAGCGAAAAATGTCTGTCGAAATTGTTTTTTGTGCATCTTAGCAATGCCTCAATTTTACACTTTCACCATGCTCTTCCATCTCGTATAGTTTAGCTTTCATTTCAGAAGTTCTCTTTAAATGCTCATATTTCAGGTCAGAGAACACCAATCGAAAACCGAACCATATTGTCTTCTACTTGGTTTTTCCAAAATCGCCCTCTTCTGCGTTGACTGCTGCTTGGTACGAAATCGATTATTTTCTTCGCTGGAGCATCGTCAATTTATGCACTGAACATGAACTTGCCAGCGAAGCCGCTTGATGCCCGCCGCTCGATGCCAGCATCCAGCTCGTATAGTTTATCATCCCGTACTATTCGGTATTTGCCATTGACGCAGATTGGTTCGTAGATATTACGAAGAATCTTTCTCTCGTCTTAAAGTGCTAAAGTCTTTTCATTTTTACTGCTCATCGTCCAGGTTTCTGATGCATAAAGTAGGACGGGCATGATGAGTCATATTTTTCTACTACTCTTCTTCTCAATTGCCTACTGAGCTCAAAGTAACACTTGTTGGCAAGTGTTTTCTTCGAAGGAGGTATTGTCAACTGTAACGTGGATTCCAAGACGCTGAGACTGTTTGTTTGTTGACACCAAGTATTTCGTCTCATCTAACTTCGCGCGTATTATGGCCAATGAAAGCGCTGTCATCATCATATGTAAGACGCAATACACTCTTGTAGAATATTGTGCCACAACGTCTCAGATCAGCAGTTGATCTTCTCCATCATCAGGTTGAAAAAGTCGTACAATAAGGAATCACCTTGTCTGAAACCTCGTTTGGTGACAAATGTTGGAGAGGCACCACACTGATAAGGTCCAATCAGTTCATTTACGATGAGCTTCAATCTTTCACATAAAACGCTCGACAGGAACTTTTATGCGATAACAGAAGGTTTATCCCACGGTAATTGGTTCAAATAGTTAGTGGGATCGCCTTTCTTGTGGATTGGGAAGAGTATACCGAGATTCCAATCGTTCGGAATAAATTTCTCAGACATTATTCTGCATAGAAACTCAGAAAACTATAGCTGTCAGAACTTTATCATAGTTGGGCAGCGAAACCTCGACGCTGTCATCCGTAGTTGGGGTTTCCAAGATATTATCTCTACTGTCGGAATTGTTGTCTGCGTTGCCATTTAAAGCTTAGAAAAGTGCTACCTTCATATCGTCAGTGTACTCTAGATATCTGTCACAAGATTCCCGTTTTAAGCCTTGCAGGAAGAAGACTCGGTTTTAAAACCATCGGCAAGGCGGCATATCGTTCTTAAACATTTTCGGGCCTAAACGTTCTTAAACATTTCGGGTCGCCATGCATCTCAATTTTCTAATGCTTGCGCTTTTCTGCCTCCATTTTTTTCCGCCTGAAAATACGTCTCTCTACCCTCTTCTTGCCTTTTTATAGCTCCTTAGCAGCGCGCGTTACGATCGACTGCAGTGTGGCTTTGTAGGCGGCGTCTTTCTCTGCAGTGGCGTCGCGACACTCCTGGACGTACCACTGGTTTCAACGAGGATGGTGGCAGCCAATCACCTCTTCGGCAACCATACGCATGGAATGGGTAATGTGTGTCCACTGCGCGCATATATAATCGATTGGAGGAGTGCTTCGAGGAGGGGCCCACCAAGTGGCCCTATGAATATTGAAATGCTTAAAAAGTGCTGCCTTTGAGCTATATATATTAGTTATTAAATTTGAAATTTTTGCTGATATTTCACAATTTAATTGAACAGTTATGATGAAAAATGTACAAGCACTAAGTAGTATTGAGTAAGTATTAATTACAGAATGTATTTTTTTAGAAAATTTGGTAAGATATAACACTAAAAATTATCATAAGAAATGAAAAATAAAAATCAAAATCGATTCAGCGGTTTAGACAAGCTGGCTTAAAATTTCGTAAGTCTCCTTTAAAAATATAGTATAGGAGCATTCTACGGTTACGTACAGACAAATTCAACTATTTTATTGAGGTTAATATAAAGCCAATTCTAAATTTACTCATTGGAAGTGAAGTCCTTTTGTCTAATTTAATAGATTGCATTCTGTTTTTTGATTGTAGGTTGAAACTTTCTAGAAATATTATTAAATCTAAGAGAAACAAAGGAGAGAAACAAACTGTCACGTGTCAGACGACTCCAGTAAACCAACATTGCAAATCATTGTGTTCGATTACAAAATTTTAACAAAAGTAACTAACATGGGGTAGAGATATTTAAAAGCCAAATTTTTTTTACACATAAACATGTTTTCGGCGTAAAAAGATTCAAAATAAAGCCCACAGTTTATTTTTAAATATTTTTGTACATATCGTCTCGTGAAGACAAATCACGTCACGTGTCTGACAATGTTGTAGTTCAATTGGGTAATGAAGTAGTTAACCCTCTAATGCCACATTTTTTGTTTGATTTCAAAATATCATATCAGAATAATTTAAAGGGGGAGGGGGTAACACAAATCTGAAGTTAGTTTCTTTATTTGAGTACTTGTTTACCTGTTGCAGGTAAAAATGTATAGTCCGCCTTGAGGCGGGGTTGACCATTTACGTGGTAATTCAAACGATTTAAATGATTTCTAAAATAACGCTTTAGTGATTGAAATTTATTGTTTTTCATTTATTCAAAGGGTACAAATCTATATATCTATATATATAAAATAGGATGTGTGTATGTATGTAACGTATGGACTCCAAAACGGCTGGGCCGATTTTGATGAAATTTTCAGGTAATGTTCATCTTGGTACGGTGGGTAACATAGGCTATATTTGGACCCGATAGGTGGCGCTGGGGTGGACTTATATCGAAAATTTGAATTTATGGACCAATTTAACTGAAATTCAGAATGTATGTTTGTTTGATCATAACAAAATAATTTGTGTATAAATGGACACGGTAGGTGGCGCTGGGGTGGACTTATTTCCACTTCATTTACATGTTTTATTTCTTTCGAATCATTTCTAATTTCGCCAGCAATTCCATTAAATCTACCAGAAAATGAGTAACTTGAACCGTAATTTTCTTCTTCAAGTTCAACATCTCGGTGTCGCTTTTTGACACGAGAGTTATTAGCTGGTGACACTAAAGCCATAGATTGAGAAGTAGGAATATTTTCTGGGTCACCTTGTTCAAGTTCAGTAATATAAGAAATAATTATGCTGAAATTTATGGCGTTTGTCAAAAGCTCAAGTGAATTGAGCAAGTGGTCTATTTCTATTTCATCTGCACGGTAAAAAAAATCCGGATCATCCATTTCATCTCTATCGAAATCACCTTCACTTTCTTTGTCATTAGTTTCGTTATCGGATAAAACACTTTCCATGAAGGCCGAAATTTCGTCTTCCGTCATATTTGAGAGCTTATTTCGACGTTTTCCTTCAATTTTCATTGTAACATATGAAAATAATAAGATGTAATAAATTCTGTGCAAATGCCCCAGCCCTCCTGAAGACTGGTTTAGCAAAAACATCGTAAGCAAGTTACAAAATGCGTGTTTATAAAACTAAAGTTTATTTATTTCAAGTGAAAGGTTTAACTGAAAAAGTGGCGGTCGTAGTCTAGTGGCTAGAGTGCGTGGCCCCTAAGCTAAAGAACTGCGGTAGCCCGGGTTCAATTCCAGATCAGACAGAAAGTTTTTTCAATTGAATTAATTTTTCCGATCGGTCGTCACCTTTCTGCAGACAATGGCAAACCTCAGAGAGTAAAAATTGCCATGTAAAGCTTCTTGAGAATATAAGCCGTTCGGAGTAGAATTTAATAACACGCACAACACAATTGATCAATAGAAGCTAGGTCAAAGTCCTTCCAAGGGCTGAAAGGCCAGTGTATTTATTATTTTATTTTTAAAAGGTTTAATTTACTTACCAGATTTTTTTTTCAATTCAATCAAACACTTCCAATTACCTTTTTCCGATGCACAAAATTCACTCCTTTCGCAAGCTAGTTAAAAATGAACAATTACGTGCAAATTCAAGTTCTCATTGACATTTCTGTCAAACCAATTAGGGTATTGCCATACATTAAAAGTTCTTATACAAATTGGAGTTTAATTCTCACTTTGATTAAAAGCTTACATAAATATTGTTGAAAATAATAATTTTATAACGGTTTATGTGAACCCCGTCTAGAGGCAGTGCTGAGCATTAGAGGGTAAAGGAATTATGTAATTTAGTAATTAAAAAACAAACGTGGCCAGAAAACAAACAAATTGCCCTTTAGCTCCTCTCAGTATGAATGGTGTGGATCTTGTGCAATCAGCCGCTCTTGACGTTCTGGGCATATCGATCCAATCTGATCTTCGTTGGAATGATCATATTTTCGATGTGTCGAAAGAAGCGGGCAAGTGCCTAGGTTTTCTAAAACGGTGCAAAAAATATTTCACTTCAGCTGATCTTCGCATGATCTACACCTCATATATTAGGTCGAAAATGGAGTACAATTCGCACATTTGGGCAGGGGCTTCAAGATCTTATTTGGAGCTTCTGGACCGAATTCAACGTCGTGCAATATATTTGATAGGAGATGAAAGCATTTCATCCTCTCTCAACTCTCTTGAGCATCGACGTTATTTAGGTTGCCTAAGCCTTCAGTATAGGTATTACCATGGGAAGTATTCAAGGGAGATACATGGCCTGACGCCACCAGCTCGTGTGTTTCCCAGGTCCACTCGGGCAGCTGTCCAAGCCCACCCCTTTACCATTGCATCGATGCCTAATAGAACCTCGCATTACCGCGATAATTCGTTCTTTAGTCGCGCGGTTAAGTTGTGGAATAGTCTCCCTGCGAGCGTGTTTCCCGGCAGTTTTGAGCTGTGCAAATTCAAAACAAATCTTCACCGACACTACTCCATCTATCCACCCTCTAACTAACTATCACCCATCTTCCAAATCAACACAATGCTTACGCATTTATAGGGGGCATCCCCTGAGCATTGGTTCAGTCTAAAAAAAAAACAAAAAAAAACTAAATATATTTTTCTTGGCTCAATCATTTTTTCATTATTTTTAGCCAGTGCCTTTCATTTCTACTAAAACAAAAAAATTTACGAAGCATTTACTAAACATTTACGAAAAATGTATTTATTTGTATGATAAACTCCAGTTTGGTACGTCTAGAAGAAGCCATTTCATGATAGTTCCGAGGCATTTGTCGCTAAATACTTCCCATTTGTTTTTCATCAACGATATTAGGTTGTGGAATACTCTGCCACGAAGTCTTAGAGACTTTCAGTCATTTCCTTCTTTTCTGCTCCTTAGATGACTTCTTCTGTACTCCTTTTTCTATTCTTTCTTTTTTATTTTTCTTTAGTCTTTAATAAAACCTTTTAATTTATATATTGCATTAATTATATACAGTTAATTTTTGTTTTCTTAATTGTGTATTATTTTTAATTATTATTATTAACTAGCTGAAACCCGGCGCGTTGCTGCCACTCTCCCTATTCAAACGCCCATAAAATGTTATCAGTTAAACAGCCTGTCTAAATTGAGGTAGAATACTGAATTCCGAGACTGTGCGACCTATATCCACAAAGCCATTCGATATAACAAATTAGGGTGGTATAGGAAGTGCCACGCCCTCTTGATCACCACTCATAGAATGTAATCAATTAAACTGCATGTGTACATGGAGGTTGAATACCGAATTCCAAAACTGTGCGACATATATCTCCAAAACTATTCGATAGCACAAATTTAGGTTGTATGGGAGGTGCCACTGCCCTTTTCCTTACGCCCATAAAATTTAACCAATGAAACTGCATGTGTAAATTGAGATCGAATACTGAATTCCGAGGCTGAGTTACCTATAACTCCAAAGCTATTCGATATCGCAAATTTGGGTTAAGTTGGAGGTGCCACGCCCCCCGACAAACTCTAAAAAATTTTATCAGTAAATCTGCATGCGTAAATTTTGGTCAAATACTGAATTCCGATGCTGTGCGACCTATAACTCCAAAGCTATTTGATAGCACAAAGTTGGGTAGTATGGGAAGTGTCACTCCCCTTTTCCCTACGCACATAAAATGTAAGAAATGAAAGTGCATGTATAAATTTAGGTCGAATACCGATTTCTTACGCTGTCAACCTATAACTTCAAAGCAATTCGATATTGCAAATTTGGGATGTAAGTGAGATGTCAGGCCTCCCTGTCCAACGCCCATAAAAAAAAATCATTGAAACTGCATGTGTAAATTGAGGTCAAAAACTGAATTCCAAAGCTGAATTCCTATAAATTCAAAGCTATTCGATATCACCAATTTGGGTTGTATGAGAGGTGCGTCTCCCCCTTGTCCAACTCCCATAAAATTTCATCACTGAAACGGTACGTCTAAATTGTGGTCGAATACCGAATTTCTAAGCTGTGCAACCCATAACGCTATTCGATAACACAAATTGTTTTTATATTAATGGGAGGTAAAAGAAGGTGTGGCATTTCTTCTTAAACCATCTCGTACTCAAAGCAAAGCCACTTACAAAATTTGAGCTCAATCGGACCAATAGTTTCGGAGTATTGTGATATTTCCAAAAGTAGGCGTAGATGAAGTGTGACAACGCCCGTTTTTATTAAAGTTAGTGACAGTCATCATAAGAACTTATTTACCAAATTTTAATTTAATACGACCAAAACCTTCTTAAATATAGCATTTTTATTGATTTGTGGGCGATAAAAGGGGTGTGGCATTACTTTTTTCCTAAACCTTTGCGTAGCAGTTACGAACAAACCAGTAGAAGGAAGTATCCTATTTGGTCTAGTCGTTTTCAAGTTTTATGCATCCGAACAAATCACGATTCATTTTTATATGTACAGATATTGATTTGTGGGCGCTAAAAGTGGGCGTGAAAACATTTATGTATCGTGAATGCCTCTTGGAGCACCTACACAGCAAGTTTCAGTATAAAAATGTGTAGAACTCCGGAATTGCCATGATTTCGAAAAAGTGAGCGTATATATATTGCGACGAAAAAGTTATTTTTGTACAGTTACTGACAGTTACCATCTGAACAAAATGATAATGTCTTAGTTTTTTCTATCGAAACCGTCTGATATATATCCCTTATTTGGTTTGTGGTCGATAGCGCAAATTTGGCTTGTATGGGAGGAACCACGCCCCCTCATCCAAACGTTACCAAACCTCACAGGAACAATCTTTCTCCTCGGCAAACGTTGTTCTGCCACAGACCGCCTTACTGCTATACACAAAAATGTCAAGAAATGTAAAATATATTCACCATTTTCAGTACAGCTGCCGAAAGTAGCCATGTGCACTAAATAACCACATTTTAGTCTAATACGATCAAAACCGTGCGAAATATAGCATTTTTGTTGTTTTGCAAGCGGTAAAAAGGGGTGCGGTAAAATGTTTCCCTTGAGCCATCTCGTAATCGAAACAAATCGACTGCCCAAATTTCAGCTCAATTTAGGTTAAGCCTGGCGCACTTTACTTCACTGGACGCTAACTCCCCGAAAAGTGAGTTTAACTAAAGTAGGGCAGGCCTATTTTTAGTGCACTTGCCGAGAGTATTGGTTTGCGGGCGGTAAAAGGGGGGCGTGGAGACCAATTTTTAGTACAGTTGCTAACAGTAACCGTACAAACTAAGCCAACATTTTAGCTCAATCAACCCAGTAGTCAATTTTGATGGTTTCTTAAAAAGTGGGTGTGGCTATATAGCGCTGACGCCCTTTTTTAGTACAATTGCCGAAAGTAACCATACAAACTTAAGTATCATATGTTAGTCTCATACGGCCAAAACTGCATGAAATATAGCATTTTCACTGATTTGTGGGCGCAAAAGGGGGCGTGGAAACCAATTTTTCGTACAGTTACTGTCAGTAACTTCACAAACCAAAGTAACAAATTTAAGTCTTATACGACCAAAACCGTCTGAAATAAACCATTTTCATTTATTTGTGGGCGGTAAAAGGGGGCGTGGAAACCCATTTTTAGGACAGTTGTCGACAGTAACCGTACATACTAAATTACAAAATTTTAGCCATATACGACCCAAACCGACTGAAATATAACATTTTTATTGATTTGGGGGCGGTAAAAGGTGGGTGTGGCAAATTTTTTTCCTCAACCATCTCGTACTTGAAACAAATCGACTGCTAAAATTTCAGGTCAATCGGTTCAGTAGTTTTGGAGTCTATAGACATCACACAGCCAGTCACACATCGTTTTGCTTTATATTGTATATATATAGATATTGATTTGTGGGCGTTAAGAGTGGGCGTGAAAACATTTATAAGTTGTGTTCGTCTCTTGGAGCACCTAAAGAGCAAGTTTCACTGTAAAAATGTGCAGAACTCCGGAATTGCCATGATTTCGAAAAAGTGGGCGTATTTATATAACGACCACGCCCATTTTTTGTACAGTTACCGACAGTAACCATCTGAACAAAATCCCCAAATCTTAGTTTTTTACGATTGAAACCGTGAGATATTTTTCTTTTTTTTTGTTTGTGATCGATGGAGCAAATTTGGCTTGTATGGGAAGTACCACGCCCCCTTCTCCAATCGTTACGAAACCTCACAGGAACACTCTCAAGATGTGGCTTTATTTTCCCTGAAAATTTCATAAAGATCGGTTCAGCGGTTTTGGAGTCTATACGTGATATAGCCACATACCCACCCACATACCCACATACATACATCCATTTTTATATATATAGATTTGCTTTGCTTAATTTTAATTGGCTTTGAGTTGTTACTATTTCTTCCTTTATAACCTATACTAGCTGAAACCCGGCGCGTTGCTGCCACTCTCCCTTGTCAAACGCCCATAAAATGTTATCAGTTAAACAGCATGTCTAAATTGAGGTCAAATACTGAATTCCGAGACTGTGCGACCTATATCCACAAAGCTATTCGATATAACAATTTTGGGTTGTATAGGAAGTGCCACGCCCTATTGATCACCCCTCATAGAACGTAATCAATTAAACTGCATGTGTACATGGAGGTTGAATACCGAATACCAAAACTGTTCGACATATAACTCCAAAACTATTCGATAACACAAATTTGGGTTGTATGGGAGGTGCCACTCCCCTTTCCCTACGCCCATAAAATTTTGCCAATGAAACTGCATGTGTAAATTGAGGTCGAATACTGAATTCCGAGGCTGAGTTACCTATAACTCCAAAGCTATTCGATATCGCAAATTTGGGTTAAGTTGGTGGTGTCACACCTCCCCGAAAAACTCTAAAAAAATTTATCAGTAAATCTGCATGCGTAAATTTTGGTCAAATACTGAATTCCGACGCTGTGCGACCTTGAACTCCAAAGCTATTCGATATCACAATCTTTGTTGTATGGGAGGTGCCACTCCCCCTTGATCAACGCTCATAAAATGTAATCAATTAAATTACATGTGTACAATGAGGTCCAATACTGAATTCAAAAACTGTGCGACCTATAATCCCAAAGATTATAGGTCGCTTGATATCTTTAATTTGGGTTAAATAGGAGGTTTCACGCCCCCTTTTCGTACGCCCATAAAATTTAATTAATGAAACTGCATGTATAAATTGAGGGCGAATACTGAATTCTGACGCTGTCAACCTATAACTTCAAAGCAATTCGATATCACCAATTTGGGTTGAATGAGAGGTGCCCCTCCTCCTTGTCCAACTCCCATAAAATTTTATCACTGAAACGGTACGCTACACCTGCACAGCAAGTTTCACTATAAAAATGTGTAGAACTCCGGAATTGCCATTATTTCGAAAAAGTGGGAGTATATTTAATGCGACCACGCCCATTTTTTGTACAGTTACTGACAGTAACTATCTGAACAAAATTACTAAATCTTAGCTCTTACGATCGAAACCGTCTGATATATATCCTTTATTTGGTTTGTGGTCGATAGCGCAAATTTGGCTTGTATGGGAGGTACCACGCCCCCTCGTCGAAACGTTACCAAACCTCACAGGAACACTCACTATCCTCGGCAGACATTGTTCTGCCACAGACCACCTTACTGCCATATACGAAAATGTCAAGAAATGCAAAATATATTCACCATTTCCAGTACAGCTGCCGAAAGTAGCCATATGCACTAAATAACCAAATTTTAGTCTAATACGATCAAAACCATGCGAAATGTAGCATTTTTGTTGTTTTGCAAGCGGTAAAAAGGGGTGCGGGAAAATATTTCCCTTGAACCATCTCGTAATCGAAACAAATCGACTGCCCAAATTTCAGCTCAATTTAGGTTAAGACTGGCGCACTTTACTTCACTCGACGCTAACTCCCTGAAAAGTGAGTTTAACTAAAGTGGGACAGGCCTATTTTTAGTGCACTTGCCGAGAGTAATTTTTGTCCAACACGATACAAACCGTTGAAATAAAACGTTTTCATTGGTTTGTGGGCAGTAAAAGGGGGGCGTGAAACCAATTTTTAGTATAGTTGCTGACAGTAACAGTACAAACTAAAGCAACATTTTAGCTCAATAGACCCAGTAGTCAATTTTAATGATTTCTCAAAAAGTGGGTGTGGGTGTGGCTATATAGCGATGACGCCTTTTTTTAGTTCAGTTGCCGAAAGTAGCCATACAAACTTAGGTATCACATGTTAGTCTCATACGGCCAAAACTGCTTGAAATATAGCATTTTCACTGATTTGTGGGCGCAAAAAGGGGGCGTGGAAACCAATTTTTCGTACAGTTACTGTCAGTAACTACACAAACCAAAGTACTAAATTTAAGTCTTATACGACCAAAACCGTCTGAAATAAAGCATTTTCATTTCTTTGTGGGCGGTAAAAGGGGGCGTGGAAACCCATTTTAAGCACAGTTATCGACAGTAACCGTACATACTAAATTGCAAAATTTTAGCCTTATACGACCCAAACTGACTGAAATATAACATTTTTATTGATTTGGGGGCGGTAAAAGGGGGGTGTGGCACATTTTTCCCCTCAACCATCTCGTACCTGAAACAAATCGGCTGCCAAAATTTCAGGTCAATCGGTTTAGTAGTTTTGGAGTCTATAGACATCACACAGCCAGACACACATCGTTTTGCTTTTTATATATATAGACATTGATTTGTGGGCGGTAAAAGTGGGCGTGAAAACATTTATATATAGTGACCGCCTCTTGGAGCACCTATACAGTAAGTTTCACTGTAAAAGTGTATAGAACTCTGGAATTGCCATGATTTCAAAAAAGTGGGCGTATTTATTTTACGACTACGCCCATTTTTTGTACAGTTACCGACAGTAACCATCTGAACAAAATTACCAAATCTTAGTTTTTTACGATTGAAACCGCCTGATATATATCCTTTTTTTGGTTTGTGATCGATGGAGCAAATTTGGCTTGTATGGGAGGTACCACGCCCCCTTCTCCAATCGTTACCAAACCTCACAGGAACACTCTCAAGATGTAGCTTTATTTTCCCTGAAAATTTCATAAAGATCGGTTCAGCGGTTTTGGAGTCTATACGTGATATAGCCACATACCCACCACATACCCACATACCCACATACCCACATACCCACATACCCACATACATACATCCATTTTTATATATAAGATTGTACACAGTAAAAAATATGAGCATAAATTTTATACTATTTTGTATACATATAAATCCAAACCAAAAATGTTATAAAATTTATACCATCAAATCATATAAATTTTTACAGACCATTTTTCTCGTCAGACCAATCGAAACAACTATATTTTTAAATTTCCCGATTTCGGTGAATTTTTTACTTTCGAACCAGAATATATTTTGATTTACACATGATATCCATATAAAATTTTTAAATTATATTTGTTCTATTATTTTTATAATATTGAGTGGTATAAAATTAATAAATTATTTGGAATAAAAAAGTTTATACCACACAAATGTTATAAAGAAGATAAAATTTACCCTCAAATTTTTTACTGTGTACTATTGGTTTGGAGAAATAGTATTCGGCGTATTTTTAGTAAAAATAAACAACATTTTATTTAAAAAAAAATTATTTTAATAATCTAAATATTGTCCATTCTTTTCAACTACCTTCTGCCATTTTTGGGTTAAGACCATGTCTTTTATTGTAAAATTCTTGGCTTTTATGGTTGAAAAACTGACGTAGGTGGTTTTCGCAGTTATCTTTTGAGGTTAATTTCTTCTCAGCAAGAGAGTGTTGAAAAAATCGGAACAAATGATAATCTGACGGTGCAATGTCAAGACTGTACGGTGGATGCATCAAAACTTCCCAGTTAAATTCTTTAAGTTTTTGTCGGGTCAATAATCGCAGATAGGAATTCGGTCCATTACATTTTTTGCACTAAGTTCATGAGGCACACAAACATCAAGCTTTTTTTTAAAAGCAACTTTCTCAAATGGCTTAAAACTGTTTTGTAGTCGATCTTCAGTTCCTTAGCGATGTCGTGGCTGCTCACACGACGATTTTCTTGAACCTTATCCATTATTTCATCGTCTTTTTTGGTGATGGGCCAACCAGTGCGAGAAACATCTTTGACTTCAAAATTTCCAGATCGAAATCGAGCGAACCATTTCCTAGCAGTTGCTTAGTATAGGGTACCTTAACCATAAACCTCACAAATATTTTCACATGCCTGTGACGCATTTTTCCCTTTATCGTAGTAAAATTGTAAAATATGACGTATTTTTTCTGAAATTTCCCTCAACTTTGCTTTGCAATAATTTTTACCACGATGCACCAATATCAGCAAATGATCACAAATAATCAGCTGATTTATCTTCGGTTAAGAGAAAAAAAAGAGTTGCCAGATGCAGCTTACCGTTGCAATGTTATGAAACTTTGTAATTAAGCGAACTCGAAAACGCCGAATATTTTTCCCCAACCAATATAAAAAAGTTTGCTGTTAGTGTACTCATGATAGTTTCTTTTTAAATAAAATAAAAAATAAAATCAAAAACAGAAAAACTACATTTGTGAAACAATGCAAACGATTTCACCATCATAGTAAATGAATTTATGCAGAACTTGCTTAAATAAATAAAATTTAAATTATTCGCTTAGATAAATAATATCATAAAATAATAAGTTTGTAATAAGTTTTCATTTGTTGGTCACGGTTGATTTTTCTGTGGAACGCCCCTATAGATATATTATTGCATACGTCATGTCATACGCCTTGTTATATGTCAAAACTAAACCTTTAATGTACATTTTTAGATAATATTACCAAAAATAGCAAAGAATCAAAGAAGCTTTCAAGCTTCAAATCAATAAGCATTTTTTGGAAAAAAGCACTACAACAACATTTACATATGGGCATTTCCACAGAAAAGTCTACCGTGACCAAAAAATTAAAACTTATTTAATACTTATTATATTAAATCTAAAATAAACTTTTTTTTATTAATTTAAGCAATTTCTACATAAATTCATTTACCATGATGATCGAATCGTCTCCACTGTTTCACAAAAGTAGTACTTCTTTTTCGTAAATGTTTAGTAAATGTTTCGTAAAATTTTTGTTTTAGTAAAAATTAAAATCATTGGCTAAAGATAATGAAAAAACTATTGAGACAAGAAAAGGACAATATATTAAATTTTTTTTAATAACTAAATTATATAATTACTTAACTACCTAATTACTGAATTACTCAATGGAACTAATGAGCTACTATAGAAATTTAAGTAACGTAATGCCAGATCAAAAAGCCTAAGAAAAAATTACCAGAGAAGGTTTTTAAATCTGATCACATGGAAAATAAACTAATGTTATTTCAAACCCTTCTAAAAAAATGTCTATACAAAAAGTCTTGCCCAATTCAAAGAGTTTTGCAAAGTTTGCGATCAAAGTCAAAAATCACTTCCGTTTTTTGTAACGTAACACGTCAGCACATATTTTTGCTTGTATCTTTAAATCCTTTGGGTCGATTGTTGTCATTGTTTTTACTTAATATAGTTCTACTTATTTACAACGCAAGTATAAAAAAAGCCTTTTTAAAAATTAGACATTTTCATTCTTATTATTTTAATATTTCTTCGTACAATTCGTACGTAACGCCAGTTTGGAAATGCCCATATTCAACACATCTTTTCAATAGTTCTCTACTCTTCTAGCCATTATTATAATAAGCGTTAAACTGTTATAAATCCTGATTGTAAAAAGTACTTTAGAACACTTATAAGCTTTTAAACTTATTTTAGTAGTTCAGAAGATAAATAATATGCTAAGACAAAAAATAATTGAGACTTATCACAGACATCGTTATGGACATAAATTTCGTTTAAGGATTATATGACAAAAAGTTGCAACCCGCCAAGAGTTCATTAAAATTCATTGAAAATAAAAGAGTACTCAAATTTAATTAAGTTATATAAAACTTTCAAGTCCTTTAATGTCGTTATGATGTATTTTAAAATTTTTATGTATACGCTTGGCTGTGTGTTTGTTCGTTTGCTTGTTTGTTAGTTAAATGCTAACACGCTTTATAGCTGCAACACGCGAGCGCATTTTAGCTGCAGTTGCACGTGCCTCGTTCATGCTATAAGTCATTATTTTTTTTTTAAGAATTCCATTTTGACATATTTTTAACTTTTTTCTCCTTCTGCTTTGTATGAATTCAACATTGTACAAAATATTTAATGGCTTTAGTTCTGTGAACAGAAAAGGGCAGAAAGCAGACGGCAGGAAGTAACAGCTTTTTCTTTCATACGAGTAAGTTATGGATTAGTTTCAGGAACCTGTGTTTTTCTCGTTTAGACTAATATTTGTTGGCATTCATCAAGACATTTTCCGGTCAGCATATGCAAATTAGCAAACATTTTTTAATTTGTTCGTTAAATTGGAAAATAAAGGGGGAAAAATACGTGTAAAAATATTTTTTTCAATTTTTGATTCTACTGATTTAATCTTTAGTTTAACCATAGATGAATCAAATTGAAGTCATTAGGTTAATTTTTGTGGAATTAAAAGAGATTGTACCGTTTTAACAATGTCACTTTGTATGGAAGGTAGGCGTAGTTTTCAAACTTAAGCTTAAGCTTAAGCTTTCAAGATTAATTTATTCAAACTTGATCTTTTTTTTAATATAAGCTCATATATGGATATATGTACGTTACGATAAATTTAAAATAACAACTGCTATTGTGACAGACAGACCAACAGACTGACAGACTCAGGTGATAGACTGACAGATTAGCTGACTGAAAGATTGAGAGACTGATAGACTGAAAGATTGAGAGACTGACAGACTGAAAGATTGGCAGACAGACGGACAAACCGGCTGGAAAAAATTATTTTATTTTTTGGATTTTGTTTTGGACTTATTGGATCAAGACATGTTTCTAGAGGGGAGGGGCGAGGAGAGTTGTTGTATATAAACTGTTCGCCAGTTACCGGCCCTTGAAGGTAAATTGGATGTTTTTTAAATTTTTTCAGAATGTATGTAACATTAAAAACGGTTACAGAAAATTGCACGTTATTAGTTAAATAAATATATTTAAGTTAATGTTGAAGTGTTTTTAATTTGATCATCCAAAATATCTGGGTCTGCTCAATATTGGTTTGTTGAGAAAATAAACATTTAAATACAAATAAATACTTCATTTTTGTAAACTCTAAACTGGTTCTTGGAGTGGTACGTTTTTGGACAATAATGAGCACTCTTTGGTGCCTCTTGATTTTATCTTACGGGTGTATAAAAATCAATAATCGAAAAGAGTTTTTTGAACCATTACGTATAAAGGTCTCTGCCCACTTGCGGCACGTAACGAAACGACACGAAACTACAAAATATAACTACCATGTGTTCTTATGTATACATGCTCACTTAGCGACAATGGAACGGCAACGACTGTTGACGCCGACGAAAAAGCCGGTGGTGATCGTTTCAAAGAATTCTGACCGGCTTGTCGTTCTCTTTGTTTACAGAAATTACATGAATTCCAACAGTTGATTGTGCAAAGTAAAAATTTGACATCGATAGGTCGTTTTTAAAGCATAAAATTAATCTAAAATCTATGATTTTATCAGTTTTCTACATCGTCATCTAATAGCAAAGCTATTTAAGCTAATTATGTACCAGAGAATTCTGCGCCAAAATTTTTGTTGCCGTTTCTTTAAGTGTGCATTGAACATTACGTTGCCTTTTCGAAGCCGATTTACAGTCGTTTCGTTACGTGCCGTAAGTGGGCAGAGACCTTAAACCATGAGTTGCACTCAGTGGTTTGAGAGAATTGTCCAAAAACTCTACACTCTTACTATTGTACACTACCTTGTTTCTTCTTAAATATAACATTTTCATCTTCTTACCAGTCGTCATACAGTTAAAAAATCGTTGATTTCTATGTTATATGTTTACCAATTTTTTTTCCAATATTTCGCGAAAATCATCGAACTCACTCGAACTGTCATCGATATTAAATTTCAGCATTAAAAAATCAAAAAGTGGTTGTTTCTTTTATATTTTGGGATGTTGGAGACATTTTTCAAGTAACTCATATCGACCTTTACGATAACAGGTACAGTCTGCGACAACAAGTTAGCACTTGAACATTTCCCTAAATAATAAGTTACTTTGAATATTTAAGCTATTTCTCCAGGTGTCATAAATCATGTGGTTGGTCTTTTTAGGTATTTTAAGTAGACAATGATTAAACATTCTGAGAGAAATACCGTTAGTTTACAAAAAAATATGACAATATGTTGCGACAAAATGATAGCACACTATAATGGATTGTGTTTAGTATGTGCTAATAGTCCGACAAAAAACAAGTTTACTTTTTAAAGTAAAGTTGCATCGTTAAATAAGTAAAATAACTTAAAATTAAATTAAAATTGGACGTGGAAAATGGCTTAACAGTGAGGAAGTGTAAGTTGCTTTAAATCTTCATTTAAAATCTTGGAAATCAGTGAAATCGTAAAAAATTAAACAAAAGTCATAAATTGATTACAAGTTTATTAAAAAACCTTGTAATAATATTTTTGGCGATATCGCAGGATCGCCATGTATGCGCCTTTTTATTTTAAAAATAATAAAAAAAAGGACTCGCGTTCTATAAAAATAAGTTGTAGGACCTGCCTATTGGTTGTTCGAAGTTCGCCACTGGCGCTATTTTAAATATCCTTTTTATGCCGTTCACTAAAAAAAGTGCAGAGGCTAAAAGGGTTTAAGTCGGCAGCTATTAAAGCTCAAGACTTATTAAAATGAAAATAGTTGGCAATAGTTGAGCTCAAAACTAGATTGATTTATTTTCAAATATGTTCATCCTTTTATAGAAAGCATAACGGTATTTTGTCTTAAAACTAGTTGACAATTGTTTGTGTAGTTTAGAATGTAAATCAAATCATATGTTCTTTAATTGGTGTAAAAGTAATAGTAGAATATCGTAATACATATTTGTAATTTAGTATTAATAGTTTAATATGTGTGAGTGAGTAGACTTATATTAATAGAAAACGTAAACATAATCATATGTTAAAATATTTGTGTAGGAGTAAAAAGTACAATTTAATATCATATGTTTTGTATTCAGCCATATGGGTACATGTGTGCAAATGAGATAGATAGTAATGCCTAGTATGAACATATGTTCTTACCGTAGAGGTGTATTACTTTAACTTAGTTTGAATATTATTGTGCATGTTCTCGAAAATTCTTACAGTAGAGGTTTTTATATTATTACTTATTTTAAGAAAAGCTTGTTTTATAATGAAATACATTAATGTAAATTAAATAGTTAAATAATATGTATAGGTATACTACAACCTAAAAAAAAAATTATGGTAAAGCTTTTAGCAGTAGATGTTCAAGAGTGGTTACACGTAGAGATGAGTGAGCCATTTTGCGGGTAGCTTCAAATTCTAACCTCACTGCCAGCAAAATTGCTGAAACTTGAATTGAAAATTGCTGATATAAAAAAAATCAACTACAATCAAACTCACAAAATTACAAAGGAAATCGCCACTTACAGCGAAACATCGAGCAGCGAGATTTAAGTTTGCTGAAGATCAATATAAGCGGAGAAAATTATGGCGCTGTGTGTTAATCACTGACGAACAAAAATTTAATCTCGACGGTCCGGATGGTATGTATTTTTACTACCATGATTTGAGGAAGAAAGAGCGTATCTTAAGTCGTCGTCAACACGGGCGTAGATGAGTAATAGTATGGGCTGGAATTGGCCATTGTGGAAAGACTGAAATTAAATTTGTTCCTACAAGAAGGAACCGCCAAGATTATCTTAATTTAATTGATAATTAAATAGTTAATCGTGGGTCACAATTAACTAAACCTACATTAATATTTCAACAAAAAAATGCTGCTCTACATACAGCAAGAATATCAAAAAACTTCTTTCGAGAACAGGATATTGAAATCTGACCTGAACATTATTGAAAACTCTTGGTGTTACCTTGCAAGGGTAGTTTATTCCGAAAAAAGGCAATATAATACCATTCAAGATCTTAAAAGTAGCATAATTTCGAATTGGGAAGCGATACATAGAAAATGCATAAAAAATATTTTTTAATCACTACAAAATTGTGGTACTGAAGTTGTAAAAAATATATGGAGGCTCCACTCAATACTAAATACTTATATTATAAAATTAAAAATTGATTTCCTATAATTTTTGCTTTTAAATTTTATTGTGCTATCTTTTTGTCATACTACTGAATAGGTTTTTGTTTTTTCTGAACAACAAGTTCGGTTTTTACATGAAATTTCTATATATTATCTTGACTTTATATGATTTAAATACAAATTCTAAATGTTGTTTCTTTGGAAAAATTCGTTAGAACAATTAATTGTCCTAACTTTGACCTTAAGCTCGATAAACGATTTTAAACTATCAAACAACTAGAATTTGAATTTAAAATCAAGTATGATTTAAAACTATCAAACATTTAGAATTTGTATTTAAATCATATAAAGTCAACATAATAAATATAGAGGTCATTTAGAAAAACTTTAATTTCTATATATTTTCATTTTGTTTTTTAATCTAATTACTTTATAGTAAAAACAACTTTTTAATTTTAATCGCTTTCAATAAAATTTAAAAAAATTCTAAAGTGCTATCTTTTTGCCGCGGAATGTATCTGAGAAGAAGGGAACAAAAATATAAGTTTCCAGGCGTTGCACAGTGTTTTCTTTTTGCCATAAATGGGAAAAAATCAATTTCCGAAAAGCCCAAAAAAGTTTTCTTTTCTAATAGAAAAAACACTTCAACTGAGAAGAAGCCCAAAGAGTACTTAATTTTTTTATTTCTTTTGGTTGTCGTGGAGCTCTGAAAGTCAAGTGTTAAGAAAACTATTAGTTTAGCAAAAAAAAAAATCTTAATTTTTGTCCAACTTTCGAATCCTCTAATTGAGTTACTTTAAATGCAACCCTAATTAATGAAGCATATTTTAAAAACTTGTAATCAAATGCAACAAAGAAAATTATTCGGGGTTTGTTTTGATCACAACTTTCGTTTTACGGATATTTTCAAATTCGCAGTGATTTCAAAGTAAAAAAAGTGATTTAAAAGTTTGAAAGAGAATAAAGAAAAGGACATCGAGGTATATTCTAAAGTTTGTTGCTCAAGTTTGCTAAAAGTATGTTTTATGGAATAAAATATGTCCCAGCTGCAAGTGCCTGCAAACAATGAGGAAATTTTGTTTTTTTATGAGATATGTTCTATGAAAATCGAGAGTAAAATTTTTAGAGTCTCGTCACGAAAAATTTTCGTAATAAAAATATTTCGAGTCTCGTCACGTTTTTGTTTATATGAGCAATGATATTTTCTAGTTTGCATGTTTTTTGTATGAGGACTACCAGAAGGGTGGCAGATAGAGTATAGGTGTGTTTAGAAGAAATGTTGAGGGTAAAATATGAATAGGGTCAGCTCATACATTTGATCTCCCTAGGGGCCATAGAGTCTTTTTGATAAGAACTATAATAGAAATTTTTTTCTATGTTTTTATGTTTTTGTGTGGGTACCACCAGAAGGGCGGCAAATAGAGTGTAGTTGTGTGTTGTGTTCATTAGAAATGTTGAGGGGGAAAAATTAATTCTACTAGCTCATTTATTTGACCTCCCTAGGGGTCATACATTTTTTGGATATGAATTCAATAGACATTTTTCTGCTATACTTTGTGTTTTTTGTGTAAATATAGATCCCCACAAAAGATCTCCTTACAATATATTCAATTTTTTCATGTCGAAAATAGCAAATCATGGACATATATCTTATATTTTAGTAATAAAAAGCCATTAAATCAGTATTACCAATTTAAGCACCAACCAATGACAGTGTAAATATTAAATAAGCAGAATATTTTTATGAACATTTTGTATTGCATTTTTTTTTAATATGCTCTCTATCTCTCTCTCGCCCTTTCTCTCTGTCTCCTTCATAAAAATCTCTCATATCCTCAATTTTGAGAAGTTTTACTTCTGTATATACAGTATATACTGTTTTTTTGTATTACATTTTCTTGTTTTTGTTAAAATAAAAATGCTAGATAGAATAATGTTGTTGTAATTGTTTACGAGCTTGCTTAAAAAAACAATACCTTTCTAACATTTCCCTTAGAATAAGTCGAAATCTGTAGATGCTTGCCTGTTTTCCAGTTTCAGATTGCACAGGTTGGGGTGGTGGTGGAAGAGGTGGTTAGTAGGTGGGTTGGGAATGCTGGTCGTTTTAGTCTCAATGTATACATCATGTTCGAAAATTGCATTAATAAGCAAAAAATACAACATTGTACAAATTTTCATTGAAATCTGTTGATGTTTGAATGTTTTTTAGTTTCGGGTTGTATGGTACGGAAAGGGGAGGGGGTGTTAGTGAATCGATGTACACTATGTTTTAAAACTGTGTAAATAAGGCAAAAAAACGACATCGTATTAAATTTCATTGAAATATATCGACATTTGCTGTTTCCCAGTTTGGGTTTGTACGGGAAGCAGGGGTTTTATTTAACCGATATGCACCATTTTTTGGACCTTTCTTCATAGGACTAAAAACCCACTCTGTTTTTGTTTACTCAATGTTATGTTTTCTCAATGTTTACTATTTTTGGCACAAGAATGCATTAAATCAAAACACTGTGCGTTGCGGTGTTTAAACTATATATTTTGTAATCTACATTCAATTTCACAAATAAATAAAAAAAAAAATTATTTGATTTATAATTAAAGTGTGAGCTTTTCATGATTTTACAAGACTACAATTTAGAGCTTTAGGTCAAGTAATTTATGAAAGAAAGAAACATAAACAACAACAACAACTCTGTATAAAGTCAATCACACAGCAGACTAGACAGCCTGTTTATGAAGTAGCTTCATTTCCTCTTCAGTAGTCTCGAGTGATTCAGCTGTGACCAATTTCTATTTGTTGTTGCTTTATTTCATAAATTTCTTGACCTAAAGCTCTAAATTATAATCTTTAAAAAAAAAATTATATTTTCCTACGATGGACCTCACAAGTAAAATAAGCCTTCCTAAATCTGCGGAACATATTTTTCACATTAAAATTATTACAAATAGTCCCACCAAAACTTTCAAATTATATTTGTTAAATACCTTGAATTTTGGCTTCCATAATGATAGCAGCAAATCTCACTTAAATACTTATTTTCACAGATTTATTTGACTTTTTCATAAAAAAATAATAGCATAAAATTTTGTGAGCTCGGGAGAAAAGACGTTGATGCAATGTTTTTTAATTCAAAGTATTTCCCCCGAAAATCTTAAGTTTTTCTGAAAAAGTCATCATTTTATTTGTACGAATTTTTGCCGTAAATGTATGAAATACTTTTTTATTAATAGTTTTTCGCATTTCGCATTTCGCAAGAAACCACAATGCGAATTACAAACTACCAAGCAAAATATAATTTTAAATTATGTTTTTTAATATTTTTTAATAAAAATAAAAACTTTTAATGTTTTTTATTCATTTTTTATCATTATTTTTATAATAATTACTAGCTGATATACCCGTTGTTACTCGAGAGTCATTTATATAAACATTTTAACATACACTACTCGATTAAATCTTTTTTAAAATCTGGAATAATGAAAAACATGTTGTATTTTATTTGTAAGCTACCTTTGGAAAAGTAATTGAACGAACATTAATCCAAAAAAGTTTTGGAAAATTTTTGTTTTTGGTGGTTCCATCTCTTGCGGTGAGCTAATTGAATTCAAAGAAGGGCTACGAAAAACATATTTTAAAAATTAAAAAGAATTTTTATATTTACTTAATCTTAAAGCAAGCACAATTACCTTTTCAACAAAATAAAAGGGGGCGGGGAGGCAAAAAATAAGTAGATTACTATAAGGAAGATTTTATATAATCCAAAATGTTCGTAATTACTCTGGACACACAACTGCATTCTTAGAGATAAATGGGGATGTTCAAACTACATAGAGAATTTTAACACAATACTAAGTCTGGTATGAAAAAATAGATTTTTAGCCATAACTTTTGATTGGAAAGAGATATTGGAGTAATTTTTTTACATAAATTATTTTTGAGACTTGACTTTTTTGTAAAAAATATAAAAACAACATTTTGGAAAAAATAAATTTCGCGAAAAAAATCAAAGGCAGCCTTGTTGTTTTGATGACAAAAACAGTAAAATAATTTTTGCGATTAGCTGGAAGAATTTTTTTCAAATAAATGCTATGTCATATGAAAGGTATCCAGATGCGCCTAAAAATGAAATTTTAATTGATTTCATTTTTACAGCAACAACAATTTTTGAGTCTTTTTTTGAGTACAAAATCAATATTTTTGACCTTTCTTGATATAGTCATAAAACATATATACACTGACTTATCGATACAGTTCAACCTATTTTTGTGAAGTGATTTTATTGAACTTTTGAACAAAAAAATTTGAATGAAATATATTAATGGACAGCGGAGATATTTGCATCGAAAGATCAAACTTTGATTTTCATGTCGTTTTTTTCTCATTCTCAGGCAACGATGTTGCATGAAAAATTCGTTGTACTGAAAATTTCTCCAATTTTGAAGATATGTGAGTGTTTTTGATGTCAAAATAACAAAAAAATTTTAAAATTAAATATACAAAAATCTCCGATACAAAAAAAATTTATAATAACAAAATTACCGTTAGTTGAAAAAATTCAGAGGGGGCGTGGCAAAAACTAAGTATGTAACATTTTCAGTTGGGATAAACTTAATATGTGTACCTAGATTCAGCGAAATCCGTTGAGCCGTTTAGATTTTTATAAAGGCCAAACAAACAAACAAACAACCAAACAAACAGAAAATGAGTTTTATTACTATAGATAGTCAATTGTATGAAAAAATAGATTTTTAGCCATAACTTTTGATTGGAAAGAGATATTGGAGTAATTTTTCCACATAAATTATTTTTGAGACTTGACTTTTTTGTAAAAAATATAAAAACAACATTTTGGAAAAAATAAATTTCGCGAAAAAAATCAAAGGGGGTACCCTTGTTGTTTTGATGACTAAAACAGTAAAATAATTTTTGCGCTTAACTGGAAGAATTTTTGCAAATAAATGCTATGTCATATGAAAGGTAGCCAAATATGCAATTTTAAATTGATTTCGTTTTTACAACAACAACAAATTTTGAGTCATTTTTTGAGTAAAAAGTCAATATTTTGGACCTTTTTTGACATAATCATAAAACACATATACACTGAATTAACGGTACAGTTCAACCTATTTCTGTGAAGTGATTTTATTGAACAAATTTGAATGAAATATATTAATGGACAACGGAGATATTTGCATCGAAAGACCAAACATTGATTTTCATGTTGTTTTTTTCTCATTCTTAGGCATCGATGTTTTATGAAAAAGTCGTTGTACTGAAAATTTCTCCAATTTTGAAGATATGTGAGTGTTTTTGATGTCAAAATTACAGAAATTTTTCAAAATTAAATACAAAAAAATCTCCGATACCAAAAAGTTTTATAGCAACAAAATTACCGTTAGTTGAAAAATTTCAGAGGGGGTGTGGCAAAAACTAAGTATGTAACATTTGAAGTTGGGATGCACTTAATATGTGTACCTAGTTTGAGCAAAATTAGTTGAGCCGTTTAGATAACAACAAAGGTCATAAAAAATACATCAAATTATTTTTTTTATAGCTTCGAACGACATATTTTATAGTTAGCCCATTTGAATGAGAAAAATGAATGAGTGCACTTATTGCTCAAAACAAGTGATTTCCTAAAACAATCAGTCTGGAGAGTGTGTGACGCTTACACGCAACGTGCAAGTGGAAGTCATACCATCTCAGACACGATTGTCAACAAGATTCGTTGCTTACAAGACTCGTTGCTTGCAAGACACGAAAATAGCTAAAGACTTTCTAGTAATGCACTAGACTTTTGGGAATGTATGTCTTTGCAGTTGCTTCAAAAATTTTAGTAAAATTAAAGGGGTAAAATGTATCAAAAGATCCTATTATTTTCACTCTCCAAACATCAAAAATCAAGAAAAATTTTAAAAATACTTCATATCTCTATCGAATTTATCACAGAGGGGTCAAATGTATGTGATTGGTCCCATAATTTTTTCCCCCTCAACATTTCTTTCAAACACGCCCACTCCTAACTTTCACCCTTGTAGTGATCCCAAACGAAAAATATAAAAAGTGAAAAAAGTATCGAAAACCGATGGATGAAAAATTTCTCCTAAAATTATAGCAAAAATGAATTTTGATATTTTATCTTAAATAAACAAAACTTTATGCTCGCTGCTGCTTCAATTCAAATAAACAAACATAAAAATATTAAAGAAACAAAAGTAAAACAAAAAACTTTTACGAAAACCAAAAGACTTGAGGAGATGAAAATTAAACAAAACTAAAGTAATAAACACAACATCAACGAACACGATGGAACGCAAAGTAAAGCGTGTCACATCATAAAGTAACACTTCCGCCTGGAGACCGTGGTGTAAAATAAGATAGTCAAGGATCCGAAAGCCAGATACGAGAAACGTGAACGGCATCAAGTAGCGACACACGAACATGTTATAAAAACCAGGTGACAATAGAACAATAGCTAGTTGTGCAAGTGTGCAGATGTCTGTGTGTGTGTGTGTGAGTGTTTGTGTGTCAAAGTGAAATGCTTTTCAGGCAATATAGCAAAGCAGAAGCACAAGAGACAAATGCTGGTTATCTAATGTATGAGCACCATCCGGTGAGTTGCAGAAGTGAAAGAGCCGAGATAACACAAAGACTGACTGCACACAAAAAAATAATTGTCGTCAATACGTAGCATAAACTTTTTCATCATAGTTATGAATTTATTTGTCCATGTACGCTTTTATTGCAGTCATGAATTGCATTCATAGAGTTTTTATGCACATCATTTTGAAAAACAGAAACATCAATGTATGCATTTATTTATTCAAAATATTAAAGATTTCAATCATGATATTTATGAATCATTCATACAAATGATAGAAAAATGTTTAAAATATTGATGAACAAAATGTTTATATTGAGTATTTCTATATGGCTTAAGTACGAAATATTAACGAAATAAATTATTTATGTACTACAGCTTTGTGCTACATATAATGATAATTTTGGTATTGAATAAACAAAGAAACAGCAAGAAAACAACTAGGCAAAACAATAGGCGAACATGGTGTAAAAAAAGAAAAAAATCTCCCTCAACCAAACAACGGCCGAACACGAGTCGAACAGTGGTAAATATTGTTTTCTATGTCTAACCAAAAACATTAACACACTAAAACAACATAAACAGAACTCAATGCCCATAACAAACGCATGCGCAAAAACCATAAAAGCAATCACATTCGTTCTTTGTTAAATCTGCTAAAGCGTTTACATGATAACATTTTCATGCATTGAAAGATCTCTGCGTGCTTGTGTTAAAATGTCAATTAATATTTACGAACAAGAAAATCTTATGCGCATTAATATTTTGGCAAGGGTCAAATTAAATACCAATAAGAAAAGTAAGATATGATACATAAATAATATTTGAGTGTTTTTTAAACATTAGAATTTTATTTGCGTGCAATCAACATTTGAATATTGGAAGAAGGCAGCATATAATTTATATAAACAGTGACCGAACAAGGGTCGAACAGCGTTTTAAAGTAGTCTTAAATAAAAAAGGGTTGAACAGGGGCCAATATAGTATCAGACAGTGGCTGTTCAAAGATGAAATTGGATATATTTTCATAAATATATACATATATACAGTAGAGTGGTTTAAAATAAAGCTTAATTTTTATTTTTTCTAGATATAAAGTAGCTTAAATGTTTCCTCTTGACCTAAAGAACACCCTCTTTTGGTAGAGTTTACTAAACAAAGAAGTTTCGCTTTATGTTTTTGTTATTCCATACGACATACGAAAGGAAGATACGTCAGTAAGGATTTTAGGGGAGATATATTTTTCTTAGCATATTTGTCATTTAATCATGGCTTAGAAATTAGCTGGACCGCAAAACGTACTTTTCCTTCTTACCAATCGTATGGAGCAACATGGAGTTAATTGAAACTCTCACCACACAAACGTGTGAAAAGAAAACGATAAAGCGAAGATCTCTAAAAAAACTCAACATTTTAATTAAATATACTTATTATTTGAAAGGAAAGTACCTCTATAATGTTTTTTAGCACAAATATGATAAGGACATTTCCATGGTCACGCACGTAACGTTTGTTGTTTTTTTCGTTGTTAAAAATTAAAAAAATTGAAAGAAAAATGTAAACTTTTTGTCCTACTTTGATTTTTGGATAGCACTCTAGAATTACTATAATTACTGTTAAAGTTGGAAGCGATCAAAAGTATTGTCCAAAGATAAAATGAAACAAAAAAGGACGCGTTACGATACAAAAAATAGAAGTAGTTTTTGTCTCAATGTATCAATATTAAAGAAGAAATCTGCGAAGTATGCGCGAGTTTTTTTATCAAAATTATTTTAATATTATCTGGAATAAAGTTGCTATGTATTCATAATCGTTTCTTGAAAATCTTTTATAATTATTTTCAAATAAACCATAATATAATATGTTATGATACAGTTATGATACCATAATTTAATATGTTACGATAAAGATTTTTCCCTTCAAAGAAGAACAATATTTTTATAGTTTTATTTATTTAATTAAACTAGAAAAACATACAAAGTGTAATTCAGGATGATATAAATCGAAAACTAAAAAAAATTTAACTAAATTTTTCATTATACGAGTATTTATTTGACTTATAACATTACAATTTTCTTTAAAATTTTACAACTGTTGTCACCATTTTTCAACTTTTGTTGCCAACAATTTTTCTCTATTATGGAGGTTTAAAATTTTTTCAGTTAAATTTAATCTTTCAGTCGCGGTAGAACTTTTAGTAGAAATTATAAATTTTTTTCATTAAAATCGGACCAGTACTTAAGTAGTTAAATAGTAAATGTAAATTTGCACTAGTTTAAGCAATGTATGGTCACTGTTCGACCCTCATTTGGTCACTGTTCGACCCTCATTTGGCCACTGTTCGACCCTTGTTTAGCTAAGATTACTTCCAAACAGTCGCTGTTCGACCTTATTTAAAAAAATGTGTATTACTTTGCGAAAGTCTGAACATTTCAATTCATTATATTGAATTAATTTTTTTCTGTGTGAGGACTGACATTTGATAACGTCCTTGCTCACGACTCTGCAGCGATGGTGAAGCAACAGAGAAGAGCAGCCCATCACGTCAATTTACAGTACGTAACGTTAGTAAGAACAACAACCACAATGAGCCTGACAACAACTCG
This sequence comes from Dichetophora obliterata, assembly GCA_963920525.1. Lineage (NCBI taxonomy): Eukaryota > Metazoa > Arthropoda > Insecta > Diptera > Sciomyzidae > Dichetophora > Dichetophora obliterata. The sequence continues at coordinate 211,387,266 of OY986437.1, read as the reverse complement.
CGTATGTATGAGACTCTTGATGCTTCAACCAGAGCATGGCATAAAATTCAAAATAAATTGTCACCCACATAAATTCAAAAAGCAGTGCCAAAGTCAGAATAGAGTGGGTGACAAATGCTGAGCATTTGCTTTAGTGAAAGGTGCATTCAAGTCACTCAGTGTAAGGCCTTGAGACGGAGACAAGCGGGCTTGCCAAGTGGCTTCATATCATGTTGTTTTTTTTCGAATATCTTTGAATAGCATAAAAGTCATGATGAGCAAGATGAAAGCATCCAGACAGGCATGCTTGCCAACTGACTTTATTATATTCCTATTCTTCCTCATGCCCTTCGATAAGAGTAAAAGCCATGAAAAGCAAGAAGAAAAACTTTTATAAAACAAAACAAACAACAACAAAAACAATCAAGTAAACAGCTGATGTTTATAGCACAGCAATCATGAACAATTTTCTAAAGAAAAACAAAAAAATTACACTTGATCCTCTTTTAATAAGTCAAAAGAAAATAGAGTGAAAATAAAGGTTACCCAAAATGAAATTCGAGCAACTGCAGCTGAGTCTTGCATTTACGCTTATCATCAGCAATACACTTGAAAGCCACTCAGGTGAGAAGTTGTGACATAAATTTGCTATCCTCACCGCAACCGCAACAATTCTACTGGCGCCAACAGCTTTTGCAACCACCACCACTACTTCACTGGCCAATGTTGCCATAATGTGTGTGCTTAGTTGCCGCGATAAATCTTCATTTTAGTTTCATTTCCATTTTCTACGATATATATTCAGCTTTCATAAGAAAGCTCGTCCCGTTGATGATAAGTTATAACATAGCTCCTTAGCGTCTTCTAATGTGGGTGGGTGGGTGGTAAGGAGTTGTCTTGCTTTGCTTCAATGTGTGTGTGCACTTTTGCTATTGCAACCTTAGACTAATGAAATCGTTGAACTAATGAGCAAATTTATCAAATAATTGCTTGGATTTAATATGACAACGAGACAAATTTCAAAGATTAGTTGAAAAAGTTTATTTAACGTAATTTGACAGAAGAAGATTTATTACCCGCTACTGAAAAACGTATGTATTTACAATGCATGCAATACGGAGAGACCAACTTTTTCTTCTTAATTAGAACATTACCGTTATTGTATGTGCAATATAGAATGATCTAAAACTTAATTAGTTATTATAAGCTGAAAAAAGATGTTTCAATTTCCGCTACTAGACTTTCGTGTTCGTTAAAGTTAAAACTTGTATAAAAAAGTAAGAATAAAATTAAGGTTAAAGTGCACTGTTTAAGTGTGAAGCATGGATGACAGGCCTTTTAAATAAGTTCAACCTTAAATAAGTACAGACTTCGATCAACGGATTCTAGTAGAGAAGATACAACATTTTTCCGAAAAATACCTTTTATTTAAAAAGTTGCTGATTTATCAAATAAACTCTTAAGAAATGAATTTTATCAATTTATTCCCGAAATAATTGCTTCAGGTAATTTATTTGCATATAAAGATAGCCAGACCAAGAAGACAGAGGGAGCAGGCATGAATCTTAGGGGGAAATTTTTTGTTTTTTCATTTAAATAAAAAAAAAAACAATTTTTTTACGTGTGAAATGAATACATTACACATATTTATTAAAAACAGTTAATTCTATAATATTTACGTGGATATGCAGATCTTTTTATACATGAGATTAATGCATAAAAAATTATATAAAAATTAATTCAGGACTTATTACAAAGTAAATGTAAAATACAAGATTTATTTAAAGTGGCTAGAAATATAAGAAAGAGTAGCGAAATGGGCTAACCTATGTATATGACATTTTTTAAGTAAAACAAATAAAAAAATTGAATTAACCAAATTGAAAATTTTTTATTCAGTTTTATATATTAAGAACAAACATGCATGTTTTGATTTAAATCTTTTGCTTCTTTAAATTTTTGCTAGAATTAAGATTTGCAGTGTTTTTTTTATTTTAAAATGAATAAAAATTCATCATGCATAAAAAAAAATTTAAAAATCAAAAACATTTCAATGAATTATATATTCTTTTTGTATCTGCAACAAATTGGTGCACAACGTGCTTTTCATTTCTAGAAAGTTTCTAAGGATGCGGGTTAAAAAATTATTAAAATTCAAATACTTTATTTTGGTAGCAAATGTTGGCGACCCAGTAGAAATTTGAAAAATTGTAACAATTTGTCTGAAATGTTTTGTTAAACAAATTTCATATACATGTTCATGGTCATAGATAAGGTGAATGTGTATATTTTTTGTTATTTTAAACTAAACTAATTTTATAGCAATAAACAAATATAGCAACAAAATGCATATTAATTATTCATTTAAAGTTTTTCATTGTCTGATTTGGCCAGAGGGGAACAAAGTTGTAGTAGGGAGCATTGACCCCGTTTCCCCCCTGGCTCCAGGCCTGTAACTAGTATCGCCTGTGGCCGAAATTCGACCAACTTTCTGAAATTGCAATCGTTTTTTTCTCATTCTAAGGCAATGACCTTGCTTTAAGAAAATGTGTTGTAAAAAGAAAATCTTTAGTTTCAAAATATTGCAATAATTTCAATATCAAAAAAGCCGAAATTTTTTTAAAAATATTATTTATTAAAAACATTACCCAAAAAAAAAAAAATCCGTACACTGTTTGCTTTTACAACCAGGTCTTTTCTTACAAAAATACGTTGTACTGAGAAAAGCTATAGTTTTCGAGATATTGTCATAACTTTGATGTCAAAATAAAGGGAATTTTTCAAAATTTACTGTTTGCATGAAATTTCATTATCACAATATATATTCACACAAGTTACATAAAAAAATGCTTATTGTAGGGTATCCGTAAGAGATATCGAAAAATGTTTTTTTTACAATGATTAATGACTTCTTCCATTTCTTATAGCTTAGGTTTTACTTCAGAAATATTCAGATATACGCTCATATTTTAGGTCAAAGGTCACAAAAATATTCGGTAAACTTCTTCTCCCTACTCTAATTTCTTAAAAAAAATATCAAAATCGGTTCAGAAACAAGGAAGAACTGTTTTCCCTATGCCTATTTCTATATACTAGTATCGCCTGTGGCCGATAAGTTTAAAATAATCGCAATAATTTTGATATAAAAATAGTCTAAATTTTTTTAAAAATATCTGTTAAAGTATTACCCATAAAAACTTTCATATACTGTTATTTTTCACAACCATGGCTTTTCATATAAAAATACGTTGTACTGAGAAAAGCTATAGTTTTCAAGATATCGCCATAGCTTTGATGTCAAAATAAAGGGAATTTTTAAGAATTTACTATTTATAAGAAATTTCACCATCACAATATATATTTGCACATGTTACATACAAAAATGCTTATTGTAGGGTATTGTAGGGTAAAAGATAGCTAAAAATGTTTTTTGTACATTGTATTAATGTCGAAAATTTCCTCTTACACCATGTTGTTCCATTTTTTTATAGTTTAGGTTTTACTTAAGAAATATTCTTTAAACGCTAATATTTCAGGTCAAAGGTCACAAAAATATTCAGTGAACTCCTTCTCCCTACTCTAATTTCTTTAAAAAAAATTATCAAAATCGGTTCAGAAACACGGAAGAACTGTTTCTCCCGCGCATATTTCTACATATATAAATACCGAAATGGCTTAAAACATAGTTTGGTGTATATAACTATACAGTGGTTTGAAATATTTGAAAATTGTTTTCACAGAAATTATTTTTTAAGCTGTAGAACTTTGTAAAAAATATAAAAATAACATTTTGAAAAATTAAATTTTCATCAAAAAAAGCATAGCTCATGAATTTCGATGATAGAAACTGTTTATTGAATTATGTCATATGAAAGAGTGTGAAAAAAGAAAGTGTAATAAGAAAAAATACAACAAAAAATAAACGTTTGCCTTGTTTCTTGAGCAAAACCTAAATATTTTAGAGGTTTTTTAAAACAACATAAAACATTGAATTGATGAGATAACGGTTAATCTTTTCTTATTCCTCCAAAGTCATTAAATTGATCTTTCAGCCAAAGAAAATTTGTTGAAAATCGATTAAAAAATGGCTGAGATATTTGCTTGCAAAGTCAAAACTAGAAATTTCAATAGTTTTTTCTCATTCTGAGGCGATGGCCTTGCTTCAAGGAAATACGTTGTACTGAAAAGATATAAACTTTTCGAGATATCTAAATAATTTTAATGTCATTTTAAGTGGTTTTTCAACATACTATCCGTGGAAAATATTACCAAGAAAGCTTTCGTATACCGTTATATTCCTCAACCAACGACTTTTCATACAAAAATATGTTGTGCTGAGAACATTATAGTTTTCGAGATATCGCTATAATTTTTATGTCAAAATAACGGAAATTTTTCAGAATTTTCTATTTGTAAGAAATTTCACCATCACAATATATATACACACGCTCAGAAATCTTGGAATTAATTTTAAACCAAGCGTTGGAATCATGCATTTTTTAATATATTTTTGATTAAAACTAGTACTTTCAAGTATATTAAAAAATTGATTTAATGTTATCTGTATTAAAGTATAATTAAAATTGTATTATATACAAGTTATAATACAAATTGTCTTAAAATAAAAAAAATATCTATCCAGCATCTGTCAAATTGTCATTCTGATTCTGAAATCTGATATTGTCAAAATAAAACCTAAAGAAATAGTTTTTGTTAACGAAAAACCGTATATTATAAAAGAAACTTTCAATGAATAAATATTTTGTTATTGGTTGACCAAATATTTTCTTTTTATTTCACTTGGAATTTTTAAAGTAAGTAAACATATAAAAGATTTATAGCTTTATTCCATGAATGTTCCATAAATTTATTCCATAAATGTTGATTTTTCCTTTCACCTTTTCAGGACAATAAGTATTAAATGTTATACATCTTTTATTACTGTTTAATACAATCTGTATTACTATTTAATACAATTTGTATTAATATTTAATAAAAATTTTTTTATTCGTACTACTTTTTAATAACTGAAGTATTACACTTCATTACAAATGTATTAAAATATAAACCAGAATAGTATTGTTCTAAACTTAGTTTCTATTCCAATTCTGTATAAGAATTTAGTATTATGGGACTAGAACTCAATTTTAATATTTGACATATATTAGATTCTAATGCAATTCTGGTGTGGTCATATATACAATACTGTTTTTATTAGAATTTAATCCAAGATTTCTGAGCGTGCACACATGTTAAAAAAAAAAATGCTTATTGTTGTGTAAGAGATGATAAAAATCCAGAGTGACATCTTGTTTGACAAGATATTGTTAGTGAAAGTCTATATTTACTTTTGCTTTAAGACATATGTAGTTTTACTTAAAAAAAACAAAGCATTTTGAGATCGTTATTTTTTTACGGTTTCCTTAAAAACAACTTTGTCCTTGCGGGAGGGAAAGACATTTTTCCTAATTTTTTTTTTGGAGATCTTGACCACGCTATGCAACTGTTGAGATCCCTTATAATGTGAAATTCGAAAAAAAATTGTGATTCGATACGCCCTAATGCTCATTCAGTTGCATTGCCACTGTGTTAACTTCAAGCTCCGAGCGGCACGTGTTATTGTTGTTGCAAAAAAAAAATGAGGGCTTATTTTTAGACGCTAAGGAACAAAAAAAATCCTGTGCTCAACAATTTCTAAAATAAGGACCACCCTAATGGACATATTGTATTTTTTTTCAATGAATTCTTTATTTATTAACACTTTTCTTATTTCTGGACATAGGAGCCTTCTTACGTGATACATTATTACATTTTACATTAAACAATTTTTTCGAAGTAATAGTTTTTAAATGTGCAGATATGTGGATACCCATCGGGAAAATGAGAATTAACCCAATCGCTGCGAAGGTATTTTTTATCGAATTTTTTCTTGAAAATTTCCACATATAGTAATTTTGACCTCCTAAATCCGAAAATGACAATAAAAATGTTGTACGATTTACCGTTTACCTGTTGTTAGGTGGTACCATATAAATATTGTAGTGGTCATTTTGTAAGGAATCACTGCGGCGGTACCATATGGAACCGCTTCAATTCAACACACGTTTTTTAACACAACAACACTTTTTTTTCATATCGAAATACTGTCCACTTTGTAACTTATTTATTCTATTTTCATAATATATTGAGGTTTCACTGAAAATAAATTACGACATATATTTAATTTGTACTTACGTCTTGCGAGAACTCATTTTTTGTACTTTTGTGTAGAACTTTTTTTTAATCACTTTGTGCGTGCTTTTAGAACGGCATATGTAACTCGAATGACCAAAACAAAAGACACACATGTTTTGTGGCATTCATTTACCGTTAGAAAAAAATGGAATTAATATCAGAATGTTACAGTGTTGCATTTTAATCTCTTAAAGTGCAAAAGGCTAAAAGTGGTTCCATATGGAACCGTCGCAGCAAGTGGGTTAATTCGTAAAAAAATCAGGAATTGAATTGATTCTTCTGATGCATTTTAGAATGTATTCCAAAGAATATTAAAATTTAAAGCAAAACCTATGAATTGCAATCAATAAACAAAAAATTTATTGATTCGTTTTTATTGCTGCAGGAATCGATTATGAAGTATATAAAAATTTATAATAAAGTAAATGTTGTTAGATTCCTTGCTTGCTTTTATGGTAAGTGAAAAACGAATTGATTCTGAAACAAATTCTGCTATAAGCGAAAAAAGAATCAATCTGTTATGAATTGTATTTTCTGTTTGTTGTTAATGTTTTTTTTTGTCAGATATTTTTGAAAAACGATATTTCTGTTGTTTTCCTCTCACGCGTTTCTTAAAAATTTTACTTTCTGTTTGATTTGTCAGCGTTGAAGGAACAAAACTGCTTCAGAAGGCTCGAAAATTTTAATAATGTATTGTTTGGTAAGTTATGAAAAACCATTGCTCTTTACTTGTTTAAATCATTTCTTAATGTTTTTTTAAATGCAGAGTGCATTTGCAAGGAAGGATACGACCAGGAACAGTCCCAAAAAGATATGAAGGAAGCTATACGCAAGTCAAAATGTAAATACTACAAGGATACATTCAAAGCAAAACGGAAGGAACAACCTACATCATAAGCATCAATATTTTTGCAATAAATGTGGTATTATTATAATCTAAATCTCGTCTGTCTAAATATTATTTATTCTTTCAAATTGCCTAATAATTATCTCTATTAATTTGAATTATTATAATATAATTTTTTATTAATTATTTAAAATAGAATAAAAGATTTTCAATTCTGCCATACAAACCTATGCACTATGGAATTCATTCATGTATATCTATTCCAAAAGGGCTTCTTAGCGATTCATACTATTCTCATATTCAAAGAATGCATACTTTTTTCATTTAAAAGAATCCATTTTATAAGCGAATAAAAGAATCAATTTCAGCAGTGATTCAAGTGGAAGGCAGAAAAGAATGTATTACTTTTTGTAGGACATCACAATGTTAAAAATAATCAATTCTAGAATCAATAATTGGAAAAGTGAATTGATTCTTTTTTCACACACAATTGATTCTTTTTTCCCAGTGGGTATATTGTACTTTTTTTACAATAAATTCATTATTTATCAAAACTATTTTACTGATCATACAGAGGAGCCTTCTTACGCGACATAATTGAGAAATTAAAAGAGAGTTAGTGAGGGAGAATATATTCGCTATCCATTGCGCCAATATTTAAATGAAATAACGATAAATCAGAAAATATTTCAACACAAAAACTTTTGTCCACATATTTATTTATTTATTCGTTAAGCTTAATACAAGCTGATTAACTAAGAACTAAACTTATTCTAACAGGGTCTTAACTTATTCTAACAGGGTTTAATTATTTATTTTTTTCTCTCCTTTCCTTGTTTTAGTGTTCGAAAGATATCCAATTCGTGGTGGGCGTAATCCGCCCACCAGAAAAACGTAATTATAAGAACACGTCAAAAAGGAAATTCGTCAATTAAGTAATTCTTCGTTGAACGGCTTCGATTCGCACAGAATGGATGTTGTAGATAGGAGACCAAACCTGGCTGGCATATTCGAGGATGGGTCTAACAAAGGTAAGGAGATTTAGTACCGTAAGGGTTGGAGAATTCTCTGGACCAGTGTTTCACAAAACCCAGTGCAGAATTGGCTCTACTAATGATATTATCAATATGAGACCTAAAATTAAGTTCCTTGTCACATATTACACCTAAGTCCCGTAAAAAGCTTACAGGAGAAACTGGCTTGCCGAGTAAGTAATAAGTTCTAGGGCGAAGCTGGAGACGCTTGCGTGAATATGTAATAGCTTGACATTTACTAATGTTGAGCTCTAGAAGATTTTTTTGACACCAAGTGGAAAAACTAACTAGATCTTCTTGAAGATAGTGAGAATCGTCGTTAGTTTGTATGCGCCGATAGATTTTCATATCATCAGCATACACAGAGAGATTGGATTCTTTGATGATGCCATCTACATCAGAGATTGTTAGACAAACAGCAAAGGACCAAGGTGACTACCTTGTGGGACACCAGAGGTAGCTGAAAAAGAATCTGAATTGGAAAATCTAAAGATGACATTATAACGGCGTTCTTCGAGATATGATTTAATCCAAGATATAAAGAGTGATGGAAAACCAAAGGCTTTAAGCTTAAGAGGAATGATAGTGTGTGAGATTTTGTCCAACGCTTTACTAAAGTCGGTAGACACTACATCAACTTCGTACCCGCTTTCCAACGAGCATAGAGCTTTGAAACAAATTCTGCAAGGTTAGTGGTAGTCGATCTTCCCTTGAGGAAGCCGTGTTGGCTGGGAGGAAAGATAGATTTGCAATGGAAAAAGAGAATGTCATAAATAATGCTTTCAAACATTTTTGGAGTACATGAAAGTTTTGCAATAGGTCTGTAATCGGAAATATCATTTCTTGGTCGTTTCTTATGCAGAGGTATTATGTATGAGCTCTTCCACAACTTAGGAATTAGATATAGAAAGTTGAAAAAGAGCCAATAGGGGATGAGCCAACACGTCCGCGAATTTTTTTATAACAATAGCAGGCAAGCCATCGGGTCCTAGAGAATAATCGTTCTTCAGATTATTTATCTTTTCTAACACATCAGCTAGTGTAATATCAACAGAAGTTAGCGACGTTTGAGGACAGTCCCTTAACAAAGAAAAATACTCGTAGTCTAGTTCGTCGTTATGATTAGTGTTTGACTGACTGAAAAAATTTGCAAATAGGTTTGCAATTATTTCCGGGTTGTCTGAGGAGATGTCCGAAAAAGTAAGGGTAGATGGGTAGTTGTCAGATTTTCTTTTATGTGACCATTTTACCCGAAGAGGGTATATTACATCAAAATACAAAGTCACAGGTCTTAACATAAGAGATTCTGGAGTAAACTGTCCTATCAGTTAATATGGAAAGCCCCCATTGAAAAAAAATGAGTATATTTTTTTTGGACCAATCCGGCCAAACCCCACTCCAGTATGTAATGGCAAAAAACCAATATTTCGACTTTTTTACTCCGTAACATCCTTAAAATTTGCTAAGTGATGTCATTACAATGTTTACAATAGTTATAGATAATATTAATAATTATGAAATCTGCATATTTTATTTTTTTTCTATTTTATATATTTTTTTCAAGTCAAATAATGTAAATGAACACTCAAATCAAAAAGTTTCGACACAAGTGTCGAAAAAACTTTTTGAAATTCTTACACCAGATTCAAAAACTGCTAGCAGTGCATCTACTAAGAGTATAAAACAAAAATACATTTTAAGAGTCCACCTTTGTGCCAAAAAACTTTTTAAAATCAGGTTCAAAATCAGCGACCCCTTAATACTGTATATGTGCTGATACAAAGAGTATAAAACAAAAAGACACATTTTCAGGGTCCACCCTAGTGTCAAGAAACTTTTGAAATTCTAACATCAGATTAAACTGATGTTAGAACACATTTGCTACAGTATCCATTTCTTTAAACTTAATTGCAATAAAGATTCTCACGTATGATTTGAAACAAGCACACATATATAAAAAAGTATGTGTGTGACTGCCACGCACAGTAGAAGTGCGTACACTTCAGAAAACTGTAAACATTTTTAGAACAACGACTTTTTCATAAGACATCATAACCTAAGAATGAGATAAAGCGACTTGAAAATAAAATTTTTTACTTTTCATGCAAATACCTCCGCTGTTTAATTTTTAATGTTTAATTTTTTTATTTAAAAGTCCAATAAAGAGACTTTGTTATAATTGTGTCTTCCTCTGTACTAAATTTCAATACCGTAGTTACAATACTATTCGAGATATAGTGGTTTTCTAACATTGCCACGGCCCAAAATGGTTTAAAAGTGGAAAAAATATGAAAATTTATGACTTCCGATATTAAATTTTTTATTTTTTAAGAATTGTATAATTAACATGTTTCCAAAAGGTCTTCGTGAAATCTTTACAGGATTTTTGTACTGAAACCATCAAAGTTGTTATATAATAAAGCGTTCAATAAAATCTTAGTAACAAGAGGTATATTTCCAATTAAACAACATGTGAACCATGAAAAAAATGTGGTTTGGTTTTCTTAGCCTTAAAGAAATAATATGAAATAAAAATCTTGCATAGTTAGACTTAACATAGAATTCATTGTATTTTTTTAAAGTCAAATAACATTTTATATTTCAAAAACAGTTTAATGTCTTTTTTGGCTCAGAATAACTATCTTCCGGTGTCGACCAGTGTGCGCTCGTTTATATTAACATCATTATTGGATTTCTTTATATATTGGATTGAAAAACTTAAATAAAAAATTAGCTGCCAAAACTTGCCAAAAAAGTTTTTATAAATGAAAAACTATATGCGTTTTGTGTAAAAAAAATCGAGTTTTATTGTTTTAAATTCCAATTTCTTGTAGCAAGCTCTTAGGCTTAGGTTGAAAAGCCGATAAATAATGGGTGATCCAATAAGAGCTTCCTACTTTGTTTTCTAAATAAAATACATAAAAATCAATGTATTGATGCAAATCTTTATTTGGAATGATAGTTCGGTTCCTGCAAGTTAATCTTAAAAAGTTATTTTGTTCAAATGTTGCTCACGACTAGCTCTTAAGTGGTCCATTCTCTGGGTTCAACTTTTAAATTTCGACAAAATTCGAGATCGGCAACGAATCGATTGTTAACGGTTTTCACAAACACTCTCTGCTACTGCAGCAATATTCTCAAAATTACGGGCTATATGCACTCTGGTTGAATGATGAATGCCTTATAGTGTAAAATTGGTTCGAAATTTGGAAGCTCATAACGACCAAAATGATGTTCAAGAACTCTATAACATTTTCTAACTGATGACTGATTTTGGTAGAAAGTTTCCGCAATTAATAAACGTTGTTCAGAAGTAAGTCTATTCATGTTTGAGTCGTATTGAATACTGAAAACAAACGTCATATGGAGAAGCCATTTGACACATAACAGCTGTCAAAAAACCCAGTTGAAAAAAGGATCTCGTATTGGATCAGTTTTTATAAATAATAAATATGTAAATATAAATAAATATATTTATAAATATATACAACCTCTATTTCATATCGTTAAGATGCCTTGTCACGATAAAGCTGCAATTTGTTAAAAGTACACTTTAGAAAAATTTTATGTGAGAAGTGGGCGTGACCAAAAATATTTATTTTCAATTCTGCGCATGATCTCCATACCGAGTTATTTTGGAATCGGGCCACTATGAAGGAAAATAAGGCGTTTTAAATTTTCTTATTGTATGGAAGGTGGGTGTGGTTGTGGACGGGCTTCACTTTTTTTTTGCTTTATTGTTTTATATTCTTAAATCACATGCAAAATTTTATTACTCTACGACTATTATTTCTATTTATTGACATATTTTGTAAATATGCCCTCTGTCAAATAACGTGCACTTTTTCGACCGTAATTTTTAATAGTTGTGTCTACCTTTATACTTAATTTCAGTACGCTAGTGTCAATATTATTCGAGAAACAGTGTTATTATAATATTGACATGCATCTTTGTTAAAAAAAGCCCACTTTATTGACCGTAATTTGTAATAATTGTGCCTAGCCCTGTACTAAATTTCATTACTGTAGTGTAAATATTTTGCAAGATACAGTAGTTTTGTAATTTTGCTACGCCTTTTTGTCAAATAAAACCCACTTTCTTGACCGTAATTTGTTTACCCTATTATTAAACTTAATTACCCTAGGTTCAATATTATTCGAGATACAGTGGTTTTCTAATATTGCCACGACCCTTTGTCGAATAATGCCCACTTTCTAGACCATAATTTTTCATAATTGTGCCTATCTCTGTACTAAATTTCAGAACCCTATTGTAAAAATTATTCGAGATACAGTGTTTTTATAATATTTACACGCCACTTTGCCGAATAACTCCCACTTTTCAAATGGGCACCTTCGTGTTCAATGTTTCTTTCTGTTGACAAAAAGTTTCAGCAAACACTCGTCCGAACACATACAGCGCACTTATCTGCTAATACCCTATGGAGAAAAGAACCGGTTCTGAACCTATTACGTGATAGGTCTCCAAGGGATAGGGACTTGTCCCAATTCTGAAACCTGTTAATTCAGACCTTTCCTGTGATAGCTATCCATTGGAGCTGTCACGGGACCAGTCATTTAAGGGCAATTGACTCTGCTTTTTCCGTAGGGTACGTAGGCTGCTCGATACTCGCAGTGATTTTTTTTCTATCAAATTGCATTCAAATTGCTACCAAATTGCAAGCTGCGTAAAGGAACATCGTTTCAAAAATTGAAATAAATTCATAAAAATACAACTTTGGTAGGTACTTTGTACGAAGGCGCAAGAATTCCCTATGTTTATTCGTTATTAAGATATGAAATTTACTAATAAAAATCGTGTATTATAATACAACCAGTATAAAACAGGGTAGTTGAAGAGGTGATTGGCTACCACCGCCCTCGCCGAAACCAGTGGTACGACCAGGAGTGTCGCGACGCCACTGCAGAGAAAGACGCCGCCTACAAAGCCACCCTGCAGTCGGTTAAAACGCGCGCTGCTAAGGAGCGATACAAAGAAAAGAGGAGGGAAGAGGGACGCATTTTCAGGCGTAAAAAAGAGAGGCAGAAAAGCGCGGGCAGGAGAAGATTGAGATGTATGGTGACAGAAAAGAGGCCCGAAAATTTTTCGAAAAAATAAGACGCCTTGCCGATGGTTTTAAAACCGGGGCCTCTTCCTGCTAGTGTGAAAACAGGAATCTAGTGACAGATGTCCAGAGTACACTGACGTTATGGAGGGAACACTTCTCTAAGCTTCTAAATGGCGACGCTGACAACAATCCCGCCAATAGAGATGATATTCCGGAAACTCCAATTTTGGATGACAGCGTTGAGGTTCCGCTGCCCGACTATGATGAAGTTCTGACAGCTATAGCTCGGCTTAGAAATAACAAAGCCGCGGCAGCTGATGGCTTACCTGCTGAGCTGTTTAAGAACGGAGGCGAAGCTCTACTTAAATGCATTCACGAGATTCTATGCAGAATATGGTCGGAAGAATGCATTCCGAACGATTGGAATCTCAGTGTGCTCTGCCCAATCCACAAGAAAGGCGATCCCACTATCTGTGCCAATTACCGTGGGATAAGCCTTCTTAATATCGCATATAAGGTCCTGTCGAGCGTTTTATGTGAAAGATTGAAGCCCATTGTAAACGAACTGATCGGACCTTATCAGTGTGGCTTCAGACCTGGAAAGGCCACCATTCACCAACAAATCTTGGAGAAGACTCAAGAAAAACAAGTCGACACCCAACATCTTTTGTCGACTACAAAGCCGCCTTCGACAGCCCAATAAGGAAGCACCTGTACTCTACCATGTCTGAATTTGGTATTCCTGCAAAACTAATACGACTTTGCAGGATGACACTGAGCAACACCAGCAGTGCAGTTAAAATCGGGAAGGACCTCTCCCCACCATTTATTACCAAACGAGGTTTCAGACAAGGTGATTCGTTATCGTGCTACTTTTTCAACCTAATGATGGAAAAGATCATCCGAGCTGCTGATCTGAGACGTAGTGGCACAATATTCTACAAGAGTGTTATGCTGCTTGCGTATGCTGATGACATAGATATCATTGGCCATAATACGCGCGAAGTCAGTGCAGCATTATCCAGATTAGAAAAAGAGTCAAGTCCAGTGGGTCTGTCAGTGAATGCAGATAAGATGAAATACTTAGTGTCAACAAACAAACAGTCCCAGCGTCTTGGAACCCACGTTACCGTTGACAATACCTCCTTCGAGGTTGTGAAGAACTTCGTTTATCTGGGATCCAGCATTAATTCAACCAACGACATCAGCATTGAGATCAAACGAAGAATAACTCTTGCCAACAGGTGTTACTTTGGGCTCAGTAGGCAATTGAGAATCAGAGCCCTCTCTCGACGAACGAAAATCACGGTCTATAAATCGCTCATCATGCCCGTCCTACTTTAGCCCGAACAGAACCAAAGCGGATGTCGGATGGCGAACCTCTCTCAGAAAAATCCGCTGAGAACACGTCCAGAATAGGAGCGGTTGTCGGTTGTCGGGTCATGGTTGCATTTCATATTGGAAATGATACAAAATGTTTTATATTATGCGTTGAATTCACATGAATACAACACAGGCACAAAAACAGAATGATCATAGTAAAACCTAAGAAAATTACACTGAACGTACCCAATCTTTAGCAAAAATATGGCAATACTTGAGTCACTCAGAGAGGGATCCGCCACCCGTCAGAGAGATATTAGAATAGATTCTATTCTGACGTTTTCCCGTCGCGTATTTCTACGACGGTTTCATTTTTGGCGGCTGCATATATTTTCATGTATTTTGTTGCACTTTGGTTCTGTTCGGGCTCTTATGCATCACAAACCTGGACGCTGAGCAGTTCAGATGAAAAGACTTTAGGAGCATTCGAGAGAAAGATTCTTCGTAAGATCTACGGACCAATCTGCATCAATGGCGAGTACCGAATACGGTGGAATGATGAACTGTATGAGCTGTACGCTGACATCGACATAGTCAAGCGCATTAAAATCGAGCGGCTTCGCTGGCTTGGTCATGTTCAGCGCATGAAAGACGATGCTCCAGTGAAGAAAACATTCGATTCGGTACCCAGCGGCGGTCAACGCAGAAGAAGACGACCACATCTTCGTTGGAAAAACCAAGTAGAGGACAACCTGACGAAGCTTGGAATTTCCAACTGGCGCCAGCAAGCGAAAGACAGAAATGGCTGGCGCAAATTCTTAGATGAGGCCAAGACCGACATACGGTTGTAGCGCCAACTACGTAAGTAAGTAAGTTTTATGTCTGAGAGGTAAGTGTTAGCAATCAAAATACGCGTAATACATGAAAAAAGAATAGTTTAGAACACTTCAATAACGTGTCTAAAATGGGTCTTCCGCTAAAAATACAAAAATGAAAAAAATTTTAAAATGAAGTATTTATCTGATTTTCTCTTTAAAAATGTATATCTCAGTTACAAGCTGTCTCAGACAACCCAACAATATATCGAAATGTTTGTACTAAAATTATCTAGAAGTTTTATTCATATAATCTTTATTCTATATATTCTAGAACATTGTAATGACGTCACTTAAGTTTTACGGATGTTATGGAGCAAAAAAGTAGAAAAATCAGTTTTTTTCCATCACATATGGTGGTGGCGGCGGGCCGGGGTTGTTCAAAATAAAAAAAAGTGTACTATTTTATTTTGTTTTCTTCAATGGCAACTTTCATCTGGTAGAATCGTTCACCCTAGTAGCAAGTTTTTATTTTTTTTCGTTGGCCATTTGTCCCTCACAGGAAAAAATGCGATCACATGGCATAGATGCTTTCCTTTTTTATCAATTCTTGCCAACATTGGTTTAGCTAGATACAGTGACGGACAAAACTGTTCACGAAATGTATGTATGTACGAAATGTATTACGCTATGTAATGTATGTTTGGCAGCTCTTTTCTCTTTTTAACGATCATGTTATATATTTACTGTCTGATAGCAAACTTTTTTAATGTAACGGTTCTTTTCCATATTTTTGACAAGTGAAAAGAAAACACGTGTTTGTGAAGAGTTTTGTCACATTTCAAAGATATTTTGGGGACTATTCTGATAAAAATTGAGTGAAATTCTTAAAATTTGATTATGTGTATAAAAACGTATACAGAAAACTATTAATTATAGAAACCATTAGGAAAACGTTACCATTGGACATTGGAAAAGCAGAAAATTCAGTTTTGCAAAATTAGTATTGAAAGATGATATGAAAAATGGAATATCTTATAGATAAATTGGAACAATATAACATATCCCTTGACTTTATCAATAAAATAAAAGAATAGTCGAATGTGATTGCTCCAAGGAAAATTGGCGGTAGGATATGAAGCTATCTCCAGGCGTAGATCGCTAAGGCATTCGTTTAACAGTCACTGGGGCTACAAATGCTGCAGTGGAGATCAATCAGGTCTTTAAGCAGGAACTTGGAGTTGAGGTCAATGACAAGGCAATCCACAGGAGTGGACAGAAATGTGGCTTTCCCTAAAACAAAAGTGAAGAATCCCCTTTGGACTGATAAGAACTGAAAGTAAAGATATGAACTCGAAAAAAGTATGAGCACTTGACAGTTCATGATTGGATGAAGGTAACATGCTCAGATAAAACTAAAAGAAAGCGTGTTGCGTCAGATGGACGCATGTGGACTTGGGAGATAAAGGGATTCAAGAGCGAAAAACTCGTTAAACATTAAAATTTGAAGGTAGTCTAATTGATTATTTGAGTGTGCTTCCGTGGCAATTAAGTCGAAGTACTGCGACAAATCAATGTTATAATGAAGTCCACGGATTATATTAATACTTAAGAAGACTCGTATTCCCTTAGTTTGGATATATTTGAGGCAAAAAAGGGACAGGATAATATCTTAATGCCGGATAACGATCCGAATCACGCGGCGAAAAGAACAAAGTGGTCTTTAAATGAAAATGGAATCAAACTTCCAGATTGACCTGTACTATCCCCTGATATGAGCTCCATTGAACAACTTAGGGTCATCCTAAAAAGCAAAATATTTGCAGGAAAAAATCATCGGCAGGATATGAAAGAATTTTGGGAACGAGCCTTACTAGGATGGCAAAAAAATTAGTCCTGGCACCTTAGAAAATCTTGTAAAATGTATGCCGAACAGAATACTAACCCTAAAAAAAATCACGAAGTGGTCATGCAAGATACTACACGATGGAAAACATAAACTGCTAGCAGACGGACATAAGTGTTAACACGTTTAATATATAAAAAATCCCATTTTTGTATGAAGTACAGATTTTTTGGTTTTTTTGTTTTTCACTTGTTGTTGAATTAATAACAGCTCGAATTGTGCTCTCTTATTTTTAATAAATTAAAGAGATAGTAAAAGTTAAACCGTTTTGTGTATTTTAGATATTCTTGAACAGTTTTGTCCGTCACTGTATTTATCAACTTCACTTATAGCAGAAGCCACTATATTATTAGGACTCGTATGTTAATGAACTACGAAATCAAAATCATTCTGGCACATTTGCAGTTTCTCAGTTTCTTTGAAAATGGCTGAGGTTTCATGGGACACATTTTTATATTGATCGCATGGCCTCTATATGTATATTTGCCACTTAAGAGTACAGTTTATCAATTGAATCCAGGGTCCAAAAGCGTAACTTAATATATGAGCTCGTATTCTTTGCTATTACCAAATCTAAAATTAAGATCAGTTTTTAATTTTTCATCTTAACTTAGTACTTCAGGCAATAACTCAGCAAAATTTTTGATGCAAATGTGACATGCATTCTTAGAGACACTGCTTCCAGAAGACATTCTATAGATCAAACTGTGCTTCTTCTTAACTTTAAAAAGAAGCTTTTCAAGAGGCATTCTTATAACCTACTTCTGGAAGACATTCAAATGGCATTGAAATTCAATTAAAGTAAAAAAATTGTATATAACTATAATATATGTTTTAAATATTTTCCCTGGGATCTTTTAAACCCCCAATTAAACCCAACCACTTACTACTTTCAACACCAAAATGCTTTGAAAATCAGGAAAAAGGATATTTTACTTGGAATTTTTTTAAGCCACCAACAAAACCTAAACCCTTGTCATTTCAAACACCAAAATCGCGAGAACGTCGGGCAAAGAGATATTTTCCCAGGGGTTTTTTTAACCCCAAGCCACGAAAACCATTCCATTTCATGGAATGTCTTCTTAAAGTTCTTCTGGAAAACACCTACTAGAATCCTTTTATTGAAGGGCTCAAAGAAATCTTCCATTGAAAAAGTTCTGGAAGCACTTCTAGAGAAGATTACGTAAATCATTTCTCCAAATGACATGCATATGTTAAAAGAATGCCTTCCTGGTATGTAAGTGGAAGGGATGGAGTTCAAGACTTTCTCTTCCAATTTAGCTTCTTTTGAAGCACTTTTTTTGCTGGGAAGTTTTAGCAATTTGTTTGGTAATAAGTTCAATAGTTATTGAATTTTTTATAATATAATTACACTAGTTGGCTTCAAAATAGGAGCAAAGCAATGTTTATGAAAAATTGATACATATCGACACGCTCAATCCAAATATGTAATGAGAATATATCTAGCACGTTTATTTTTGATGCTATAAGCAATTTTTATTTTCAGTGCAATTGTTTACATTTCGATACTGACAGCGGCATTTGTGAATGTTGATGAATAATAAAGTAAAATATTCTTATGCTCCTTCTGCCCAAAGGCCTATCTCTCGCAATAAAGAACTACCACGCCAGTTCCTCCTTCGTAAGCAAAAACTTACGTGTCATTCAATATTTCCGAATCACCATCAAATAAGTAAAATCAATTTAAGTTTCGCTTACATCTACTCAACCAATCTGAACTTAATGATCTGGTCCGCGATTTGGAACTTTCGAATTCTGGAATTCGAACTCTGACCTCGAGTTTAGCGATGAATAATAAATTTGGATTCGATGACTTTTACTCAGTATTTTAGTTTTTTGCTGACTTTGGAGCCTGCCTGAGGCCATTAAACCGAATTATGTTGATGTTTATGCATGAAAATGGAAAGATTATTTTGGTGAAATACCCCACCATTTTTCAAAAATCAAAAAACGAACATTTTCGAAGTATCCTCATAATTCTTTGCGGAAATCGAAAATGTTTAAATCCGAGCGCATGGAAATAAAGAAAAAAATCTCCATTCTTGCGATTTAAACTAAAAACGTTTCAAAGATTATAATTTTTGGAGATACTGTGAGCCTCCAAAAAAGCGAACCACCGCTTCACCCCACCGCACCCTACGTATTTAATATGTCAATATCAGTATTTTATTTAAATGAGAATATCTCTAAAACTAGACAACTAGTGATAGAATCAATCTGAAAACAGCTTTGGATTCAGCAGACTAAAGGCAATAAAAAACACATAACAAAGTTCTTGCTCTTGACTTTTGTTTTGCCGACCAGTGTTATTAATGTTGGAGCATTTGTGTAATTTTCTGTACTAACAGTAGCAGTTATTATGTCAAACATTTCAAGTACTTTTATTGATTGTTCTGCTGTTAACCATTCATCGCTATTAAAAAAATCTAAATCAACCGTATCAAAGGAAACCGATTTTTACGATCGCCAGAGTCGATACTTAAGTATTATTTACGCTTTAAAAGCTCCGAATCATATCGCAGGTTGAGTTCTAAAGGGTTTAACTTTAATAATAGGAGCTTCATTCTCTCTTGTATGGCTTTAAGCTGAGAATATGCATGACTACTTTTGTTAAACAATCATATTTTATCCACAATCGCTTTCATTTGCTGTGAGAAGAAGCGATTGTGTAAAGAAGCGAGGTCAAATTCCTTTCAAAGCTGAAACTCCCAATTCGCTTTTTTTTCTGTTTTGTTATGTGGCATAACTGATTAACACAGAATTTATTTTGTTTTTGCAAATCTATAGAATTTACTAAAAAAAAAATCGATTTTGCAAGCGCAAATACACCATATCGTAAACTTCTTCTAAACTTTTTATCCTCATTTTTGCCCTTAACTAACTAAATTAGAGTTTATTGGAATTTCTGTTTATAGCTCTTGCAATTTTAAATCTTTAAATTATTCCTTAAACTTGTTTGCTTGTTTGAATTTTCTTTATAATTTTTACATGGCAACTTTTGAGAATGTGCTTCAATAAAAGCTTTATTGTTGGTGTAATTATGAATTTTTTTATAAGTTCGTGTAAGCTTTTGAATTCATTAATTTTGTTTGATGCTCAATATTGTTGTTATTATAATCTTTTAAATGCTATAGAAATCTTCAAAGAATTTTTTAGGTAATAAAAAATAATTGAATTTCTTAAGAAATTTAGTCAATAAGATATTCAGATAATAACTTTGAAACAAGTGATGGAGGCAGGTTATTCACTTTTCATATCCATAGAGCATAGAAAGTTACAAATTAAACGTTTACCTTTGACCTTTAACTAACGGCCATTATTGAAGAGGTTTTAATAATATGTAAACTTACCAGAGCCACTCGGCCTTCGAAAAACAAAAATTTCTTCAAACTAGCTAATTACCGACTTCAACAAAAGACCAATTTATTTGGCGTGGATATTTCAAAAAGTTTTACTTTTATTCCCCCAAAAAAATTTTTGAGCTTAACAACCATGTAATAGGGTGAAATTCTTAGAATTGAACATCAGTCTTTTTGTATAAATACAAAATAAACATAAAAAACTAATCATATTATAATATACAGTAAAAAAAAAAACATAAATCAGCCAAAAGTCATGGAGTTAAACATCTTTCATTTTGTATAATTATAAAAAAAAACTCAAAAAACCGAATCATAAAATAAGAAAAAATAACAAATTAATCACAAAAACAAAAATATCTTCTTCTCCATTTAAATTTTGCGCTATTTGCCAACTCTCCTATCACTATCTAGTAATATATAATAGTAATCCTATCACTATCTATTTTTTAGTATAAGTTCAAAGAAATTATTTTGAAAAAATCTGTGGCAAGAGAAAAACTCTTTGATTTTTACTTGCAAATAAACAAAATGAAAAAGAAATGTTAGGCTTGATCTGAATCGTAGTATGATCAAATGGCCGATGAGAAAATAAATTCTGGAGAATTTATTCGCACAGATATCAAATTACATAAGACTTAAACAGTGGGCTGGGTAAAGCTTAATCACTCAAGACTACTGTAGAAGGAAGTTTAGCCGCTTCCGAAACAGTTTTGTCTCGTCTGCTGTGTCATTGACTCTATACAGAGTTGTTGTTGTTGTTGTTGCCTTCTTCAAACTTACTTGATCTACATAGCTCTCAATTAAAATTATGTAAAAATTCATAGAATAGATCAAGTAATAGAATAGATCAATTAATATCAAAAAAATGTTTTCAATACAGTTTTCACGGACTTTTTTAATATCCTATAGCTGCTTGGGTCTAGAAATTTTTAATAACAGTTCTGCTGTAAGAAATGATTATGTCTTAGGATTGATGTGAAATTGCACGACTTTTGCTTATTAGAAATCTATACAAAATTGTTGGATTCCAAGCTACCTGGAGTAAAAATAAAAATCGTTAATTAAAGCTAAGCAGAGGTCAAGCAAGGGTAGAACAAGGTTCGAACAAGGTTTAAACATCGGCCGCTTTATTCGCCAACCAAAAGTGATTTTGAAAGCCGAGATGGCTGAAAAAAAAATCTGTGATAAAACTATGGTTTTTTAATATAAAATGATTTTAATGAATTTTTTTTTACTAAATTACTTTGATAAATTAACGCAATATTAAAACTTTATTCACCGCTGTATTCGAACCATGTCCGCTGTGTTCAAACTTTCACAGAGCTATTCGTTGCATTGGCAATTTGAAAGCGAAAAGTTTTTATGAATTGCCAACTGTTCAAACAAGCTAAATTTATCTTCAGGTCAAACAGCAACAAAATACACAAGTAATGATGCTATTAGGTTCGGATTTTTAAAGCCAAAAACTAAAATGCAGGTACTGTTTTTCAAGAATTGCGTAATCGGTAGTAGTTTTTTTAATTCTTTTAAATAATCTATATATATAAAAATGGATGTATGTATGTGGGTATGTGGGTATGTGGGTATGTGGGTATGTGGCTATATCACGTATAGACTCCAAAACCGCTGAACCGGTCTTTATGAAATTTTCAGGGAAAATAAAGCCACATCTTGAGAGTGTTCCTGTGAGGTTTTATAACGATTGGAGAAAGGGGCGTGGTACCTCCCATACAAGCCAAATTTGCTCCATCGATCACAAACAAAAAAAAAAGAAAAATATTTCACGGTTTCAATCGTAAAAAACTAAGATTTGGTGATTTTGTTCAGATAGTTACTGTCGGTAACTGTACAAAAAATGGGCGTGGTCGTTATATAAATACGCCCACTTTTTCGAAATCATGGCAATTCCGGAGTTCTGCACATTTTTACAGTGAAACTTGCTGTTTAGGTACGAACACAATTTATAAATGTTTTCACGCCCACTTTTAACGCCCACAAATCAATATCTATATATATATAAAGCAAAACGATGTGTGTCTGGTAGTGTGATGTCTATAGACTCCAAAACTACTGAACCGATTGACCTGGAATTTTAGCAGTCGATTTGTTTCAGGTACGAGATGGTTGAGGAAAAAAATTTGCCACACCCCCCTTTTACCGCCCCCAAATCAATAAAAATGTTACATTTCAGTTGGTTTGGGTCGTATATGGCTAAAATTTTGTAATTTAGTATGTACGGTTACTGTCGACAACTGTCCTAAAAATGGGTTTCTACGCCCCCTTTTACCGCCCACAAATAAATGAAAATGGTTTATTTCAGACGGTTTTGGTCGTATAAGACCTAAATATGGTACTTTGGTTTGTGAAGTTACTGACAGTAACTGTACGAAAAATTGGTTTCCACGCCCCCTTTTGCGCCCACAAATCAGTGAAAATGCTATATTTCATGCAGTTTTGGCCGTATGAGACTAACATATGATACTTAAGTTTGTATGGTTACTTTCGGCAATTGTACTAAAAAAGGGCGTCATCGCTATATAGCCACACCCACTTTTTAAGAAACCATCAAAATTGACTACTGGGTCGATTGAGCTAAAATGTTGGCTTAGTTTGTACGGTTACTGTTAGCAACTGTACTAAAAATTGATCTCCACGCCCCCCTTTTACCGCCCACAAACCAATGAAAACGTTTTATTTCAACGGTTTGGGTCGTATTAGACAAAAATTTTGTAATTCAGTACATATGGTTACTCTCGGCAAGTGCACTATCAATAGGCCTGCCCTACTTTAGTTAAACTCACTTTTCGGGGAGTTAGCGTCCAGTGAAGTAAAGTGCGCCAGGCTTTCCCTAAATTGAGCTGAAATTTGGGCAGTCGATTTGTTTCGATTACGAGATGGCTCAAGGGAAATATTTTACCGCACCCCTTTTTACCGCTTGCAAAACAACAAAAATGCTATATTTCGCACGGTTTTGATCGTATTAGACTAAAATGTGGTTATTTAGTGCACATGGCTACTTTCGGCAGCTATACTGAAAATGGTGAATATATTTGACATTTCTTGACATTTTCGTGTATGGCAGTAAGGCGGTCTGTGGCAGAACAACGTTTGCCGAGGTGATAGATTGTTCCTGTGAGGTTTGGTAACGTTTGGACGAGGGGGCGTGGTATCTCCCATACAAGCCAAATTTGCGATATCGACCACAAACCAAATAAAGGATATATATCAGACGGTTTCGATCGTAAAAACTAAGATATTATCATTTTGTTCAGATGGTAACTGTCAGTAACTGTACAAAAATCACTTTTTCGTCGCAATTTATATCAGTGATGTTCCTCGACGCGTCGTCTTTAATTGTCGACATTTTGGTGTCGACAATGCAGAATGTGTCGACAATGTAGACAATGTCGAGAATTGTGTAAACAATGTCAACAAAATGCAACACTGCGAAAATGCAAGTTCCGTTTAGATTATGCTGATTCTTAAAACCTTTTGGAAAGTCGTTTAATTAACAAATTTTACAATTAAACAAACACAAGCCATGCCCAGAAGGCGTAAAAATAAGGAATACTTCGAACTTGGACTCAATTTAATTAAATATTACAATAAACATGCAGCCTTTTACATTAGTTATCTACACGTCGTTAAAAGCAATTGTCTACACGACATTCTCGACACCGTCGACAATAGTATTGTCGACATCATGTTCTCTACGCCGCACATCACTGATTTATATACGCCCACTTTTTCGAAATCATGGCAATTCCGGAGTTCTACACATTTTTATACTGAAACTTGCTGTGTAGGTGCTCCAAGAGGCAGTCACAATACATAAATGTTTTCACGCCCACTTTTAGCGCCCACAAATCAATATCTGTACATATAAAAATGAATCGTGATTTGTTCGGATGCTTAAAACTTGAAAACGACTAGACCAAATAGGATACTTCCTTCTACTGGTTTGTTCGTAACTGCTACGCAAAGGTTTAGGAAAAAAGTAATGCCACACCCCTTTTATCGCCCACAAATCAATAAAAATGCTATATTTAAGAAGGTTTTGGTCGTATTAAATTAAAATTTGGTAAATAAGTTCTTATGATGACTGTCACTAACTTTAATAAAAACGGGCGTTGTCACACTTCATCTACGCCTACTTTTGGAAATATCACAATACTCCGATACTATTGGTCCGATTGAGCTCAAATTTTGTAAGTGGCTTTGCTTTGAGTACGAGATGGTTTAAGAAGAAATGCCACACCTTCTTTTACCTCCCATTAATATAAAAACAATTTGTGTTATCGAATAGCGTTATGGGTTGCACAGCTTAGAAATTCGGTATTCGACGACAATTTAGACGTACCGTTTCAGTGATGAAATTTTATGGGAGTTGGACAAGGGGGAGGGGCACCTCTCATACAATCCAAATTGGTGATATCGAATAGCTTTGAATTTATAGGAATTCAGCTTTGGAATTCAGTTTTTGACCTCAATTTACAAATGCAGTTTCAATGATTTTTTTTTTATGGGCGTTGGACAGGGAGGCCTGACATCTCCCTTACATCCCAAATTTGCAATATCGAATTGCTTTGAAGTTATAGGTTGACAGCGTAAGAAATCGGTATTCGACCTAAATTTATACATGCACTTTCATTTCTTACATTTTATGGGCGTAGGGAAAAGGGGAGTGACACTTCCCATACAACCCAACTTTGTGCTATCAAATAGCTTTAGAGTTATAGGTCGCACAGCATCGGAATTCAGTATTTGACCAAAATTTACGCATGAAGATTTACTGATAAAATTTTTTAGAGTTTGTCGGGGGGCGTGGCACATCCCATACAACCCAAATTTGTGTTATCGAATATATTTGGAGTTATATGTCGCACAGTTTTGGTATTCGGTATTCGACCTCCATGTACACATGCAGTTTAATTGATTACATTCTATGAGGGGTGATCAAGAGGGCGTGGCACTTCCTATACAACCCAAAATTGTTATATCGAATAGCTTTGTGGATATAGGTCGCACAGTCTCGGAATTCAGTATTTGACCTCAATTTAGACATGCTGTTTAACTGATAACATTTTATGGGCGTTTGAATAGGGAGAGTGGCAGCAACGCGCCGGGTTTCAGCTAGTACTTTCATAGAAATATAAAGTGAGTGTGTCAATAAGATTGGGTTTAAGGATGATTCTCAATGTTTTCTTCAATAAAGTTAGAGTTAAAATATTTTATACAAATATTTATACAAGTTAGGTTGTAAATTCCGTCATATTTAATGTAGGCCGTTATGATTTTTTCGTATTTTTATATCTTTCTTAACACAAATTTAATAAATACTTTGGTTTGAATTTTAACGAAAAATTAAAAAAATGTATTTTGTGTTAATAGTACTGATTTTTTGACTTAAAACCGGAAGTGTATTGATTGACCTTGTGGTGTCTAAACATCAACATACACAAGACACACATACACAAGACACACATACACAAGACACACATTAAAATCACTTTACTTTAAAAACTAAGTTAAATAAAAATATTTTTTTTTTGTTCATGTCAATTTTTAGTTCTCAAAAATGTTTTATAAAATTTTATTAAAATTGAAAACTTTTTCAACTTGAACAATAACGCTATTCACAGTTCAAGCGTACATTTAACAAATCGTATTTATAGCATTTGTTATTGTTGAAACTGTGAACACCCCGCCATTGTTGTATTAAAAAATTATGCAACCCTGTGATCTATGTGATTATGCGGCTGTAGACAGAGCATAAAAATACGAGGTACAAAAAACACGTCCAAGGACTACTTTAATTTACGGGTGTTTGCGTATTTGCGTTTGCATGCAAAACAACAACAAAGCAAAATACGCTTTCGTAAATTGGCGTACAAAGAGCAAATCGTACAAATAGCAGACCAGCGTATTCAAACTGTGAATAGCCTTAAGGTTAATTTTCATTCCTATAAAATAACATTTATTAAAAAATATATATAGTACCTTAAAACTCATACCAAGTAAAAATTTTAATTTCAACACATACCATTACATAACATTAGGGTAGCCATGTAAGGGTTGTTTTTGTTGTTGCGCATGGGTTTATGATGGACACCGAGTATTATTTGCGTGGTTTTTATTTGTTCATGGATTTTT
The DNA here is from genome assembly GCA_963920525.1 of Dichetophora obliterata. Classification (NCBI taxonomy): domain Eukaryota; kingdom Metazoa; phylum Arthropoda; class Insecta; order Diptera; family Sciomyzidae; genus Dichetophora; species Dichetophora obliterata. The sequence continues at coordinate 211,360,523 of OY986437.1, read as the reverse complement.
GTTTGCATAAGATCATAGGTAAAACTTGTTATCAAATATTTCTTCATATTCGACCCTTGTTCAGCTACTGTTCGACCGAGTAGGATTTTTGGTTAATTTGTAGAACATATTTGACATTTGTTTAAGACTTGTTCGGTCCTTATTCGGCACTGAAAATATGACATAATTTGTTTTTTACTTGAATTCTCTGTGAGAACATCTAACTCTCACAATTTTAAAATGCCAACATTTTGTAGAGAAGTCTTAAAAGCACCCGATTACGGATTTTTTCAATATTTTGTGAAAACTCTGCCTGGTTTCTCGGGAAACTACCAATATTTACATGAAAAATTAATGATGGCATATTTTAATTACTAAATATTGCTTTATATTGCATAATATTTGAGCTCAGCATTAAGCTTATGGAGCATTAGGATTGCAACAACAACGCGTTATTTGCAGAATAAACCACCAGGCAGACTAGACAGCTGTTTCGTTGGTTACTTAATTAACTCTTTAGTAGTCTTCCGTGGTTTCTGCAGTCCATCCACTTTGAGAAGCTTATACGCACAAGAACAAAATTAACAAGTATTTTCTTAGTCTGCTTTACAAAAAAGGCAATTCCGGAAATTTGATTTTTGAAAAACAAAAATCCTTGTTAAAAAAAATGAAGTTTTGCGACAACTAAGAGCTAATGAAAACGGTTTTTGGTAATTATATCAAATACATTAACAACAATAAATTGACTTTGAAATTGACATTCAGAAAGAGCACAGTAAAAATCCTTTTATTTCAAATTTAGACATGAAACTACCCTAATCCTTTTTGTATTATAAGCTTACCCTTGAAATTCCATACTTAAAAATTCGCGTTTTGTACATTAATAGGTTGATTTTGACAAAAAATTAATGCTCTTTTTATTTCAAATTTAGACATGAAACTACCCTAATCCTTTTTGTATTATAAATTTACACTTGAAATTCCGTGCTTAAAAATTCGAGTTTTGTATATAATGGGTTAATTATGACAAAAAATTCATGCTTACAAGAATCACACAGTTTTTTACAGTAAGATAAGAACTACTGCTGTGATCATGCTAAAACCAAATTATTGCTCTGAGAGCACTGTGTCAATCAGACATAAAGGACGATATGACAATGCTCCTGTAAAGGCTTATTCGTTTTTGTTAGAAGAACCAGTCTTTGTTATTACTAAATTTAAAAAAACATACCTCTTGCAGGTATGTCTTTAACTTGTTAATGATCAAATAGTATTCTACTCCGATCTGACCTGAAAGTATGCACAAGAAAAAATTAAAAAAGCGGGGGTCAAATACGGCGACCAAACTTAAAACAAGCCATTTTCACTACACAAAACTTATTATTGAGTACTTCTCGAAAGCATTTGGTAGTTTCGATGTAATGGACAGCAAATTATTTTAAATACCCAGTGGTAAATGAACACATGATGTAACCAATTATTTCTTATATATAATGTAGCTGCGGGGCCTCCGAAGTCTGTTTACAATTCGTAATTACATTTGTTTGAACTTGTCCGCTAAAACACTGATGACATCTACCTTACACAGTAAGCGACAATGTGAGTAGGTATGCACAAGATAGGAGAAAACAAAAAAAAAATGACGCACTAAATTGGAGAGAACACAACTATATTGAACGACAATCCTCTCTACGCCAAAAACACAACGAAAATGAAAGAGAAAACACCGAAAAGAAGCAAACAAAAGCAAATGCCACCACAAATCTTTTCTACAATAATTTTTAAAATTTAATGAACGAAGTTTTCGCCTTTTATCTAGCACTTCAGACTTAATATTTAATATTACATTATTTTATATATAAAACTTTGTTCTGGTTTAAACATAACGATTAATAGTTTTCAAACACACTTTACTGCTAAACTTCCTATTAGAAAACACGATGTTGCTACAAAGAAGAATAAAGTCAAACTGTTGTTTTGACAATGAAAGGAAAATTATGTGAGCACAAACAAAAATTCTTTTCCGTTTACAGTTCTGCATTACAATGTCATCACCGACAAATTTTTACAAGCGCGTAATTTAAAGCATTGCATTGTATACAGCAGTTTAATGGATTCCTTTTTGTTTTCATATCATCTGAAGTGAATGAATAAAGCCAAAAAAAAATCTACAGATAAACTATAAATTCAATTAGAAGAGCTTAAGCCAAGCGAAGCGTATCTACAAGATATCTAGATAGAAAAACTCGATTGAGTTATTTACACTCAAAGTCGCCGTTGTCGCTTCAGTTGACATCCTTCCGGTCTATTCCTCTGTGATATGTTTTTTTTTTATATTTTTACGTTTTTATGCAGCAGAAGCAGCAGTTCTTTTGTAGTTTCTGCGTTTTGCTTGTCAAGGACATGCAAATATGTCTTATTTGTTTGCTGTTGGCACTTGGCGCCCATCAACATCGCATTCCAATTTTCTACACCTATACCGTACACCCGACGCCCACATCGGCCCCACCCAGTCGTGATTGCTGTGCTTCATCTCTGTCACTACGTTTTGCAAAGCAATTTCATATCCTGCAGGTTTCGTTGTCCAATGCTTTGCAATTTTATGCTTGTACACTTGATCAACAATGACTTCATTTTGTTTTGTTATTGTTTTTGTTTGATTTTTTTTTTTTTTTGGCGGAAGTAAAATAAAAAAGCTGCTGGCGAACGTAATGTTTTTGCACAAACATGCAACAATATTTCTGGTATTGTGACCATTTGGTATCTATAATTTTTACTTGCTGCTGGTCTTTAAAAAGCAAACGTTTTAGCCAGCATTTAGCCAAGTTTCATCCAATAGCAGTGTGCGTGTGTGTGTGTGTTTCAGAGTGCGTGTGTTTGTTTGTCAGTTGGCTTGTACCAATGACAGCTCCTGTCAAATGCCACAAATATTTGCTTTCACAGAAACAGTTGTTTTGGTCGCTTCGCTATCAATGCATTTAATATTAAAGCCAAAGCAAAACAAGCTGAATTTGAGCATAAAAACTATGTCATTTTTTGCACAGTTGAGTGCATTTTATGTTCAATATGATTGTTTGTTTGTTTTTCTTTCTTTTGCAATTGCAGTTGCAGTCATCCAAAGGAAAGTAAAAGCTTTATCACAATAAAAACAACTTTCGTTCTATTATACATCAATTTTATAGTCATCAATATTTGCACAACTCTGAATATTTGCTTTACTGATTTTGTGTTTTGATATGCGTTATAGGGAAAAAAAGACTATAAAAAATTGTGCATTTTTTATTTGACAGCTAAAAATGAAACTGCCAGTTATTTGTGCATTTAAATGACGTGTGTTACTGTACTTTTTATTATTATACAACGATTATAAACGGTATTCAAAAATTAATATGAAGCTTAAAATATGTTTTAAATCGAGTTAAACCGAGTTTATTTAAATATTTTGCTATTGTGCTTAAACGGTTATTGCTTAATGCCTCGTATTTATTCGTTTTCTGTAAATTCTACATAATTCGTCGTGGCCTCCATAAAACCCATAAATGTGGCATTTGGATCAGTGCTGGTTTTACGTACGGGCTGAAAGGGCTTAAAGCCCCTCACCCGCTTGGACAATTTGTATGGAAAAATAATGAAAATAAGCCCCAAAAGCCATTTCAGAGCCCCCCTCGTGGGCTTTAAAACTGATAACTTCAGTCGCAGTAATAATTTCAAAAGTTCGATTAACAAATTCAAACATCTAATGCCTATAGTGCCGTCATAAGGAAGAGTACGGTAAGGAAGAGTGATCTTGCACGAAAATCAAAATTAGTATTGTTGTTTATTCTTTATAATCTTTCTTTCATCTTCAAAAAAATAAAATAAAATTGCGATTTTTTTGCTTAATTGCTGAATTTTTTAACCTGAAATGTCATATCTACACAAATTAAATCAATCATTAAAGCAAAAAAACGCAGAGTCTGCTGAAGCCATGCGTAGGTGCACTTGAAACCGGTTTACAATCATTTGTTTATTTTACACTATACTGCGCTGTCAACTGAAAACAGTGCAATAAGTCACAGTGTGTCTAAGTTGAAGTAGGTGTACCGACGCACAGTGCACTTTTTTCGATTTAAGGATGACATTTGCGTTATCTCAGAAACTATAAAGGCTAGGGCCATGAAATTTACAAATGAGTTTTGTCCTTAATTAAGTAACAGCACAAAAATTAGAATTCTAGGTCAACTGTTTCTCCTACCTCCCATACAAACCATAAAAAAACCAGCATAAAATTGCTTATTTATGTTTTTAAAGAGTAAAGTTAGTTTATTTTACTTCACTCTAACGTCATGCTAAAAATATTTCAAATCGGATAACTTTTAGATATATCTCCTAAAAAACAATATTACCAAATTAACGCCATTTAAAAAAAAATTTTAAAAAAATGGTTGCTAATATAAAATAAAATCATAACTGGTTTTAAATTATGTATTTTATTTTATTTTTCTTTAAATTTAAGAGTACCTACAAATTGTCTTGGAAATCTGTGCATTTTGGGGAAAAATTTTATTTTTAAGACTTTTTTCAAATTAAGTGGTTTTTCTTAATAGCAGCTAGATGCAGCAGGTTTTTACAGAAACAGAAGATAAAAGTATGATATTTTATGATAGTCATAGCCTCCGACTTTAAAAATGCTTAATTAGGTAGATATTTTCTACTAAATTTTACTTAAATTTTCAATCCTTGAAAAATGTAGTCATATTTCAACGATTTTTCTATTTTTATTTATTAACATTTTTTATTGTATTTTATGTTAAACTAGCTGAAACCCGGCGCGTTGCTGCCACTCTCCCTATTCAAACGCCCATAAAATGTTATCAGTTAAACAGCATGTCTAAATTGAGGTCAAATACTGAATTCTGAGACTGTGCGACCTATATCCACAAAGCTATTCGATATAACGAATTTGGGTTGTATAGGAAGTGCCACTCCCTCTTCATCACCGCTAATAGAATGTAATCAATTAAACTGGATGTCTACATGGAGGTCGAATACCGAATTTCAAAACTGTGCGACATATAACTCCAAAACTATTCGATAGCACAAATTTTGATTGTATGGGAGGTGCCACTCTCCTTTTCCCTACGCCCATAAAATTTTAGCAATGAAACTGCATGAGTACATTGAGGTCGAATACTGCATTTTGAGGCTGAGTTACCTATAACTCCAAATCTATTCGATATCGCAAATTTGGGTTAAATTGGAGGTGTCACGCCCCCCCCCCCCGACAAACTCTAAAAAATTTTATCAGTAAATCTGCAAGCGTAAATTTTGGTCGAATACTGAGTTCCGACGCTGTGCGACCTTGAACTCCAAAGCTATTCGATATCACAAATTTTCATTGTATGGGAGGTGCCACTCCCCCTTGATCAACGCTCATAAAATGTAATCAATGAAACTGCATGTGTACATTGAGGTCCAATACTGAATTCCAAAGCTGTGAGACCTATAACCCCAATGCTATTTGATATCTCTAATTTGGGTTAAATAGGAGGTTTCACGCCCCCTTGTCGTACGCCCATAAAATGTAATTAATGAAACTGCATGCATAAATTGGGGCCAAATACTGAATTCTGACGCTGATATTCAATATCGCAAATTTACGTTAAATAGGAGGTGCCACGCCCCTCTTACCAATGAACATACATTGAATCAATGAAACTGCATGTGTATATTGAGGTCGAATACTGAATTTCGGCGTTGTACGACTTATAACTCTAAAACTATTTGATAGCACAAAGTTGGGTTGCATGGGAAGTGCCACTCCCCTTTGCCCTACGACGACAAAATGTAAGTATTGAAAATGCATGTATAAATTTAGGTCAAATACCGAATTCTTACGCTGTCAACCTATAACTTTAATACGATATCGCAAATTTGGGTTGTAAGGGAGATGTCACGCCTCCCTGTCCAACGCCCATAAAAAAAAACTATTGAAACTGCATGTGTAAATTGAGGTCAAAAACTGAATTCCAAAGATGAATTCCTATAACTTTAAAGCTATTCGATATCACAAATTTGGGTTGTATGGGAGGTGACCCTCCCCCTTGTCCACTCCCATAAAATTTCATCACAGAAACGGTACGTCTAAATTGTGGTCGAATACCGAATTTCTAAGCTGTGCGACCCATAACTCTAAAGCTATTCGATAACAACAATTTTTTATTTATATGTGGGAGGTAAAAGGGGGTGTGGCATTGCCCCTTAAACCATCTCGTACTCAAAGCAAAGCGTACTTACAAAATTTGAGCTCAATCGGACCAATGGTTTCGAAGTATTTTGATATTTTCTTTAAAGTAGGCGTAGATGAATTGTGACCACGCCCATTTTAGATAAATCGAAAAAGTGGGCGCAAAAGTGGGCGCAAAAGTGGGCGCAAAAGTGGGCGTGGTGAATTTTTCCTTCCGACAAAACTTAAATTGGATTACTACGAACATTTGAAAAAAAATTATCCAAATCGGTCCAGCCGTTTTCCGATTTTAGATAAATCAAAAAAAGTGGGCGCAAAAGTGGGCGTGGTCAATTTTTCTTTCCTTAAAAACCTAACTTGGACTAAAGCGAACATTTAAAAAAAATTATCCAAATCGGTCCAGCCGTTCTGAAGTGATGCGATTTCAACCAAACGTACACTTCTTTTAATATATATAGGTTCATAAAAAGTCCAAAAACAAAACCTTGAAATATACTTTGTGCTCGATGTTATTATTGTTTAAACTTGAATTTATTTTTTGGGTTTTATTGAGCTTATTTTTGTTAAAAAGTTTCAACTTTGACGAATTTTATAAAAAAAACCATACAATGCATCAAGTTTTTAATACCACATTCGTAATACATGTTGTATAATCTGACGAAAAATAATATTTTTTTAAAAAATTTCACAGAAAAAAAACCAAACCGTCATCCTAAAATTAAAAAAAGCGCACTGTGCGACACAGGACTTTAGTATCTACATACATAAACAGAGATAAAAAAGTGGTATCTACAAGCAGATACTGCGTTTCCCCTTTTTATTTGTAGTTAATCCTTTTTAAAATGTATTTACTGCTTTATTTTTGTGCACCAAAAAAACAAAAATTAAAATTTTTAAATTATTCTTGTACAATATATGATGGTTTTAAAATTAAATCATTTAAATATCATAAATATAACAACAAAAAAGCTTTTTATTATATAAAACGTACAGTTGATGTAGATACGGGTTTGTGAACTGTTTGTGTTAATTTAAATTTATAGAACAATCAAAAAAGTGGCATTTACAGTGTTTGTTCCACAGTTTTTGCATTTTTAAAAAAATATCATTAATATTGAAAGCAAACTGAATTTTACTAACCTAAAGAACCAAATGACTTTCCAAGCCCTATTTAGCGAATTTTTGATAAATTACTGTAAGCCGTTTATCTCAAAATATTGATATACAGTGTTGCGCAAAACAATAGCAACAAAATAAGTGCGCTGCAACAAAATCGTGTATGTTTTTTAATATTGGGGACACACAAAAATGATTATAGGAATCCAAGCATATATTCATACATCATATATAAAACAAATCAAATTCAAATTTGGTTTTGTTTTTTTATTAAATTTAAAATTAATGTGGCTACATTCAATTTGTCTGAGAGCAAAACAAAAGCAACAAAACTTAAAAACATTTAAAAAGGGAACAGAAGTTCCAAGAATTACCGGTAAAATTTACGTTATTGTAAAGCACTTGTTGTTTTTAAGTCATAAACATTTAAGTTTAGTTTTGTTTTTGCGCTAGTTGTGATATTGACTGTTCCATTTATAATGGTACGTTTTAAATACTGTAAAGCTCTTAAATTAAAAATTATTTCCGAATATAAAAACGAAAATTCGCAAATATCTAACGTGAAACAGTTTGATATTAATCGGTCAACAGTTTACAGATTAATAAAGAAATATACCATCACAACCCAATGGCAACTTTTGATCACTAACCAACTTTGATCCGGGAAAAAGGTTTCAATTCGTTTTTCCCTGCTTGATACCTTGTAAATATCTAAAGTAGTTTTTTTTTATCTCTAACCTAAATAACGTATCTTTAGTGTTAGTGTTTATTCATTTTTACTTTGCACTTTTTATTTATTTACTACTTTATTTAATAGTTAAAATTTTGATGTTATTTTATCGACTGAATTTATTTTATCCCCAAATTGAATTTTCTTGAATATGATTTCAATAAAAATATAAAAATTAATGACATCCTAATTTTCTTCTCTTTTTCGGTTTAAACTGTAAACGGTTTGTTGTTTTTGCGTTAAATCTGAAAATTGTGTTAATAGTAAAAAAATAACGCAGTAACTTTCGCTTCATGCTCAATTTGTTTTCTTAAAATTGTCATGCTTTTTAGGTACATGGAATCAAACTAGCATACAACTTCAAACTTGTCTTGCGTTACAAATATTTATGTATGTATGTCTGTTTGATTGCTAGCATTAACCCTGAACGTAATACAGTTTGACTGCATGCTAATGTATAATATTTGTTCAATATATATCAGTTAGACAGATAGTTAAGCGAGGAGGAAGCTCCTGGCTACTGCGGACTAGTGGCCTATTGTAACAAACCTCTATAAGTTAAGTACATCCTTAATAGTTAAGTTCGTTAGGAACAGAACTATCTATGTCCTTGGGTGAACTATCCGCTGTTTGGTGCGGTTCTAGGTACAATTCACCTAAGTAGCGAAGTCGGGTCCTAATTAGACCCGTTACAGTGCCTGGACTCTACCCATGGTTGATAAGTGTTTATTTACCATGCAATATCCAGTTAGGAAACCTGTTACAAGTCTGATAGATATTCCACTTAAAGTAAGGAGTGTTTTCGTTCTTTGGCGCGAAGTAGTTGGCATGAATATTTTTGCCTGTCTGTTACCTTAGGTTTCCCTCGAGTAATGAAGTACCTCTCTGTTTAGTCACATTTTAATGTTTTGGCCCATAGTGCCCTATGGTAGCCAGCAGAATGGTTCTAGGAATATGAAGGAACTTGCAGCTCCTTTCCTGGCTAGCTCGTCCGCAATCTCGTTTCCTAAATAGCCGCTATGGCCTGGTTCCCAATTGAGGTGGACTCTGTTATGGGAAGATACTTTGATAAGCAGCTGTAGGCAGTCCCATACGATTTTGGACGTGATTTTATATGCGCTAAGTGCAAGTAGAGCAGCTTTGCTGTCAGAGTGAATGTAAATGTTTTTGTTCCCAGTGGGACTGTTTACATACTCTCTCAAGCAGATCTCAATTGCATGGACTTCAGCTTGAAAGACTGAGTACCTGTGCCCTTGTGTAATTTTCTCTGCCTTGAGCCAAGAACACCAGCTCCCACGCCTTCATTTGTCTTTGAGCCGTCAGTATACCAGGCTTGATAGTCACCAGTGAACCGTGGCCTTTCTGTTTTCTGTTTTCCATGTGGTTCTGTTTGGGAAGGAGACTTGGAAGTTTTTACAGAAGTTGTATTTTGGGAGGCAGAGATCGCAGGGTAATAACTAGTGTCCGACCGAATATTCGGCCCTTTTTGTCAGTTTCGGCTATTCGGCCTGAATATGGTGTTGCCACTTTTCATTTTTACCATGATATGTTTCGACCTTTACAGTGTTTTAATGGTATTTTATAATAAAACGCGCTGTGAGGTGTTTTAAATTTTGTATGGTAAAACACTCAAACTAAATCGTGTTTTGGATCTTAAACGCGATAAATGCATAAAACACGTTTTGAAGATTTGGTGTAAATGTACTATAAAGCTCATAAGATTGTAACCTTGTAAAATCATGAAAAAGTCACAATTTAATCAGAAAAGTTCTGATAGTTCCCAACAAAATATAAGTAAAATTTATTACTTAGTTAATAAACTTATAACGGAAGTTTATAAGTTCACCAAAAAGAGTAGGTTCAGTTAGATTTTCTCTGACTCTTTTCCTGGTAAAGACGATGATGTTGGTTTTCTTAGGGTTGACATTGAGCCCTTTGAGTTCTGCCGTGCCCAAAGTTGATTTCATATTTCTGACTTTCAGCACGTTATGCAGCGAAGTAAGCGTTGTTCCATCAACACCTTTACGCTGGATGCATTCGCTTATATGAGCGTACTAGTATAAAAGCCTGTCCTACGACAGGTCCTCCGCACTTTTCTTTTTTGGAGCCTTTTGCCGAAAGCACTTTTTCTCTTTTTAAGCTTAATATTTTATACACTTGATTTTTGCGAAATACAAATGAACCATTTTAAATAGCACTTTATGTATTGAAGCAGTGTTGAAAAATTTGTTCAAGTGTAAAAGTGCAAAAAGTCGAGTTTGGTAACGACCATATTCATACACAACTTTACAATCTGGCCTTGCAACTTTCATATACAATTATATTTTTTGGTACAATCTACTCAAATCGACTCAAAAGAATTTCATTAACTTCGTCATAACTTTTTTGTAAAAGGATGAAAAAAAGGTAGTTAGTGTTGCGAAAGAACAATCAATTAAGAGCACATCTTAGTTTCTCTTTTCATGTAACAATTAATAACTGTATTAAATGAACATTCCTACACTTACTATGCTTAGGTTTAAGACTTATATTGTAAAATCTTGAATTATTAGTTCTAAATAAATAACTCAACACAACAGTTAGACCAAAAATGTACTAATCTTAATACCCAATGTTGTCACTAGCCGCATTCAGCGCAGACAACAGTTGGCAACTGTTGTGTAAAAATTCGTACATATTTGGTAGCGCTAACTACAACTGATAAAGTAGCGAACGCCTTTTAATCGAGCGAATAAATTCTATGCTACATGAACACAACTGTTTGCTTAACTGTCAGATGCTGTTACTGACGCTGTTAAATTAATAAACGCAGAAAGAACGCAGCAAATTTAAGTGAGAAACCTTTGCAATTGAATTAAATTTACATAAAAATTAAATTGAATCTAACTTCTGACGTGTAGAGTAGCAACACATTCAGAGAAAAACATCGTGAACTAAGATGGCGCTACCATTACAGTTCACAACAGTTGTCTTCGCTGAATGCGGCCATTGATAAGTATCAAATATATTTTCAGCGCATACTTTTAGGCTGAACAATTTTTAGAAGAGTGTGTCTTGTAAAATTACTTTACTGTCAAAAAATAATTACAATTTTATAAATACTGTGTGCGGACCAGCATGCTTGCCTTTTATGTATTAAGATGTGCATACTTTCAGGCTGAACAATTTGAGAGATATTGGACACGGAGCAGCGTGCTTGCCTTTTATGTATTAAGATTCGGTGTTATCAAAAGCACCTGCAATGTCTAGGAAGCACCCGATTGCATATTCTTTGGTCCCCAGTGATTTTACCAATCTTGTTTGTAAGGATCTGAAGAGCATAAGTCGTTGATTTCCCTGGTTGATGTGCGTATTGTTGGGAATGCAGCGGGTGGTCAATAAGGCAACATTCTCTGATATGCCGATCAACAATTTTTTCCATAGATTTTAGAAGAAAGGAGGTAAGGCTTATTGGCATATAAGATTTCGAAAGCTATCAGTGGCGTAGATAGCTCTTGGTTGTGGTAAAAAATATAATAAACTTAAAAGAACACTTTTGAATACCTGATTACATGAGTGTTTTGTGAAACCGAATATAATATTTCACAGCCTTACTTTGTTGAAAAATCGAAAAACGGTAGGTCGGTAAAAAATTATGGGCTTGTTGAATTGAATCCAAACAACACCGAATTTCTGAAACTACACATGTCACTATATCTTTAGTAATTGGTGACCGATTTAGAAAAATTAAACACTGAACTAAATCAAATTTTGACAGCTTTCTTGAGAAAAAGAAGAATTACATATACATTTGGATACGTGCTTAATTTAATATTATAATCAATTCACAACAACTTGAGATATTTGGTAAATTGTCCATGACTCTGGATGGGGTCCAAGCCCTCGAGCCCCCCATATCTACGCCACTGATAAGGGATAAGAGCTTAACCACCTAATTTTGTATATCAAAAACGCAAACAAACGACAAACAAGACACGAGAAGCAATAGCATTTTTTATAAAAAAAGTATTGTTTCTCGTGTCTTAGTTTTCGTTGGTTTTCCTTTTCGATATACAAATTAAAGCAGTCAGTCTAATTTAGAGTTTCAAGAAATTTTGCTTCAAAGTTTTCAATCGCCATATAAGATATATGAAAGGATATTTCGTTTTTGTGTCATAACTTTGGCAAAGGTAATGCTAGAAGCTCCAGATTTTGTGTGTTTATAGTGTAATAAGCGTAGAACACAGCTAAATTAATAACTCAGTTCTGTCTTAAGTCTACTTAAGCTGTTATTACGTATCGACACAGATGTAAATATAAAGAGACGCGCCTCTATTGCTCGTAATCTTGTTATGAGTAAAGTCTGTATTCCTTGACTGACTGCCATCGTGAAGTTAAAACCGGTTTGTTCTTCATGTCTCCTCAATAGATCAATGAGAGATCAACTTGTTTCCCTTTAGTTCATTGTTGTTGCGAACTCTTGTCACACGATTGATCATATTGGATGATAAATACTGTTTATACTGGCATGGAAAGACATATTCAAAACGTTAAATTTGGTAACGTTAGCTTTACGAATTATTGTTCCGTTGTACCTTTTCCTCCAAATAATGTTGTCAAGTACATTGGCGTCGGAAGCGGGGGGAAAGGTGGGCAGTTGCCCCCCCACTTTTTTAGCTAGATAAACAATTTAAAAGGAAAAGTTATTCAAAATATCAGTTTTTTTACAACGATAATATTTTTGTATTATATATTTTCCTCTTCTTTCTCTCTTCTTCATGTTTCATGTGAAGAAATTTTGGTGAACTTTTTTTGCACCACCATTTGTACTGCCCCCCCATTTGTACTGCCCCCCCAGATGAAATTCGCTTCCGACGCGCTTGGTCAAGTAGAATGCTCCAGCATACGTATATCGCGTACGCAACAATAGATTTTAATTGAATATAGCCAAAATAAAACAGAAGCGCCGGAGTTTAAGCTGCATCGTTAACTTATATAATAAATTATGTAGCAATGAAAATAAATTTAAGAGCAATAAAGGCCAGTTTTTCAGTATGAGTTTAAAGTCTAATCAAATTAAACCAAGCTTAACTCACCAAAATTAGACGTTTAAACTCGGTTTAGGCAAAACAAAAACACATTATATGATAATTTAAGTCAATTTAACTTCAACGAATGCTAAAATATCTAGTTAAACCGAAAGCTAGGTTTAATTTGACTAAAGTTTAAACTCGTACTGAAAAACTGGCCCTAAGAGTTCTTAAGATCAGATATTTTGTTTCATGATTTTTTATTTAATTTATTTTTACTAAGTAAAACTACGTCATGTTGCAATTGCGTTAACGCATTACGCTGATACAGTAAATTGCGCTTAGGTCGGTGTATCAGCGCAAAATTTTTTGCTGCATTACCCATGTCTAGGGAGATAAAGGCAAAAGGGATCTAAAGTTTTTTGTTCACATATTAATATATAAATTTTGTGTTTTATTGGCCAGTTCCCGGCCTTTTTTTAACAGAATGTATATTCAATTGTCAGAGTTTTTTTATTTGAGATTTACACATATTTTTCATTGGAAGACTTAAGTGTTAAGGGTTTTTAAAATAGCCTACGTTTCGGCTTATGTTCGTTTTGTTCGATAAAAATGCTTATTTGCCCTACGTGTAGCTGTCTTCAAGTCATGAATACCCTTATAAAGCGATTGTTTAATTTTTAAAGCAAAAACAACAAAGCTTTAGCAAATTAAAGAAATTGAAACTTATTTTATGTCATGAGTGTCTTATTACCGTGAGAAATTGTTGCAATTTTCTCAATTAAAAGACTTTTCTTGTACTTGTTTTCTTATGTGACAACTTTTGCTTAACTTAACTAAACGCATCAATTAAAATTTTATTGTAAACAAGCTTTTCAACTAAGATTAAGAATATTAATGTTCAAAAATTTACACTCAAATTAAAGCTAATTAAGTGTCTTGTTGGTTAATGGGAAAAACATTGAAAACTTTTGCTCAGATAATAAATCTTTCTAATTGAGGCTTTGTGCTTATAGCTTAAAAGCTTTAGTAAATGTTTCTAAATAAGTTAAGCTTGACAGTTATTGTTGCCAATAAACTACATTTAATTTATGGCAAGTCACAAATTTAAGTAAAAAAAAACAAACAAAAAAAACTAAATTGGGTTAAAAGCACACAATTCTGCTACTTAATGACTGCAGTAAGCAGACCAAGTAACTGTCAACGAGAGTGTCATCTCATCATCACCATCTTCAAAATCATCATCATCATCATCATCAACTTCATTGTCATCATCTATTTTTAAAACCTTAATGAGTAGCATTTAAAATTATTTAAGTGAGAAGCAAGAAGAAAACACAACAAAAAATATCTGTGCTGTGCAACTACTTGACAGTCGTTATTTTTCAAAGCTTTCAAAGCTTAGTGAGGAATGCAGTATTAACGTTGTACAATAACCACCACCACCCAATGTTACTGCTTAACGTACCGCCCGCTGGCACAAAAGTTAGTTTAAATTTAAGACACGAAATACTTGGCCAACTTTTAAAAAATGACTAAGAAAAGTTGTGCCAAAAATAAATGCAAAGAAAACAACATAAAATGCAATGAAATTTTAGATACAGCGCAACACCAATGTAAAGAAAAAAATAACTAAAATAATTTGCTTAGCAAAATTTGAGCTCAAAGGAATGCTAACGGCATTAAAAAAAAAAGCCACATAAAACACTCTAGCATCAAAGAAGGCACAGAGAAAAAGAAGTTTAAAATGGATAAACTTTGGAATGGACAAGCTGTCAGAGGTTGTTGAGTGGATTTGATGATGAGAGCTTAGTTGTGGTTTGGTTAAATTATTCTGCAATAGATTTCTAGATTGTTAAGATTGTGATTGAATTGCTAAAAAGTTTGATAGTTCTGTTCGATTGCTTGTTGAGAAAGTTGACATTTAATATGAAATTTATTCAAAATATTAATTTAACAGATACTTGGCGATTTTTAGCAAAGAACTTTGAATATAAATAGATACTTGTCTGAGTTGATAGTTTGATGTGCTGTTGATTTGACTTTTTTATACACTCTGTTGCAATTGTATAAATCCACTCGATATGTTAATAGTTTTGATATTGCTAACGGCAATTTTGAGAGTTAATTTTTTCCACAAAAAATTCTCAATTCTGAGTGAATTGAGAAGAAAAAATAAAATGAGTTATTGTAGAATAACATTACTTTTTTCTACTCTTTTATCAAAATTAGCATTTTTTGCAATTGCATTTTTATAAAGCCAGTAGTTCTTTCAAGATAATTAAAGCGTATAAAGGTTATTTTTATTTTAGATTATAAAGGATCGTGTGTGTGTGTGAGAGTTTTTTTATTCAGATTAATATATATTGAAGGGGAAAACATAATTGCTTTGAAATCGGAAGGTATTGGTTTTCGTGAAACTGCTCGAAAATTTGGTCGAAATCATAAGTTAATAGGCTCTTTTTTACGTAATCCTGGAAGCTATGGATGTGCAAAATGAGGTTTCAGAAAAAGGAAGCTGGATCGAGCATCGACATATTTTTGGAAAAACCGCGGAGCCTTCTTCATTTTGGCACTCTTTATATTGGGATTTCGTCTTAGAGCCCTCCACACTGTTTGTCGGCACGGTGCCGGGACATAGCCCCAAGGGACATAATCCAAAATTTCAAATTGGGGATTATGACCGCTTTTTAAGAGATTTGGGATTATAACCACTTATTAAGAGGTCATAATCCCAAATAGGGATTCTGACCCCTTGGGACTATGCCCGCTTTTAAGAGGTCATAATCCCAAATGGTTTCAACAAATACTGATATCTGTGTCAATAAGCAATAACAGCTTAAGTCTGATTTCAAAGTTTCGAGAAATCTTGCTTCAAAGTTTTCAATCGCCATTTAAGTTATATGGAAGGGCCTTTTACTTTTGTGTCATAACTTTGGCTAAGGTCATGCTAGAAGCTCCAGATTTTGTGTGTTTATATTTCTATATATTTCTATTTTATGTGCTTATAGTTCTTAGATGAGGCCAAGACCGACATACGGTTGTAGCGCCAACTAAGTAAGTAAAGTAATATTTCTATATGCATGGAACACAGATGCATAAATAACTCAGATCTGTCTGGGTTCGATCATTTAGGTAAATTATCACCATTCCGTACAAGGACAAATAAATTTGTTTAAGACGAAATAATTTGCCTTTGTACGGAAAGTTGTTAATTTAGGCATATTTACCTTACTTAAATACTTACATAAGTAAGCAAAAATTAAATATGCAAAACTAAACATTAATTAACCCAAATTTGAAATTATGCCATCTTTTGAAGCGGTTATAATCCTAAATTCATTTTGGGAATATGTTCTCTTTTTTTTGGGATTATGTTCCGTTTTTTTAGAGCTATGTCCCGGCACCATCGGTACACATTCACTGAGCAAAGAGCAGCGAGTTGCTTGCAGCTATTTTTTAAGTTGCTTGCTGCCTTAATTATTTTTCGCTTATCGCGACCATCCAGCTTTCTTTTTCTGCCAACTCCTTTTGCACATCCATAGCTTCCAGGATTACGTCAAAAGGAGCCTATTGCTTATGGCTTCAACAAACTTTTCGAGAAATTTCACGAAAACCAATGCCTTCCGAATTTAAAGCAATTATCTTTCCCCCTTCAATTTCTTTTGATTTGATTGCAAGTGACATCCCAGCAAAAAGTTTCAATGCGCATTACTTGCATGCACGTAAAGAGCGCTTCATTCTCCTTACGAATAGTGCTGTTTGTATAGCACTATATTTGTAGCACTTTCCGTAACGATAACGTTGCACTACAAAAAAGTATTGGATTTTAATGTATAAAAAAATTAATTTTAAGAATCTGTAAAAAATAATGAAATCGTTTTAAAAGTATGTTTTCTGTTTTTCCTTCATCAAATAAAAAATCGAATAAAATGCGTAAAAATCATACTTTTTTATATTGTCGAGCTTATTTTAATTTATTATTTATTTTATCTTATTTAAGATGTATATCAAAATTGAGCAAAGTAACGTTTATTAGCGGTTAAGGAAATTGATCAAAACTGCATTTATGTACTTTTTTAGTTTTTAATGTTTGTATAAAAAAAAGAGAGGTAGAATGTTTGAAACAATACATTATTGTATGAGCTTCATACTCAATAATAATTCAATAATAAACAGTTTTCTTTGTCTCCTGAACAATATATAATTTTGACTTGCGTTGTATAAGAACTAGGCTGACGATGTGAACTAATAAAGGAAACAAAGCCCTCGGTTTTCGCTACATTTTTCTTCCAAATACAAGGAGAATAAAGCGCTAGGCTCTAGCTGCGATTTTGTATTTTCTACAACGGGAGCGGAACGCATGCATCTGATGACATGACTATGTTAAAAAATGCGCTATACACAAGAAGAAAGAAGCGCTCTACTGTTTCTGGAGCGCTTCAGATGGGCTAATGGAGCCCTGCTTCCCTGCTGGGATATTAAGAAATACGCACACACACACGATTCTTAATACTCCAAAACATAAATTAGTTTTGAAACGCACCGTTATTCTAAAAGAACTAATACAATTTTTTTTCTCTAATTCACTCAAAATTGAGAATTTGCTGTGGAAAAAAGTTTACTTAAAATAACCGTTTGCAATATCAGAACTATTAACATATCGAGTGGATTTATACAATTGCAACAGAGTGTATTTTTATGTACTCTCTCCACAAAATCCGCATTGAATATTTACATAAAGGACATTGGATTGATAGCAACAAGTGTTGCCAGATGTTCCATATTTTAGGCTTCATTGTAAATGTCCCGCCAAGATATTTTTTGTGCCATATTTTCAACCCTTATTAAATAAGTCCACAACTTAAAAATTTGAACTTTGCTTTTAATTACACTGTTGTAGTTTTTGACACGGAAATTTTTGGTTCTAGGGTTAGATTGACCTTGTCAGAATTGGGGGAGGTACTCGAGTAGCACAGTGTCTTGGGTGTAGCTAGATTGTGTTTGTTTTGGCTTGTTTTGAGCTATTCCAAGAGCGGTCGCCAATGCTCTACTCTGAATAAACCCCAGTAAATGCCTGGAAATACTCACCTCTCATTCCAAATTAGAGTGCTACTTTAAATAGGTAGCTCTAAATTAATTTACTTTTTAGGAAAACCACAGCTTTCTTACCTTTCTTGTTCACAGCCTTCTCCGCCGATTCTGGAAGCCTTGACGAAGATTTCACATCGTCTTTTGCTTTTGGGGTCTTACCCTCCATTGAACCAGCCCGTACCAGCTTTTGGGCCCGTACAACGCCGGCCTCTCCCACAGCTGAAAAAAAACCGGGTCCATATTTACCATCAACTAACACAAGTTAGGCCCTTTTACGCCCATACCAATAACAATTAAAGGTTTTCCTGAAGCAGGAGCAGGCTTGCCTGGACAATTGCCGGGGTCACTTTTGGGCGGCATATTGTAGTCACCCTGCACAAACTGAAAGGCAAGCAACAAAATCACTACAATAAGAACCCTAAACAATTAAGAGACATAAGTCAATTGAACCGTGAAACCCTGCACAAAGTGAAAAGTCTAACAGTTTGAGAGTCACTCCAACCAACAGTTCAAAAGTAACTGGAGTAACGGTTTGATAAGCACTGGAATAAATCGAATCCGAAAAAGTTTGAGAAGCACCGGAGTAATTCCACAATCAACTTTATGGAAGCACTGTAATAATCAGTGTCAAGCTTATTGAGAAGAGCTACTCACTGTCTGTATTAATGACGAATGCTACTCGCTGTCTTGATGACGAAAGCTACTCGCTCCAAAGATTTACCCTCTACCAAAAATCGCTCGATGAGCCTAAATAAATTTTCACTTCAAAAATTGTTGCTTTGTATGAATTTTGGGGAGCCAGCAAAGCAAGTTGGAAAAAATTTATGGAATTGCTGGGATGATATCATCAAGAATTTTTTAGGGAACAAGAAAGCGAAAAATTATCAAGAAATTGTAAGCAAGCTAATCTGCAGCTTTCATACCATGGACGTCAATTTGTCCCTAAAAATTGATTTCCTGCACGATCACTTGGATTTTTTCCCCCCGATTTACTCTAGTGACGAACATGGGGAGCGGTTTCATAGAATATTGCAACAATGGAAAATCGCTTCAAAGATAGAGACACCTGTCATATGCTTGCTGAATATTTCTGGTCAGTATGTTGTGGCACTGAAACCAAACACAAGCGTAAATGAGAAAGGATTCATTTTGAACCTATTAACCATTGTACCTGTAATTAAACTTTTAACCATTTAAAAGTCTATACCTAATAATTAATATTTAATAAATTTTACAGAAATAATTTCACTTTTTATAAAAAAAAATTTAAGTAGATTTTTCTATTTTCCTGTAGTAAAAAGCTTTAAATGTATTTTTAAAACTAAACCAACAATACCAGAACGATATATTAACGATTGATGCCTTCGCATTAACTTATTTCATTTATAAAGAAATTCGCAGAAAACATAAAATTTTATTAAATGATACTAATTTTGAAAGAAACTTTACAGAAATCCTTTTATCCAGAAGATAAATAAAAAAATGTAAAATTGCAGAACTTATCCCCTTTCATTAGATATTCGTATAAGCATCCTCAAATAAGTATAAAAATATAAGACTAATTTTTTTGAAATTAATTTAGTTTTTAAAGTTCAAAGTCCTTTTAATAAAAATACTAACCTTTTTGGGGAAAACTAAGTATGGAATGATTCTATATTTGATCTCTAGTTTTGTGTGTACGTAGTTTTCCATGCGTTAAAAGTGTTGCAGTACGGTGTAATAAGACCTTTTTAAAATATCTTATATTTTCGGAAAATCAGTAAAAATGTCATACAGTGAAATGAAGTTACATTTTTCTTAAAAAAACAAGCACAATTTCTGGACAATTTAAATAACTTCACAAAAACTAAATGGTAAATCGAAAAGTGATAAAGAAATTGTTGACTTAGAATTCTATAACCTTTTATTTTCTTTCATTGCTTGTCAAGATAATACTACTAGCTTCCAAGATATGCTATTTAATAGCTATGGAAATAGGCTTGGGAAATCCAGCTAAATCAAGGACACTGTTGTACTCGGAGTACTGCCATAAATCCGTCAATGTCAGTCTTATCGCAGAACCAAAATTTCCATGTCAAAAACTACAATAGTGTTATTTGTGTTTACAATAATTACGTAAAAGGAAAACCACAAAACTTTGCCATTAAATTTTCCCTTTCTTAATTGCAGCGCATCATTAATCATTATTCGTTGTAACAAAACAATTAATATAGCACACAAAAACATTTTCTTAAGTGAAACTTGAAGAGCATAAACCGGATGTAAGGAGTCAATTATTGCAACAAACAACTTAACGGTTTAACGACTTAACGACCACAGAAGCAATACAGCTGCACATAAAATTTCACGCCTCTGTAAAATGTTTATAAAAACGCTTAGAAAACACCTCATTAGCAGCAACTAACACAAAAGTCATGCAATAAAAAAGAAACACAAAAACTCCAAACATTAATGGAGAAAAAACTAAGAACGCACAAATAATTACAATTACAACTACAATAATACAATACTTCGCATTGAAACAACAAGCCAGCCAAGTTAGATCCAAGAGTCCTTCAACACGCACTGCGAATTGCATGTCAGCAACTTTTTGCTTTTTCATGTTTTGCAAAAAAACAATTTCAATAAAAATTAATACAAATTTTGCGTAAATATTTATGCATATTAAAGAAAAACATTTATGTAAGCAGCTGACATGCTATGAGAAAATTGTTACACAACATCATTAAAATACAATGAAATAGTCAATCAAACAAACACACTCAGAGCTCCTCAAAGAAAAAAGAAAAGTGAATGATTCAAAGCTATAAAAACAAGGAATGAAATCAGTATCCTTCATTTGCGCTGCTTGCACCTAAGCCCCACTAGTGCTTGCAATACAGCAAGAACGAGTACGAGTACTTCGTAAGGATTAAATTAAGTCAAACACGCACGATAGACACGTACGTTGAAGGATTTATAAACAATTTTTATGAGCCGGATATTGAACATACATGCATAACGTGACACGTAAGTAGCGTAGCACACGTAAAATAGTAATAAGTTTCTTTTCAATGATTTGAAGTTGTTTAAAAAGTGATGTTTCAATAATGTTGCAATCAAGAAAGTTAACAGAGTTTAATTTAATTAATGCTTCAAACTATTTGATTTGCTTAAGTTGTGTGTCGATAATCAAAAACAGCATACACGTACAAAAAAAAAACTTAAGAAATCTTGCTTTTAGTTTATTACTAGCTGAAACCCGGCGCGTTGCTGCCACTCTCCCTATTCAAACGCCCATAAAATGTTATCAGTTAAACAGCATGTCTAAATTGAGGTCAAATACTGAATTCTGAGACTGTGCGACCTATATCCACAAAACTATTCGATATAACAAATTTGGGTTGTATAGGAAGTGCCACTCTCTCTTCATCACCGCTAATAGAATGTAATCAATTAAACTGGATGTCTACATGGCGGTCGAATACCGAATTCCAAAACTGTGCGACATATATCTCCAAAACTATTCGATAGCACAAATTTTGATTGTATGGGAGGTGCCACTCTCCTTTTCCCTACGCCCATAAAATTTTAGCAATGAAACTGCATGAGTACATTGAGGTCGAATACTGAATTTTGAGGCTGAGTTACCTATAAATCCAAATCTATTCGATATCGCAAATTTGGGTTAAATTGGAGGTGTCACGCCCCCCCGACAAACTCTAAAAAATTTTATCAGTAAATCTGCAAGCGTAAATTTTGGTCGAATACTGAGTTCCGACGCTGTGCGACCTTGAACTACAAAGCTATTCGATATCACAAATTTTCGTTGTATGGGAGGTGCCACTCCCCCTTGATCAACGCTCATAAAATGTAATCAATGAAACTGCATGTGTACATTGAGGTCCATTACTGAATTCCAAAGCTGTGAGACCTATAACCCCAATGCTATTTGATATCTCTAATTTGGGTTAAATAGGAGGTTTCACGCCCCCTTGTCGTACGCCCATAAAATGTAATTAATGAAACTGCATGTATAAATTGGGGCCGAATACTGAATTCTGACGCTGATATTCAATATCGCAAATTTACGTTAAATGGGAGGTGCCACGCCCCTATTACCAATGAACATAGATTGAATCAATGAAACTGCATGTGTATATTGATGTCGAATACTGAATTTCGGCGTTGTACGACTTATAACTCTAAAACTATTTGATAGCACAAAGTTGGGTTGTATGGGAAGTGCCACTCCCCTTTGCCCTACGACGACAAAATGTAAGTATTGAAAATGCATGTATAAATTTAGGTCGAATACCGAATTCTTACGCTGTCAACCTATAACTTCAAAGCAATACGATATCGCAAATTTGGGTTGTAAGGGAGATGTCACGCCTCCCAGTCCAACGCCCATAAAATAAAACCATTGAAACTGCATGTGTAAATTGAGGTCAAAAACTGAATTCCAAAGATGAATTCCTATAACTTCAAAGCTATTCGATATCACAAATTTGGGTTGTATCGGAGGTGCCCCTCCCCCTTGTCCACTCCCATAAAATTTCATCACAGAAACGGTACGTCTAAATTGTGGTCGAATACCGAATTTCTAAGCTGTGCGACCCATAACTCTAACTAAAGCTATTCGATAACAACAATTTTTTATTTATATGTGGGAGGTAAAAGGGGGTGTGGCATTGCCCCTTAAACCATCTCGTACTCAAAGCAAAGCGTACTTACAAAATTTGAGCTCAATCGGACCAATGGTTTCGAAGTATTTTGATATTTTCTTTAAAGTAGGCGTAGATAAATTGTGACCACGCCCATTTTTTCAAAGTTAATTATAGTTATCATACGAACTTATTTACCAAATTTTAATTTCATACGACCAAAACCGTCTTAAATACAGCATTTTTATTGATTTGTGGGCGACAAAAGGGGGTGTGGTACAAAACCTGCAAAGATACACACATGCAATTTCTTATGTGCACCGTCCACACAGACCCCAATCACCCCTGAAAATTTCATTGAAATCGGGCAAGCCGTCTAGGAGGAATATGCGAACAGGAAGTTTTGCCACTTAATTTTATATATATAGATATCAAAACAGTGGGCGCAAAAGTGGGCGTGGTCAATTTTTCTTTCAGTAAACACTTAAATTGGATTACTACGAACATTTGAAAAAAAAATTATCCAAATCGGTCCAGCCGTTTTCCGATTTTAGATAAATCAAAAAAAGTGGGCGCAAAGTGGGCGTGGTCAATTTTTCTTTCCGTAAAAACCTAAGTTGGACTATTACGAACATTTTTAAAAAAAAATTATCCAAATCGGTTCAGCCGTTCTCAACTGATGCAATTACCAACGAACGACATTTGATTTTTATTTATATAGAATTCAATTAACTTTCGTTCATTTGTCGTATGACCATTTTTTCCCTTTGTTATTGGTTGCGTGCTATTTTGATTGCTATTTCCAACAAAAATAGCGCGTTTGTACACAATTTGAACTGCATAAAATTCATACATTTACTTTTCATATCAATTAAAATCAAATTTGCAAAAAAAAAAATTTCCAATAGGTCCAAAACCCTTCACTCAAACACATATAACTCGACCAAATCAAAACATTTTCAAACAATTTTTTTTTTAAAACCATCTAGAGAACGTACCCTACAAAATGGTATCGGCAGATTTTTTTTTTTTACCCAGCCGAACTCTCAAACACTCGTCACAAACAGATTTGACAACATTTTTTTATATATATAGATTAGTTGCATAAATTCTGTGAAAGCTTATTAATTTTTTGTGGCATAACTAGAGCTAGGTTCATGCTAAAAGCAATAGATTGTGCGTGATAGTCAGTGTTGCTCCATTTATTTTGAGCAAAATGTGAGATTTAAGAAAAGCGTTGAAAGTCACCAATTAAATTGCCAAATCTTTTTTTAATTCGTTCCAACGTTAACAATTATTTTTCAGTGCTATTATGTTAGTGAACTATGGCGCCATATCAAGTTTCCATACTTTTCTGTGTATAGCTCAATAGTTTAGACAATTTATTGATTCGTATCGGAGGTGCCACGCCTCCTTTTCTCATGTCAGTACATTTTTTCAAGCAAAATTATGTTACTAAATGATGGCTTCATATCAAATATTCTTGCTCTATTGTATATAATTTAAGAGCTAATTAAAAAAAATACTCTCTTTGTATAGGAGGTGCCAGTTGCCTTTTTCAAATCTCCATAATTTTTTTTTTTTTGTAAGTTTGTGGTATTAAATGATAGATTTGTTCCCAGCCTTTATGGTCTTTTGTAAAAAATAGTTCAAGAACAAAGACATTTAAACATTAAATTTATATGGGATATGCCACACCCCTTTTTATTATGTCAATAAATTTGTTCAAGAAAAATAATGTTAGTAAATGAAAGCTGCATATCAAATTTTTATGCACTATTGTCTACAAGTAAAGATCTAATTAAAAAAAAAATACTCTGATCATATGGGAGGTGCCACTAGCCTTATTCAATCTTCAAACATTTTTTCTGTTAGTTCATGGTAGTAAATGGTAGTTTTATACAAAGTTTCCATGCTCTTTCGTCTATAGTTTAAGAGCAAAGACAACAATTACACTTATATGGGAAGTTCCACACCGCCATTAAAAAAGTCTTGGATTTCATATTAATTCCTTGTTGACATGTACTGATCACATTAATAGTGTAGTTCGAAACATTTATTATGCTCTGCGAAACTTAAAAATGGCAGCACAATTTACACCTGTAGATACTAGGCGTAAGTTGGTAATGCAAATGATAATTTCCTTAACCTTCATCGGTCCCTTATTTCTAGAAACGAATAGGTTCCTTGTGTGTAAATTTTACACACTCTTTTTGAGGAGCAAAAATTTCATCGATGAATGAAATGCATGCAATATTCTAGTTAAAAATAATTAATTATTCATTGTTTTATTCAATTTAAAAAAAATTTCAAATCGATTAATCGAGTAAAAATTCTATTTATACAAAAATGGATGTATGTATGTGGGTATGTACGTATGTATATCGCGTATAGACTCAAAAACCGCTAAACCGATCTTTATGATATTTTCAGAGAAATTGACATCTAGAGAGTGCTTCTGGGAAGTGTGGTGTCCATTGGACAAGGGAGAGTGGTACTTCCCATACAACCCAAATTTACGCTATCGCCCACAAATCATAAAAAATGCTATATATCGAACGATTTTGATCGTAAAAAACTAAAACTTTGTTAAGATGGCTACTATCGGTTACTGTACTAAAAATGGGCATTGTCGCACTTTATCTAAGCCTGCCCAGTAGCGGATGGAATATATTCCGAATATATGAAGCATCAATTACCTTGTAATGACCACTACTTCCGACTATATTACCTTACTATGCATAAAAGGCCTTACATTTAACATTGAATGAGACAGGAGGTAAGTAATCGCCTCCCTTCAGCATTACCTAGAAGTTATGGAGTAACATACTACTTGTATTAAGTTATTCGGATATTTGCAAAATCACTGCATTACTTTTCCTTGTATGCTACATTACAGGTAATGAGGTATGAGTTAATTACTTCTGCTATATGCAGACGCATTACTTTTTGATATGATATGATACCAATTTTTATGACATGTTCAGAAAAATGGTAGCAAAGTCTTCAGAATGTTCTTATGAAGTCTGGTGCTGATTGCAAAAATGGGCGTTACACCTCAAACATACCCCAAATTTTCTATATAGAATAGCTGTGAAATAATAGGTCGCACAGCATCGGAATTCGGTTTTGTGAAACTTAAGCAAGCTATAAAACGCATACCAAGAATGGTTTTTGCATTGAAAAAGGGGCGTGTCACCTCCTAAGTAACCCAAATTTTGCTATATCGAATAGCTTCGCAATTATAGAGCGCACAGCTTCAGAATTCGGTATTCGACCACAATTTACACGTTTCTTTCGACTCATAACATTTTATGGGCATCGGACAAGGGGGCGTGGTAGTTACGCGCCAGGTTTAAGCTAGTAATAAAAAAAATAATTTAAATTGGGAAAATATTGAAACAAAAATTAACAATAAAGCAGAAGAACAGTGACATAGGCTCGCCAAGATTATGATGTGTAAATTTTACACACAAGAACCTATTAGGGAAATTTTTTTTTGTAGGGTAGCAGCGACAGCTAGCGGGAAAAAAAAACGTCGAGAACATAAATTCTGCATACGATTTTTACATTAAGCCAAAATCCTAGCTCGAGTGGATGAACTTATATTAAAGAAATATCAGCTTGAAGTTGAAAAGTGTGTAAAATTTAAACAAAGAACCGATTAAGTTTAATAACGTATTCTGAGCTTATTTATAGGAAATTAGATTCGCGATCTGAACACAAACTGAGAATTGCGTTTAATCATGCGACGCGATATGTCTACAATATTAAAAGGTTCGATCACATATCACAGTTTAAAAAAAGTATTCTTGGTTGTCATATAATTAGCTATTCAAATGTTTGTAATTGCATTTCCTTATATAAATTAATTCACTCTAAAATTCCATTGTATCTTTTTAAAAAATTTCAAATTTTTCAGTCAGCCAGAAGTTATATGATCATAATACTCTATTTTTCTATTTCTATTTTTGCGATCTATTCATTTCAAAATCCGTTTTTCTTTTTTTTTTCTTCCAAAAATATTTTTTCATAAATGTCTTATCTTTAATATGTGTTAATTTATAGTTATACTTCAAATATAAAATTGTATTTTAGTATTATAAGTTACGTAAACTTTTTAAAAAAATTTTATTATCCGTCAACCTAACTCTTTGTATGTATATTAAAAGAACTTGTTCTTATTAAACTGATATTACAATATTAAAAATAAATAAATAAATACATAAAATACATTTGTTCAAGCAAAATTATGTTAATAAATGATGGCTTCATATCAAATATTCTTGCTATATTGTTTATTATTTAAGAGCTAATTAAAAAAAAACTCTAGTTGTATGGGAGGTGCCACTCGCCTTTTTTAATTCTCCATACATTTTTTTTTAAGTTTGTGGTATAAAATGATAGATTTGTTCCATGCCTTTATGCAAGTACGTATAATAAATTTGTTCAAGCAAAAAATAATGTTAGTAAATGATAGCTTCATATCCAATATTCATGCTCTATTGCCTATAAGTAAAGAGCTAATTAAAAAATACTCTGATTATATGGGAGGTGCCACTAGCCTTATTCAATCTTAATACATTTTTTCTGTTAGTTCATGGTTGTAAATGGTAGTTTTGTACAAAGTGTCCGTGTTCTTTCGTATATAGTTTAAGAGCAAAGACAACAATAACAGTTTTATGGGAGGTTCTACGCCGCCTTTTCTAATTACAATACATTTGTTCAAGAAACATAATGTTAGTTAATGATAACTTTATATCAAATATTCTTGCTCCATCGTGTATAGTTTAAAAAATTATTAAAAAATAATTAATTTAATTGTATTAGTGTGAGTTTGTGTTATTAAATGATAGTTTTCAATTAAGTTGCCATGCTCTTTCGTATACAGTTCAAAAACAAAAACCTTAAATAAATTACGGTTATATGTGAAGTGCCACGCTTCCTTTTCTAATGTCAATAAATTTGTTCAAGAAAAAAAATATGTTTGTGGCTGCCCCTCAAGGTAGAAGTGAATCTTTAACAAAAAAAAAAAAAAGATTTTTAAGAGTTTAATGGATTTACTCTTTAAAATAGTCTTACTTAAAAAGTCCCACTACATACAATATAATGGCTAGAGTAGAATAAATCTGTTTCAGTACAATTTAGAAAAGATTAATGTTATTATACCATCAACTAATCACATACAATATCCATCATACCTTACCATCATATTATGATAATCATACCATACCATTAACTTTTATTTCTTGTAAAAACCTTTATCCAAAAATTTTAAACAGAAAAACTTTTCTCAAACTGATCATACTAAAACGAAAATACACATATCGTTTTCAATATAGTGCGTCCACTATTTACTTGTCACACAGTACTGCAAAGTTTTTATGGCAGTTTTGACTTTTTTTGCATATTCACAAAAGTATACCTCAACTCGTTATCGATTTTTAAAATTTTTTTGCTTGGTACAATATCTGTTCAGTAAAATATCTATATCTTTTCCATTATCTAATAGATCCTGGATCTGCAATATATTGAATTATCTAAATGCTCGGAATTGCATATTTCTACACAAACTCATAAAGAATAAGACGCCAACATATCTTTATGAAAAATTGCAATTTGGCTAGTCGCAAAGAAGTCAAATGCTTTTAGTGCCTAATTTCAACTTTCTGAACTCAACACGATTATTCTTTATTAACGCCGTCAGATTATGGAATGCATTACCAACCAATCTTAAATTAATAGTCGGAGAGCTAAGCTTCAAACAGGCCATTTCTAATTTTCATAGTCAATTAAACTACCCTCCTAAATAAAAAAAGTCATATCTCCATTTGAGTAGTTTTAAGATATTTTGCTTTTACGTTTTTTATAAAAAACACACTAGAAGTGTCCACTTTACTTAAATTTTTTAGTCATTTGGAGTTGAAAATGGGTAATATTAGCTTAACACAAAAATTAGGAACTCATTCGCTGTTCCGATTCTGTCTTTTTCTGCATTTTGGAATTTTGGCGTTTGTGACTTTCTTTCTCAGGACGGCAGTAAAGTAATCAGTTTTTTTTTCTCTTATGTAATCTATACCTTTCTTTCTTTACTTTCGCTCAATTATTTTTTAAGTCCAACTCATTACTAAAAGCTTTAAATAATATGATTTTGTATCTTCTTTTTAATTTTGGGTTCTTTATTCAATATGTGAAATCTTGAAATCAAAAGTTTTAAACAATATTATTTTGTATCTTCGTTTGAATTTTTGTTTTATGATTATTAATATTTATAGTTTATGTATTCAATATGTAAAATTTTTCCTACTTTGTACCTTAAAAGAACTTAGTTCTTAGTGTACTTACATACATTAATAAATAATAATACAAAATATTGACATGTCATTTGAAATATAATTTAATTACCTATTAGAAAATACAAATAAACTAATTTAAGCAATAATTTTAATTTTGTGAGCAGTTTTATATTATTTTTTTTTTAATTAGTGATAAAACCGTTGTTTTCTCAAAAATTTGCAGCATTTAGGTGTCAAAAATATATTTTATATTTAAAGCCTTCACTTTTATCGTTTAATATATATATCATTTAATGTACAGAAACCCATATTAGTTTTTGGAATTGATTCAAAGTTTAATATATTTGCTGCGATAATCAACTATGTAATCTAATAAAATTGAAGCTGTTGACCAAAGCTGATGAGATAAAAGTTTAAAATTTATTCCACTGTGTAAATTAAGGCGTCAAGCTACTACTCCAAGCGACTACTGCAAACCAAAATAAAATTGTCATTTCTGTAACCAACTGTGTATTCAGTTGTGATAAACTAAAACGACATTTAGTATAACACAATAAAGTAGTTATTAAATATATGATAAAAACGAGAGGAAAATTGTTTTAGTTATCTCCGATCTCCAAATAAAGACGATTTTGTCATTCCTGAAATTTTATGTCTTTCCTGTAACCACTCAAAAACATTAAATGCATACGAATCGATTACATAACGTAATACCGTGTGACCTGAAGAGATGCTCAAAAAAGGATACTTTTGGCGGAATTACCCCCATAAACTAACTTTTATTAGCAAAATGCTATGAAAACATTCTTAATATATTTAAAAACAAGTTTTCAATGAAATATATCTCTAAACTGACTCTTCTTTTACTAATTGTAAATTCAAAGCTAAAAAATAATACAAATATTTATAAAATTTAAAATTTTTTAAAACATTGTCATTACCTTTTTAAAAACTCAATGAAATTTTTAATTAAAACAAATGAGTAGTGGCAAACGTAGTAGAAAAAGTAGTAGTGAAATGTATCTTTGGGTATTTAGTACGAAAAAGTATGATGTTATAAACACAATTGGGTCTGCAGGCGGGTGGCGTGTAGCCAGTTAATATAGAACAATGCATTTCTTATGTTAAAAACACAATCCACATCACACGCCGAGCTTGTCGTACGGCTACAGAACACGCTGCAGCCGGAAATTTTTATTTTCTAATTTGACAGGCGTGTATTCAAAAAGAAATAAAAAAGCTGTATTCAAACGATTCAAATGATTGAATTAATTCAAATTTGTGGTTTGTTTTTCCAGCTAAAAAATGAACTATGTGAGAGTGAAAATTAACTTCAAACATAGTTAAAATTTTTATGACGCTCAAGACCTGAATCAATTAGTTAAATAGAGTAAAAAAGAACAAAAAAATAGATTAGCTTAATCATTTGATTGTAGTCTGAACAAAGCCAAAGATTGTATTCCACACGCCAGCAAAAGTTCCACACGCCAGTGGAACTTACACGTCGCACGCCCGTAGCCGCAATTGTATTTATAACATGATATTTAGGCAACTGAGCCATATTTTGTCGTTAAAAAATTACTCTTTTGCTCTCCTCTTCAATTAACGGGTGTAAATATTCCTTCTTGTGAGAAAACGTCAAACAAATGGACAACCTATAGCATGGTAAACTGTTCGGTGGCCGAAACTGTCAAAACGAAGTTGACAACTCATACAAAATCTACAACTAATGACAATGCAATATAAAACCAAAATAGGCAAAAATACCAAAACGGCTGAGTTTGACAGTTATGGCCACTAAGAAAGAGAGCCCCAACACTACCTTGTCTAGTTATACTATGACTTATAGTAATTAAATCATGAAGTGTGCGTCAAATGTAAAAAGTGACATTATAGCTACGCCTTCGTTTTGCTCTGCCATTTCTTGCTCTCCGAATTGCATCTACCTGATTATTCTGTCAAACAAGCTTTTAAATGTTTTTCTGATACGTGAATCAATATTATTAAAATTTTTTTATTAATAAAAAATTCAATTTAAAATAAAAATGAGAAATAAATTATTTTCAACACATAACATTGTGTGCCAAAAATAAACTTTATTTGAACAAACAGTTCTAAGGTTACCATATATAAACTTATTAAATTAATGATTTAACTAACATTGTTAAATAAATAATAAAGCAATGCTTATATGAATAAATATTTGCATTCATATCTACTTCGCTTCGCGATCACTGCCACTAAATCAAAGTGATATTTAATCGCAAATATCGCCTGTCGAAAGTGTTACAACATACCGACTTTCGATAATTTCGACAAATTCGAAAATTTCGAAGTTACAACATGTTGCCACAGAATTTGCTAAATGCGACTGCAGCACTGATCAACAGAGTGACTAGCTTTATTTGTTTTGCATAAACGTAGTCGTTACTCAAACCACAATCTTTAGATTCAAATGTTGAAAAGGTTTTTGAATTCGCTTAACAATTAGAAAGCTCACTTCACGTAACAAAATATTCCTGATAACATATGAATTTACAGAGATCAAGCATCTGGGCATATTCACCACGTTACATCGTTTCATCGGTTTTACTACCCATGTAATTCGAGTATCCAGCAATACCCATTGCTGAATTCACGGCTAAAGAAGTTTCACTTCAAAAAAATGTTCTGAGAATAATACATACTTTAGAGGGATATGAATCTTTTCCAAAGTCAATAAGTTTGTTCAAGCTCAAAATATGTTGATATGAGTGAATCATATTATCATATGATATGAGTAAGAAATGATAGTTTCAAAACAAATTTCGTTGCTCTAGCATGTACATTTGAAGAGCTAAGTCTCAAAAATCATTAAGTTTGTATGGAAGGTACTTTCCACTACCTTTTTCCGAGTCTTATAATTTTTTTTTCTTTAAGATTGTTTTAGTAAATTATGGTTGTGTACCAAGTTTTCATGCTATTTTGTATAATTGTTCAAGAGCTAAGACATTTAAGCGATTTGAGTTGTATCGGAGATAGCACACCCTCATCTTCAATATACCGGGATTTGATAGTTTAAAAACCAGTTTAATGGGATTGGTGAAATTGTTGCAAAAATGTTACGTTTGAAAGAGCAAATTTGTCAAAAAGTACTAGATTTGTGGAAATGGCAATGGATTTTTT
This sequence comes from Dichetophora obliterata, assembly GCA_963920525.1. NCBI lineage: Eukaryota > Metazoa > Arthropoda > Insecta > Diptera > Sciomyzidae > Dichetophora > Dichetophora obliterata. The sequence goes on along the minus strand of OY986437.1, from coordinate 211,328,262 downwards.
ACCATGATAATACACCATTTGACAAGACAAGATCATTTTGGTCCAATTTCTGACCTAGTGTCCACCTAGTATAGCTTTGGCTGACTTTTTTCTTTTTCCAAAACTCAAATTGCCACATCGAGGCACTCACTTTAAGTAGATAGAAGACATAAAACAGAATTTTCAGCGAAAACTGAAATTATTTTTAAAAAATGCACGACTTACGACAATAAGAGGACCGTTGTGAAAACTAGGTGACAAAAAAATTTAGATAACCCCTTTAAGCGGGCTTTTTAAATTATCAATTCCCAGTACTTTTTTGACAAAATGCAGTTATTTTCATAATAAGTAATTTAAATGCACTTTATTAATTTTGAAGTTGATTTTACAAATAATTCCGACGTGATAAAAGAATAACTGACCATGACATCTTGTTCCCTCCACGTCGAATTATATAAACTAAAAACTCTGGAGCTTTCTTAAAAGCCGATTTGATTATTCTGTGCAATCAATGCTTTTTTCCATAAAGCATGCAAATAAAAAAATTAAACAATTGAAGGAAAATGTACATATAAAAACCTCTCAAATCTAAAGTCAAATCCCGTCGAGTTCTGATTATTTGTGTGGCCAGAGAACAATTCAATTTAATTGGATGCACCGGAAGTTAGAGTGGAAGGAAGTGAGGTGAATGATGCAAATGTTTAGCTCTCTGCGTTTTTTTTTCTGAATTTTATGTTTTGTGCAGAAAGCAAAAACATACAACAACTAAAATATGCAAAATATGTTGGTAATAAAAACGAAAACAAAAACGGAAATTAGAAAAAGCTCTCAAATGACAATAGCAACAAACAACAAAAACTAACAACGACATTAGCACAAACAAAAAATGTTAGGGCAACCATTGAAATATTTAAACCAACTAACGCACACACCTTAACTGAGAACGCAGAATGAAAACTGCCCCTGTAGGAAAATAAACTATTTTAAAAGTAGTTGAAAAAGTAGTTTTTTCTTAACCACAACTAGTTGAAATTCTGAATTTTTTCCATAAAACGAACTAACGTATTTTGTATGATGATGCTAAATAAGCCAATTGACTTTCGTTAATTGTTAAATTAGTAGAATTTAAATTATTTTTTAACTAATTTAAAATAAATCAATTGAAAACCGCATATATTTTCAACTACTTGTTAAATTAGTTAAATTTAAATTATTTTTTTAGTTACTTTAAAATAAATCAATTCAAAACTGCGTATATTTTCAACTACTTGTTAAATTAGTTTCATTTAAATTATTTTTTAATAACTTTAAAATAAATCCATTGAAAACTAGTTGATATTCCACTTGCTGAAAACGAATTTAAAAGCATAACAATTTTAAATTTCTATACATCAAAGAAACCACTTATTTTATTGTTTTGAAAAAAAAAATATAAATTCATATTAGTGATATCCTAAAGTTAATAATATTTGATGAAAAAGCATGGTTAAATATATATAAATTTGCAATTTAATAAAAATTTGCAATAAAAACATGTCAAAATCAGAGTATTCGCTGCCTTTATATAATTCAAAGTAGTTTTTAAGCCACTTGTTTTGAAGTAGTTTTCAATTACTTCATATATAGTTAATGCAATAAAAACTACTCAAAATTGAAGTGGATGCCGCTTTAATATAATTCAAAGTGTTTCATAAACTAGTTTATTTTAAATGAGTTTTTTAATTAGCTGTTTTTAAAAACAAGTAATTTTGTTCCTATAGGGTGCTCTACCCACCCATACACACACACACACACACGCACCCAAGCACCCAAGGGTAGGTCAAAATATGATTTAAATAATCTCTTAAGCTGTGTGCGACAGCGTTAGCCAAACTTCTTGTCTGACAAATGCACAGCTTGGGTTCCACAGACAGCTGACACCTTCAGCGTTGCCGCTAAGCTAACATATTTTTTGCTTAAATTTTTTGTGTTTCTTTGTCTGATGGCTTGAAAACAACACCCTTTATCGCCCCTCTGACTCTGGTGTGTGCCATTTATTGCTGCTGCTGCTGCTGCTGCTCTTCTTCACTGACTGTATTTTTTTTTTGTTATTGTTGTCAGCTCTCTTTCTAATTGGATTTGGTTTTTGTTGTTACCCGCACACACTCGCACACATTTTAAACCATATTATAAATTAAACGTCACACACACTCAGGTACGCAGCAAGTTTTTTCTCTTAACAAAAACGCATACACACCCAAACACGTACTCTCCCAGCTAAAGCGCCCGAAGCTTTGCCACACAAAATGTTCAACTGACCCAAGATACGTTTATTTTGGCCCATCTCGGGGGGCTTGAGGCACCGACTTCTGTTGTAGTTCATCTAAATATTTTAGTAATTTAGCACCTTTTCCTACCTTCCTTCCTTCCTTCTTTCCTTTCTACCTTTCTGACTTTCTTCGCAGTTCTCTTTGTTATTCTCACTTATCGTGTGCTGGTGTTTTTCATTGTGACATTTACTTTTGTAAATGTTTAATGTTGGCCTTACTCACTTAGCTGCTCAACTTTTTTTTTATTGCTGTTTTTGTTGTTAATTTTATGTTATTTCTGTGCTTTGTTGAATTTATTACATCGTAGATGGAAGGAATTAAAATTTTATGCATTGTAAATTTAATTGTTATTACGTTGCTTTAGTGTTTTTCTTATTGTGCTTTCAAGTTTGAGTAGCTTATTCTTGTTGTTGTTGTTTATGTTGCCAATTTAAATTTGTGTAGTGCCTTTAATAAATCCGAATTACGTATACGTCGTGTTGCACCTTTTTGTTTAAGATTGTTCATACAAGCTTTCATTTGCTTGACATGGATTATCTTTTGATATTTACGAGAAAAGTTTTTCAAGCAGAGAATGAGAAAGAGAGAGGGAGAGAAATAAGCTCAAAAGTTACTTGTTTATTCGGTTTTAATAATCTTGCGTACGAAAAGTTTTTGCAAGAATATTAAATATTTGGCTGAATGTGACAAATGCTGTAAATTCAAAAGTTATAAATACCTAATTTGGACAATAAGGACAATCTTTTAAAAAAATTGAGCAATTAAAATTTAGATAAAATTAATAAATAAGATTATTTCCATGCTTATTATCGTAAGCAAAAGCATGCATTTAATTTATTTTTGGTGGATCTTCAGACATGATTTATATTGATTTTTTATTAATGTTGTTCTTTTAAATGAATTCATGACCACATTTTTTATGTTTTACTAAACAACGTACAAAATTTTGTTAAAATTAAAAATAGAGTTATTTATTATTATATAAAAGTAAACTAAGAGAAAAAACATGCCAAAATCCACATAGGAATTTTGTTTTTTTTTGTTTGTTGATTTTCAGACATGATTCATAATAATTTTTATTGATTTAAGTCAGAGCTCTAAAATAACTATTATTTTTTTTTTTTGAGGTTGAAAAAGTTGGCGATATTTTGAAAAATACTTTTTTCGTGGTTTGATAACAGTTATTTTAAATTTGTATTTAGTGCGTTTTCGCGTTATAGACGAGGAAAAATTTTTTGCGTTTTTTCTCTAAACACTTCTGCTACACAATTTTGGACTGTGTTACGCACGCTTATTCCAAACAAACACTGGGACCTCTGTGTTTTCTGCCTAATTCACAAGATAAGCGCTTCCGCCATTTGCGCCAATAAACCGTAGGCATAATCGTCTTAATAGCGTATATTACAAAATAGGTCCTGTCGAGCGTATTTAGTGACAAACAAAGTTCATTGTAAGCCATTTTAGATAAAACGAAATATCTGATGTCAACACATCTAAAGACTTTAAAATTCTTCCAGATAAAGATACATCAATATTAACCAAGTACATATATAAAAATCAAGTGGCATCGCTGACTAAGTTGCATGTTGTGCTTATAAAAGACAACGATTTAATGACAAAAATATTACACCCATAAAAAGTCACTAACAAAAACGTTAGTCAGGCTCCATTTGACGGCTTTGAAGAAGCTTATTGATAGAAGTATTATAAATAGCTCTATCACATGATGACAATTAAATTTTTTACAAAAGAAACCTTTCAAAGAACAAAGAACTAACAAACATTTCCAGTTCAATGAAATTGATGCAATATAACGGATTGTCAGAAAATACTTTGCCCTTAACAATATATAAAAAATGGTAGTCAGCATTATTTCAATCCACTTATTGCAATCGTAGAAATATCTTTGCTACTAAACACACCCAGTGCTTGCATTGTTATCGCTTGAAAAATAAGCTAGTGAAAAGCGATACTGTCAGACAAAAGTCAACCCAGCAGTAAATTTATAACAACCGAACAAACGAACAAAGAAATGCCATCGTCATCATCAACTCACACTGCAACTGGTTGCATTTGGACAAAGGAATACGGAAACCCTGCAAACCACCCTTCAACACATTTGGCCTTCTTTTGTGGAAATGAAATAAACTCGACTTGGTTTGAGCATAACATATATTTTGTTGACGCTTACCTTTGTCGTTGGGATCGAATTCAGCTTCTAATTCCGCTTTAGTTTGTTCCGCAGATGACGCTGACGCCGCTGCAGCGCCATTGTTGGCGGCATTTTTATTTGTTGCTGCTGCTGTTGCTGCACCAGCTGCGGGTGTTGTTTTAGTTTCAGATTTTTTCATGGTTGTTCGAACTTTATGACCTCGAAAGACGGCTTGAATTTTTGTTGCGGCTTTTTCTGTAAGTGAGTTGAGAGAAAAGTTAACGTTAAAAACTGTTTGTTTTTGTAGCATGATTAATAAAAAAATAATAAAACAAAGAAAATAGCTGAAAATGCTGGTCAACTCTAAATGAAGGAAATATTTCCGAAGGTTGTTAAAATCAATTAAATGACACACAATAAGTCAATTCAAGGTGAGCTAAAAGTGGGTAGGTAAAATTTGCTGTCAGTTTTCAGATGGTGGCAAACAGCTTTTCACAATAAGGTCAGTTAGTCAGCAAAAAATGGCAAAATAATTGATAAGAAATAGGGGGAAAAATAGCAATTAAGATAACAATAGCAAGACAAAGACTTCTTGCATACACTGCGAAATTTATTTTTTTACTTTATGTGGTCTACCACGACTTAAGTCGAAACAGAGTGAAGTTGTTTTATTGATTTTAACATCAAGACCACTTCAAGACCGTTTATTTGGTTAAATTTCATAAGGAACAATTATTTTGTCAGACACAGAAATATATCAAATAAATACTAATTTATTTGAATCAAGTATTTTTAACTCTTAGTTACAATTTTTTAGTGCGAACATAAACTCTAGTCAAATTAAACTGAGGTTAACTCATCAAAATTGGACATTAAAACAAGGCTTAACGAGATATTTTACCACTCGTTGGTGTTATATTGACATAAATTTTCATATTATGTGTTTCTTTTGTGCCCTTACCGAGTTTAAACGTTCAGTTTTAGTGAGTTAACCTCAGTTTAATTAACTGACCATGAAAGCTAATTTTTCAGTGCTGCTTTAAACCCTAGTTGACAATAATTTTGTTAATCTTAGACCAAAGCTCAGCAGAGTTTAACTTCACAATCAGTTTTTCAGTGCTTGGTTACGTAACCAGCAGTTTTGTGTTTATTGATATAGTAACACCATTAAACGTCAAAAATATTCGATTCTTATCGATTAGTAATCGCGCGTTGCTACCACGCCCCGGTTCCCAAACAGCCATCAAATGTTAACAGTGCAACGGCATGTTTAAATTGTGGTCGAATACTGAATCTGTGCGACCTTTAATTTAAATTTATTTTTTATAAAATTAAAAGCTAACATCAGTACACTTAGAACTATGTTCTTGTATAGTACAAAAATCATTTAGTTTAGTTAAATAAGAATTTAATTAGATGAAATTAGATTAACATTATAACAACCGGGCTTAAGATTTAATTACAGACATTTAACAATACTTTTGATTAAAAGATTATTATAATAAAAAAAGAGTAAATCTATGTATATAAATAAAAATCAAATGTCGTTCGTTGGTAATTGCATCAGTTGAGAACGGCTGAACCGATTTGAATAAGTTTTTTTTTAAATGTTCGTAATAGTCCAACTTAGGTTTTTACGGAAAGAAAAATTGACCACGCCCACTTTGCGCCCACTTTTTTTGATTTATCTAAAATCGGAAAACGGCTGGACCGATTTGGATAATTTTTTTTCAAATGTTCGTAGTAATCCAATTTAAGTGTTTACTGAAAGAAAAATTGACCACGCCCACTTTTGCGCCCACTGTTTTGATATCTATATATATAAAATTAAGTGGCAAAACTTCCTGTTCGCATACTCCTCCTAGACGGCTTGCCCGATTTCAATGAAATTTTCAGGGGTGATTGGGGTCTGTGTGGAGGGTGCACATAAGAAATTGCATGTGTGTATCTTTGCAGGTTTTGTACCACACCCCCTTTTGTCGCCCACAAATCAATAAAAATGCTGTATTTAAGACGGTTTTGGTCGTATGAAATTAAAATTTGGTAAATAAGTTCGTATGATAACTATAATTAACTTTGAAAAAATGGGCGTGGTCACAATTCATCTACGCCTACTTTAAAGAAAATATCAAAATACTTCGAAACCATTGGTCCGATTGAGCTCAAATTTTGTAAGTACGCTTTGCTTTGAGTACGAGATGGTTTAAGGGGCAATGCCACACCCCCTATTACCTCCCACATATAAACAAAAAAATTGTTGTTATCGAATAGCTTTAGTTAGAGTTATGGGTCGCACAGCTTAGAAATTCGGTATTCGACCACAATTTAGATGTACCGTTTCTGTGATGAAATTTTATGGGAGTGGACAAGGGGGAGGGGCACCTCCGATACAACCCAAATTTGTGATATCGAATAGCTTTGAAGTAATAGGAATTCATCTTTGGAATTCAGTTTTTGACCTCAATTTACACATGCAGTTTCAATAGTTTTATTTTATGGGCGTTGGACAGGGAGGCGTGACATCTCCCTTACAACCCAAATTTGCGATATCGTATTGAAGTTATAGGTTGACAGCGTAAGAATTCGGTATTCGACCTAAATTTATACATGCATTTTCAATACTTACATTTTGTCGTCGTAGGGCAAAGGGGAGTGGCACTTCCCATACAACCCAACTTTGTGCTATCAAATAGTTTTAGTGTTATAAGTCGTACAACGCCGAAATTCAGTATTCGACCTCAATATACACATGCAGTTTCATTGATTCAATGTATGTTCATTGGTAAGAGGGGCGTGGTACCTCCTATTTAACGTAAATTTGCGATATTGAATATCAGCGTCAGAATTCAGTATTCGGCCCCAATTTATGCATGCAGTTTCATTAATTACATTTTATGGGCGTACGACAAGGGGGCGTGAAACCTCCTATTTAACCCAAATTAGAGATATCAAATAGCATTGGGGTTATAGGTCTCACAGCTTTGGAATTCAGTATTGGACCTCAATGTACACATGCAGTTTCATTGATTACATTTTATGAGCGTTGATCAAGGGGGAGTGGCACCTCCCATACAATGAAAATTTGTGATATCGAATAGCTTTGGAGTTCAAGGTCGCACAGCGTCGGAACTCAGTATTCGACCAAAATTTACGCTTGCAGATTTACTGATAAAATTTTTTAGAGTTTGTCGGGGGGGGGCGTGACACCTCCAATTTAACCCAAATTTGCGATATCGAATAGATTTGGAGTTATAGGTAACTCAGCCTCAAAATTCAGTATTCGACCTCAATGTACTCATGCAGTTTCATTGCTAAAATTTTATGGGCGTAGGGAAAAGGAGAGTGGCACCTCCCATACAATCAAAATTTGTGCTATCGAATAGTTTTGGAGTTATATGTTGCACAGTTTTGGAATTCGGTATTCGACCTCCATGTAGACATCCAGTTTAATTGATTACATTCTATTAGCGGTGATGAAGATGGAGTGGCACTTCCTATACAACCCAAATTTGTTATATCGAATAGCTTTGTGGATATAGGTCGCACAGTCTCAGAATTCAGTATTTGACCTCAATTTAGACATTTAGACATTAACTGATAACATTTTATGGGAGTTTGAATAGGGAGAGTGGCAGCAACGCGCCGGGTTTCAGCTAGTACATTAATAAAGAGGAAAATAAAGGAGAAAAAAAGAAAAAAGAAATAAAAATAACCTTTGAAATAGTTTAACCAAACTGCAGATACTATTGAAGATACTAGAGAAGAAAGTTAAGATAGATTGCCTAAAAGTACCTCTCCTAGTTATTTCTCTTAACCATCTAGGTAGTGCATTCCAGAGTCTAATGGCGTTAATGAAAAACAAGTAAGAGGTGTTTAAAGAGTTATGCCTGGGTATAATAAGAATATGACTTCTTCTTGACATACAAAACCGTAATTTTTCATAAAGGTAACGAGGCGATTTTTCATGAATAAGTTTGTGCAGGTATATACAGATTCTTGCTTTGATGTATGATGTTATGTCGCAACCAAGTATTGAATTTCTAAAGCTAGATAGGTGTTCATATCTTCGTAAACCATAAACATAACGTGTGGCATAATTAAAAGCTATTTGCAATTTTAATTGGGAAGATGAGTTGAGCTTACTGAACACTGTTTCAGAGTATGTGATCAATGGTAAAATTAATTGTATCACTAACTTACGTTTTATATTTACAGGAGTTACGCTAGCAGACATTCTTAAATTACGTAGGACATAATAAACTTTTTTCACTACATTGTTAACATGATCAACTTAGGACAAAGAAGAATTTATATAAAAACCAAGATTTACAATTTTTGACACAACAGCTAAATTATTTATTCCAATAAACAAATCAGGGATATCATTTATACAGATTTTGTGCTTACAAATAGGCAGGACATATGACTTTGATGCATTTAATTGCAGACCATTGTTACTGGCCCACTCATTTATGCTGTTGAGATATTCATTCATTCTACAACAGAGTTCATCAAGATACCCTGTTCGTCGTGAAAGATAAAGCTGAACATCCTCAGCATATGCATGAATAGATGCATGTTTGCAAACATTAAAAATATCATTTATAAATATTGAAAACAACAAAGGACCAATTATGGAGCCTTGTGGAACACCATTTAATACTAACTTGTACTGAGAGGACAATTGATCAACTTTAACTTTTTGAGACCTATTACACAAATAACTGGAAATTAGATTGACAGCACTATTACAGAAACCAAATAACGTCTAAAGCTTATGACACAAATACTGATGACTGACACTATCAAAAGCTTTAGAGAAGTCTAGCAGACAGAGTATAGTCATAGAACCCGCATCGTATTCAGGTCTTATATCGTCAATTACTTTAACAACAGCTGAGGAGCAACTATGTCCAGCTCGGAAACCAGATTGAAAGGGGGATAACAGGTTTCTGCCGAGTATAAAATTATTGATTTGCTGAGCCATGAGTTTCTCACAAACTTTTGAAAGAGGCGGTAAAATACTTATAGGCCTGAAGTCGCTGGGACCAAATGGGTTTTGCTTTTTTGCTATCGGTAATGCAGTGGCCACTTTCCACTTGTCCGGAAATGATGAGGTCGTGCAACAAAAATTGATGATATGTGTTAGGGGGCTGATAATGTGGGGCAAAATGATTTTAATAAACTTTATGGGAATGCCATCTTCACCTATTGCGTTTGACTGCATAACACATTTACCAACATCAAGCTCATTTAGTGGAGAAAATTCAAAAGACTGAAGCATAGAGAGACCAGTAGGAGAAGAAATATTATAATTAGGAGTATGTATGGGGGTTGGAATTAGTTTTAAAGGTTTTCTAAGAGATGGCGTAACTATCAATAGATCGCATCGGGCACACCTGTGACTATATTCATTTCAAAGCACATTGTCTAAGCTTCATTTTTCAGTATGTGTCATTCCACTGAAGTGTAAACAACATATATTTTTTTTCTCTGTGAACATGTCGACTTTCATTCCAACAAAACGCAATTTGCGGGAAGGTTTACTTTTGTGCTTCCATTTGAAGAAAAAAGCGGTTGAAGCACAACGCACGCTTACTGAGGCTTACGGGGACTATGCTCCATCGATTTCTACTTGTGAGTACTGGTTCCGTCGGTTTAAAAGTGGTGATTTTGATACGGAAGACAAAGAGCGTCCGGGCCAGCCGAAAAAGTTTGAAGATGAGGAATTGGAGGCTTTGCTCGATGAAGACCCGTGTCAAACCCTTCAAGAATTGTCAGAATCATTGGGAGTCGACTTATCAACGGTCGGCAAACGCTTGAAGGCCATGGGAATGATTCAAAAGCAAGGAAATTGGGTGCCGTACCAGTTGAAGCCGAGAGACGTTGAACGGCGATTTTGCATGTGCGAACAACTGCTTCAACGGCATAAAAGCAAGAGTTTTTTGCATCGTATTGTCACTGGCGATGAAAAGTGGATCCATTACGATAATCCTAAGTGAAAAAAATCGTGGGGACCACCGGGCCATGCATCAACATCGAGGGCCAAGCCGAATATTCATGGCGCCAAGCTTATGCTGTGTATTTGGTGGGATCAGAAGGGTGTCGTGTACTATGAGCTGCTAAAACCTAACAAAACCATCACTGGGGAACGCTACCAACAACAATTGATGCAATAGAGCCGAGCATTAAAGGTTAAACGGCCGGAATATGCCAAAAGACACGACAAAGTGGTTTTTCAACAAGACAACGCACGGCCACATGTTGCAAGAACCGTCAAGGAAACGTTGGAGGCGCTGAATTGGGATGTGCTACCCCACCCGCCTTATAGCCCAGACATAGCCCCTTCCGACTACCACCTATTCAGATCGATGACGCATGGCTTGGCTGAGCAGCGCTTCACTTCTTACGAGGATACCAAAAAATGGGTCGATTCGTGGATTGCCTCAAAAGACGAATCGTTCTTCCGGCGCGGAATCCATATGCTGCCAGAAAGATGGGAAAATGTTGTAGCTAACGATGGACAATACTTTGAATAATATACATTGTACCGTTGTTTCTAAATAAATGCTCAAAAACCGAAAAAAAACCTTTAAAATTAATTCCAACCCCAATAGAAACAGAATCTACAAAAAAGTTATTTATAATTTCTGGACTAATATTGCAGTCAGTGTTGTTTTTGTTGCAGACCCCAAGTTTTCTTATATTGCTCCAAAGCGTTTTGGTTGGAAGGGAGGGTTGAAGCTTAGCCGCAAAATAGCGTGATTTAGCCTGTCTTATTAGTGAAACAGATTCATTCCTCGACAGTCTATATGTTTGCCAGTTTAGTTCGGTTGGGTTTCTCTTCCATATCGATCGAAATTTGTTTCTTCTTTTAATAAAATTTAAGACATTGACAGAAAACCAAGGGCAAGCTGAATTCCTAATGCAAACCGTGCGTTCAGGGACATTTTTAGCAAATAAATATTTTATGGGTTCAACAAGGGAACTAAGTTTGTCGTTAATGTTATGGTGAAGCCAGCAATCATTGAAGGGGGTCAATGATATATCGCGAAACAGAGACTGATAACTGATGTGTTTAAAATTCCTGTATGTAAAGCTATTCGATAAATCATAAAATAACTTAATCAGAAAAGCCATAAGTTTTGATTGGAAAGAGATATTGGGGTAATTTTTTCATATAAATTTTTTTGGAGACTTTGTAAAAAAATTTTGTTAAAAATATAGCAACAACAATTTGGAAATAATAAATTCCACCAAAAAGGTCAAAGGGGGTTTGTTTTGATGACGAAAACAGTAAGAATAATTTTTGCAAATAAATGCTTATTCATATGAAAGGTAGTCAAAAATTCCATTTTTACCTGGTTTTATTTTTACAACAAAAACAACTTTTGAGAATATTTTGAACCTTTTTTGAAAAAAAAATCCCCGGCAGACGTTGTTTTGCCACAGACTGCCTTACTGCCATATACGAATTTTAATGCTAATCGAAAGAAAAATTGTTTATATTCTCTATTCTTAGTGTAGTTGCCGAAAGTAACCATATGAACTAAATTACAAATATAAGTATAAAACGACCAAAATTGTCCAAAATATAGCATTTTTGTTTATTTTTGGGCGGTAAAAGGGGGGTGCAACGGTTGTTCCCTCTTAAACCAGCTCGTACTTAAATCAAAATAACTGCCAAAATTTCAGCTTAATTTAGTTTATAAAGGGTGTCCCAACAAGAGCGCAATTTTTAAATTTTAAATAAAACACAGATATTTAAAGAAAAAAATCGTGAAACTTTATTATATCGTAAAGTAGACAGAATGAGGTTATGTATGGAACAATATATCGTGCAGATGGCCGCCGCGGCTTTGCTGGCATACACACGATCTTTTAATGAAATTTTCAATGACCGTTTTGCATAAATGCTGCGGTATTTCATTAATGCAGCGTCCAATTTCCTCTTTTAAGGCTTGAGTCGTCGTCGGCTTATTCGCGTAAACCATCGACTTCAAAAAACCCCAAAGAAAAAAAATCTAATGGTGTTAAATCGCACGATCTAGGCGGCCAATTCTGATCTCCAAAACGCGAAATAACACGACCGGGAAATGACTGATGCAGCAATTGAATTGTTTCTCTGGCTGTATGACATGTGGCGCCGTCTTGTTGGAACCACATGCCCTCCACATTCATTTCTTCAATTCTAGACAAGAAAAACTGGTTATCATTTCACGATACCGAACACCATTTACTGTTTGCGCTTGACCTGTCTCATTTTTATAAAAAAAAGGTCCAATGATTCCTCCAGCCCAAAAACCACACCACACAGTGACACGTTGAGGATGCATTTGCTTCTCGTGAATCACTCGAGGATTTTCCTCACCCCAAATGCGACAATTCTGCCTATTGACGAAGCCATCAAGATGGAAATGGGCTTCGTCACTGAAGATGATTTTAGCGGCAAAATCAGCATTTTCATGTTGTCTCTCCAATACCCAATTAACGAACTCCCTTCGCTGTCTATGGTCAGCTGGCTTCAGTTCCTGAGTCAATTGAACTTTGTATGCATGAAGATGCAAATCTTTCGTCAAAATTCGCTGCATAGTGGATTTGGAGACACCAATTTGCTGAGCTCGGTGTCGAATTGAGGTGGATGGAGTTTGAGCGACATCATCACGTACAGCTACGACATTTTCGGTCGATCGACCTGGTCGAAGGCGCGTTGTTGTCTTTACATCACTAACAGACCCAGTTTCGGCAAATTCGTCCATTAATCTCTTTACAGTTAACTCTTTTGGAGCATTATTGTGACTCCAAATTGACACAATTTGCGAACTGTAGCCGCAAAACTTTCACCATTTTGGTAAAACAATTTCACAATGAGAATGCGTTGTTCATTCGTGTAGCGCTCCATTTTTACTAACCTCGTACCTTCTACTAGCAAACAATAACAATTGTTCAAATGTCAAACAATGACACTTCGAATGGCGCCAAATTAAAAATTGCGTTTTTGTTGGGACACCCTTTACATGGCTCAATTCATTTCCTCCGCGCTTATCGCCTGAAAAAAAAATAAACATAGTGCGACCAGGTCCATTTTTAGTCCACTGGCCGAAAACAGCCATACAAACTAAATTATAAAATTTTAGTCTAACACGACACAAAACGTCTGAAATAAAGCATTTTTATTGGTTTGTGGGCGGCAAAAAGGGCGTGGAAACCAATTTTTAGTACAGTTTCTGACAGTACCCATACAAACTAAGCCAAAACTGGAAAAATTAGGAGCAGCTAAAGTGCGACCATGCCCATTTTTACAAAAAATGCCGAAAGTAACCATACGAAGCTTATTACAATTAAGACCAAAACCGTCTTAAGTAAAGAATAGTCATTTATTTTTGGACGGTAAAAAGGATGTGGATACCCATTTTTAGTACAGTTTCCGACAGTAACCATATAAATAGATTAGCTAATTAATTACGTATATTAATTTATGTATAAATTGCTTAAATTAATAATATTAAAATGTTTCACTTAGATAATATCATCAAATAATACGTTTTTAATAGGTTTTGGTTTTTGGATTATGGAAGACTTTTTTGTGAAAATGCGAATATCATTATAAAACATGCACAACTTCAGCATTGTAATCGTTTCTGAAAATTGGGCGAAATTATAGTTCGACCACGCCCATTTTTTGCTGAGTTTTCAAGAGTAACCATACGAACGTAATTGCAAAATTTTAGTTCAAAACTGCAAAATTCATCTAAAATATAGCATTTCAATTGATTTGTGGGTGGTTATAGGGGGTGTTTCAACTTTTGTTTGTTTTTATTATTTGAGATATAAACCTTGATAACAGATGTTGTATATTTGGTGGCCTATGGTGTTACCGTTCCTGAGCTCTTAAAAGACACTGCACAATTGATTTTGTGTGTAAAAAAGGGACAGTAAAAGTAAGCGTGACAAACTTTATTTATATAGTGACCACCACTTGGTCTCATAGCACATTTTCACTAAGTTTCATTATAAAACCGTGCACAACTCAAGAATTATAATCATTTCTGTAAAGTCGGCATAATTATAGTTCTACCACGCCCATTTTTTCTGAGTTTTCAAGACTAACCATACGAACTACATTACAAAATTTTAGTCCAATACAACCGAATTTTTTTTTATTTTTTTTTTATTTTTTTTTTCAAGATCAAAGAACCTAGGCATGCGCCTTATACAAACAAGGTTTGGTCTTTGACCTGAAAGGAAAGAATAGATTATTTAGAGGAATAGATTGGAACCATAAGTGAATTATTGATTAGGTGAAACAACCGCGAAAGACAATTTGAATTGCTTTTAACCGAAAGCTAGTGTTATGCCTTAACCTCGGTAAACATTTCCAGCCCTTAGTTGTTCCTGTCCATTAATTCCACATTTTCCACAATTTAGCTGTGGATTTTTTGTTTCCCATAATTCTTAAATGAGCAGGAAAGAATGAAGAAAGTGAAAAGAACCATGCCCGAGCCCGGATTCGAGCCAGGGACCAGTGTGACCAGAGTGGAATATTATATTCCACTTTGGCATATTTTAGCTTCGGGAAGCATATTTTTTTTTATAAAAATATGCAGCATAAAAAGTGGAATATTTTTCGTATGATTATATTTTTCAAAATTCACAAAAATTGCAATAAAAAAATGTCTATTTGGTTACTAAATGGGTTTTTTTTTGGCTATCGACAATTTTTTGTTTATATCTGAACCACCTTGTAAAACGCAATATAAGCAATTCATTTTGTGGTTAATTTCTTCGTTGTCAATTTTATTGCAATTCATGTAATAACTTCACGCAGCTTAATAAGTGAAGTATATTTGCTTATATGTTTGTTTGGTTAAATTTTTTTTTTGGATTATGTTACAGCAGTAAGTAATTTACTTAAGAAAACATTAGGGGTATTCACGATGTGTTGTATTTTCCCTTGTATTGTGTATTTTTGATAAATTTGATATTTGTAGTAAATTTTTTAATATAACAAAAACAAAATTCAGTTTTCAAAATACAACCCTGTGGAAAATATACAAGTTGTGTATTAGATCAGCTGATTGTACAAGCATTTCTACTCAGCATGGAGCAAGCTAAAGGCTACGCTGTGAGTTTATTTAATAAAAATTAATATAATTGATTTTAAAAACACAATATGTACTTTACTGAAGGTTCGATCACAATAAGTTGTAAGTATTGTAAATTTTGCAAAACTTTATCACAAATGCACCACATCGTGAATACCACTATTATTGCTAACAATAGCTATTTCTTTTAACTATTTTAAAATGTGGATTCAAAACAATAAAGCAGAAAAAAAAGTTATTGATCAAAGTTCGGAATCTGAAGATTTATCAAAATTTGTGCTTTTCTCGTTTAGCTTACCATTTAGCAATGCTGAGGTTGAGAACATTTTTAGTTATAAGAATCTTTCTTATTTAAACGAAAATTCGAAATAGAATGCAAGAAAAACTCTTAAATAATTTGTTGAATGTAAAAACATGGCTGCATGCAATACCAGATAGCTTAATAAAAAAATTTAGAAATGCGAATTTCTATGATAATATACAAGCAACAATTTAAGAATTAACCTCGAAGATGTACCTGAATTTTAGTTTTGTATATTGTATATCGTTACTTAAAATTCAAAAAACCATAACAATGTTTATAATTTTTTATAGGAGAAGAAAATAAAATTAAGTGCGATAGTAATGAAATAAATAAATGTTTTTAAACATGCTTCTGTGTTTTTTTTATATGCATATTTAGACTTTTTTAGATATATATCTTTGAAATTGAAAGTGGAATATTTTTTTGGAATATAAAAATTGAAAGTGGAATATTAAGCATATTTTTTTAACAAAAAGCATATTTTTTCAAAAATCTTCTGGACACACTGCCAGGGACCTCTGGGTTGAGAGTCTAGCGCACTCTCCACTAGACTACAAAGGCCGACAATTCATCTTAAATATAGCGTTTTTATTGATTTGTGGGCGTTAATAATGGATGTGGCAATTTTTATTTATTTCTTATTTGAGATATGGGCCTAGGCAGCAAATGTTAATTTGATGCCTTTAGGTGTTACCGTTCCTGAGATTTTAACGGACACCAACCCACACGAACGATTTATATCGTAGTATATGGGAACATTTTTAACGGAACCAATGTACCGATTTCGTGCAAACTTCACATTAACCATTTACAGACCATCGCCAATGTACCCTGAAGTTTTGGTTTAAATCGGTTGACCCGTTTTTGCAGTTAGTGGTTAAATCAAAATGTACACATTTTTTATAGATAAGACTTGTATTCCCCGACAGACGTTGTTCTGCCACAGATCACCAGGGGGCGTCGATTAATTACGTGGTCGTGATTTTTCGACCCCCCTTAGTGAGATATCGTGGTATTTGGCTCAACCCCCTTCCCCTTCCAATCACACATGAGATTGTTCAAAATCCGTGTTTTCAGTGTAAATATGTTAATCTATGCTTTATTGTATTAGATTTATTAATATGAATATTAAATATAAATATAAATATTATTTTGTAAAGCTTATTCATATTATAGTAGAGAAACACGTTTTACTCAATATAACCAGATATCTCATAATTCTACACAGTTTCTTGCGGATAAGAAATTATTTGATATGTGTGAGGAAACCCCTTCCCCACGTGAGAGTAAGTGAGATTCGGCTTAACCCCCCGCCCACTTAAACGCCTCACGCACTTAATGGACGCCCCCCTTACTGCCATATGTCAAAAAATGCCAAATATTTTTACCATTTTCAGTATAGCTGCCGAAAGTAGCCATATGAAATAAATTACCAAATTTTAGTCTAATACGATCAAAACTGTGTGAAATATAGCATCTTTGTTGTTTTGTAAGCGGTAAAAGGGGTGCGACAAAATTATTTACCTTAAACCATCTCGTAATCGAAACTAATCGACTGCCTAAATTTCAGCTCAATTTAGCTTAAGCCTGGCGCACTTTTGCTTCACTCCACGCATCCCCCCGAAAAGTGAGTTTAACTAAAGTGGGACAGGTTCATTTTTAGTGCACTTGCCGAGAGTAACCATATGAACTAAATTACAAAATTTTTGTCTAATACGACTTTTACCCAAATTTATTTACCCAGTCTCTAGCCCCCTGGCTTAGCACTTTGGCATTGCGCTACTTGTTTTTTTTTTTTTTTGCTTGCATAGATTTATTTATTTATAAGAAACCATTGTACACGTGAGACTATAGGTCTCTTAAAGTACATCAACAGTGTAAAAATCACTCGAAAATAATTTTACTTAATTTTTAAATACATTTCTAGTTCTTAAATGCTAAAAAATATACCCCCCTAAATTAAACATAGAAAAACATATAATTTTTGAAACGATATTTCAAAGTAAATTTTGTATTATTTAAATAAATTCAAAACAGCCATTTTAAAGCGTACCTTATTATTTTCGGTTTTAATAGACTTTGGTAACATATTCCAGAGTTTCACAACGCTAACAAAAAACATTCTAGATGACATAACAGATTTAAATTCGGGGACTATAAGATTAGGTGTACGACTAGATAATGCAAAACGTAAATTTCTAAACAGGTATTCGGGACAACGTGTATTAAGCAGTTTGTGCAAAAAGTGTAGATTGCGATAATTTAGATAATTCGTAAGATCACAGTTAAGAATTCTCGAGGCAAACTCTGATATGTGGTCGAATTTCCTTTTATTAAAAACATATCTTGCACAGTTATTTATCACAAATTGCAACGTTCTTTTTGAAGCCGCATCGAGGTTTTCCATAAACTAAATCACCATATGTAATATGAGGAATTATTAAAGAGTGCACAAGCTTTAATTTTGTTTCCTGAGGTATACAGTCGGTCGTGTGCCATAGTTTTCTCAGAACGCAGTATGTTTTAGAAATCGTAAGGTTTACGTGATCAATGCAGCTTAAATCATTGTTAATTTTATATCCAAGACTTGTAACACAGGTGACAAGTGCAACATTTGCACCGGCCATAACTATGGGTGGTAAGCTATCGACGCCGTAGCGTTGACGTGAAATAGTAAGTGCTTGAGTTTTTGATGCATTTAAGTTTAAAAAATTTTCGGCTGCCCAGGCCCCTATGGAAGCTAAGTCTTCGTTTATTCTAAATATTAAGTCCTCTGAAGGTCCAATTGGCCGTGAAATACATATTTGTGCATCGTCTGCGTACAGGTGAATTGAGGTATTCTGACAACAAGATACTATGTCATTAACAAAAATGCTGAAAAGAATGGGTCCCAATATAGATTCCTGTGGGACACCAGAAAATGTATTCTTTAGTTCCGACGAGCGATCCTTATTAATCACCCGTTGGAATCGGTTGTTTAAATACGTTTTCATTAATTAAATTGCGCAAGAGCCAAAGCCAAAATAATGTTTTAATTTTTTTAAAAGAATGACATGGTTGACGGTATCAAAAGCCTTCGAGAAGTCTAGAAGTGCTAGAATGGTGAGCTCGTCGTGGTCGTATGCTGGGCGAATATCCTCCATTATCTTAAGAACCTCAGTAGTGCAACTGTGCCCCGCCTTGTAACCTGATTGATATTCGGTCAGCAGCTTATTAACATTTAAATGCTCAACAATTTGAGATGAAAGAACCTTTTCAAATGATTTTGATAAAGCAGAAAGAATGCTTATAGGACGAAAATCTTCAGCACGGCTTGGATTATTTTTCTTTGCAACTGGAATAAAATTTGCTATTCTCCATTACTTGGGAAAAGTTGAGGACGTAATAGCGTAATTGAATAAATGTGTAAGTGTCGGAACAATAAAAGGAAGAAGAATTTTTACGAACTTAAGATTGACGTTATCATTTCCCACAGCATTTGACTTGACAGATTGGATTGCCCTTGCAACATTTTCCTCAGAAACAGTTTTAAAATTAAATTTTTTACTACATTGAACTACAAGACGATGATCAATTAATTTTTATAATTTACAGATAATTTTTTCTGTCTTTTTGACATGTTTTGTAAGCTTAACTTACTGTCATAAATCAATATTCAACACAATTATTCGAAGTTATTTTCAATTTAGTTTGTATAACATAACTGTGCAGCTTCTTAAAAATAACAATTTGCTTTAATACATAAATCTAAATATCTTAATATGTATATAAAAAGCAAGCACGCTGCTCTGTGTCCAATATCTCTCAAACTATATAGCCTGAATGTATGCACCACATCTTAATACATAAAAGGCAAGCATGCTCCGCCCACAGTATTTCTCAAATTGTAATTATTTTTTGACAGTAAAGTACTTTCAGAAGACACACTGTTCTCAAAAATGTTCAACCTGAAAGTATGCACAGAAAATATATTTGATACTTATCAGTGACAATATTGGGTTTTTACAATATTACGCTTATGATCTAACTACCTCATTTTTTCATAATTTTATAAAAAAGTTATGACGAATTTAATGAAATTCTTTTGAGTCGATTTGAGTCGATTGTACTAAAAAAATATAATTATATCAGCAGCGAAACGACACCTGAGTTTTTATGAATATGAAGGTTGCAAGGCCAGTTAGTAAAATTGTGTATAAACATGATTGTTACCAAACTCGACTTTTTGCACTTTTAAATTTGAACTAATTTTTCAACACTGCTTCAATACGTAAAGTGTTATTTAAAGTGGTACATTTGTACTTTGCAAAAATCAAATTTATAAAAAATCAAGCTTTAAAAAGAGGTAAAAGGCTCCAAAAAGAAAGTGTGCAGATTACCTGTCGTATGACAGGCTTTTATATTAGTAGTTTCAATAATACAAATATAAAGCCAGTTTGCGTAGTACTAGAATTGAACTGGCTAAAATAATACTAATATAAAACTTTTCAAAATAAAACTAGTATTTAACTAGTTAAAAATATACTAGCACAAAGGTGGCTCAAATCATACCAGTATGATTCGCCTAATTTTGATTTTATTAGAGTTTTACTGGTTTAAAAGTTACTACTATTACAGCTAGTTCAAATTATGCCAGTAAAAATACTACCTCAATTCATATCGAGAATAGGACAATTGTCTTTTCCTATGACATCAACACAGGAAGATAACCAGTTTGCGCAATGTAAAAAGCATTTGAGCTGAACTAGTACTGGTATTTTTTGTCATAGTATATCAGCGGCGGATCTGGAAAAAATCTTGGGGGGGGGGTAAATTACCAAAGTCGCACATTTTCGATTTGAGAAAATGTTGTCTTTTTACAAATAAAAAAATTGTACTTTTTTGAATTGAAATTATCGAATTGTGTAAGAAGCAATTTTCCCAGACACATACTCGCACATTTCCGTATTTATTTATATTTCCCTTTTTCTGGAATATCTTAGCGAAAAGTAAATAAAAACTCTAAATTTGACTAATTTTGGAATTAAGGTTGATTTATTAAAATTTTTCACATTTATTCCATTATAAAACATTGCACAATTATATTTTCAAATATGTGCAATGAAAAAACATAGTACTTTTCAATAAAAAAAATAAAGGAATTTGAAACTTATTGTTCTGACGTTACGACTATGATATGGTACACTTTGAAAAATAAATGAACAATACAAAATGTATACTGATTATTAGATAGTCATTAGATAGAGACAAAATTATATTTATTTATTTAAAAGAAACAAGCATGAGTACACTAAGAGCAAACTCTTTTATAGTACAATATAAGTTAATAATAAAAGGAAATAATAACAACTCAAAAAAATTAATTAATATGACAAAATCATCGCAGCGCTTCTTTTTTGCGGCAAAGTTATCAATAACTTCGTTAATATTTATTTTAATGTCTCTATGTATATGCAATAATGCGAGTCCATTCAATCGTTCTTGTTGCATAGTTGAACGTAACCATGTTTTTAATCGTCGCAGTGTAGAAAAACTTCACTCAGCTGTTGCTACACTGATAGGAAGCGTGGCAAAGATAGCAAACGTTTTAGAAATTGGTGGAAAAATGTCATTGTCACAAAGAGTAAAAACGGTGTTGATATCATTAACCTTAGTTTCGCTCTCCCATTTACACTGCCAAATTTGAAGTTCATGAAATAATTGAATTGGAATTAGTTCCTTATTACCGTCACAAAATGGAATTATTATCTTAGAAATGTTAACACTCAAATTCTTTAGCTTTTAATTGTTGTGTTTATCAATTATGTTTGGCAGGATTTCGTTTACATTTAGTTTTTGGAAAAATTTTTTGCTGAAACGAGCCGCCATATCAGCAATGATATCATCTAGTAATGGTATAAATATGGAAATTCGAAAGTAGTCTCCTGGTGTTGAAACGCTGACATTACAACGATGACCCTGTCTTCCAGCAATACGAGGTATATTAATTGACATACCTAAACTCTCGTGTAATTCCTGTACATCTGCAAATATTGTCTTAAAATATGATTCTGCGTTCTCTCTTTTTTTATCAAGTAGTGATCTTAAAGTTATTATTGAACGTTCTGCTGCATCCTTATAGAGGTTTGTTTTTTGCAAGATGCTACTTAAAACCTGAGATGCTCCCAATAAATCCGAAAGTACACATATAGAAACAATTTAACTTGTTGTCATCAGACTATTTAAAAGCAATGATGCTTTGTTTGAAGCCACAGTATCGTTCCACTGTAAAATATTCTCCAATACACCGATAGTTTCACCAAAGTTTAACTTAAATCTTAAAACAGATTCGTGTCTTTCCACCCACCTGGTTTCACAAATACTTTTTAGTTTCTGGTTGTTAGAAAAGTGTTCAATTATTTTATTTCGCTTTGAGGATGAGTTAAAAAATTTTACTACTTCTTTCATTATCGCCACAGCATTTTGAATTGGTTTAGTATTCGAACTTTTTGAAATAGATAAATTAAGGGCATGGCTCACATTAAAATTTCTCGTCAAATTTCATTTCTTTTTTTTTAGGCAAAGCTCTTTTTGTGCTTTCACTTGAAATACGCGCAGCTTTTGCTCGGCTATATTCTCTCATCTTAAGTATGTATTAATGAGCGCTTTAAAGCTGACACCTGCGTTCGTAGAGCAATCTAAATACAATCAAAATAATGGAATACAATACCGTTCAATTCAATTCATATGGCTTGTCATGCTATTACAATCACCCATTCAATTGCATTAAGGGTACCTTTATGTATACATAAGCTATTCTGAAGGCGTTTTTTAAAAGAATACTACCAAAAATGGTTGGAGATATTGATATAAAGTTTTTATTTATTGTTTTCTCCAATTATTAAAGTATACAAAAATATTTTGTTTTGTTTTGTTTTTTTGTGATGTCATTTGTGTGTACGTGGCGTTTTTATGAAGCGATGCGAGAAGAGTAGGACCATTTTGCTTGTAGAATAACATGATCTGTAGTCATCTGAAAAAAACAAAATATAATTATATGCAAAGCAAACACTAACGTCAAGGTAGTGACTTCGCCTTTTTATAAAAATGAGCCTGAAAAAAAAGTTACAGCTCGTTATGTGCTCAAATTTACAGCCATTTTTTAAACAATCAACTTTAAGGACGCGTTATTTTCTTACAAATAAAATTTTTTTAAAAAACTCGAAGTCAGTTCCTCAACGTAAGTGTTTACTTTAAAAGTATACATATTTTTTTCAGGTGATTACAGATCATGTTATTTTGCAAGCAAAATGGTCCTACTCTTCTCGCATCGCTTCATAAAAACGCCACGTACACACAAATGACGTCACAAAACAAAAAAAAAAAACAAATTTTTTTTAAAGTACTATAATAATTAAAGCGCTCTCGCAAATAACGTTGTAAACGACAAAATTGTTATTGTTCGCTTTTATTTATTTTACAAGCACTTTTATTCATTTTTATTAACTTTTTTTAGTATGCGATAAAAATACCCCAAACTGCTCAACTGCTTACTCAGTTCTGTTTATATATAATATAAGAGAGTGATTCTCACAGTTATTCGCAAAAAAAAATGTCGCCTACAACGTTATTCGCGATTATGCTTCAATTGTTGAAATCAATAAAAAAACTTTATATCAATACCTCTGACCATTTTTTTTGTAGTATTCTTTCAAAAAACGCCTTTAGAATCGCTTATGTATACATAAAAGTACTCTTAAGTTGTGGGTACAATTATTTACTTCAAATAAAATATTAAAAAGTAAAGTATTTAAAAGTTCTTGGGGTGTAATTACCCCCTTTACCCCCCTTGTATCCGCGCCTGTAGTACATTTACTAGTATTTTAACTAGTTGGCTACACTGCAGGGTAGTATTAAATGTAGTGGCACAGATTTTTGGTCAGCTACATAAATACTGATCCTTTTTATTTATACATATATGTAAAAAATACTCGTTAATGTAACATTGATAAAATACGAAATTATGTAATGTTTACATTAAAATACATTAAAAATTACTGTCTTCGTATATTCATTAAATAAAAAGGATCCGTATTTAGGTAGCCGGCCGATAATCGGTGCGATTACGTTACACCAAGAACTAAAGTGGGCGAAGCAACTTATGTAACTGTTCATCAAATTCGAAAGTTGTTTATGAATCAAATACGTAGTACTTGCGCCAAAAACGTTTATCTTTAGGATAACAATTTTATCGCTGTTGACGCAACAACTTAACTGTTGAATCAAATGCGAAAGTTGTTGATGAATCAAATGCTCTTGCGCTGTTGCCGCAAATAAGTTGAATTGAAATAAATTTTTGGGAACGAAATGACCAATAAATGTTGTTGCCATTAAGTCCAAAATTGTTAGTGTAACAGCGTTTTTTTTATTGTACATATTACAAGTATTCGGCCGTGAACGAACACATCTCACTCTTCATAAAAATGTTCTATTTAAAACATACATTTTAATATCACATATATTTTGCTCGTCTGAATGCATTTGCATTTATTTTTTATTTTACTTTTGACGTATCAATTAAAATTTTTTTGCATAAAATAAGCAAACAAATCATCCGTCCAGTTGACCAAAGTTCAACCCACCAATATTGGGCGTTTAGTGTTAGTTTAAACTTTGGTCAATATTCACTGAAAACCTTTCATCTTGATTTAAAAAAAGTCTTAGCTAAAGAAACTAAAATCAACTCGTGCTGAAAAATTGGCCCGCACCAAGAAAAACTTCTATCTGCTAGTACTGTTTATTTCTATTATAATTACATATATTCTTTACTAGCTGATAAGCCCGGTGTTACTGTAAAAGTTATATATATAAAAATGTTAAAATACACCTGTCGTTTTAATGTTTTTAATATTTCGGTATAATGAAAAACATGTTGTACGCGAGTTACCAAATTTCAGCGTTTAAGGCAGTATTCTCTTAACTTATTCTTTATTTCTTCTATTCTAGTTCTTCTTTATTTATATTTTAAGAATTTTCAAATTTACCATCAATATTTTTATCACTTATTTATTTATATTTTAAGAATTTATTTTAAGAATTTATGAAGTAGAGGGGGGAAAATATCATGTTCATCTTGGCATTATTTCAACTCTTCTAGTCATCTGAAAAAAGAGGATTACTCATTTGTAAGAATGTCACTTTATTCTGGACTAGGGAAAGGAAAATGAATTTTTTTCGCGAAATGGTGAATGCTTGAAAACAACAGTCATTGTTTGGCCTTTTATTTAAAGTTTCGATTTTTGTTAAAACTACTTAAAAACAAATTTTTTAAATAATTCTTGTTAACATTCTGATAAATTTAAAGAAGCATTTTGTGACAAAATAAGTTTGTCTCTATAGTTGAACTGTTAGTAAGTTTAAGCTAATAAAAAAATACTCGTAAAAATTTTTTAAAGTATTCGCTAAAATTCGGTATAAAAGAGATAAATTAAAGTTTTTTTTTTATTTAATTACTTACTAAAGATTAAATGTTGCTTATAACTGCTTACTAAGATTTTATATTTAGATGGAAAATTTGTATAAATTTCAAGTTAAGAAAAACACTGCAAAATTAAAAATAACTCCCTTTTTTTGACCCTTCCGTCCAGAAAAACAGTTGGAACTCTTCTTTCAAGCAAACGAAAATAAAATGTTAACATTTTTCTTTCCAAATAAGATTTTTGGAACATTATATTTTTGAGATAGGCACCCACTCTGGGTAGAAAGCACAATTATTATTTTGAAAACTACTTTTTTGGAGAAAATGACCTTGAGCGACCTATAAACCGTTTTCAAAAATTTGATAAAAATTCTTAAAATACTATAATTTTACCCCTCCCCACGATCTGTTTCTAGATCCGCCACTGCCTTTAACCTACTAATGAATCATATTATATGTGAAATGCAAACACAAGCTCCTTTATGGAATAGCTATTAAAAATACGCCCCACACAGCTTTCAACACTACACCAATACTTTTTCACCTGCAGAGCAACGCATCATCAAACATTAGCAAATTATCTAATATCTCATTTGAAGGCCGGACTTGATGGCAGACGGAAATCGTTTGCGTGTCTTGAATATTTCTATGATTAACAATCTTCAGTTTCTTAAAGCTGTTAAATTATTCACTTTTTTTTCCCCCAAATGAAACAAAATATATACCTTTTTTATGTTTATATAAAATATTAAGGCAGAGTAGCAAATGGATCATAGAAAATATAAAAGAAATAAAAAAAAACAAAGAAACTCACAAGGACCCAAAGCAAAATTTTACTTTATTGTTGTTAGCATTTAGCTTGGCTCTTCCTTTCATTTCATTGATGGTTTTTGGCCATGAAGCATTTTGCGTGCGGCATATTTTGTGCATGGTGTTAAGACAGTGTTGCCAAGTTAGTGTTTTTAGCAGTAGAAAGTGTTCTTTATGATGTTGCAACACTCTTTATATTTCTAAAAATGCTCTAATTTTGGTGCATTTCCATTTTAATTTAAGTGCTTTTAGTGCACACATATACATATACAATTTTATGTTTGTGTTGTAAAGCTTTTGCTTGTAAAGTTTGCACTTAAAAAAAAGCACGAGTTTAACAACGAAACGAAAGCAATAAACACGGTGACCGTTTTCAGTAGATTCACTACTAGATTGGTAGATTAAGTAGATTTTTTCAAGTCGCCAGAAGATTTTTAGTAGATTTTCATATCTGGTAGATTTTTAGTAGATTTTCCATTTTCAAAAACTATTTTTTACCTAAAAATTTTCGACGTAATTTTTGTAGACAAAACTTTCCTATTTGTTATGTAGCAAACATAAGTAGTATAAAAAACACCTTTAGGTGCACAACAATGCTGCTAAAATTTTACTACACTGCAACTGTCAAAGCTTCTTCCTTTTTTGTGCTTTCAATCTGAAATAATATTTGCAGGAGATAGAGTGATTTCATAAAATTCAATAAACTTTTGCGACGAAAAGAACAAATGAGCAAATATATCGCAACGATTGGAAAAAGATAAGAGAACTTCAAAAGCTGGCTCTGCCAGAACAAAGATGGCAATTGCAAGGCATGTAGTGGAAATATATTGACTCGTCTTTGGTTTTCAGAAAACGTAACAAAATTTTATTTCTTGTTTTTGGCGTTGTTCTTTTGATCATTAATAAGTTTAATATTATTTTTCAAATTGAATTGCGCGCCTTTATAGTGATATGTTCGATATGCTTTTATCGGTATTAAGCCGCAACTTAAAACGGGGTAGTATTGATTGACCAACATTATCGATTGTTGATAAATCTGTCATGGGTTTTTGATTAAATTTTGTATACAAGTAAATAATAGGTTGTTAGTCGACAACAAACGTTCAGTAGATGGCCAGACTTCATGCCATCAAGTTGCGGTTGCTTGCTGTTTCGTATCGATGTTTACATCGATGTTCTTAAGAGCAATACATCGTCGACACATCGTTCTGAAAAGGAAAAACATCGATATTGTTTGATCATTTTTCCCCATCGTTTCCACGTCTGTACCCAGCGAACGCTTATTCTCGAAAGCTGGAGCAACCACCACTCAAAAAAGAAACAGGCTTTTAGAGACTAACTTTCTGCTAGAAAGAATAATTTTGAGGTCGGCAATATGAAAATAAAAATTCCATAAAAAAACGGGCAAAATCATACATTCTACTGATTTCTAAAACACCCTGCTAAATTATCATTTACCCCCAATTCTACTCAATAACGTTGAACTGAAAGTTGTTATTAAGGCATCTAACCTTGGATTTAAAATGAATAGTTCTCTGTACAGTGAGGATCACATTAATTCCTGTATGAGTAAAATCTACTACGTTCTTCGCAACCTTAGAATGACCCCAGCGTATGACCTCGAAACAAGACGAAAACTTGTCTTACAACTGCTGATGCCTATCATCACTTACTCAGAAGTAGTTTATAGCAATCTAGATTCACGTTCATCCCACAAGTTGTTGGTTGCTCTAAATAATGCTGCCCGTTACGTGTATGGACTGAAGAGGTTCGATCATGTATCCTTTTTTTGTACTAAGCTTCTCGGTCGCTGCCAGCGTTGCCATATGGTCCGATTTATCGGATATGTTACGATTTTAATACTAGAATCCGACGTTCCGATATTTGACCAAAATTCTTCAAAATGTTACGATTTCAAGGAAAATAGATCCGGCGTCCGATTTTGCATATATTTTTATACACATATATATCGGTCATTCCATGTCAAATCGGACGCTTTTCGAAACCCACATTTCTGTAAAAATTTGGTACTTTGCATGTGGATAGTACTTTAAAAAAGAAAAATATTTGCATATTTTTTATAATTTTTAATTTTATCTGCAGTTTTTTATACCTCTTATGATTAAGAAGTGATCAAAAACAGTTATTGCTCGCAGTACCAGAAATGCTCTGAAAAAAATTTGTGTTTTGCTCTCCTAAAAAGTTACAGAAAAACATATAACGGTTTTTGTTGGCGCAGCGACGATACGTGCCAAGTTTAGTAAAAAATACTAAAAATTCCATTTTTAATTAAAAATTAAAGTATTTTGTACTTAAAAATTGTGTAGTCAGTTTTTGAAAATTTCGTTAAAAATAGTAAACATTGATTCTCCAACATCAAATTTTGAGAATGCATTAAGAATGAATGCTTCAATACGATAATATTTTCATAGTACCAAAAAAATAGTGGTGCTGACCTTGAAAAATGGGAATGAAATTTTTAGTGGTCAAAAAATTTAAAATTTTTCTTGAAAGTGTTTGTAAAAAAGGACACCACAAAAAAGAGCAATTCAAGATCTTTAAAATATGCCTTAAAAATATGCCTTTTTTTGTAGGACTAACGGTTTCGAAGATATAGTTGTTTGAGTACATGTCCAAATGACAATTTTTGTTTTTATTTATAATTTTTCACTATGTATACTGCATAAAAAAAATAAAAAAATTATAAAAAAGTATGCAAATATTTTTTTGTTTTTAATAGAACGATAGAACGACGTCCAAAGTTTAAAAAAAAATCGGAATCGTCAAAATTAGTTTTTGGACAAAAGCATCCGATTTGACATGGAATGACCGATATATGAAAAGAAAAACATAAGTATAATAAAATTGATGGCAACTTAAAAATAAAAAGTTGCGATGGTACTTCTGCATTTCCAATAATGGAAAAATTTATTTTTGAATTATTGAGCTTACCAAATTCCTCAGCTAACGTTGAGAGAACTTTTAGTCAAATAAATATTAATGGAACTAAAGTTCGCAATAGATTAGAGTAAGATGCAATGGAAGGAACTCTGCATAAAAAAGACTATATGCGTATGAAATCTTTTAACTGTTTTAGTTTTGAAATTAGTAAAGAATTTATAAACAAATTTAATAAAGCAATGTATATAACTTCGAAAAAAATTATATATTTTTACACATATTTTTTTCACTAAAATCTAATTTTTTTGTAGTTTTTGCTTGCTTAAAAAACAAAATATTTAGGTTAATTTACTTGAAGCAAAAGCGTTACATTTATAAAGTTTAAATTGAAAAATTATGTATTATAGCTCTATGCATTTCATTTTTACCGATTTAAGAGACCTACATTAGACCAAACTGTGTTGCAAATGTATTTTTAATTTGACTCTTTGTGTGTTCAAAAATATTTTCAAAATGTAATTTATTATAATATATTTTCTATATTTATAATGATTATTGAAATGACTTTTGAAAAAAATGTGCTTTATTTAACCCTTTCGGGACTACTGGGACTATACGTCCCACTAATAGTTAAACTTCCGTATTTTCTCTATTTTCAACGCAATTGCTTATGTAAATAGTCCCGAAAACAGATTTAAGTGTCCATTATGAAATGTAAACAAAAACATAACGGTACATGTCAGCGTACTCACACCAGCTGACAGTGAATTTCACAACATCGGTGAAATTTGAGCAGTTGTGATCGATAATTAGCTGAAAGCTGTTGCTAAAGAATATTAATTTCATAGAATTGTATTGTTTTGTATAAAAAAAGTGTTTGTTTTTTAAACTTACTTGGTTGGTGGTGTTTTATGAAAATATAAGGTAAGTTATAGCTGATTACGTAAAATTGGGATATATAGTCCCAATACGTTTTTTACGTGGGATATATAGTCCCAATACGTTTTTTTTGTGGGATTAATTGTCCCAATACACATTTTAGATGGCAAAAAAGAAGCAAACCCTTGAGGAACTTGTGCGTATTGTATGCGAAGAGTCGGATTCTGATGTTGATTTTGATGATTCTGGAAGTGAATATTTGACTGAGAACTCCGATGACACCGAATCTGCCGAAGCTGACGATAATCCCAATATGCCCTGTGAACACGACGAAAAAGATGACGAGTCACAGCCAGTTGTCCAGTGGGTAAATTTTACCGCCGATGGCCGTCAGGATTTCAATCCAAAATACGAATTCCCTACTGAACGAGATTGCAAAATACTTCTTCATCTCACTGATGAGTGCAACGAGTATAAGGTGTTTTCCAAGATATTTCACTACAGTTTGTGCATTCGAATTGCTGAATGCACTAATCAGCGTCTAATAACTTTGAACCATCGTGCGCAGTCAAAGCGAAACTTAACCGATCCGAATGAAATCCTTGTATTTCTGGAAGTTTCATTGATTATGCATTATAACAAGGTGCCATCTCTGAAGGACTATTGGAGCAAAAATCCATCAATGGGTAATTCAGTTATAAAAAATTGTATGTCACGAGATCGCTTTTTATTACTGGTATCAAAGCTATATTTCAATGATTGTGAAAAGCCCACTAACGTTGACAAAGACTATTACATCTCCGATGTTGTGAACTGTCTAAAATACACATTTGCTGCTGCTCGCAGTGAGAGTTGTTTCCAGTCTATTGACGAATGTATGGTAAAATTCAAAGGCAGATCAAGTATGAAGCAATATATGCCCATGAAACCAATAAAACGTGGAATAAAAGTTTGGATGCGATGTGACTCGAAGACAGGATACAGTTACGATTTGAATGTTTATACTGGAAAGGAAGAAAATGCTGTGCAGTCCAACATCAGCACTCTTGGAGAGAGGGTCGTATCAAAATTGGTTTCTCCTATTCATGAAAGAAAGGTATGTTTGTCCTTTGACCGCTTCTTTACTTCAATAAATTTATTGGAAACCATTGCATTTCCCGCACTTGGAACATACATGCAAAACAGAAAGAATACACCTAAATTTATCGGAAAGTTGAAGAGAGGAGAAAGCCAACTTCAAACTAAATCTAGTGGTATTCTGGCTGCTCGATGGATGGATTCGAAAGAAGTTCTTTTAGTTTCCAATTGCCATGCGCCATCGCTTGTAGACATTGAAAGAAAGCAAAAAGACGGATGAAAGAAGAAAATCAAGTGTCCTAAAAGTATCAGCGACTATAACATTTATATGGGAGGAGTCGACTTAGCCGACCAGAAAACGGCCGTTTATGACTTTAACCGCAAGTCTCAAAAATGGTGGAAGAAAGTTTTCTACAAACTACTAATGGTTTGCGTGGTAAATTCGTGGATTGTGTATACCGAATATAAGAAACAAAAAATATCGTTGAAAGATTTCCTGGTCCCTCTTGCTGAAGGCATGATTTCCGAAGGAATTAAAAGACGAGAGAATGTCACGTCGCCAGGGGGGAAGAACACCCAAGCGTCCAAAAACTGATAGTCTCAATGTTAGAGATCACTTGCCAGTGGAACAAGAAAAACGTTGTCGCTGCGTTCGCTGTACTTCACTTGGTATCGAGAAGCGCACAAAGATGATATGCTCAGGCTGTAACAACGCTTTGTGCTACCAATGTTTTGGGCCCTTCCACAAATTAAATTCCTAATTATATTACTACAATAATATAAAACTATAAATAAAACAAATAAAAATGAATTTCCATTGAAATGTACTAATATTGTAATACTTTGGTTATTTTTTATTATTATTGGGATCATATGTCGCACGGAAAATGCTTATTGGGATCATATGTCCCACGAAAAATGCTTATTGGGATTATATGTCCCAGGATAAAAGGGCGATTTCAGGATTTCTGAGTATGCAGAACATATTTTTTTTTGACATATCTGTTAGAATATGCAAAAACTTCCACGAAAAATATCATGGTTTTCAAAATAAAACTCCGTCCCGAAAGGGTTAAATAAATAAACCTTAAATATATGTCATATGTCTAATAAAATGCAATATTTTATTTGTCTTCTTTGTTGTAAAATGAGACTGAAAATTTCTTAGTTCTTGTTTTCAGAGTTTCACAAATCCGACAAGAAATCCGACGAGCAGAGTGCAAAAGTTACGCTGTAAATTTTTTTCATGGCAACACTGGTCGCTGCTTATTTTGCTATCTCGAAGCAAGATATTGCATATTTAATAAAGATTTGTAATATATACTATTACAAAAATTCTAGCAGGCTGTTTTTCGTCAGTGCAATAAGACTGTGGAATTTTGTACCAAATAGCTTTAAAGTCATCTCCAACCAAAAAGCCTTTAAGCGTTTAATCTTTAAATATTTCTCTAAACTCTATCTGCTTTTTTCTTCTACTGTTATTCTTCTTCTTTTTCATAAATTGTTAATTTTTAATAATACATAAATTATTCAGTATAAATAAGTTCCAAGCAATTTTTAATATTCTTTTTAAGTTATTCTTTTTCCTTTATATATCTCAAAATTTGTTGTATATTATTTTTATAATTTTAAATTTATCCATCCATCCATTCATTCATTCATTTTTATAATTGCAAGTTTTTAGTTCGTTATTCACCTATTGTTATTTTATTTGTTTGTTGTTAAATTTTTGTTTTAACTTGCGGCATGCAAAAAAAAAATAATTCTTGTATGCTTGCATATTTACTCAATAAATTCATATTAAAATTGCCTTACAAAATTTTGAAAAAAAAAACAACAAAAAACTGTGTTTTGTATGAACAAAAGAAAAACCTCGTTTTTACAAGCGGTCTCCACGAGACATAAATAATGTTATGAAAGTTTTTTTAACATGAATATTGCAGGTGGAGACCACTTTTGCTCATTTTCTGAAATAAATATCTTACGATATTTTTTAACATTCATGTAAGCAACGAGCTGTATTTTTTCGCTTCTTCTCCTTTTATTTCATTTCAATGTGGAAAATTATAACATAGAATGCCCACGTATGAAATTTTGCTTAACATATTCATGCTAAGAAATTGAATTTGACAGTTGTTTTAACATGATTTATTTCCCGTGGAGACGGCATGTTATGTCGTCGGAAAAAATGACAAAAAAATAAATTTTTCATACAAAAGAAAGAAATTTTGTCGATTCCTTTTTTTAAATTTTTTTTTTGTAAATTATTTTTCTGCGTCCATATTTTGTAAGGAATGATTCTTTCTTTCATATTTTATAATAGAGTGCAAATAAAAAATATGTAATCTATAAAAATAATACTTATATTTTTCGACCTCAATACTAGGCCTAATACAAAAATGAAAACATCGGAAAAGCATCGATATATCTGTCTTATAATCGATGTTTTTAAACATCGGTAGTTGTCAAGTGACCATCGATGTTTTCAAACATCGATGTTTTTAAGAACGATGTTTCATCCCTACTGGATAGCTTCTGAAAGCTTTTTTATTTTCATGTCAACAAATGCGTGTGAAAGCTCTCCAGTCAGCCTGCGCACTCCTGTTTTAGTGTTTTTCGAGTGAAAGTCAGAAAACATAAATTTAAATGTCTGATATTAAATAACTAAAAATGTTAAAAACGTTTTATTAGCATGTTTTTAAATACAATGTTATTGCATTTTCAGAATACTTTTTTCTAACAGCTTCAAAACCCAGCAAAATTTTTGTTATAAATGTGACATGCATTCTTAGAAACACTGCTTCCAGAAAACATTTTATAGATCCAATTGTGCTTCTTCTAAGCCTTATCAAGAAGTGCTTTCAAGTAGCATTCTCATAAACCACTTCTCAAAGACATTCAAATAGCATTTAATTTCAATTATTTTTTTGATGTATTTTTTCATTTTCCATGGGATTTTTCAAACCTCTAACAAAACGCAACCATTTCCTACTTCAAACACCAATATGCCGTGAAAATCGGGAAAAGGGATATTTTACGTGGATTTTTTTCAAAACAGCAACAAAACCCAAACACTTCTCATTTCCAACATTAAAATCGCGATAAAATCAGGAAAAAGTATATTTTCCGTGGAATTTTTTAAGCCCCCTAACCACAAAAATGATTTCATTCCATGGAATGCCTTCTGAAAGTTCTCCTCAAAAACACCTGATAGAATTCTTTCGTTGAAGGGCTCATAGAAATCTTACATTGAAAAATATCTGGAAGGGCTTCTAGAGAAGGCTAAGGAAAACATTCCTCACAATGACATGCATATGTTAAAGGAATGCCTTCTGGGTATGAAAGTGGAAGGGATGGAATTCAAGACTTTCCCTTCCACTTTTCCTTTTTTTGGAAGCATTTTTTTTGCTGGGAAGTTGCACTTCTCTTTGAGTCTTTATGAATTTGATGTGCTGTTAATATTTTGTCTTGTATTATGTTTTTTTTAAAATCTTTTTTCTATTTAAATATCGACTAAAATAAAATGTGAGTTATTTCAAAACATAGCAATCAATATCTGCATTTTGTGATTTCATATTTCACACAATTTTTATGAACTTCAATAATATTCGCGGTGCTCCTGTACCTCCAGTGACCATAGATTTAACTTGGCTGGATGAAGTTAAAGTAATTCTGCACGGAGGCAAATAGTCCTTTCATACACGATATTGCATATATGCAGCATTTGACTAAAGGGCTGTGCTTCTCGTTTGGGACTCCCTAATTTAGAACAAAACATTTTAAATAATAAGTTGAAATGTGGTGAATGAGAGGAAAAAATTAAAAACACGAAAATTGTTTTTTTTTGCACTGTTTGCAAAGATTTTCCGAGTTAACCTCTAAACGCGATCATACAACGCGACTACAAAAAGAGGAATTTTAAATTATTTGTTTAAAGTATTTTCGAGAATTTTTTAATGCTTTTTTAAATTTAATATCAAAGTACAAAAGTCAGAGATTTTATTAAAATGTTTGAATATTCTTTATTTTTTAAAAAAAAAATCAAAGAACCAAGGCATGCACCTTAAACAAACAAGGTTTGGTCTTTGACCTGAAAAGAAAGTGATAGATTATTTAGAGAAATTGATTGGAATCATACGTGAATCATTGATAAGGCGAAACAAATGTGAAAGACAATTTGAATTTGATATGAAATAAATTGGATATTTTGAGGGCTAGAATTTTTTTTTTGAAGATTATTATAGGATCTATTTGGTTGGCAATATTGCTTTGAAACTCTATACATTTCTTAAATGAACAAAAACTGATCATCAGCCAAATTTAGAGTGTTTGGCACCGCCGGTTTTAATTTGGGGTCGAAAGGGTTAATATCACGTAATATCTCACGCAGCTTTAAGCTTTTCAATACATTAATAGAGATAAAGTTTCAATACCTTTTCGACAAGAATAAATTCATCAAAATCAATGGAGCAATTTAAATAATCTTACAGTGGTTTGAAGAAAACGTGTTTTTAAAAAATGTGAAAAAAATTGTGTTTTGTGGTAATTGACCCCTAAAGGCTCAAAATCATTCCTAGTATAGTCGATACGTTACAAAATATCGTATCTTAAAAATGGCATTTTATTCTTTTTAAAAAAAATTCAATTGAAAAACAAAAAATTTATTTTTTAGATCCGATAAAAAAATCTGTTTTTTTCGTCATAACTCCCAAACCATACATCCTGCAAGGACGATTTATACACCAAAAGTTTTTTAATTCAATCAGTACTCACACGACTGCATTCATAGAAATATATTTTTTTGAAAAATTGTACTTTTATACGTCATTTTTGGTGATTTGGAGTTTTTATCATAACTCCTAAACCATACATAATAAAAAGACGATTTATGCACCAAACTGTTTGTTAAGCCTCTGCCTACATTTTAATTTCATATGTATTTTTTGAAAGTTTTATTTTCGTTTTTTCGCCATAAAATTCGGCATAAAATCTAAGCTACATATCAAACAAGGACGATTCATGCATTGATCGCCATAGCATCGTCTTTAAGCCGGGCTACGTTTCTGTCGAAAGCGTTTTGCTCTATCTCTTCTAGTTTAAGAGTTATAGCACACTTTTTGGAGTTATAGTTGGCCAAAAACATTTGGTTTTTTCGTCATAACTACCAAACCATACATCCTACAAGGTCGATATATGCACCAAAAGGTTTTTAATTCAATCAGTACTCACACGACTGTATTCTTAGAAAAATATTTTTTTTCAATAATTTTACTTTTATACGTCACTTTTGGTGATTTTTCATATTTTTTTTTTGTTTTTTCAACATAACTCTCAAACCAAACATCATAAAAAGACGATTTATGCACCAAAATGTTTGTTAAGCTTCTGCCTGCAAGACTGTGCTTTGGAAAAATAATATTAAATTTTATTTTCATATGTCCTTTTTAGTGAGTTTTGCTTTCGTTTTTTCGCTATAAAATTTGCCATAAAATCCAAGCTACATATCAAACAAGGACGATTCATGGCATTAAAATATCTCGCCATAACATCGTCCTTAGGGCGGGTTACGTTTTTGTCGAAAGTGTTTTGCCCTATCTCTTCTAGTTCAGGAGTCATATCACACTTTTTGGAGTTATAGTAGGCCAAAAACATCTGGTTTTTTGTCATAACTCCCAAACCATACATCTAACAAGGAGGTTTTATACATCAAAATGTTTGTAATTACTTTCGAATAAGAATTTTAAAAAACTTTTCGAACGACGACATTATATTATTTTAGCAGATTTGTTATGTATGATGTTTTTTCATAAAAAAGGACGCTTTGGAGAATATAAAATGCTCTGTTTCCTGATACTTTTTTCTCCGATTTAAAAAAGTAGTATCTAGGAATAGTTTTTTAATGGTGGTGTTACTTTTGAGGTCCCGAACGGCTGAATTTTTTTCCCCATACAAAAGCATATAATCCTTAATACGTACAAAAATACCTTTTAGGATGGACTAAAAAGATTAACGATTTTGTTTTTTGTAACTTTTCGGCCAAATAACGCTTGTTGTTATTTGAGATAGTGCCTTTTTGGGTTGAAATTGTTGGCAACACTGGTGTTCAGGTTTACACCTCAACATTACATAACGCTAAAATATGTGCAGCCACAGGAACGTGTTTTCGTTTCCGTTTTTTTTTTTTTTTTTTGGGGTGTGCAGAAATAATTGCCAAGGAAGTAGGAAGGACGAAATAGAAAAGTTGGTGGGTTTGGTTAACATGGGTGTAGGGCACGCAACGTGACGTAAAAACCATATTCGGGAAATACCTAATAAAGTGGAAAAGAGAATATTAAATGAGCTCACAATCTAATTAAGGGTGTTTTTATTTTTTTTTTTGTGGTAGGTGTTGCAGGTAGTAAAGGTGAATTGAGGGTAAGCATTAAAGGCAGTAAAAAAGTAAGTTTGTATCTATCGTTGAAATTTGAACAAATGTTTATCTAGCTTCAACCAATTTGACTGTACAAATAAAAAATGATACAGATAAGATATACATTTTTGTTGGGGGAATGGGAGGTGGGTGGGTTCGTGTATTTTTATAGGAATTTTGAGAAATAGTAAAAATTAACGAAAATGGAAAATAAATGAGACCAAAATCAAGAGTAACAATTTTCAAGAGTAACAAGTTTTTAGGAAAGTTTTAAGGGTATTTTAATTTATTCTGTCAAATCTGTTATTATTTTCCGCAATGAATCATATAAGATACTGCTCATAAGAGATCTGTTACAGTTCGCATTTTATGTTTTGAAATGCTATAAGAGTCTGTTATGAATCTTCAAAAAAAAACAATCTCTTTTAAATCTTTTAGCACAACTTTAAATTTTCATTGTTTTTTTTTTCTACACGGTTAAAAATGTTGGACTACTTTTAATCCAAACTTTGTTTTAAAGAAATTTTAGTCCAAAAAGTACTACTTTTTAGTTCCAACATTAGTTTAATTTAGCTGGGTCTCAAACCCACGTTCCTGAAAAGAACTTGCTTGCATTCTTAATGATGCAAAATTAGCGAAACTATAATAACAACTGAGTTGGATGAGTGGATAAGGTATTGGACCAGCACATCTGAGGACGTGTGCTCAAATCACGAACTGGTCAGAACAGTCTTTTCTTTTACTTTAATTTAGCTAGGTCCCGAACCCACGTTTCTGCTCGCTTGCTTACTTACTGCAAGCTTACTTGCATTCGTTATGATGCAAAATAAGCGTAACTTTCTTAACAATTCATATGAACGAGTGGATAAGGTGTTGGACCAGCACAACAAAAGGCGTGCGTTGAAATCATGAACTAGTCAGAAAAGCTTTTTATATTAAGTTGATATTTATATTGCTTTTTTAAACTTTTTGCGGATTGAAAATTAATCTTTTTTGGATTTAAAAATGTTAAACTTTTCCTTGGATTTAAAAGTAATCTTTTTTGGTGTTGTCCTATATGTAATCGAAAAAAGGTTTAAAATTAAGTCCAAGATTTTTTACCATGTACATATAGAAAAATTTATATTAAAATTTTATTTAAAACAAAAACTTCATCAAAACTGAGCGCATAAGAATGATATTAAAATTGCGATTTTAAATTAAAAAATCCGACAACAGCTTTGAACGCAATATTTATGAATACACAAAAAACATTTACCACAACCGAGCTCACAAGAACAATATATATAAATTGTGATTACAAACTACACGCAGAGAAAAAACATAGTTGCAACAACCATGTTTTAAGGGGATCATAGTATGATTCGGATTATGATTGTTGCTAACATGTTCTTAAACATATAATACTAGCTGAACCCGGTGTGCTTCGCTACCCCCCTCGTACCAGGATTGCATTTCAAAATCGTGGCAATACCAAAATCACTTTTCACGCCATTGAATTTTCGAAATAAGTCCACCCCAGCGCCACCTACCGTGTCCATTTATACACAAATTATTTTCTTATGATTAAACAAACATACATTCTGAATTTCAGTTAAATTGGTCCATAAATTCAAATTTTCGATATAAGTCCACCCCAGCGCCACCTATCGGGTCCATTTATACACAAATTATTTTCTTATGATTAAACAAACATACATTCTGAATTTCAGTTAAATTGGTCCATAAATTCAAATTTTCGATATAAGTCCACCCCAGCGCCACCTATCGGGTCCATTTATACACAAATTATTTTCTTATGATTAAACAAACATACATTCTGAATTTCAGTTAAATTGGTCCATAAATTCAAATTTTCGATATAAGTCCACCCCAACGCCACCTATCGGACTTTCCCGGAGGGTTTTTCCAAAATTTTCCTTCGTAAAAACCTTCTCCTGGCAATTATAAACAACTGAAAAAAAATTTTAGACAAATCGGCCCAGCCATTCTCAATTGATGTTTTACTATACATTTTTTACACCATTTTTATATATATAGATTTTCTTTGATAATGGTAAAATGATAACAACAACCATATTTAGAAAAGGAACTTTTTTGTAGGAACCAAAATATAATTGAAACAATCATTATTCTCTTATTGGGTCAAAAATAGAATGATTGCAACAAATATATTATGAGTGTATTTTAAGGATCCAGAAGAATATTATTGAAAAAATAATTTTATTTTTTTTTATTTTCATGCATTCCAATTTCCACAGCTAATAATTAAGATATCTCCAAAGTTTGCCATTGACTATGCTGAACAGAAATATTAATTCAATTGAAAAACTTTTTTGATAAAATTTTCTGTCCGAGCTGGGGTTTGAACCGCGGCTTTTTCGCTTAAGAGCCACGCACACTACCAGTAAGCCACAGCCGCTACTACCGCTCGCCTGACTAATGCCATCCATAAACATGGTATATTAAGTGCATTTTCACAAAAATAGCAATATTTGTAATAAACAAAATATGGTCAGAATTGCGAAATATGTTTACGGTAAATAGAAACATGTTTGCTACAATTAAAGTCGAAAATGTCACTTTTCTACGTGCTGTTTTTAGGATAAGGCAATTTAAAACAAAACACAATAATTGAACAGTTGACAAACGAAACAGCAAATAGCCAGGAATCGATAAAACTTATTGTCTGAATGAAGTGAAAGTTTTTCCTGCAAACTGTTCAGACACAATAAATTCTTTCGATTTTTGGTTATGTTATGCTTCGTTTGCCAACAAGAAAAGAATAGTTCAGACAAACATTCAAAATTCTAATATGTTTGTCTCTATAATAATATTCACATTTATCATGATTGACAGAACTACAACATTTTTGTTGCAACTAATACTTGAGGCAATCATAGTATGTTGACGGTTTCAATGATGTTGTGATTCCAACTACAATATTATTTTTGGTAACACCATTAATAAGTAATGACTTTATTGAGGTAAAAATTTGTGTTTGCAGAAATAATACAATAATGTTAGTAAAAAAATTATTATTGCAGTAATCATGTCTCAACCATGTCTTTTCTCTGCGTGTAAGTATTTTGGTAAAGAACGCTGCCAATTTGAGCCTCAATTCTACCAAACCCAAGAACACAATTATATAACAATTTTCTTTGCAAGGCTTATGTGAAACAATTAAATGAGAGAACACAATTTTACTCTGAAACTACGTTACATTTCGTCTATGAAAATATTTGCATATGCTGGAGCTGAGGTGGGTGAACCGTTGTTTAACGAGAAATTATTTTAAAAATAAACAAAAACCGGCAATACATAGAATAATTACAGAAATAACTAGGTAGCAGTAAAGTTACCAAGACGAAGCAGAAGAACGAAGACGTAGCCACAAGAACGCATAAATAATCAAAGCACCTAGCAATAAATCATCGGCAGAGTTAAATAAATTTTCAAATTTAAGAACCAGAAAAAAATACGAATTTTTGCGAACTTTTTCGCGCTTTACCCACCGAGCCAAAACCATGAACAACTTAAACTCAAACTCAAACTTAAGCTCAAGCCACCTGCCAGCGATGTTGGCTGTGTGGCAACAACGCAATGCTGTCAACTTGCAACTTGGCGCAGGGCAAAAGTTCTAAGTTCAAAGCCTCAACTAAATTCTACAACTACATAAATAAATACCGTGTTACGTGTTTCGTTGGCCATTTTTCTTTCATATCAAATACTGGGTCAACATTGTACCCATATATTTCGGTATGTAAAAAAAAGTTTTTGCCAAGAATCTGGCACAAATAACATACGTACATACATACATACAATACAAAAAATTAAACTTTCGAGGTCGGTTAATTTTGTGCTGCATGTGCTTGAGGTTGTGCTGGTTGTTGTTGTTGTTATATATGCAAATAGCGCTCATCATTTGGTATTTAGTTCTTTTCTATTTTTTTTTGAGCGCGGCAGTTAAGCTAAAGCGCTGCCAAATTATGCAAATTAAGCTAGTTTATTGTACGTGCCACATTGTAGTTGGATAATTTTTGCTCAAATCTTATTCAAACCTTTTTTACCTGGTAGCTTGTGACACGTATACAGAATATTTTTACAAATTATTGATTG
Organism: Dichetophora obliterata; assembly: GCA_963920525.1. NCBI lineage: Eukaryota > Metazoa > Arthropoda > Insecta > Diptera > Sciomyzidae > Dichetophora > Dichetophora obliterata. The sequence continues at coordinate 211,286,761 of OY986437.1, read as the reverse complement.
TTATTCCATATTCTTGCACCATTGCAACAACCTTTATATTTTGCATCAATTTTATTATTCACACCATTAAATTTATAGCACAACATTGCTAGCCATGTGCCTTTTATTTGTGTTTTTCAATTAGAGCTGCCAAATGGCGGCATTTTTCCCGTTTTTTATATTTTTTAACTAAAACGAGATGGTGGGGAAAACACTGATAAAATCGGGGAAAATGAAGAAATAGTACCATATTATTATTACTACACGGTTAAGAATCTTGGACTAAATTCTAAACTTTTAGGATTACATACAGGACAACACAAAAAAAAAGATTACTTTTTAATCCAAGGAAAAGTTAAGAATTTTTTCATACAAAAAAAGATTATTTTTTAATCCGCAAAAAGTAAAAAAAAACAATATAAACATCAACTTAAAAAAAAAAACTTTCCTGACCAGTTTGTGATCTGAACACACGTCCTCTGATGTGATGCTTCAACACCTTATCCACTCGTCCAACTCAGTTGTTAGGAAAGTTACGCTTATTTTAAATCATTACGAATGTATGTAAGCTTGTAGTAAGTAAGCAAGTAAGCAGCAATGTCGGCTCGAGACCTAGCTAAATTAAAATTAAATAAAAAAATTTTCTGACCAGTTCGTGACTTGAACACACGTCCTCTGGTGTGCTGGTCTAACACCTTATGCACTCTTCCAACTCATTTGTAAGCAAAATTATGCTTATTTTGCGTCATTACGAATTCAAGTGAGTACTTTTACAAGTAAGTAAAAAATAGTACTTTTTGGATTAAAAATTCTTTTAAACTAAAGTTTGGATTAAAAAGTAGTCCAAAATTTTTAACCATGTAATTACTAAGCCGAATCGAAATAGATTTTGACGGATACTGACTCAAAAGTAAGAGGGACTCTTAAAAACTATTTCTCCTTAATTTTAATTGCTTATACTAGAAATCCCCATGCACGCAGAGAAAAAACATAGATGCAACAACCATGTTTTAAGAGGATCATAGTATGATTCGGATTATGATTGTTGCTAACATGTTCTTAAACATATAATATTTTCTTTGATCATGATAAAATGATAACAACAACCATATTTACAAAAGGAACTTTTTTGTAGGAACCAAAATATTATTGAAACAATCATTATTCTCTTGTTGGGTCCAAAATAGAATGATTGCAACAATTATATTATGAATTTATTTTTAGGATCCAGAATATTATTGCATATTATTTATTTTCATGCACTCCAATTCCACAGCTATTAATTAAGATATCTCCAAAAGTTTGCCATTGACTATGCTGAACAGAAATATTAGTTCAATTGAAAAATCTTTTTGATAAAATTTTCTGTCCGAGCTGGGGTTTGAACCGCGGCTTTTTCGCTTACGAGCCACGCACACTACCAGTAAGCCACGGCCGCTACTACCGCTCGCCTGACTAAAACCATTCATAAACATGGTACATTAAGTGCATTGTCACAAAAATAGCCATATTTGTGATAAACAAAATATGGTTAGAATTGCAAAATATGTTTACGGTAAATAGAAACATGTTTGCTACAATTAAAGTCGAAAATGTCACTTTTCTGTGTGCTGTTTTCAGGATAAGGCGATTTAAAACAAAACACAATAATTGAACGGTTGACAAACGAAACAGCAAATAGCCAGAAATCGATAAAACTTATTGTGTATGAATGAAGTGAAAGTTTTTCCTGCAAACTGTTCAGACACAATAAATTCTTTCGATTTTTGGTTATGTTCTGCTTCGTTTGCCAACAACCAAAGAATAGTTCAGACAAACATTCAAAATTCTAATATGTTTGTCTTTATAATAATATTCACATTTATCATGATTGACAGAGCTACAACATTTTTGTTGCAACTAATAGTTGAGGCAATCATAGTATGTTGACGATTTCAATGATGTTATGATTTCAACTATAATATTATTTTTGGTACCACCATTAGTAAATAATGACTTTATTCAGGCAAAAATTTGTGTTTGCAGAAATAATACAATAATTTTAGTAAACAATTTATTATTGCAGTAATCATGTCTCAACCATGTCTTTTCTCTGCGTGTGGAGCAGTTTTGGTTCTCCTGAATCCATTTTTTGGTCAAAAAATCATGTTTTTTTGCATGTAGGTTAGGTTAAGGTGTTGACAGGTCCTTAGATAAGCCCACTCAGACCAAATTATTGATCCGTTGTGATACCACAGAATGAAAGAAGGGAGTAAATCAGGCGAAACTTTTGTGTATGATGTTCTTATGTGGCAAAAGCTTATTGAATCTGAAGCAAGTGCTGTACCTTGACCTCTGTCAAATTAAGTTACTAAGCGTTCCTCTCCACAAACTTTTCTTACCACCACCAACTACAACTGATTACAAGTAATGAAAAAAAGGTTATAGCGTAGGACTATGGCCAGGCCAAGATTCGAACCCGGGACCTCTGAGTTACAGTCAAGAGCGCTACCACTAGACTATCGAGGGCGCCTTTTTGCATGCAACTTTTTTCTTTCTTCGCAATGCATATCCAAGATAAGCAAAATAATAAATATTTTGAAAATTTTTGGCTAAACAATATTTTTAAATTTTTTTTTTACAAATTCTTTTGAGACCCCAAAAAAGTCAATATTTCTTCATTTTCGAAAAGTAGATTTTTTTTAAACGCCTTTAAAATATGTATTTTTTATGGTATTCACAAGACTTTTAGCTTATTGGAAAGGTATTGAGTTCTTCTTTCCACTTATATTTCGTAAAGTGTGGTTTATGCAACACTGAGTGCCACAAATATAAAAAACATAAGAAATCGTTATTTAAAGGCCTTTTTTCAGCTTAATTATTATTCAATTGCCACAATTACTGTTTGATTTTGACAAATCTTGGTATATATGAGGTTTTAGAAACGCAAAATAAAATTCTGGCGACCATATATCAGTAAAGTGTTCACCAGAGGGCGCTTTAACAAAAAATTTACAGGAAATTCAACAAGGATTTACGAAAACTCTTGTTCTAAGGCGCCTTCTGGCCTTTGAAACACACACAATATTGCTTCAAAAATAGCATCGAAAAATATTTTTAAAAACACCACTATACGATAAATCAATGGAAAGATGAGCTCAATATCTTTCCAATAAGCTAAAATTCATGTGAATACAATGCAAAATACCTCATACAAATAATTATATGTGCACCATTGGTGAAAATATTTTTGCGTTAAAATAAAAATGTTTTGAATTCTGCTTTTGCAGTTATATTATTTATGACAATGGCAACATAACATAAAAAAGACTTTATTCAATTGTCCAGTAAATTAAATAAAAAATTAACATAAAAAATTACATCATAGTAAGTAATTATATGTGCACTTAACTTAATACAATAACTTAATTTTATGTGTTTTTTTATTTATTTTCGAGCTTAATTATAAAAAATATTAAATTAAATTTCATATTAGTAATTAATATGCTTTCCTTTTTTTGAAATAACTTGGCTCTGCCGGAATTGCATAGAATTAATCAAGGATTTGAAGGTGGATGGGCTGATATTCTGCCATTCTTGCTCTATTGCTATTTTTAACTCCCTAGCTGTCTCAAATTGCCTTCCATTCTTATATACTTTTCCAGAGAGGATTCCCCAGAGATCCTCAATGGGGTTTAAGTCTGGACTTATTGCTGGCCATTGCACTAATGGTATATTTCTGGCTGTAAAAAACTCTTTTGTACGCTTTGCACAGTGTATTGGCGCATTATCCTGCTGACAAGTCCAACTATCGCCATAAAGTTGGCCGGCAAATTCTATAAGTTCATTTTCCAATAAACTCACGTACATTTCAGCATTCATTTTTGTTGATATGAAACACACTGGAGTCTTTGAATATGTTGATATGAAACAATCAGGCCCATCTAAATTAAATTTTTTTTCGTCACTAAAGATGACGTTACGCCATTCCTCATCCCCAAATTGGTACTTGGTAGCGAAGGCCAAACGTGCGTTAATATGTCGAGGCAAAAGGTTAGGTTGTCGCGTCATGGAAGTATGTGTAACTTTAGGATTTTCACTATTCTATTTCTTGTTATTTTAAGACCCATTTGACTTTTAATTTGTCCGCTACTCATTCCTTCGACTACTGCAAGATGTTGAATTCTGCGTTTACACCGAGCATCGATGTTGGTTTTCCTACCACTCCGACTAGCTGCGCCATAATCACTAAGACATTTTAAAAAATTTGTTATTGTGTTCCTGTGACGATGAAGACTTTTGGCTATTTCTTTTATTTGAAGTCCATTTTCGCTCATTCCTAGTATTATTCCCTGGGCTTGTTCAGAAAGGTTCGTTCCGCGAGGCATTTTCAATATCTAACACGTAAAAATTAAATTAACTTTATTGCTTATAAAAGAAAAAAAGTCTTACTTTGTATTTCGTAACAATTATTTCCAATGCGAGCACTTGAAGCTATCAATTAAGCAACCATACACCAACTAAATGCGTTATGCACATGTAATTCTTTACTACTGATCATTCAATGCATCGGCACATTTTTCATGTAACGGTACATTAAATAGAATACGAACTGCATGCCGAAATTTGGTAAACAATAAAAATAAATAACAAAAACAAACTGCATACATAAAAATACTGTACTATTCCAGATGGGGAAGAAATGCAAGCAAATATTTATGCACATATAATTATTTGTATGAGGTACATAGTTTACATTTTTTCTATTGAAAATTTGTGTACGATCAAAATTTTTATTATTTTGCTTATCATTATGAATAAAAAAAAGTTACATTAACCCTTTGAGTTGGAAACTAATTCGAAAATTGTTAAAAATTAGTTATTAGTGCTTTTTAGTGAATAAACGTCATAAAAACTCAAAAACCACTATAAAAAATTTCTCAGGCAGCTCCTTGATCCTTTTTCAGGACGTCCGCAATTGACTTAATAAATATTCTTTTGGATTATAAAAAGCTGAAACTTTTCGTCTTGAGTCGTGTGTTTAAATGCTTGTTCCCGTCTGTTCTGCATAAGCATTTGTGTATGTGGCTATTCTATTAAAAATTTGAGTCAGCAAATATTTTTGGAAATATGATAATGGCCATCTATTTAGAAAGTCCTCTGCTTAATTTTTTCCAATACTTCTGGTTCAAAAAAAAAAAAATATTCCTGGAAAAAACTGCCTTCTTCTGAATTCAATTTTCTTTTTGTCAATTACTATGTACTTTTTCATCTCATCACTAAACTGCACATTTTCAAAACCACAAAATTCAGTAAAATGTTGAGCAATATCCGATCCGTCTTCATAATGCACTGTATCAGTAATATTTCCACGCATTACAAAATCAAGTAAGTTTTCATATCTTTGAGGAGTTGTTGTAATTATATAAACTACTGCGTTTTATGCATTTTATTTTTAAGTTTTGATATCATCCTCACATTCAGAAAAATCTGAAAACACTAAAATTTTAAATCCATGATTTTCTGTTCACAAAATCCTTTTTTAAAGCCATATGATTTTATGTACCTTTAAAGTATAATTACAAGTCTGCCCTATTAAATTGTAATGCCAAACAATAGAACACATAGTTTAAAATCTTGGACTAAATTTAAGTCCAGCCAAAATATTATCTTACGTTAAATCATGCGGTTTAAATTTTAAACTTTTAAAATATTTACTCATATTCAAAACTCTACTGTACTAAAATTAAAACCAAATAAATATTACAGCTTCCCTTTTAGTTTTTTGGTTTGAATTTAAGTACAAAAGCGGTTTTTACATTTTTATAATTTGAAAACAATTCTGTATTACATTTTGTTTTTAAATTTAAATGGTGGATTCGGTTTAAATATTTGTTTATTGCTTTTTTTTACTCAAAGCGCTGTAAACTGAATGTCGTAGGTTAAAATCTCGCGCTGATTGTTATTTTTTTAATATTTTAATACAAACCTGTACTAAATTTTAAGCCAAGGCTGTATTAAAACCATACTTTAGTATTTTGCAAATACTAAACTTGAAACCAAAGCTGATGAGGACTTCTATGAAGTACAGAAAAGTTTCAATTTTAGTACAAAGATTTTAATCGTGTACCTTCACGCTATTTTGTCCGATAGCTTAAAATAAATTTTTAGACTGCTTCTTAAAATTATTTCCAACTACAATTTTTTAAAATTCTAACTGTTTTCTCTTTTATCAACGATTACACTTTGCACAGACTTTACTATATTTTTTAAAGATGTTTTTATACAGTGGCTCACAGCTTATTTTATGCATTGCATACTTTCAATTTTAGGGCTTTATAACAACGAAACTAACAGGAATAGAAAAAATAATATAGTATCATTTAAAAGAACAAGATGCTTAGTTTAATAAAATAACTTAATTTTTTGTAAAAATATATATTAAGTTGGCTTAAAATTAAGAAATCAGAAAATACTGCTTAATTTCATATCACAGCTTATTTTATGCAGTCACTTGTTATTTATAAATTTTTCGTATTAATTAATGATATCTGATATTTTTATTATTTGGTATGATAGCCCATGTTGTCCACAACAGATCTAAGGTGGTTTGGCATTGATGCGACCAGTTTTTGAGTGATAGCTGGCGAAATATTCGCCCACTTCGTTTTCAATATCTCTTTCAGGTGGTTTTTGTTTGAAATTTGATGTTTCCGGATGTTATTTTTCAATAAAGACCACACATTTTCAATTACATTAAGGTCTGGCGACTGTGCTGAAGGCGTCATCAATTGTGGGCAGTTGTATATTAGCCTGGTTTGCACAATACCCGCTTTGTGCTTTTGATCGTCATCCTGGTAAAATCGGAAATTCAATTTTATACCCAGAACCTTTGTACTCTGCAACAAATTGTTCTTCAGGATCTGTAGGTACTTAAATTTGTAAATTGCTGTTTCAATAAACGGCAACTTCCCAGTACCAGCAGCTGACATTCAGGCCCAAACCATGACGCTGCCACCGCCATGTTTCGCGGTTTGTTTTAAGTTTTTTTTTTGTTGACCTCGGTATTCGGTTATCGCCACATATAGCACATACCATCTGAACCGAATAAATTGATCTTCGATTTATCTGCAAAAATAACTGAATTCCAGTACTCTGGGGCCTTGGACATATGTTCTTTGTCGTAGTTGAGTCTGCATAATCCGTTTTTGGGGCTAATAAAAGGCTTGTTTCGTGTTACTCGGCCATGAAAGTTCTTTTTGCGCAAGACACGTCGAACAGTTTCAGCACTACACTGTTTGCTCAGGTCAGTTTGAACTTCAAAAGCCATTTTCGGAGCTGAGAGTCTCGGGTTAGCCTTTATTTTCCGTACAATATGCCGGTCGTCGGTTGCATTAAAAATGTTGATTAGTGCTTCTTTACTCTTATTGTGCAATCGATTCTTATGGACGAAGCGCTCGATGATCTTTTGCACTGTAGAGGAATTCATATTAACCATTCCAGCCATTTTTCGCTGCGAGCTGCTATTTTTAAAATAGTATATAACCAATTCTCGTTGTTGTAGCGTTGTGCGCTCTCCTATTTTAAATAATCATAGAAGCAGACACTTGAAGCAAAAAAATCAGACTAAAAAGCTAACACAAAGCAGTTATAGAAATAGAACGAAGGCATAGCTAACGAAAGTACCGTTAGACAGCACAGCATTATGGTCCAGTTAGCCTCGCATAGCACAGCAGCGCATGCAACGCAGATAAGCAGCTAGCACACAGCTAAATAAATGGTGATTATGCAAAGCATAGTCACATGGTCAAAATAAAACAATAAAAAAGAAGAATACAACGATTTTATTTTAATAAATTAACCGCACTTGATCAAACAATTTTACAACTTCACATCTGTTTTGCCAAAACGTCAAATACATAGAAGAATACACAGATATTAAAATGAAATAGATCTTCCATGTTTATCTATGTAGTCAGAGATGCATTTCTGTTTTTATCTGAGCATTGCCATGCGTTGCCATGTTGTGCATGATCAGATACACACAAATCCTATTAAAAAGATTTCGATGTGACGCTTGTTAAGCCATGCACTGCTATGCCATGCGAGGCTAACTGGACCATTAGAGTACCGTAACAGAGAGAAGTGACTGGATAAAATAAGCTGCGAGATGAAATTAAGCAGTATTTTCTGTTCTCTTATTTTTTAAACAACTAAATATAAGTACTCACAATTAATGAAAAACTTTTATTTAACTAGACTTTTTGCTCTTTTAAATGACACCATATTATCTTTTGTATTCCTGTTAGTTTTGTTTTTATAAAGACCTAAAGTTTAAAGTATGCACTGCATAAAATAAGCTGTGAGCCACTGTATGTACTCAGTTGGTTTGTACACATATGTGTACATGATTTTTTGTGTAGTTTTTTTTAAATTTTAAAAGTTTTGAGACTAAATGGATATATTTTATTATTTTTGAAATAATTTTGGTTTATAAAACCAAATTTTCAATGAAATACGAATTTCCCTTCTCCCACAAATATGGATTTCAAAGTACGTTGACGGAATTAATTTCTGGTTGATCTAAGTTATGTCAGAAAATTAAGACAAAATCTGAATTTAGATGTATTTTCATTGTATGTGTGCATAAAAGTTCATATAGAACACTCTTAAGAACTAAAATTCCAATTGAAACGAGTCTAACATGAAACAAATTTTGATATAAGCGCCATACAAAGTAATGTACGCACTTGTGTACGCGCCAACTGAAAGGGTTAAAAAAACATGATTTTTTGTTTACCAAAAAAGCACGGTTAGAAATCTTGGGATACATTTTAATACTTTTGAGCTTACATATTAGATCACACCAAAATTGTATTAAAATTAAATACTTGCCAAATATTAAAATTCAGTTTTAATAAAAAAAAGTTTGAAATTAAATTAGCTTAGTTAATACAAAATCAGTATTAAAAATTAGGTATAATAGTAAATATAGTAGGTATCGAATTAATTCCGAGAGTATAAAATATCGTTGTAATATTTGAACTGTATTTAAATGTAAAAAAAATATATTAAAGTTTTTTTAAATGACCTCTATATTTATTATGTTGACTTTATATGATTTAAATACAAATTCTAAATGTTTGATAGTTTAAATCATACTTGATTTTAAATACAAATTCTAGTTGTTTGATAGTTTAAAATCGTTTATTGAGCTTAAGGTCAAAGTTAGAACAATTAATTGTTCTAACGAATTTTTCCAAAGAAACAACAACAACAACAACAACAAAGTTTTTTCAATATGAAAAGGAAAAAATCACTAGCTTTGATTTTATTGTACAATTTCTGCTCTGCTAAAAGCGTCATCAGAAATCTTTGTGATACCCGTGCAAGCGCGCGCTAACGCACTGCACCATCGGGGCGATGAGATTTGAAGCGTCAATTTCTCATTTTTTCCTCAATTTCATAATGTCACATTTGTTGTTGTATTTCTGTTTTACTTTAGTTTCTATGCTTATGTTATTATATGTAGTCCAACAGCCTGCTGGAAGTCTGCACTAACAAAGCATGTCTACTGAAGTTGTTTTTAGAATTTTTGCTGATTTTGTCCTCTATATTTAAATCATATAAAATCAACATAATAAATAACAAGGTCATTTAGAAAAAACATTAATCAAATGGTAGAGCACGACCAAACAGAAACAAGCTGAAAATACATCAGCAAAAATCTAAAAACAAATTCAGTAACCATACTTTGTTAGTGGAAGACTTCCAGCAAACTGTTGAACTCCATAATAATAACATAAAAAAACATTGATTAATAATAATATAATAAATAATATCAATATTAATAAATACTTTATATGGTAAATTTTTTTTTGTGAGAATGTTATTTAAATTTTATTTAAAAATGTGTTATAAAATCAAAAAAAAATGCATTTTAATAAAAGAAGTATATTTTTATTATTTGAATTGCTCAAATAAAGTGAATTGAAAAAAAAACCTTAACGAACTTAAAAAAAAAAGTATAGCAGTGAGAGGACTGCCGACTGAAGCGAAAACCTATATATAAAATATTAGTATTCCCTGGAAGACTTTGTCCTGCCACGGACCGCCTTACTGCTATATAAGAATTTTCATGCTAATAGGGGGTTTCGGACTATGCTACATGTAGGATGGATTTGACAGGTCGGACGGACATGTAGGATGTGCGAAAGCTCATACTGCAGCCCGTCCTACATGTAGGATGAAATCAAAAAGTTTTAAAAGTTCCGCTCTGATCTTGTTCTTCTCTGTGCGTCCTTCTTTGTAGATTTCCTTGGTAATTGTTGTTGACGCAGTTAGCCGAAAATTTTTTGTAGACGTTGTGAATTCTAATCGTGTAGCTACAGTTGGCATATGAAATTACAATTATTTTTGTTAAGAGCTTATAACAAATTACAATATTAAATTTTTTATGTATTACTGAAACTATTTATTTTAAGGAAAAGTGTTACCATATCAAAAATACATATAATTAAAGTAATTTATTTAAATATTTCATTATTGAATTAATATAAAAAATTAAAGCTTATTTATATCTATATCATAACACTAACACAATATACATGTTCACTATATCTATATTGCGTTGTGTATTAAAAATAGAATATTCTAAAATTAAGAAATATCTATAGCTTAAAAATTATATATAATTCATAAAAGAAATTAAAGCTTAACAGTTTTAAAAAATAGAATGCTTAGGATAAGCAGACTTTAGTTATTCAATTACTACTGAAAATATTAATTATTTCGCAGGTTTAATACGTAATTGTTATTATATAAATATACATAAATATTCTTTAAATTTCCTCAATGAGCTAAATTGTTCATATATATGAACTATATATATGTAAATATGTAAATATATACATATATACATATATATATATATACATATGTATTTCCGATACGGTAACACTTTTACTAAAAACAAATAGATTTACAAATATTATATATACTCTTTAATTCATATGTATAAACTGTTTTCTAAATTAGTTCGATGTCATATGCTGACTGTAGCTATAAATAAGCATCCACAAAAATTAAAGCTTACTGTACAACAATAAATACTTAGCAAATTTACAACAACAACGCAAAGAGAATTACATGATCCCAGCGGTTGCGCAGCGTTAGAGGGGATGAACCGAATTGACGGCGTAAAATATACAGCACTTTGCATGCTATATTTTCTGTTTGCCTGCTAGTAAGCACTAGGCACTTGCTTGTGCTACTGGTGATGGCACTTAGAGGATGTTGGCTAGCAACAAATCTTGCACTGCACTTGGTGGTGGTGACACTTGGAGGACGCTCGCCAGCAAAGAAAGCCAATTTAACTTTGCTGCACTTGCTGATGTTGGAGACCGTTGGCCCACACACAGGCAAACACAAAATCAAGCACTTTCGCTCATTTTTTTCATTAATTTGTTATTTTTTAAGTTTTTCAAGTTTACAATATTACAAGTTTACGAAAAATGTTGCAAGTACATGGTCTCGAACTAAATATGTCGCAAATTGATAAAATGCAAATAAAATAAAATATTTGCGCTAAAACACGACCGAAATGTGAAACGTCAAAATTTGTAATTGTCAAAATTTCATCGTCCATTTGACACAGCAAAAAAGACAAAGTTATTACAACACACACAAATTTCATTCAACTTGATATTTTCTATCCTACCACGACTGAAAACTTTCTGATTGACACACAGCCATAGTTGACAACTTTGAATATAAAATGCCGCAGTGGTGAAAATGAAAAGCCATTGACAAATACAACAAGTATGAAAATTGTCAAACTTTGTTTGACGATATGTAATAAAATAAGAGCATGTAATTATTTGAATGTTCAACATATTCCTTTATCACAACTTAAAGATTAAAATGTTAAAACACTCAATCCATACATTATTTTTCTTGTTTGCAAATGAAGTTCCAGCAGAAAAAAGCAGAAAGAGAAGAAGATTGATCCATTTTTAAATCTCACCCTGAATAGCAGCTGTTTGAGTAAAAGCAAATTTTTCAAAAATGTTGACAAATACAACAACTGAAGAAATTGCCAAACTTTAAAGGCATATATATACCAATATAAACCGAACTAATAATAAGTTTTGATTGCAAACATCTTATTGCAACCTAACTTAAGTATTTTTATACTAACAAACAGATTATATGCATTAATTTTAGGAGTTTCCAAGTGATTTCTTTGTGAGCTTGCGGCCGATTGTGGACGATTTCCTTGGAAAAATACGATGATGCAAGCCAATGATTTACCCTCTACCAAAATCGTTCAACGCGCCTAAAGAAGTTTTCACTTCAAAAACTATATGAGTGAATGGTTGACTATTCACTTTCCATTAATAAAATTAAACTTTATTCACGGCAAATTGAGATTTGTATAATTGATTTTGAAATGTGAATAGTTTAAATTGATCTTTAGAAGATGACTTGAGATTTACAAAATTGAGTTTAATTTATTAAAAGTTGCATTTTAAGTGTAAACGGTTGAATTTTAAGGAAAAAAAAAACTGGAATTTTTTGCAAAGGTATGAACGCATTTGTTCTTAATCTATGATATTTTTTTAGTATTAATGTTGCTAATCTAAAAAAGCTTTTTAAATGAACTTGAGAATGGGAAAATGAAGAGAAAAATAAAAGTTACAAACAAAAAAAAAACACGGATTTTGTTTTCAAAATTTTGGAATTTTTCACCGACACCTGGCAGCATTGTATTCATTTCTCGACGTTAGTCAAACATACTCAACAACTGCCATCCCCGCCCCCCACACTTTGAGTTATTTTTATACGCCCCATTTTATACTCGCTCAGCTGCAAAGCCTGCAATAATTCTCGTTTGTTAGCTTCTTTTCAAACAGCTATCTTTGCACATCGTTTTTACTATTTACTCTATATGTATATTTTTGTTCTTCAATATTTCTCTTTTATAGCTATATCGATATATTTTTATTTCAAAGTTTGTGTTTTATTTCTAGTTGTTGTGCTGCAAGGAACAATTATTTATGTTATAATGCAGAAACAAGTAACACAGAGTTTTTCAATGCACATCAGATAGTTCTTATCAAAAGATTTACCATATGTCTATTTTATTAACAATTCTCTTACTATAAGTAAAACAACTCATGGCTGCATATTTAATTAGAGAAAGGAACATAAAATAGAATTCTGAATAATCCATGCCAAAAATCACCTCATTTCAATTTATGTAGTGCTAAATAAGTACCTACCAATAGCGTTGCTGTACACCAGCCCATAGCTACGTTTTGCCAAGGAAGGCTTTGGATGGATGGTCAAATAAAAAGCACCAATTTTAATAATGTCAACAAATCCTGATAATTTTCAATTTTGCTTAAAAAGGCTGGTTCGTTTTTAATGTATAAAAATAATTTTGAATTTATGATTTCAGAAAAATAAAAAGACTTTCAATTTTTTTTCGTTTTTTTTTTCGCTTCGTTTTAGCTGTTCCTACCTACCGTTTTACAACATTTCAACAAAGAAAGGCTGTGAAACATGACCAAAAAAAGTTTCACAAAAAAATCATGTAACCAGGTATTCAAAAGTATAATTTTTTAAGGTTATTATATTTTTATGGACCTCTTCCCCCACAACCAAAAGATATCTACGCCACTGCAGTCGGGAGACCCCATCATTAACGAAGTTCCTTATGCGTTTTCTTCAACTCCTAATATAATTCGAAGTAAAATCTGCATATTTTTAAAAAATTTTATTTTATATTATTTTTTTTCAAGAAAAACAATGTGAATGAACAATCAAACCAACAATTTCAATTTAATATATTAGGAAAAACAGATTAGTTTATAGAAACGATGTAAAATTCTAATGGGACATGAAAATATGCAAAAAGCGTCGCCAGCCATGTTTGTTTCATGACGCGACAAGGCGTTAAGCATTGAATATTAATCATGGTCCTTGTAAATCTTGGAATTAATACTTGCTGAGCTTTATTATTCAGTGATGGTTTAATTGTATTCATTTGTATTTGAAACTGACTTAAGATTACTTCTTAACGTTTTGTATCATGGGGGTGATAATATTTTCCTAATTTTCAATTAATGCGGTCGGTTACGAAATCATAAACGAACTAAAATTTTTATATTTTACTAGTTAAAACAGAAATAGAAAAATAGAAACAACCCGGTTGGAAAATGAGCGCTGCTGTATGTCTGATGGCAACATGCCTCGGATGGACGGCAGGCATGCTCGCCTCCATACCGGCTTGTATCTTTTTTGTATAGGCATGTCCTGTGCCGGCATATCTGCCAAATGAACTACCGTAGCAGCAATGCAGCATGTCTTATGGTATGAATGCAGAAGGGATACATGTCTGGCAAATAAACTGCCCTAGCAGTAATGCTGCATGCTTCTCTCGGCATTAATGCTGCATTCATAGCATGTGATGCATGCTGATTTGCTGCTACGGCTGTTTATTTGACAAACATGCCATCCTAGGACGTGCCTATAGAAGATAGATATAGGCGGATATGGAGGCGAACATGAGCGGTCATGAACATGAGCGGTCGCCATCTTAGGTATCGAAAAATTGTATGCTACTTTGGTTGAGCTGCGAACATGAGCGGTCGCCATCTTAGGTATCGAAAAATTGTATGCTACTTTGGTTGAGCTGCTTATGCTCTTTTCATTTTGACAGCTAAAAAACATGGCTGCAATTTGTTAATTATTGCTGAAGTTGCTGAAGTTGTGCTGTGAAGTGAAAATAGATAATTATTAATTATTAGAAGATTCTTCTATCATTCTTCAATTAAGCTGTTAATTAATGAATTCTTGTGTTAAACAAACTTTAGATATTAAAAAAACAACGAATGGCGAACAGCTGTTTGCCGTTTGACGTTTCGCAAAAAAACCCATTCAGCAGAAAGTATCACTTTATGCTACTTCGCTACCTAAGCACTTTTTTGGCAGGAATGCGGCCGTTGTTGCTATCAGAAGTGATTCAACGAAAACACAAAGTTTTGGCGAATTACAACAATCATGAAAATATTGAAGTTGTCCTTTAAAATTAAACGAAATTTTGCTTAAGCAAACATGATACTTTTGCTTCTTAACTTAGTATTAAAATTATAGCCTGCCACATTCTTTCCATCGGCAGGCCTGCTTTGTTTTTCACCGGGAAAATGTATTTGTTGCTTATTCTCATGCAAAATATTTAGTATCATACCTGGCAAGATTCGAATTCAACATGATTTGTTTTCCTCCATTTGTAATAAATGCTAAAAAATTTACGACTTTTGTTCTTAGCATACGTATATTAATAAAATAAAAATATGTATGTAGTGAAATGGTATGAAAATGCATAGAGCTTCCCAGTGGGCATTTTAGTGAGTGTTCCGTAAAAGAAGGCATGCTAGCTCTGCTATTATTGGAGTCAATACACCTTCCATAATCACTGCATTGATGAGTACTTCTGTAAGGCCTACCTTTTGAAGGTTCTGATTCTTTCCATATCATTTTATATGAAAAAATTTAAAAATAAAATCCAAAACAATTTTAAATACACAGAGCAGTTTGTAAAAAAATGTAGATTTAAAAAAAACAATAAAAATTTTTTTGTCCGAGTTGGGTCTCGAACCCGGGATTCCGAAAACTAACACATTACATATTATATTATATGAAAGTATTTGTATGGAAAACTCCAAGTCATTTATTGTGTTATTGTATGAAAAAAATTTATAAAAAATTCAAAAAATAAAAAAATTCTCCCGAAAGCTTACTTTCATTCGTATTGATGCAAAATAAGCTAATAATTCTTAACAACCACGATAGACGAGTGGGTAAGATGTCGGACCGCAACATGAGAGGACCATGGTTCAAATCTGAAATTGTTAGTCGTTTTTTATTTCAAGTTGATATTTATATTGCTTTTCCTTCTAACGTGACTTCTAGAAAGAGCGCTTCTTGCAGGTCTCTTTTGAGCAACGAGACCGGAAAGCCTGACAAATTTTCCCATTTCATACAAGCAATAAAACGGTGTTTGCAAGGAGTGTGAAAGGCCTTTTAAAACCTAACGCAGGCCTGCTAGAAGGCCTTCGGACTCCTGCAATTGCCCACTGGGTTTTAATTGGTAAGACACATTTAAGAATTTGTTCATCAAAATTATTCTGGAAGCTGTATGGCTTTAAAAAAATTTATAGAAACAAAGAAGCAAGTTTTGCGGAGATATAATTTGTCGTATGAAAGAGTGCGAGAAATAAATATTTAAAAAAAAAGACCAAGTTTTGAAATATTTTTAGAGCAAATATTGAATATTTTAGAGGTTTTTAAAACCAATATATAACATAGAATAGGAATTTATCTATACACTCAGAAAAAAACACCTATCTTTTTGTGATAAAAAATTTCTCTATTTTGATTATTGAGTTAAAAAAAATGCTTTACAAAAATAATTTTTTAATCGTAGTTGCGGATATACTTATGTGTTTTAAAGAAAAACGTACGCAATAAAGAAACATGTTGTATCAATGTTAAGAAAATATATCTTTCTTTCAAAGAATGTTATTTTTTGTGAGAAACTATAAACGTAACTTAAAGAAAACATTTATTAAAATTAAATAAATATTTTTCTGTTTTGGGGAAAAATTTATACAATAAAGAAAAGGGTTCTCATATTATGGTGTCGGAAATTAATATGAAACGGTGAGAATGTCGTGTTCCCTGAATCCTTGGCAGTTTCCTTTCCTTCTTTGTTTTCCCTAGACTAATACATATATTCCTTTTATATTTATACTAGCAGTGGGTATTGCTTCGCCTGCGATTAAAATATTAAATATCATTTCAAAATTTGAAATCTTAAAATTAAAGTATATTCTTGTATATCCAAATGCAAAATATTAAAAAAAAAATTGTGTTTGTTAAATAATGCAAAAATGGTACAAATATTAAAAAATTAATTTATTTTATTTGAAAAGTCTTTAAACAGTTCTTGTTAGTGGTGACATAAAGTTGATTGACTTTTCTGTATTTTGATTTTTTAGTAAGTTCTGCATTACAGGATTATAAAAAATTTGCATACAATTTTTTTAAAATTTGTAATTCAAAAATGTAATTTTTTTAACTTAGATTCTGAACATAAATATATTCTTCTTAAGATTTGAAAATTTTCTATTATTATTATTAAAAATTTAAAATATTTTATTATATTTTATCATTATAAATAGCAGTAAACGAAAGATTATTTGAAAATATTTTGTACGTATATCTAGTCTATTGAAAAAATTCCCGTTATTATTAGAGTTTTTATTGATTTAAAGTATTCTCCGGCAGACGCAGGATCCACAGACCGCATTACTGCCATATATGAATTTGTATGCTGTTCCGAAAATAAATTTTATACATACTTTCACCTTTTTTAGTATAGTTGCCGAAAGTAACAATATAAACTGAATTACCAAATTTTAGTCTAAAAAGACCAAAACCATCCGATTTGTGGGTAGTAATGGGGGTATGGGAATATTTTTGCCCTAAAACAATTTTGTACTCGAAACAAATCGGCTGCCAAAATTTCATCTCAATTAAGCTTAAACCTAGCGAGCTTTGTTTCACTCCACGCTTATCCCCTGAAAAGTGGGCGTATTAAAATGGGACGCTCCAATTTTAAGTACAGTTGCCAAGAGTAATCATATAAACTAAATTACAACATTAGTTTAATACGACCCAAACCATCTTAACTCCACGCTTATCCCCCTAAAAGTGGGCATAACTAAGGTGAGACACGCCCATTGTTTGTAAAGTTGCCAAAAGTAACCGTGTGAACTAAATCAAAAAATTTTAGTCTTTTACTACGTTAACATTGGGCCAAATGACGCATTTCAGCCTATTCAGCCATATGAGAATCGAAGTCATCTCATTTCTCGTACAAATTCTCAGTTGCAATTCAACTCATTTAAAACAAATGAATGAGATTGGATACGTTCTTAAAAATTATTACTAACTATTTTGAACTAACACGCTAAAAACAAAGGAAAACATTAAACAACAATATACGTGTATCATCATCAATATCAAC
Organism: Dichetophora obliterata; assembly: GCA_963920525.1. NCBI lineage: Eukaryota > Metazoa > Arthropoda > Insecta > Diptera > Sciomyzidae > Dichetophora > Dichetophora obliterata. The sequence goes on along the minus strand of OY986437.1, from coordinate 211,268,706 downwards.
CAGTTAAACCAAAACAAAGAACCAGTTTTAAAACGAAACGAGATACTTTCGCAAAAAAAACCAATGTAAGCACTTTTGAATGACTGATTCCAAATGAGTCATATGGCCCGATTTAAACGTAGTGTTGTACGACCAAAGCCGTTTGAAATATAGCAATTTCATATTCTTGGGCCGTTAAAGGGGGCATGGAAACTCATTTTTAGTGCAGGTGCCAAAAGTACCCACACAAATAAAATTACCAAATTTTAATCTTGTACGACAAAAACCGTCTGAAGTATAGCATTTTTAGCATATAGTAGACGTGAAAAGTAGGAGTAGCAAAATATCAATAGCCTATCTCGATGCAGTTGAAATAACAAATCGTTTCGTCTAAATTGGTTCAGTAGTTCTCGCGTGATTGTCAAACATCCGTGCAGTATCACAACGCTTTAAATAGTACAGATAGATTTATAATATAGATAGTACAGATATAGTATAGATAGACTAATACAATCTCAAGTCGAAAAAAGCTAGCTGGCAAGGCTGCAAAATATAATTTATGCTTATAACCAGGGTTTGGATTTTGATGACCTAAAAAATGCAAAAAAAGACAAAAATAACCTAAAAACTGCAGAAAATGACCTAAAAACTGAAAAAATTACCTAAAAAACGCAAACAGTTACATAAAAAATAAAGAAAAAATAAAGCTTTAAAAATTATACATTACTAAATTTAAAATATGCTATTTTAACAAAGCATTACAGTATATTTTCAAGTTATTTAAATTAAAAAAACGTCGATTGTATTTCAAAATATTTTTGTAAACAGAACAACTTCTTTCTGTTTCTGCACTGACGACAGAAACATATTTAAAAAACGATAGGTTATCGGATGTAAGTTCCTCTTCTTATTACATAGTATTAAAATTTCCACCCCCTAATATTTCAGCAATAGAGCATAAAAATAGAGTTACTTAAAACTAGCATGTCTTGAGCTTTATCTAACACTTGTTTTATCTTTCTACATACCTTTTCGTCAGTTTCACCACGCGCAGAGCTTTTTTTCATCAAGGTCTATAAACAAAACTACTCCTTTGTCGAGAGGTAATGTTTTTGATTGAAGGAACTATCTCTATTGTTAAAGGAATATGTTTAAAAATTTGCATTTTTACATATTTTTTACGAAAACACAAACGAAAAATTCTTTTAAAATTACCTAATTTTTTTACCTAATAAAAAAAAATTCCGTTGAGCCTTTTCGAGAGGTAATGTTTTCCATTGAAGGAACTATTGTTAAAGCAATATGTAAAAAATTTCCATTTTACCTAATAAAAAAAAAATTGCGTTGAGCCTTTTCGAGAGGTAATGTTTTCCATTGCAGGAACAATTGTTAAAGCAATATGTAAAAAATTTCCATTTTTACATTTTTGAGTACAAAAAAAACAAAATAAATTCTTTTAAAATTACACTAAAATTACCTTAAAACCCGAAAAATGCTATAAAAATTAAAAATGTCCAAAAATGACAATAAAAAAACTGATAACCTAAAAACCCGAAAAATGCTATAAAAATTAAAAATGTCCAAAAATGACAATAAAATCTTAAAAATCGCTAAAAATGACCAAAAATGACCTAGATCTAGTAAAAATTACCTGAAAACTAAAAGCGATGAAAAATTACGAAAATATTACCTAAAAATTTTTCAAATTCTGCAATATAAATCACAGCACAAAAAATATCACCTAAAGTCTTATAAGATCACTGCAAAAAGCCGTTAACTGTCTAAGGTAGATGTCATCAGTGGTTTTGCTGCCATTCCTGAACAAATATAGTTCAGAATTGAGTACAGGTGTTGAAGGCCTCGCAGCTACATTGTATTTTAGATATACTTGGTTACGTCAAGTGTCCATTTACCACTGGGTTGCTTGCAGTGTGCTCTATAAAGAGCTCATTAAACATACTCAAACTCAATATAGGAGAGTGAGAATGAGAAACACTATAGCAGAGGAAAAGAGAGATAAAGCTTTGTGCTGCTTGTGTGTCTAACAATTTAATGAAGTAATGATTTTTATGTTTGGTTTTTTTTGCTGCTGTATAAATTTAAATTTTAGTAACTTTTAAGAGTGGTTTTAAAAAAATAAGAATGCAAGATTTTAAGTTAAGCATGTAGCTTTATATTAGCGAAAAAATTACTAAAATCGGTTCAGTAGTTTTTAAGTTTAGCGTCGTCGCAGATACGTGAGAAGCCTTTTATATAATAGTATAGATATAGATTTACATTTTGTTTGCCATAAAAAAACATATCTTCTGGAATAAGAATTTGATCCAATTAAGTAAGAAATGTTCCTCCTTGTTTGACAGGAAAAACATTCCTATATTTTGAAAACTATAGAAATTCTTAGTGCAATGAATTTTTAAATATAACATCGTCACCTAAAGCAAAAAAAAATAAACGATTTCAAATTAAAATGTTTGACATTCAACGCAAATATCTGCGTTGTTTTTTGATACATTTCATTCAATTTTCTTTTGTCTTAAAGTCCAATCAAAGAACTCACAAAAAATCATGGCAGAAATACCGTAAGCTAAGGACTTATATTTTTAATCTTTTTTTCAAAAAATTTTTTATAAATATATTTTTCTTCCAAACAAACGGAAGAAAAGCTGTTTTTGTTGTAAAAATAATAAAACTGAAAACTAAATTTTTTTAATCTTTCATATGGGTATTATTTTTATGCAAAAACTGTTTCAGTTTTACACAAAATGTGTTCTGCCTCTTTTAAGAAAAGTACGATTTTTTTAACATGTAGTTTTTATAATTTTTAAAAATGCTGAGCTTTTTCGAATAATTTCTTTGGTCCGCGCCCACTCCATCCTTTTCGGAAACTGTTTATTTTTTTATGACTGTTTCTTTTTTGTTACATATAATATAATAATAATTTAATAGCATGATATAATTTAATCTAAAAAAATACATGAAATGTTTGATTTTTGCTATTATTGCCATTTCATCGAAAAAGTTAACGTGAATTTATATTGTAAAATCTATTACAAAAACTTAATTTCGTTGGTAGAAAAAAATGCAAAATTACCAAAATTCAATAGCTAGATGGCATTATGAACAAATGCTAACCGTAATTAAAATCGAATTTACTTCCGAGTTACACCAGTTACATCAGCTTTAATGCAAAAAATTCAAAATAATTTCAAAAATAATAATCTAACTGAATTCAATTAATAAATTATTTCGTAAAAGATACGATGTTCAACTAACCAACCATATTTTTATGATGTGCCTTTTAAATTTAGTAAGAACTTTTAAAGTACATATTTTATAAATGTTTTACAACAGTCAGACTTTCATGGGCCACCCTGTAAATGAAAATAATACAAAATTATAGAAATGCATTTTTTTTAAAATTTAAAATGCTCTAAGCCCGCACATGCAAAACTGGCGCTGTTATACCCACAAATTCCATTTATTATTTGCCCAACTTTTAGCCATTAAAATCAACTATCACAAAGTTTTATATTTTTTTCTCAAAACTTCTGCAGAATATTACAAAGCTGGCAAATGCGGTTGCTACTACTTGCATTCGCAATAGTTTTTACCTCTCATAACTAGAAAAAGAATGTAGAATAAAAAATAGTATATATATAAACAAAAATAAAATAGCACCATAAACAAGGAAATATAAAACGGAAAAACTATGGAAATATTAATGGAAAAGTAGTAGAAAAAGTAGTATAACTATAAAAAGCAAATAGTATTACTCTTTGTTTGCTGGAGAAAAACTAAAATAAAATAAATAGTTTATCTGTTGTTGGCTCCCACACAAAAGGACACACAGAAACAGGCCAACATTTAATATCCGGTAGACCGCAATACACGCAAACAACACAACAGAAACGAACACAAATGAACAGAAACACTGATTTATATATTATGGCTAGTTAGGACGTAATTGGAGCCATTTTGTTGATTTGTTATTGGTTTGGGGTAGAATTTCATGCAAGTCTCACATTAAATTCGCAGAAAGCAATCATTTTCTATTTAAACTTGTTGTTGTCTAAGGATAAGAGCCAGTGGTGATTATCAGAATACGCTTAGCACTCAGGCACTCATTCTTATATTCCTCCCACTATGATTTTCTTATGTTTTTTTTTTTAGATCTCGTTACAGAACAATAATCGCAAAGCTTTTAAGCTCATCGTCACAAACATAAAATTTTAGTACTTGCAATTTGTGCGACTAGATAACCTTGAGTTGATTTATAAATTTAGTCTTCATTGAGCTGGGACAAATAACCGCCTAAAATGTCCTTAGCTGGCACAAATTGCTTGCCATTTTTGCTTTTTCTATTGTTGGTATTGTTGTTGGTACATGGTTAGAAATCTTGGAATAAATTTTAATACAAGCAAAGTATAACAAAAATTTTTAATTCAATAAGTATTAAATTTAATACTCCTCAATTGATTACAACACTTTTAAATATATTTTGTTTTACATTTAAACACAGTTGAAATATTACAACGATATTTTATACCCTTGGAAACAATTCGATACTATTGTGATATTATATTTAATTTTAAGGACATGCTGTTTTAAATTTCAATACAATTTTGATAAAATTTTAATACATTGCAAATATTAAAAAGATATTTTATATCCTTTGGAATCAGTTTGATACTATATTTACTATTGTATTAAATTTTTAATACAAAATCAGTTTTAAAAATTAATACAAACTGAGCATTAAATTTCTATATTTTTTTTTACTAAAAATTCATTTTAATATTTGGCTAGTATTTAATTTTAATACAATTTTGTTGTGGTCATATATGTTAAGCCCAAAAGTATTAAAACTTATTCCAAGTTTTTTAACCGTGTAGAATTTTTAAACCCACCTTTGTTTGTATTGTATCTTATATTTTATATCTTGTACCTGTGCGTGTCACTCGCCCAATAGTGTTGACATTTCTTTCCCTCATGTAGTTCCTTTGAGAATTTCTTCGAAGACTAAAAGTTTTAACATTGGACTTTTCTTTGGCCTTGCATTGTTTTTTTGGCTTTTAAGCAGTGGCTTGAGTTAGTTCAAACTTATACTGCATTTTGTCACCAGAGAATAACACGAATTTAAGTTTTAATTAAAGTTTATTGTGTCGAACTTGTGTTCGAATAAAGTTGAAAGTAAGTGGAAGAATTGTAAGAATAGGTAGAAATATTTAATTATCACATGCTTAAAGCTAATTGAACTTGACAAAATATGAGAAAATTCTTCCCCATTACTCTGACTCTGAACTGAATTGTAAAAGACGATGAATTTACTGTCAAAAAAGTACCAGGAATTTTATTTTAATCATCTAAATTTATTGCATCGCACATTCGTTCTAAGTCCAAAAAAGAGGGCCAAAACCTCGATGAGTTGTTTAATTTGCATAAAAATAAAGATATATGTTTTTAAGATCGCTGATCACGAATCAGTAGTCAAAAATTCGAAATTAAAAATAATGGCCTTGAACTAACTTTTAAGCTCACTTTTTTAAACCTTAGGTTATGTTAATCCATTTCTAAGGGATTTTTTTGTTAGTTTCATGTGCTTTCTAATATTGATCTCAGGAACTACAACATCCAATCTAAACTTTGTATCTTTCATCGTAGTCGAGATATCAGTTGGGTATAAAAATACCGTCGCACAGTAGACCGTTCCATACAAGTTAATTGGAAGAAATTATTTTATGAAACGGTAGGGGATGCAAAACCAAGCAAAAAATGTACTGGAAGTGGGGGTCTATTCTGACCCCCTGGGTAGTTATGGGCTAATTTTGTGTTTTCCGGAGGTTGTTTCACTAAAAATGCTCTTGCAACGAAAGTTTTCTAAATAAATCTTTATGCAAAAATTTTTTAGAAAGATAATTTCATGACCTTTCCAACGATATAAATCACTTGCAGATATTTTTTCCCCAAATAGAAGTATTTGGTGGTTAAACTAACAAATTTTTTAAAAAAATACACTATTTTTAAGTTTAAAGTGAAGTTTAAAGGGCGTGAAAGAAAATGGAAGGAAGGACGGGTTGATTGAAAGAAAAAATGTATATTTGCATACAAAATTATTTGCATTTCAAATTAATACTGGTGAATGGCGTGGTAGCTGTATTAATGCGCAGCAAAATACATAAAACTACAAAAACTAAAAGGTTAAAGCCGAAAACCTTTTTAAATGGAAGGTTGTCAAAAGTTTCCAAACCTAAAAATATCCGAAATATTAAGTAAATATAATGATCTTTAAGAAATTGTCAAAAGTATATACAAGGACATACAAAGAGGGATAAAATTCCACTTGGAATATGGAAAAAAATTACCATTTTTGGTAATTCAAGCGTATCCTCAAACAAAAACATATTAATAATGAATAAAATAATTTTTATTGTGCAAAAAATTTCATAAACAAACATCAGCGTGTACAAAAAGTGGTCTACTGTTTCTGTATAGTTCTTCGTTTAAGAGTTATGTCATTAAAAAAAAAATAGAAAATCGTGATGTTGGGAAGCGAAAAGGCAAGTTTTCTCATACAAATTGTTGTTACTCTGGTACCATACGGTCAATATGTATACAATTTACATGTAAGGAAGATATGCTACTTAATAGCCTAAATCTCAAATCATTCCGTTCACTCAAACTCGACTTACAGATTTATTTCCCTCTAAACAGGCCAAACATTCCACTGTGAGTCGTTATTGTGTTCTAAATGGGTACAAATTCTGGTGCAAAGACAGCACAGTTTTATATCAGAAATTTTCTATCAATAGCGGGTATAGTTGGTTAATTGGCTAAGACAGCTTTTACAGTTTCTTAATATATAAATTTTTTTACAAATTTGGCTTTTGAAATGTAGTAGATAAAGTAAACATTTCTTGACACACTTCAAAAACAATTTATAGACTCTATATTTTCTTAAAGCAACAATTAAATACTTTGCTGTGACCAATTCAGAGATATGATCAATTTTGCAGAAGCATTGTCATGGGTAAAAAATACCCAACCGCGGTTAATGGGTTAAGGCTGCGGCCGGTAAAAAACCGCCCCTCATAGACCAGATAACTGATGCGCTGTGATGCCACAGGGGATCTACTTCTCCCCTCCTACTATCCTAGGCGCTGTTATGGAACCAACTTGTACAAATAATAAATAGTAGTAGACGCTTAAAGTCTACCTCCTCAACATCCCTGAGATCAGCAAATAAGATGGTACCTAAATGCTTATGTCTTCTACGGTATAGAGCGGGACATAAACAGAAGAGATGTGATACCGTCTGTTTCTCTTCCTCATTCCTGCTACTCCTACAGAAGTCATTCGCGTGGAGTGATGGGTAAAATCGATATTTGGTACCTAAATGCTTATGTCTTCTACGGTATAGAGCGGGACATAAACAGAAGAGATGTGATACCGTCTGTTTCTCTTCCTCATTCCTGCTACTCCTACAGAAGTCATTCGCGTGGAGTGATGGGTAAAATCGATATTTTTTGGTAACGAATATTTTGGTATCGAGTATACCTTGATACTTGATGCTTTTTACTCGATGCTTTATGCTCGATACTTTTATACTCGATACTTTTATACTCGATACTTTTATACTCGATACTTTTATACTCGATACTTTTCGAAAAACTAGCATAACTTCGCAAGCAAACACTAAAACGACTATTTAGTGGTTAATGTTATTATCTTTTATTAACCGTAGTCCTACGTTGGTGTAGAAAACTACATTTTTTTAAAATTTTTTATATATTTCCAAAACCATTTAGTTTTGGGATCCAATCTTACATGATTTTTATTTTATGCTAAGTGTGAACAGAAATCACTTTCCTTGTAGTATCTCAATTATAATAATTTTTCAAAATATTTAAAAACTTCAATTCCTCATCTACACCTCAAAGTGGAATTATGGTTAATATAATGAAAATTTTATTTTTATGTATAAATTTATTTTTTAATAATCTTCTTAATTTTGAGTTATTATTAGTTATTATTGAGAATTTTATTGACAGACAGGCCTGTAGCCAGACCAAGAAGACAGAGGTGGCAGGCATGAATCTTAGGGGGGGGGAGCAATTTTCTGTTTTTTTTAAATAAAAAAAAAACAATTTTTTAACGTGTGAAATGAATACATTACACATATTCATTGAAAAACAGTTTAGTTTATAATAGTTACATCGATATGTAGATCTTTTTATACATGAGATTAATACATAAAAAATAATATAAAAATGAATTCAGGACTCTGTAATGAAATGAAGGTAAAAATATAAGATTTATTTAAAGTGGCTAACATAACATATGTATAAGACATTTTGTAAGTAAAACAAATAAAAAAATTCAATTAACCCGCATTCGTCGTTTGCATCAATTTGTTGCAAATTTTTTATTCAGATTTATATATTAAGAACAAACATGCATGTTTCGATTTAAAACTTTTGCTTTTTTTAAATTTTTGCTAGAATAAAGGTTTACAGTTTTTCTTATTTTATTATTAATAAACATTCATCATGCATAAAAAAGAATTTAAATATTAAAAACATTTCAATGAATTATATATTATTTTTGTATATGCATCAAATTGGTGCACATTGTGCTTTTCATTTCTAGAAAGTGCCTATGGATGCAGGTTAAAAAATTATTAAAATTCAAATCTTATTTTTTGGCAGCAAATGTTGGCGACCCAGTAGAAATTTGAAAAATTGGAAGAATTTATCTGAAATGTTTTGTTAAACAAATTTCATATACATATTCAAGTCATGAATAAGGTTTTAAAGTAATTTTAAACTAAACTAATTTTAAAGCAATAAACAAATATATCTACAAAATGCATATTAATTATTCATTTAAAGTTTATTATTGTCTGATTTGGCCAGGGGGAAAACGGCTGTAGTAGGGGGCATTTACCCCCCTTGCCCCACCCTGGCTACAGGCCTGTTGACAGATAAGTTTTAAATTCAAAATTGAAACATTTGAATAAAAATTAATTAAACTAATGTTATAAACAATAAAGTTTAACTTAATGTCATTAAAGGCTGCCATTAAAACTCTACTTTTATCTCTAACTTCTTAGCACAGACAGAAGTTCTTACGTATGTCATTAAAATAAATTTTGAATTTCAGTAATTTTTAAAATTTTGGGAATATTTTACAAAACTAAAGTGTAACATTTTTGGTTAAAAATTTAGCTGTTGCGTTAGTATTGAAAATTCAGAATGTCAAATAATTTTGTATTGTTTTTCACTTATGTACAATACCGTCACCAATAAGTTCCTGAAAGAAATATAAATATAAAAAAAGGTAATTTTCCTTCTTTTGAAAGCTTTTTAAAGCTGCGCATAAGCTAAAATTTGAAAAGCGTTAATTCTCTTCATGCCAAAACCGCAAATATCGATAAAATTTTTACTAAAAATTAGTTTTTAACCGTTACCGAGAAACGTAGATAATGAAATTTGTCCAAGTTATAAATAGTTATTTACCTATTTTTAAAAATATATCAAAATAAAAAATTGTAAACATTCAGGTTCTTAGCATAAAGAACCAAATATAAAAGTCACATTTATGGTTTTAGTATAAAATATTATAAAAATGTCGAGTTCAATTTGGTGTTCTTTGATTTCCCTTTTTCTGCCCACTTTTTCCCACTCGCTTCCATGAAATTATTCTTGCAAGCGACAGTGCTGCGCTCGCCAAATTTGAAATAATAGGTTTGTTGTAGTTTACGGCTTTTACCAGTTATCCTTTTAAGTACCCAAATTATTGGTGGCAGTAATACCAGACCACCTGTAGCTCTTTAGTACATCTGGATAATTCACCGTGCTTCAATTTTCAGTTGAATACAGATAAAAAATAAAATATGTATTGAGTCTTTTTCAGTTTTGAGTATCGATAACGAGTATTTTCGTGTTTCAAATAAAAACTACTCGATACCGAAAAATTCCCCATCTCTATTCTTAAGGCACGCCTACCTATAAGACACTGAAATTATCGGCCATCTCATTTAAGAGACGAGCTACATGTAGGGCTGTTGGTGATGTTAGTAACACACCTCTAAAGAAGTTTATCGCTGCTTGGCTGTCCTCAAAAATTCCATTCCACAGCAGAGATCTGCAGCGAGTGATTCATACTTTGAGTATACTTTTCGTATACCAATGATTTCGCTGTACTTGTATTCATTCATACTCATCACATCCTCAAATCATACTCATTGCCCAGTAGTTTCAGTCTTGAAGTAATCTGGAATTTACGATTTTTCTTGATCCTTGACGAAACATGCTGATTAGGCCATACATTTCATTGACGAAAATTTCATATAAATGTTCCAAATTTGTGCAAGACGCAATGCAGAAACGTCGGGATTTATCATGCACGAACCCAATATCGAAATATTGACGAATTCGCTAACGAAAAGTAGACAGAAATATACAGAAAATTCGTCAAGGAATTAAAATCGAAACGTGCTTCTGGACCGAATTCAACGTCGTGCGATATATTTGGTAGGGGATAAAAATATTTCATCCTCTCTCAACTCTATTGGAAATCGACGTAATGTTGGTTTCATAATGGCCTGACGCTACAACACCGTATGTTTTACAGGTCTACTCGGACAGCTGTCCCAGCCTACTCCTTTACCATTTCCTTGATGCCACACAGAACCTTACGTTGTAGTGATAGTTCGTTTTTTAGTTGTACGGTAAAGTTGTAGAATAGTCTCCCTGCGAGCGTGTTTCCTATCAGTTTTGAGATGTGCAAATTTAAACAAATCTCCACCGAAACTACTTCATCTTTTCAACCTCTAACTAACTATCACCCATCTTCCAAATCAACACAATGCTCATACATTTATAAGAAACATCACCTGAGCTTTCAGTCTACAAAACAGAAAAAAGTTATATCAAATTGTCACAGTCAAACGAATTCGACAGCAATGGCAATGACACCTAAACAATGGTGTCAATGAATACTATCGAAATACAATGAATACGAAAAATACTATCGAAAACCATCGATAGTCAATCCAAAACTACCGATATTCACGATAGTGTGAAATGATTGATAGTTTGCGAACTCTACTGTTTAGCCTCTGAACGATTCGGTGAACTACAACAATCATGAATATCTTGTAGTTGTTGTAATAGAGTTGGAAAAGTTAGGCGCTGACAACCACCACTTTGCATTATATTTTGTATGAATTTTTTTTTTAAGTCCAGCAGCTCATGTATAAACTTCCTTTACGAAATCATCACGAAAAGTTCATCAATGATGCCGCGAACTACTGGGAGGCTCCTATGACATAATGCTGTCATAACGCACAACGTTGTTAGAGGGAAAATCCAGCCAATAGTTCTAAAATTAGCAGATATATAGGTTATTCGAATATAAAAGCTTTTTTAAACCGATTGCGAACACTTGACATGTTTTTTACTAGATTAGTATCTATCTAAGCAGATAAAATACTCACATTCGGTCACTTAATGAAAACTTGATTTTTTTTTCATAAGCAATAATTTAAATTGCATATGCATATTTTTAAATCATTAAAACGATTTTGAAAAGTTATTTCAACCTTATTATTTTTAAAGTTTCCATTCAGTTTGGTTCTTGCGTCGTCAAGCAAGCAGCACACCAAATTTGTATATCTCCTTAGCACTGACTTAACACTGAACGTCCATACAATTATCAAGCTTCTCAAATTTTTTATTTCTTAATGAAAAAATCTGTGAAGTTTTTTTTTTTTAAATAATAGTAAACATGTAACTAATGTACATTGACACTATTTTATTTTCCTATTGGGTTGCTTTATGTTTACTTGTTTGCTTACAGCAGAGACTTTAAATATATATAGACCTTGCATGTGAAAGGTCCGGTACAGAGAGTACCGGTACATACCAGAGACCTGCAACGAGTCATGTTTTTGCGACTTATAGTGATTCATGCAAAATCGAATAGTTACACGTGCACATCAAACAACAACCACCACTACGACTGGAAGCACTTTTGCTTCAGAGAGTAACACGTCGTTCATTGTTTGATCCATCAATCGAACGTCATAGTTCAACCTAATACTGACTTCAACATCAAACCTTGTTATCAATCATACCAAATACTCATAGCTCAAACAGAAGTCCCATAGCTCAACTAGCAGTCTTATAGGTTATTACTAGCGTATTTTGTATGAAAACGCTGTGGCTGTTTCAGAGCCTGAACAGAATCAAAAATCGTTGCGATCGACGATCCTCTCTAGTCGTCGAACGCAGAGAATGTGTCCAGAATGATGCGATTGCGATAAACGATTCAGGTTTGATTTTTGTTAGCAATTAGCTTGGGTTTACACTTAGTGGTACTATACTTGCAATTTTTTGTATGTTCATTAAAAGATAACGTGGAAATGCGTTGAAAATGATTCAATGACGGCTGCAAGTCTATTTAATTCAGTCTATCAATGTGTTCGAGAAGAAAAAAAAAACGCTCTGTTTCTGCCGCTGTTAGAAGAGTAGAAGAGTTACCACCGAATTTTTTTTAATGAAATAAATATAATTCGCTTGCCTTTATATAAGGGAATATTACACACCTGGATTAATCAAAAATGAAATTTCTAAAATGCAAATATTTTTAAGAAAGAACAAGATATCTTTTTGAAACTTTGCATACTTATTTTCATAGTATACAAAAAATTTTCGGGTTTTTTCCATCAAAAAGTCTGAAAAAAAATAAGAACAGGGTTTTAATTAGCATCAAAGCCGCGTTTCAATGGCGGCGTTTTTTCGAAATTAGCCGATTTTTTGGACCAAAAAATCCCTTGAAATCCAAAAATACTTTACCGATCTTTCTATCCATAGTAAAATCTATAGACTTATGACTATAGACAATCAGTGTAGTATATTTTTTTTATCACGCCCGCCAATTAAAAAAATGTTATTTCTAGAAAAAGCGATTTAAAGTTTTTGACACCGACTATACGGCCTTGACGCGCTCTGCGTTTAAAACCGTCACCATATAACATAGAAATTAATTTCTAATTTTATATCATTAAAAATAGATTCTTTGGGGTCTTTTGAACAAAAATCAATCATAAAAAATTTGATTTTTTGAAAATTCAGGTGTGTACTGTCCCCTTAAGTTGCTGTAAACATTTCTTTATGGAACTTTTCTATGCGATTTATGCCATGGTGCAAAACGAAGACAACACACCTTGTATATAAAGGAAGCTTCTTCGAAAGAAATAATAAGAAGACATATCAATTTAATGAGGTTTGTTTATTTAAACTAACTAAAATAATTATATTCACACACTTCAAAATCATGAAAATCATAAGCATAAAATAAAAGCTTAAAATAAAAAATTTTAATTCAGTCATTAAAATCATCAATAAGTGGTAAACTACTATTGTTAAGGTTATGCATACAAAAATATTTATTTTCTTAAATTTTATATAATTATTTATAAACACGCTGCACTAAAAACACGCTATATAAATTAGCGTTTGAATATTTATTTAAAAATAATAAATTCATACAACAAATTATACCGAACCGAGAAAACCGAATTACATATATTTAAAAGAAATGAACATGCGTATGAATCGATATTAATTTCCGAACTAATATTTTCATGAATATTTTTTTTATGCTAAGCCAAGCCTGATTTGATTTTTTATTTGATTTTAATTTTCCTGGGGTATTTTATATTTTCAGGTGTTGACAACATATTTTAAACTTACTTAATACGCTTTAATGCAGTCAGCAATCGAAAGAATAATGGCGCACTTAACTCCAAAAAATTATATAAAACAAACCCGTTGCTCTTCATATTGTACCGTTATGTATAGTGCTACGACACAATCAATGACATCAGAATAATTCAATAATAAGATTCAAACAAAAATTCTTAACTTACGCCAAAGCTGGCAACCCTACAAAAGTCACGATAATTCGTTTGAAGGCCATTAACATGTTGTACGCAACTTGTTATCGACTACGTACGACTGGCCGTTGGAGTATAGCTTATGAAGCATTACAATTAAGCTGCGTGTTATACGTATAACAACATGTTGGAATGAGTCCGAATCAGGGATGAAAAATGAAAATTTAAAAATGTACCTATGCACCACTGATTTTTAGATTTTATAGAAATTTTTTATTAAAAACTTAAATTCAATATATCAATATACATAACAATAACAATAAATTATCGCTATGCGCTACTTATAGTATTATTCATTATTTTCCTTGAGATCACTGCATTATTTTAGTCTTAAAACAAAGCTGTCAAACGATATAATTGCAGTTACAATTTTTAGTGCATGCATTTTATAAAAATATTTAACCAATGCATTGGTCTTCATTTAGCTCATTGTTTGGAAGAACATATTTGCTTAAGTTTTTAGCATCAAAACTGTAGCAGCTGCTTTCGTTGCATCTAACTAAATCTATAGTTTGAATTAAAGCTGCACAAGTTCTCAATAGTAATTTATTTCTGCATTTTGATTTAATAGTATTTTGAATCGAAAAAATCGGCTCAACACAAGCGGAAGAATGTGGCAGCGAAAGCAAACCCTGAGCAATTCTAAATATATTTGAGAACATTAACTCATTCATTTCGTTTTTAATTTGACTAACTTCAACCCAAAACTCTGAAATAGACAAATAATTTAGTTTAATAATTTCCGAATAATCAGCTAATGATCTATACTCCGTATTTATTACTTCTGCTTTTTTTTAACTCATATTCCGGAAATAATTTTAAAAGTATTGGTAAAATACTGATAGTTTTTCCAGAAACCACTTCTTTAGGTGCAAAAGCCGGAAGCGCTTTTGTTATTTCATTTTCGAAATCTATCCTTTTTCTCAAATCTTCGCAAAACTCTATATAAAATTTTAAAACATTGCCTTTGAATTTTAAAATTTCACACTCTTTCAGGTTTTGCTCAGTATAGAGTATTTCAGCTTCTATACCACAAAATGTATTTGAAACAGGAATATGGTCGCGTAAGTTTAAAAAATATATAGAACAAACGTCAATGTTTTCTTTTAAAATAAAATTACGACATATTTGTCTATAAAGGCACGATAAGCGAGGAATTAAAACGTGAATGCGGGCTTCTTCCGCTTGCATTTCAATATTAATATCATTAATAAGTTTGAAAATATATATAATAAAAAATAAAAATAAAGTTTTATGTTCGGATCAGAAAGACTTCTGGCAATAAATTTGTTATTTTCATTACCGAACCCAAACTCGAAGTTGCATAACACAAAGAAGTACTGCAACTTTGTTCACTGCTCTAAAACTCGATTAACCACCATCTAAAATCGCATACATTAACAAAGTTAAACCTCATTTAGGGTATTCACAAGGTGTGCTATCATGTCATATTTTCCTAAAGTTTTACAACTAAAATTTACAAGATAAATAAATGCAAATAAAAAACCGCTGTTTGATTAGGATACTTCAATAAATATAGCTTTCAGAGTTGTAAAATATTAGTACATTTTTTGTATGCAAGGCAACAATAAAATGTTTAAACTAGTGTAAAATCTTAGGACAATATGGCGTTATGACATGATAGCACACCTTGTGAATACCCTAACTATGTATATAAAAATAAATAAAATAAACCTGCCGTGAAAGCCATCGCGTTGAGCTATAATAGAAGATTACATGAAGCTCGCTTCCAAAATCTTGTTGAAACATTAAAAAATCTGCTTTCCGGCTTGCACTGTGGCAAAAATTATGATTAATGTTCCGAATAAGCTTCTCAATTTCGTTAGGAAGGTCTAATGCAGCTGCCTGCGATGACAAGTTTAAATTATGACAAACTTCGCCATTGACAAATATTTTTAAATAACAATAAATAACTTTTTTGGCTACTTAGTGGAAAATTCGCTCAACTAAAAGCGGAATGTACCCAAAATGAAGCGATTGTACCTAATGTACCTTTAAGGCCAAAAACGTCGAAAAAAGGTACAAATGTACCTAAAATTTCATCCCTGGTCCGAATATGAAGTAGAAGGCAAATTAATACGTATATACTCGAGTCAACTCAATTTATAACTACTCGTTGCAGGTCTCTGGTACATACTCTCTGCCTCTATCTGTATACATACTCTCTGTAGCAACACAAATTGCTGCAAGCGCTTACTCGTTAGGTTTCCTACTCGTCGGGTCTCTTGCTTGTACGTACAAATTTTTCATTCCGTACCGCACCTTTCACATCCAAGGTCTATATATATTTATAGTCTCTGGTTCAATGGCAATCAGTCAGCAAGTGTTTCCAGCGAAAAGAAACATACTTTTCTACTATCCTATTAAGGGAAGTTTCTAGTAGGAATCAACGGAAAATTTTTGATTTTTGATTTTTCAATCTATATTATTTTACGAGTCATAGCGTATTAGACGAGAGAGTAAGTCAGCCGAAAAACAGGTTTAAATGTTTTTTCCGAACCACCTTTTTTCCTCGCTGTACATGATTCCGCTTCAACGACTTAACCGATTGCTATGTTTGACGACTTAAATTAATGCTTATTCAATTTAGGGGGTCCTTCAGGAAGCTTTTTTTTGCAAAAAAATTATTATCATTATTTTTTTAACGTTAAAGCAAAAGAAAAAGGAGGAAAAACAGGTTTTTTCAAAGGGCCGCCATTTTGTTAAAAATGGGTTTTATTAAAATCAGGAATCTGCACGGCCCCATAAATTTCATCTAGGTCAATAATTTTTTAGATCACTTGGCAGGGTTGTAGAGTGAACAGTGCTTGTATAATGCTTGTATAATGTTCTTGAAATATACACTATTAAATGCCACAAAAGATTTATTCAAAAAAGTTTTACGCTCGCTCAGAATAAATCCTGAAATTAAGTTACGTTTCTGCGAGAACCTTCTAGAACATCCCCTAAATGCCGATGTTCCACTTAAGGCTACTTAACACTATTTTAAACGTTTTTTTATAAAACTTTAAAAGTCAAATGCCATAAGCTAACTTTTGTGGTTATAAAAATGTTGTTACTGTCAAATAAACTCTGCAAATTTTTAAGGCACAAAGTATATTCCAAAAAAATTCAGTCAGCTGATTTTACAAAAGTTATTCAACAAATTTCAATTTAAGCAACAACAAAAACAAAAATAAAAGTTAACGAGCAAAATTCATAATAGTTGTGTTTATAATTAATCACAAGTTCTTAATGAGAATTCGAAAACAACAACAAACTTTGTGCTGCAAAATAAATAGGAGAAAATTTGGATATGCATGGCAAGCGAAAATTTCATAAATTTTAAAATCAACATCATCGCACAAATTGTGTTTAGGTGCGAAAAAAAGGTTTTGATGAAAAGAAAGTTCTCGAAATTAACTTTGATTAATAAGCTTTTAAATTCACAAAAATTTTCGTTACTGTTTACAGTAACGCATCTTGCATAATTCTTACAGATACGCATACTTACAACTTGTTGTATATTATCATATAGAGTTGTTATCCAGAACAAGAAAGCATCCAAACTATTATTATCTCCAACTTAGAATTAGTTAAAACCATCAAATTCGTTGCCAATATCCTTGTCTAATAACACTTATTAACACTTATCGTTTTTTTTTTAGAAAAAATTCATAGCTCCAAATTTTCTTCAAAATTACAAAGGATATTATACGACTTTTTTATGTCACTATAACAACGATACAATAATCATTTACTTGTTATGAAATCTTATTTATGTTCTAACTTCTCAAATTATGACAAAATCTATAGAAAACTGAAAGCATGTTGCGTATTAATAAAGTATTAATAGTTTATCTCTATAATTAGTAAAAACACAATAATAATTTATTAATAACTAATAATTGAAGAAACAAAACCATGCTAACAATCTTGATTAAATAACTTATTGGCCATAAACAAGCATTGTTTATAGTTAAGTGAAACACTAGCAACCAAAATGTTGGCAAATAGATAAAAGCTTTATAATCAATAAATGCCTTAAGCACCATCTGGTGTCGGAATTTAAAAACAAACACACAAGTGTTTAATAATAGTAACAAAACTGAAATTTCACCTAACATTTTGTGGTATTTAAAATACAACTATTGCTGCAAAAGCAAATAAATATTTACCTAGATATATACACATATATACACACACACACACATACAATAATTGTGACCCACAATGACTTCTTTGAAAACCGACACCTTGCCACACTATAATTCTATTGGAACCAAAACATATATTTGCAATTGTTTACCCTAAAATGTATCAACTGTTGGCAACTCTTTTATTATTATCCTGCATTCCTTTTCATTCACTTTGCTATCGTATGAAATGGTAACGCCTAAAGACAACAAAGTCATTTATTTGACCAAGAATTATTTTGGGTTATTTGTACTGCTGTGCTTGTGGAATTTATCAGAACATTCCTGTTGTTGTTAGCAGTTAAGTTTTGTTGTCGTTGTTGTTATGATTTTTATTGTTATTGCTGTCATTCGTGGGTTGTTGGCAGTAATTTGGTTGTCACTGTTTGTTGCTGTTAATTATGGGCAAATGTTAGGCTTTGACTTGCGAAAATGTGTGTTTTATTTTACACAGCTTTTCAGGCAGGCAGGAAAGCAGCGAATTAAAAAAAAATGCAAAACAACAACAAGCTGCAAACTATTCAACACAATTTATGCATGAGAAGCAACAGCACTAAAACCACAGCAATGTTGGTTATGGCACAACAAAGTGTCGTTTATGTTATGTTAATTGAAAGTCATCACATCACATCACATAACAAAGCATTGCATTGCACACAACATCCGTTTCCGCCGCACACTTCAATCACCACCAGCAACATTAAATGATAAAAAAATGGAGGAAAAACAAAGCCAGTGAATGGCAAAAACAAAGTCGCGTCATGTTGCACATCATTTTGTATTGCTGTGTTAAGCTTTGGTTGAAACGTTTTTAAGATTTTCAAGCATAGCGAGCGCATGCAGGAGTTTTTTGTAAAAACAAGAAAAAACTATTTGTGCACTATAAATTGTGTGGCTTTCTGATATTTTTTATTTTACAAGTAAGCCAACAAATGTTTTTAACTCAGCTTGTGTTCGCTTTAACCATTAACATAACCATATCCATAACCATAACGATAGCCATAACCATAACCATAACCATAACCATAGCCATAGCCATAGAC
Source organism: Dichetophora obliterata (assembly GCA_963920525.1). Taxonomy (NCBI): domain Eukaryota; kingdom Metazoa; phylum Arthropoda; class Insecta; order Diptera; family Sciomyzidae; genus Dichetophora; species Dichetophora obliterata. The sequence continues at coordinate 211,249,528 of OY986437.1, read as the reverse complement.
ATAGACATAGTCATAGTCATAGTCATAGCCATAGCCATAGTCATAGCCATAGATATGACAGTCGTACAGAAAAATATTTTTAATACCACGTTTGTAGATCGAACTAACTGTTAGGCAATTATTTATTAAGTTAACCCTGGATAACCAATCATATTTTTAATTCGTTATAACCAATGTTAGTCGATTCGACTAATACGCTCCAAAACTCTTTATAGAGGAGCTGTTTGTTCATTAAATACATTAAAAGCTGTTGAAAATGGAAAAACTATGATATTTTACTAGAAATAAAAAACATTAATATTGGTCTTTGTTTTTGTTTTTATTTTTTATATATTTTCATAAGCTACTTATTTCATCAGTTCGAGATATATCACATATGATTATTGAAAAAAAAAAATAGTAAATAAATATAACAAACTTAAAAGGCTTTTCTATCAATAAACGAATAAAGCATTATTTATTATTATTAAAATGAAAAGGTTTAAATCAATTGTTTAGAACAAAATACACAATTCGTTGCACCACTATAACAAACTTATAACCAAAACACTTTATTTCTACAACAAAGGAATTAATTTCGACTGTACCGAATTAAAAATACACCCCACGTCCGTATTTTAGTATATACGAAGTTGTCAATGTTGTATAATTTTGATGACCCCACTTTTATAGGGCGTGGTTTTTATCGAAATATATAAAATTTGGAACTCAGAGTTTATCCTAATTATCAAAGCTTATGAGTAAAATATCAAGTTTAAACCATCATTTTGTTGAATTTTTGGAGTTTTGTATTATAATTACGCCACTATGTGTGTGAGGTGGGTGTGGTTTTCAGCCAATTTGACAAATTTCAAATATGTGGTGAATATTTTGCTCCAAAGCTAATGTGCAAAATGCCAAATTCATATATTAATTTTTGTGGCATTTTAAGAGAAACCGTTTTGATAAAGTCACTTCGTTTGGAAGGTAGGCGTGGTGTTCATCCGATTCTGCTCGTTCCCGAATTTTATCTTCGTTTTTTCAATATAAGCATATATTTCTGATTTCATTACGATAGCTTACAAATTGTGGCTCTAATGGTGTCGACAGATAGATATATGGACAGACGAACGTAGCTAAATCGATTCAGGAGGTCATTTTGATCAAAAATATATATACTTTTCTATACCTACCACGTCTCCTTATTAGCGTTACGAACGGAGTGAAAAAGTAAATATATCCCTTACGCAGTACGCGTGAGGGTATAAAAAGTTACGTTAAGGCCAATGTTAGCCGCTTCGACGTACACTAGATTTATAAAAAGATTTACACCATCCAATTAAAAAGCCAAACACATCCGAACACAATGAGGGCATCTTAACAATTATTTTGGTTAATACAATATGGATAGAGAACACGATCAGATGAGAGAAAAAAAGTTGTAAGCAAAAAAGTGAGCAGTGTTAGTCGAAACGACTAACATTGGTTATCCAGGGTTAAACAAAATTTTCAAAAATAATTTATTTAAAGAAAAAAAAAATTTTTCGTACAGCAACTTTAAAAATTGTTATAAAATACTTGGGGGTACAAATTTATTTAATTTCTTCTTAGGTTAAAAATTTTTAAGTTTTTACTGAAAATTCAATAGATAATATAAAAGTTTTTTTTTAATATTCATAATTTTTTGGATTTTTAAAAAAAGCATTTTTGTAAAGGTTTTTCCTAAAATTTTTAAATATAAATAAAATAATATAATTCTATTAAAAAAATCATTTTTTGCTACTAAAAATAAATAAAACAATTTTTTGAAAACATTTTTTTCCAAAAAAAAAATATCCCATTGTTTATTTTAGTGCAAAAATTGTTGTACGAAAAATCGTACGTTGACCAAATACGTATGCAACCAACGTGCAACCGTGATGTGTCAATCATCTTTCAGCTATTTTGCTCGAAAAAGAAAGTGGCTTTCGTAATCATGGCAAGAAGTCGTTTTCTAAAAGCAAGTGAGCTGTAAATGAATGCATTCATTTTGACTTTTTTTTTGCAAAAAGGTGAATCACTACAAATGAAATAAGAATCCATTTATTGAATGCCAAATTTATTTATAAATAAAATTTTGAATTCACATAAAATTTTAAAAATAAATTTATTAATCATTTCAATTATTCATTTTCATTATTCAGAATATGAAATCAATTTTTGTATTCATATGAATGAATGCTTTTCACAAAGAATGCAATACACAAAGAATTTTAGAATTTTCAATTCACAAAGAATTACACAGTGTTTTAATTCACTATTAATTTTTTATGCATTATTTATTTATTATTCTCTTATGTCTAAAAAATAAAAAGATAAAAAATTTGTAATTCACATTCAAATGTGAATAAAAAAATCTTGTCATTAACATTCAAAAGAGTTATACCTTCACGACAACACTGTTTCTAATTTCCATATAGTTATACGAAGTAAGAAAAAGATTGGAATATGTTTATCTGCGGTTTAGATAGTGCACTCGTCAATGCTTAGAAGCTGAACTATTTTATAGAAAAACGTTTAAATCGAAAATCTTGTTGCAAAGGTAGAGTTAAAAGTAAAAGTAACAGAAGATCTTTTACTTACAAGTAATCAAAGCCACAACAGTTTTGAAGAAACTGAGTTACAAAGTCGGTTTTGTCCAGAAAATATGCCAAGGATTGCAAGTCATAATATTATAATAGAAGATCCAACCAATAAGTATTTATGATGTGGTGTTTGCTATGAAACTACGGTATTCATTTGTACCAAGTGCAATAAGCAATTGCACCCAAAATGCTTCAGTTTATACAAAAACCACGAAATACAAATACAAAATTATAGATGGCTGTGTAAACTCTTAAATAAATGTACCACAAGTGGTATTCCTACCTAAGGAATATGGAGTACTTATTTGAATTGTCTTATCTATAATTAAATTAATATGTCTATACTTATATATGCTTAAAACTGAATAAAACAAATAAAGTTCCTTATTTTCTTTAAAATTCAGTCTGTTTTTATATCTTATCTTTTTGCATACGTATTTGGTCAATGTACGATTTTTCGTACAGAGCATAACTTTTTTTTTGGGTGTGGCAAGGGGTTGAAAGTAGCACACATTCAAAAAATCTTCGAAAAATTTCAACGCGTTCTAGTAGAAATGGGTTAATATCTATTCAGTGGAGAAATGGTGATGACAACATTAGTATTAAAATACGGTGTTTATTGTTATTTTACAGGAAATTAAAAAAAGGTATGCCAGTGAAAGCTAAGAAAGTGGAAAGAAAAGAATAAGAGCTGGAAAAGTAAAAACATTAATCTATAGCAACGATTCCAAATTATTATAATCAAAACTAAACAAACAGATTTTACAATGTTTCAGAAACAATCTAAGTGACCTGCATTGTTTAAAAGTAGTAAGTAATTTATTAAAAATTCTGCAGTAGACAATTGGAGAGCTGTTACGATAAGCTGTTGTACGGAAAATTGAAACGGTAACATTTTCGACAAAGCGTAAGTCGTATGGAACAGTAGATCTGATAAGTTGGTTTTGGTATTTTAAATAAAATTAAATTGAAGAGTGTTATAGTAATAAAGGTGACGAATTGGCAGCATATTTAATGATTTAAAAAGTGTCAACGAAGGAGATCTTTGGTTCATATTATAAATTGTTCTTACAATACATTTTTGCATTATTAGTAAAGGGCTGATTTTCTTTGCATAAGCACCGCCTTCAACAAAAAATACCGTAGTTTAACTTAGAATGAAAAAGGCCATAGTAAAATTGTTTTAATATATATGGCGAGTACAGATTACGTAAATGGTAAAATTTTCTGAACAACTGATCGAAAGTACTTTTTGTGTGAGTCAGTGTGATGACGCCAGTTGAGGTTATTATCTATAACGACTCGAAGATATTTAAATTGATTAACATGTTGAATATTAAAGCAATTGTGACTACATGAGAACGCAGGGTTATAAGAATGCGATGAACGACAATTAAGAATGAACTTTTTGCAGTTAGGATCGTGTTATGTAATATCTATTTGGGAATCAACTTGTTCTATTATGCTGAAAAACATTATTCTCGTCTTATTACTTATTAGTAATTTATACGAGGCAAATCATTTTCTTAAGATGCTTGAGTCGTAGTTGATGTCTGAAACTAGATCGTATTGTGTCGGTGAAGCATATGAAATACTCATCGGCAAAAGCTGTTACTATGCCTCGAAAATACTGGTAAAAAATTAAATTTATATAAATTAAAACCAAAACGAGATCAAGTACGGAACCCTGTGGTACGCCTAAAATTATTGTAGCAGGGTAACTAAGAGCATTATCAATTTTTACTCTTTGACTAAGGGATTTTAAATAAGATTCAAACAAGTCGTACATGCTACCTCTAAAACAGATTGTGTGAAGCTTGTTTAATAAAATACTATGATCAACCATGTCAAAAACCTATGTTATGTCTACCTGCACACTAATTTCTGTTGTCAAGACCCTTAACAAGGAAGGAGTAAAATTTAAGTAAGGCATCTTCAGTTGATAGCCCTTCTCTGAAACCAAATTGACATGAGTTAAAAAAAATTAGTATTCTTCAAGAAGTCTAGCACCTTCTTTTTACTAATTTTTCAAAAATTTTTGAAATTGTCAGTGGTGGATTAACCCTAGGGGCGAGTGGGCTCGAGCCCACAGCAGCAAATTTTTAGGAGCGGAAAATTTAAGCAAAAATTATATAACATTTCGTTATTTTTTTGCTTAGATTATAAAAAAGTAATTTAAAAAAGTATTTTGTTTATGTTATCATAAAAAAATAATGACATCATTTAGTCCAGTGGGTTACTATTTCAGTGCTTTCACCAAGTCATGGTGTTTTATATATTTTTTCTACGCCTCAGCAGATGGCGCAACAGCAATTATTTTTGCTCAGCAAGAGACTTGGCTTTTTCTGTTAAATAAAAAGTAAAAAAGAAACAAATATTTTTTCTATAAAATTTCATTCGTGTCATTTAAAGTGAATCTTTAGTTAAATTAATGACCTTATTTTGTTAAATGCATTCAATCACCTCATTTGGGGTTGTTTCGTCTGGCAATTCCATTTCCATATGAATTAGAACAAACCCTTTCTCTCTCAATTAAACACTCCTTTAAAAAAAAATCTAACGCTAGTGACTACATTTGTTTTACAAAATGAGGTCATAAGTTTAAGTAAGAATGGTAAGTAAGTGGCTGCCAATACTATAAGATTAAGAAAAAGAAAGAAGTAACCAAATGCAATGTTTTTCAAAATACAGGTCGTGTCACTGAATTTTTCAGCCCCATTAAAGCTTCCGTAAATAAACAATGATTTATATTGTTGGGACAGGTATTCATTTAATGTATTTGGGCAGGAGCAACCATCATAAAGTCAATGCGGAGCTGGTAAAGATTACTATGAGAGTCAAGTGGATACCAAAGCAGGCGACTGTACATCTGTCAATAAAGCCGCGGAGGAAACTGTAAGGCCGCTTTCATAGTGAACGCTTTTTACTGAGCCGAGCCGAAAAACTCATTGGAGCAATAGAGAACGCAAGTCATGCATCTCTTTTGCCACAATGCGTTTTTAAGTTTCAGTTTAGCTCGGCTCAGCAAAGAGCGTTCACAATGAACCCGAGCTAAACCAACACTGAGTGGTTAAAAACTCTGGTCAGATGTTAATTTTATTTATTTTGTTTGGTACAACTATCTTTAGACTTTTGTGCAGATAGTAATGATTCGGCTGCCGATTCTTCTATTATTAAATACATAAGCTTTGATCCCTCTGAGTGGGAGATCAAAGAAATTACAATTGATTATTTAACAAAAAATAGAATTAAATAAAATATTGATTGCAATTTCAAAAACTCAAAAGGAGTTAATAGTGATCAACTACGTCTTCTTCACAGGAAGCTGTTTAGACAGACTCTAGCAAGTGGTGAGAGTATCAATTGCCAATATAATAACTATTAAAGATTTACATTTTTCAAACGAAGTCATATTTAATTGAAATGTTTTATGTCTCAAAACATTCTGATTTGATTTTAGCTGATAAAACCTCTTAAAATATTGTCAAAAATATGTAATTTTGTTGGTTGGGTCGTGTCATTATTATTGTTATTTATTTTATTATTTTTTTGGGGCGGCATTTTAGTCTAGTCCACAGCAGCAAATTTGGTTAATCCGGCCCTGGATATTGTGTCTGTTTTTCATTTTCTTGCTGTTTTGCTGTTTTGCTGTTACTTTGAAAAACAATCCAGAAACCCTAGCTGTATACTATAAAATTTCACTTTTTTATTCAAAATTAAGTTAAAATAATTTAAGTGGTTATTCTTTTAACATTACTTCATTCATTTTTTATTGAAATCTTTAAACTTACGACTTTATACTGGAGCTGCTTAGCACTTTATACTTGAGACTTTGAAACCAAAACGATTGAATTCTTACCTAGAAATAGAAAGAAAATGATTTGTGTTTTATATTTTTATAAAGGCAGGATGCATATTTTTATTATTTATGCCTAAAATATGTTTAGGAAATGTAGGAATTAATGTGAAATTTTTGAGCTATTTCGTAGTTGATATCGTTAACAAATTAAAACCTACACAAGAACACTTAAAGGAGATATAAATGTACTACACTGTTAAAAATCTTGGAATAAAATTGAATCTTTTCTGTACTTTATATGGGCAATTCCCAAAATCGTTTAACATTTGGGTGTAGAGAAAAATGGAAAAAAATTTGATGTCACATTAATGGGCTTTTGCATACTCAAAAAATGGCCCATCAAAATAATAAATCTGAAAGCAATCACAACATTTAGCGAGGCGCGCGGTAAAGGAGCGCGAGTTAGTGTTTCTTTTTTAATTTTTACCCTATAGCATGAGAACTAGTCCACCGATTTTGATGTAATAGGTATCAAATGATTCGTATGAGTTAAAGGGAATAGAATTTTATTATATTTTGACAAATTTTTCACTGAAATGCCAGAAATTTCGTTAGTTAATCTTACAAAAACCTTACAAGTCAGTATTTTGTATATATTCATGTCAAAATTTTAACAATTTTTACAGAAACCCAGAATATTAGTTATGAACTGCGTACTCAATGAGAAAAAGTCAATGAAATCATCCTTTCGTCAAATAATCCTCGCTCTACCCTACTTACAGTAAATATACTTAAAAGTTTTTGCTTTTAGATAAAAGCGACTTATAGAGGTTAATATTTTCGATATCAGCTCAATATTTTGACATAAAGTTCAAAAGACGAACTTTGTCAAGAGAACTGCGTTTGTGCTCTACTTTGCACAAGGTGTTAGTATCAAAAGTAAGCTTAAAATCAAATCAGTATCAATTATTTTTAGCAGGATTGTTGGCATGCATAACATAAAGCACCAATTCAATTTTTATCATTGTAACATTAAAAAGGCGGCATTAGTTTCACATTGACCATTTATGGTATATGAGGGGTACACGAAGTAGTGATCCAATTAAGCCCATATTGATTTTAGTATCATGACATATTGTCATTATGCTTGTTACCAAGTTTCATGGTTCTTGGGCAACTCCTTCAAATTTTATATTACTAAACTTATCGAGTTATAAAAAACGGATTGTGATCATCTTGGCACATCCAAAATATTCAAAATTTTTAAGCGTGCCTTTTGGCAAACATTCAAAAATGTCAAAAGCATGCATGCGTTCTCATCCTTTCAGGATCTTCGATGTGCCAGTGAAAAAAGGCATCTTTTTTGATGGTGTTCGTTTTAAATAACCATTTTTGAGGAGTTTCTGTGTGGGTAATATTTATGCCACCCACCTCAAAAGTTTTTAAATCTCATAGAATTTATTAAAATGAGTTTAAAATATTACCTTTCTTATGGCGCGCGTTTTCTATATCTCAAAAACTACGAAAAATTTACAAATGCCACAAAAGTGGTATCACGGCTTGAATGTGTTATAACTTTCGATAGCATCATGGCACATCAACAATAAAAATATATATTTTGTATTCAAGTATTCTCGTACAAACATTATTTAAATTTTACCGAAAGTTGGTGGCGCACGATTTTTCTATAGCTCAGAAGGTAAAAATCTGTGTGTAAATCAACTCAGTTTTTAGTGTTTTTTTTACTCTCGATCCCAGTAGCAACTAAAGGTAGCAACTTATGAAACTGAAATCAGTAAGGAATTTTTTTTCCATGTATTCTAAGTAGACTCTCATTTAAAACTTGAACTTAGCTAAGACACATGAAACTTATTAACATGGTAAGTATTTGTGAAAGTTTAAATTTTAAGCCTCAAGGTTGAAAAATATGCAGTAGTATTTTAGCTGAACTAAAATTTATTCGAATATTTTTAACCTGTTAAGCAGAAACAAACATTTAAATTTAATTAAAATAAAAATTTCTTAAATACCATTTATGTATAAGCAACTGGTAGCACAGGTTTATTGAAAAAAAAAACACCCGTTTATGAATCAAATTCTTCCAATTAAGTCATCCAGAAATTTAGCAGCTGTTGCCACATTGTTAGTTTTTTTTTTTTTGTCATCACACATACACTATTCATGTTTGCGATTTGCGTTTGCCTTTGCATTGTCTCGCAACTTTGTAAAGTTTATTTCAAAAATTATCAATAAAATTGAACAGCTGAGCACGCTATTAAAGGAAAAATATTCGAGAATGAAAAATACACACAATGTGTGACTAAGCAATAACAGAATGGAGTCGAAGGATGCAGCTGTTAACAATAATAGCTTCGTTTATTAAATCCTAAAAATGTGTAAATGTTTTTCTAGAAAGCATTTTAAGCACTTATTTACAGCTTAAATAGATTATAAAAATTATTTCAGTAAACAATTTTTTAATATAACACGTTTTTAAAACGAACTAAAAAGTATAAAATAATTTCTGCTAGAATGGGGCTTTTAGTTTTTCTAAAAACGTGAGGTGCATGCTATAGAGAATATATAAAAAACTAATATAAAAAACCCAGCATCACCCTTTTAACCCTAATTGGTTGGCACTACATTTTCTTCATTCGCAAAAAAAGCAAAATGGCTGATTTGGACTGTTCTTGTTACAAAGAAAGAGAGCACATTCAGCCCTAACATTATCTTGTCTAGTTATACCATGATATTGTCCTTATACAAAAAGAATGAATGACAATCTTGCAAGACATGCGATTCCAATATATTGTGAAGAGCACAAACCTTAACTTTGCATTTTTTGCTTAAATTAATATACTATATTAGTTGACTATTTTTATTTTGTGAACTTAAACTATTTAATAACCAAATGTAATCAATTTCATGAAGAATATTTTTATGGTTCTATTTTAAATAAAACTATACTTCTGTTACAAAATAAGTTACTTTAATTATTTTAGAAAAATTAAATAAATATTACAAATTAAAGTTTAAATTTTTGTGTTTTTATTTTTATAAAGCTCTAATACCATCTAATTTAAAGTTTGGATGGGGTCCGCTTTGTTTAAAACTGGACTACGCCGATTCGACGTAGATTACCTACAACGTGTTTTATATATGCCTACCTGTCTAGAGTTTTTTTAATTTGAATTTGAATTTTATTGAAGAAGAATATAAGCATACAAGAAAAAGCTCTTTTAAATGCAACGATTTAGAATTTCTAAATAAAAATTACAAATAACAATTGGCATAACATCAGCTTAAGAAGAAAAAATAGTTAACAAACTTTATGCATATGATTATGTGGCTAAAGATAAAAATTGTTTTCATTTAAACGTAAGGTATCCGTAAAACAAGTAAAATAAATAAAAGGTTTGAATAAGGGAATTGAAAAAAAAGAAAGATAGGAAAGAGTTAAGAAAAGTATGCAAGAACTAATTGCTTGAAGTTTGTTTTGTTGCTAACGCGCGTTTCAAGCTGTTTGGTAGGGAGTTCCAAAGTCTTATTGCGTTAATGAAAAACAGCCGACTAGATTCATTGTATTTGAACTGGGGAACTAGGAAGAACACATTTCTGATGTATCTGCAGAGTTGAAGTTTTTCAAACAAGTAATTAGAACTTTTCGAAGTGATAAGTCTGTGCAGAAGAATGCAGTTTCTTGCATTAAGAAAATTTTTGATATTGCAACCAAGTATGCGATTACTGTGTGCTGATATATGATCAAATCTACTAATACCGTAAACATATCGAGCTGCATTGTTATATGCCACTAATAGTTTATGTAATGACCTTGAGTCTAGCTTGCTCTATACTACTTCGGAATAAGTTATTATTGGCACGACTAATTGTATCACCAATTTTCGCCTTGTTTCAGTGGGAACTAACAAAGCAGTTTTTCTCAAATTGCTTAAGGAATAATAAACTTTCCTAACCACGCTATTAATATGGTCTTCACACGTGAGTGAAGAGTTCATAATGCCGTGGTTATGCTAGCCAAACATGATTGCCGAACATTTTTTGTTGTTATTGTTTCACGTATAAAATGAAGAAATGAACTTTTTCTCATATTCATTTTCTCGCTCTCGGACCGAACATTTTGATTGCTGATTGAAACGCCAAACATGCCGAACTTTCCAGTGTTGGCTGTAGTCATTTTGTATAATAGCATCAAAAAAGTAGGTAAAAGTATTAAAAAGTGAAGTTGATTGTGTCTTCAAGTAACCCTTAACATAAACAGCTAGCTAGCATGTCAGATATATGCAAACCATTTTGTTTAAGATATTATAATAAAAATTCAGAGTAAGTTATATCAGTTCGTGTATTTTAATTCGTTAATTTTAAGTACAAAAATGCAAATTAGGGTTTTGCTTTTTTGTGTTTTGACATACTATTACATATAATGCAACTGTGCCACCAATCATAGCATAACCACCAAACAAACATTTCAGCGAAGAGAAAAAATTAACAAAAATGAACACCGAACATGTTTGGCTAGCATAACCACGGCATAACAAATCCTAAATTAACGACTTTGTGAACAAATCCAAATTTTGTTCCACTAAGGGCCATGTCACACGTAGCGGACACGGACAAATTTGTTGTTGTTTTCGCGGGTAAAAGAAAAAACTGGAAATTGAGAGAGCTTCTCAGTCGTGCAAAAATTTCCAGGCAACCGACAAAAATGTTCACGGCTCAAAGCTGAAAACAATTTGGACAACGGTTGCATTTTCTTAATGTTTTACGTTTAGTAGTAATAAAACTGCACTGCAGTAGGAAATGTACTATTTGAATTCATCAGCAATGCGATGTTTGTTGTTTAATATTGAATTGTACGCTGCTAGTGCTATACATGGCTTGAATGGTATTTATTCATAAAAAGAAGAAGAATACTTGACGATTATGCAAAATGCAGCCCGGCTAGCTGCAGCAAATGGATTCAACTGAACAGCTGAATATTATTAGTGATTATTGTGAATGCAATATTAATGATTTAATATATTATTTTTATAGTGATTGTGTATTTTTTATAATTAAAAATATGAACGTAAATTGTGTATATGATGTTATTTAAAAAAATGTATGCATTTTTAAACTATATTTTCCATTTCTAAACTATTCCATTGCATATATGAATATAACACGTCATTGTATATAGTATTTTTAGTGCTTGTATGTACAGCTGCAGTTGTCTCTTTCACCCTTGTATTTTAGGACAATCGTCAAGAGAAAATGTAAGCAGTCGATTTACTGATAGTATAACAGATACATTACAGCTGCGTAGTTAACAAATAAACTGTTTAAATATACATAAATCTTGTAATATTGCTTAAGTCGTTAAAATTTCAAATATTCTTATAGATAAGGTTATGGCTATTAATTAATATAATATTATAGTAGAAATATTACTGAAATGTTCATAAATGAATTTCAAAGCCAACCGGCTTTGTGAGATATTCTTAAAAAAATTTTAATGCTTTATCATCAGTGCATCCTAGCTCCTTTGATAAATTTATCATCCCTTTCTTATGTCTGCCAATTCTCCATGGCTTAATCCAGCAGGATCTTTTTCACTTTTTTAACTTCATCCAGAGTTTCATCAACTCAACAATCGTTTTTATTGTGACCATATCATTGTCATCTAAATATGTGGATACACTTCATGCATACATATTGGCCAATGTAATTAATTTTAACCCCACGAGATCAGAATTTAACCCATCAATTTTAAATGCAAATAAAACCACTTATAAACAACCTATAGAGGGTAGCCGTTTTAATGAATCGATTGCATAAAGGAACATTGCCTGCACGAAATGGTAGCAAAAACGTAGTAAATTTAGCTTCCGCCATTATCGAACAGAAAACTATGTGTAGCATGCCGTGGACAAAACAATGAGAGAGAGGAAGAAAATGGCGAAAATTCCAATGTTTGACGGACAAGCAGACAACGTGTGACATGCGCCTAAGAAAGATAGGAGGCAGATCATTAAACGGGTTTCTTGATATCACAACTGGTAGAACATACGATTTATTAGGATTCAACCTCAGTTTATTTTCTGTTGCCCATCTGCTGATTTCAGTCAAGTCTTCATTTACCCTGGCACATAAATACTGGCATATAAAGACATTTTGGTCGAGAAAGATAGAGTTGCAGATCATCTGCATATGCATGCATTGTAACATTGTTGCATTCTGAAAAAATGTCATTAAGAAACATTGTAAAAATAAGCGGACCAAGCAAGGACAGAGCCTTGCGGTACCCCACTACAAATAGATCGGAATCCCGAGTATCTACTTCCTACCTTAACCCTTTGAGTCCCTTCGTCTAAATAGCTTTTCAGGAGTTGAACAGCAGTATCTGAGAAGCTGAAGAATGTATTTAACTTTTTATAAAGCAAAGGGTGGCTTACACTATCGAAGGCTTAAGAGAAGTCTAGGAGACTGACTAAAGTGATATGACCCTTATCAAAATATGTTGTAAAATTTTCACAGTGGAACAACTGTATCCGGGGCGAAATTCCGACTGAAAGGGAGACAAAAGGTTATTTGCATTAAGATGGTAAGAAATCTGCTTAGCCATAAGAGATTCAAGTACTTTTGAGAGTGACGAGAGAAGACTGATTGGGCGGAAATCGCTAGGTACAGCTGCCATAGATTTTTTGGCAATAGGTATTATCGTCGCAATCTTCCAAATTTATGGAAATTTAGACCTTGTTAGGCAGTGATTAAATATATACACGGGCTAATAACATAAGGCAGAAAAAGATTGACAAACCTGATATCTATTCCATCTTCGCCGATAGCATTTAATTTTATCTTTAAGATGCATCTCACAACATCCGACTCATTTACCGCAGTAAACTGAAATCTCTGAGACAACGTAGGGGAGGATATACTAAACGAGTTAGAGGATTCGGTCAAGGGACCAGATACAAAATATTCATTTAGGAGATCAGGATCTAAGTTACAACCTCCAACTTTATTATTTCCTATTCCGATTTCCTTTAAGTTATTCCAAAGTTTCTTTGACGGTAGAGATGAATTTAGCTTCGATAAAAAGAACCTTTTTTTGACAATTTGACTGCGGATGAAGCTTCGTTTCGAGCCTTCCTATACTCTTTCCAGTTAGGCGTGGTTGGATTTCGCTTCCATCTAGAATAAGCCCTATGTCGTTTTTTTAGTGCCTGCTTTATAGAATGCGTGAACCAAGGACAAGAACTGTTTGAGATTCGGGATGAACGAAGAGGCACGTGAATGTTAAAAATAGCAGATATTTTGTTCAAGAAGCAGTCTAGATTGTCATCCACTGTATTAAAAAACCAGCAATACATCCAGTTTATTCTAGACACATCAGCGAAAAGAGCGTTGAGATTGATTGATTTATAATCACTATATGTAAATGTGGTGCTCACATCAACAGGTGAATATTTAGCGTACAAAAAATAAGGTCATGGTCGGAAATAAACGATATTTGATCAAATAGTAAAACCGTCGATATATCAGACACAGCATAAAAGTCGAGCAGATTAGCAGTAACATTATTTCCGAAGCGAGTTGGCTCCTCAGAATTGACAATAGAAAAACCGACTTCAGACAAATCGTCAAGAAGTTTGTTGGTTAAGCTATCTGTGCAAAGCAAATTAATATTGAAATCACCACAGGTTATCAAAAATTCATAGTGAATTAAGCAGCTGGACATAGAAAAAAATAATGGCTCAAGACTAGAACTGCGGTTAGGATTATAAACACAAGATAGAAAAACTTTAACTCTACAATCATAAATTTCAATATTTAGAAACTCAACCTCAGATCCACCAGATTCACTCAGAAAATTAACATTTAAGTTTGTTTTGCAATATATTGCAATGCCTATTACTCTCTTATTTTGTCTATCATGTCGGTACATATTAAAGTTATTAATATTTAGCAGTGAGTCCTTTATATTATTTTCAAACCAAATCTCTGTGATACAAAGTATGTCAACAGCAGAATCTGCAAAAATATATTTTGCACAGTCTGATTTGAAGGCATTAAGACTTCTAGCATTAAAATGTGCTATTTTCAAACCAGATTTCTGTTTGCAAAGGATATCAATCATAGCCTTCAGTTTTCCATTAGCATCTATATTGGAGTAGCGTCTATATTGGGTTTATCAAAATATTTTTAATCTGTGAAGTAAATTGTTTTTTTTAAAAATTAAATAACTGGAGTTCAGAATATAATTTAATGTTTTAATTTAATTTGGTGTTTCATATATTTAAAAACCTAGTAGATCTGGTGCATTTTAAAGCAAATATAGCATTTTTTTTTGCCTTTTTGGTGGATTTTAGAATTGAACACAATTGAACAAAACGATTCGTTTTTTATTTACAATTCGGTAACAAGTCGTTTTTTTAATATTTTCAATTCATTATTGAATCGTAATTTTCTTCAGATAGCGAATTGCAATCTGAAATTAATTCATTTCAGACATTAGGTTCTGAAGTAGGGGTGTCCACTTGGAAAATACATCCATGTTTTTTTCGATGTAATGCATCGAGACAGTGCATCGATACTTTGCGATATATCGTTGAGAAACATCGATGTTTTCTAAAAATCGAGTACTTTTTCTAGCATTACGCCACGATGCTAACATCAGCACCTTCCTTAAATGTTTTTTTAAATTTAACTATGACTAGTTTAAATTATTAAAAGCTCCTACAAAACCACTGTCCTTGTCTGCACGCCTTTTATCCGTAACTAAGGACAAAAAACAAAATTTTTGCAATCAATCTCTGATTCAGTTGTTGTTTATTAAAAAACATAAACGCAATAAACATAAGAATATTGGTTATTCTAAAAAATAAGGTCAATGTCCTATTCCCAGTGTTTTCCTTTTTAATTATTTTTTTATTTATATTTTTATATAATAGTTTCATTAGGTGGTTAAAATTCATTCAATGTTTTATGAAAATACATCGATCCATCGAGTATATCAAAAGCTTTTCAAAACATCGTATCAAGTCGATGTATCGAATTGTAAACATCGAGTAAATCCGATGCATCGATGTATATCGAATATCCCTATTCTGAAGTGCTTACACACACACGATTAAAAATCTTAGTTTAAATTTAAGTCCAGCTAAAATATTATTGAATTTTTTTAAACTTTGCGTCTAAAAAATTTTGCTTAAGCCAGTAAACAAAATTAAAAAATGTTTTGGCTGTGATTCTGCTAAATTTTCAAAAGATTTATCGATGTATTTTCGTCTTTACGTTCAATGAAAATTCAATAAGCTGAAAACACTGAACAATGCATATTTTTTGCTCAAACTATCGAGTAACACTGGCTATATCAGCTAGCATAGCATGTATAAATAACTGTAATATAAAATTTTAAGAAATTCACAAGAGCAAAAAAAAAAGAAGTAAATTAGACAGTATTTTTCCTAAAATAACATTGAAAATTGACTTAAAAGCCATCATGAATAAATAAATAAATAATAGTTAGATTGTTGAGGCAATCATTCTGTTTCAACACCAGATACATAAACTGCATTCCACCTGCTTGCAGTGCAGAATTTTCTGCTTTAAATATGAATGATTTCCATCTATCAATCCATCCATCAATCCATTCAACTATTTTGTAAGCTAGATCACACATCTTGCTAGCCCAGGCACTCCATCTATTAACATGTATAATAAATGTGTGAACCACATAGATTATATGTCAAAAACACTTGCTCTAGAAATTCCAATTTAACTGTCATAATTTCAGATATTGCCTGAATTCTACCCTCTTCTTAATTTTCCACACTTTGAATGAGTGTTCGATTATTTTGATATATGTATATCGCATTAATAAATAATAAATGTAGGCATAAAAACATCAACAGCAATATCAGCTCTCATGTTAGGCTGATAAAAGCATTAAGGACTTTATTACTACTACTTTGGCACCAACTGTAGTGTTTTTATGTCTAAATTATTCATGTTGCTGTTATTGTTATGTATGTTGTTTTCTCTGGATTTGTTCTTGTTTTCTGTTTATATTAGTTTTTTTTTATTTTGCAATGTGTACAGGCAATAATTGCGTTTATGCTACTATTGTGTATGCGAGTAGCATCAAATATTGAAGTTATTTATGATGTTTTTCTATTAAGGTATATTTTGTCTCAAATAAAAAATGATTTCGATAGAAAACTTTATGCTTATAGCCTTGAATAGATAAATGTTTTTCAAATCATTGACATTTAATATGGTAGTTCAGGGAATTTCTTTTTTTTATAAACATTTTATTTTATTCTTGGCTCTAAGTAGGGCTTCCAATTTCGGGGCTCAAAAGCAATATCTGGATTTCGGGATTGATAATTAAGAATTCCGTGATCCTGGAATTAGTCCCGAGATTTGAAAAACAGATAAAAGGTGATTTAAAAAAAATTCGTGTGCAAAGTATGAAACTTAGGATATTTTTTTAATAAAAAATTGTTCAAAGGAATTAAAAAAAAAAGTATAGCAGTGAGGGGACTGCCGACCGAAGCGAAAACATATATGTAAAATATTAGTATTCCCTGGAAGACTTTGTCCTGCCACGGACCGCCTTACTGCCATATAAGAATTTTCATGCTAATCGGAAAAAAATTATATTTTCACCCCCTAAACCTTTGATAATACGCGCGAAGTCAGTGCAGCATTTTCCAGATTAGAAAGAGAGTCAAGTCGAATGGGTCTGTCAGTGAATGCAGATAAGACGAAATACTTGGTGTCAACAAACAAACAGTCCCAGCGTCTTGGAACCCACGTTACCGTTGACAATACCTCATTCGAGGTTGTGAAGAACTTCGTTTATCTGGGATCCAGCATTAATTCAACCAACGACATCAGCATTGAGATCAAACGAAGAATAACTCTTGCCAACAGGTGTTATTTTGGGCTCAGTAGGCAATTGAGAAGCAGAGCCCTCTCTCGACGAACGAAAATCACGCTCTACAAATCGCTCATCATGCCCGTCCTACTTTACGCATCACAAACCTGGACGCTGAGCAGTTTAGATGAAAAGAATTTAGGAGCATTCGAGAGAAAGATTCTTCGTAAGATCTACGGACCAATCTGCGTCAATGGCGAGTACCGAATACGGTGGAATGATGAACTGTATGAGCTGTACGCTGACATCGACATAGTCAAGCGCATTAAAATCGAGCGGCTTCGCTGGCTTGGTCATGTTCAGCGCATGAAAGACGATGCTCCAGTGAAAAGAAAACATTCGATTCGGTAGCCAGCGGCGGTCAACGCAGAAGAGGACGACCGCATCTTTGTTGGAAAGACCAAGTAGAGGACAACCTGACAAAGCTTGGAATTTCCAACTGGCGCCAGCAAGCGAAAGACAGAAATGGCTGGCGCAAATTCTTAGATGAGGCCAAGACCGACATACGGTTGTAGCGCCAACTAAGTAAGTAAGTAAACCTTTGAATATTTCTTTCAAAATATTTTTTATTCAGATAGCATTTTTATTTTAGTATTACACCAAACTATATTATTACATTTAAATTGAATATTGCTGATATACAAATAAAATACAGGGAGCACTATTGAATGAAAAATAATCCTGATAAAATAAAATAAATGTTCTTTTTTTTATATATGATATTTTGTTTGATGGGTCTTGAAGTCTCTGCCTGCATTTAAGATCTTGCTACAAGGAAAACTGAAAACATAGCAAGCAAAGTACAATTTATTTTCTGCTCCCGATTCGGCTTATCCGTACATCCGGTTAATCATTAATGCACATTTCATCTTTTATCACTTCATTATATTTTAAATTATTGGTTTTAATATAATAAACAAAGTAAAACATAAACAAAAATATAAATTAAACTTATTGAAATAAATAATATACACTTAAAATACATAATAATACACACATACATAAAATTTGTATTTACATACATTTCATTGAATTTCATTTACATTATTATCACTGTTTGCGTCATTAACCATTGTTTTATTTTTTTTAAAAAGATACTAAAGGCTTATGGTAGCTGAAATAAGAAACATAAAATGTTGGACGATGCAGTCCCACTCATGATAAAATTATTATTAGGTACCCTTGACAACTACTGATTTTCTCACGAGCTGCAATTTCAAACAAAAGAAAACAATATAAAGTGTGTGTGTCACACACATTGGCAGCTTTCAGCGGAGTCAATAGTTGGCAACTGTTTTTTTTAAATTTGAGTGAGAAACCTTTGCAATTAAGTGATCCATTCACAGCAGGTGACTCCTCTGAATACGGCCAATGTGTGTGACACACGTTCTCTATTTTGTTTTCTTTTGCGTGACATTCGATGGTCGAAACACAAAATGTCTCTCCGACCTTTTACTTATTATGCCATGTCCCATGTCTCAGTCAGAGAATATGCTGGCGACATTTATAAAACTACAAATGTTTTTATGTTGGTCATGAAGCTCAAATACACGCTCTTGAATATTGGCTACCAGGCGCTCAGTAAATGCAGCAAGCATGGCAAAATTAAACAAGGTTGTGTAAGGGCGGAGAGCCAGTAACCGAAACAGTCAAAACGAAGTTGACATTTAATACAAAATCTGCAACCAATGAGAATGCAATATGAAAGCAAGAATTGGCAAATATATCAAAATGGATGAGTTTGACAGTTATGGTCACTTAGAAAAAGAACACATTCAGCCCTGACACTACCTTGTTTAATTCTACTATGGCAGCAAGCAACCATCAATAAGAGTATCTGCTGAGAAATCGTTGCTTCATAAAGAAATCATGAAGGATATTTACTGTTTTTTCTGTCAATGTAAAGGGTGTCCCAACAAGAGCGCAATTTTTAAATTTTAAATAAAACACAGATATTTAAAAAAATCGTGAAACTTTATTATATCGTAAAGTAGACAGAATGAGGTTATGTATGGAATAATATATCGTGCAGATGGCCGCCGCGGCTTTGCTGGCATACACGCGATCTTTTAATGAAATTTTCAATGACCGTTTTGCATAAATGCTGCGGTATTTCATTAATGCAGCGTCCAATTTCCTCTTTTAAGGCTTGAGTCGTCGTCGGCTTATTCTCGTAAACCATCGACTTCAAAAAACCCCAAAGAAAAAAATCTAATGGTGTTAAATCGCACGATCTAGGCGGCCAATTCTGATCTCCAAAACGCGAAATAACACGACCGGGAAATGACCAAGAATGATAGATAAAAGGATTACGTATTGCGCAGGTCCGACATGTTGTTTACTTTTAATTTTGACTTTTCTAGCTACGATAAATATATTTTTTACGATCATGACGTCAGGCTAGACGAAGTTTGTTTCTTGAATCTTTTGCCAGTGCAAGTTGGTTCCATTCCAACTTTCTTTGAAACCAAAAAAAAAAAAAACTAAAAAAATGAGCACAAAAATTATATGCGCAGCACTCTTTCATATTTCTTTATTCATATTTTAATATAAAACGGTGAAAAAATTTGTTTAGTCAATTATATTAACAATTTTATTGCACTGCTTACAGACTAGTTTCACATTTGTTTACATTAATTGACAACAATCTCATATCGTAAGTTCACATCGTAAGGCTATCATGACGACATGCGCAGATCGTAGACAATAATTTTTACGATCTGCGCAATCTATTATTCTATCATTCTTGGGAAATGACTGATGCAGCAATTGAATTGTTTCTCTGGCTGTATGACATGTAACGCCGTCTTGTTGGAACCACATGCCCTCCACATTCATTTCTTCAATTCTAGGCAAGAAAAAACTGGTTATCATTTCACGATACCGAACACCATTGACTGTTTGCGCTTGACCTGCCTCATTTTCATAAAAAAAGGTCCAATGATTCCTCCAGCCCAAAAACCACACCACACAGTGACACGTTGAGGATGCATTTGCTTCTCGTGAATCACTCGAGGATTTTCCCACCCCAAATGCGACAATTCTGCCTATTGACGAAGCCATCAAGATGGAAATGGGCCTCGTCACTGAAGATGATTTTAGCGGCAAAATCAGCATTTTCATGTTGTCTCTCCAATACCCAATTAACGAACTCCCTTCGCTGCCCATGGCCATGGCTCATGGTCAGCTGGCTTAAGTTCCTGAGTCAATTGAACTTTGTATGCATGAAGATGCAAATCTTTCGTCAAAATTCGCTGCATAGTGGATTTGGAGACACCAATTTGCTGAGCTCGGTGTCGAATTGAGGTGGATGGAGTTTGAGCGACATCATCACGTACAGCTGCGACATTTTCGGTCGATCGACCTGGTCGAAGGCGCGTTGTTGTCTTTACATCACTAACAGACTCAGTTTCGGCAAATTTATCCATAAATCTCTTTACAGTTGACTCTTTTGGAGCATTATTGTGACCCCAAATTGATCGCAATTTGCAAACTGTAGCCGCAAAACTTTCAAAATTTTGGTAAAACAATTTCACAATGAGAATGCGTTGTTCATTCGTGTAGCGCTCCATTTTTACTAACCTCGTACCTTCCACTAGCAAACAATAACAATTGTTCAAATGTCAAACAATGACACTTCGAATAGCGCCAAATTTAAAAATTGCGTTCTTGTTGGGACACCCTTTACATGTAGATCTGTAGCTGAACTAAAATGCATTTACAATAACAATTACCAAGGAAATCTACCACAACGATGAACAGAGAAGAGCAGTATCACATCGGTTGCGCAACGTTAGAGGGGATGAACCGAATTGGCGGCGGAAAATAAACAGCACTTTGCTTGCTATGTTTTTTGTTTGCCTGGTAGCAAGATCTCAAGTGGAGGCATTAAAAAAAACTTCACAGCCAGTCAAAAAAAAATGCAAGTATCAAAAATTTATTTTATTTTAGCCTACAGCTAGCTCTACATATACATTGAAAAAGACAGTAACATTCAATAGCGCTGCTCTATTTTATTCACAAAACAAAACAAAAATTAAAACCAGCTCGATTTCTGGCTCTATTTCTGATCTTAAAATGCTGCCAAGTTTTAAGCATTTTTTATCAAAACGAACATAGTTGGCAAATCTAAATAACTATTCATTTTCGTATTTTGACGTTTCACCGCTCAATGGGCGTTTTGGTATTGTTGTTTTCTTTTGTTATTGTTCTTAAAACAGCTGTTTCAAGACTCTGATGACAAATTGATATAAAGTTGAACTAACGTTGTTTTACTGAGATTTAATCTGATCTAGTGCTACGAGAATGCAGCTAATGTTTAGCAGCGGAGCAAAAGGAGTGGAAAGAACGATGCGTCAGCAGAGGAACTTATTGATGGTTGCTTGCTTATGTTTTCTAAGTTTCCTATCTTGTTATCTTTGCTGTCTGTATTGATGACGAGAGTGACTCGGAAAAATACAATGACGCAAACCAAAGATTAACCCTCTACCAAAATCGTTCAACGCGCGAAAAGAAGTTTTCACTTCAAAAACACAGTTTCCTTAAATTTTTTACAAAAAGTTAATTTGTTTAATTTCTTTATATACATAAAGGATGAGAATATATAAATATATTTATTATATTATGTTGACTTTATATGATTTAAATACAAATTCTTAAATGTTTGATAGTTTAAATCATACTTGATTTTAAATACAAATTCTAGTTGTTTGATAGTTTAAAATCGTTTATTGAGCTTAAGGTCAAAGTTAGAACAATTAATTGTTCAAACGAATCTTTCCAAAGAAAAAACAACAACACCAAAGTTTTTTCAATATGAAAAGGAAAAAATCACTTGCTGGTTTTATTGCATTTTCGGCCGTGCTAAACGCATCATCAGAAATCTTTGTGATACCCGTGCAAGCGCGCACTAACGCACTGCACCACAGTGCGAAAACATATTATATATACATATCCATAGTATTATTCATTAAATTCATATTTTTTGACAAAATAATAACATAAAAAGGTACACTTTTTGAGATCACTGAAGCCTTTGAACGGTTAGTTAGCCTGATTTACTTTGAAAATATACTCCTAAAAATACTAAGGCATCTAAGGTGTCATACCCCAGGCTTAACCGAATTTGGTCTCAACATATCCAGCCGAAAAGAAACATCTCTCGGACACAGAATTGTTATCAAATAATCATATGCTTTTTGAAGCAGATTACCGTGAGTGCCACCATTTAAATATATTTTTATTTCATTTTTGAACATTTCAGGTAAATTTATATATTTTAAAAAGTTTTTACTAAGTCAAATTAAAGTGTTGCATTTTTTTCTATTTGAAGGCAATGCTGGGATTCCGAGAATCGCGGAATTTTAGGCCTTATAATCCCAAGACTTTCGACTGTCAGGATTGAAAAAAGTCCGACATCCCGGGATTGGAAGCCTTAGCTATAATCTTCAGGAACATTGTTGGACAATTTTCAATGCATTCCAAAATTGAAGACTTTGATTAACGGATCTCTCCGGTAGTGGAGACAAAAACATGTATAAGTTTATAGGCGTATTTCAAAAGTTTACGTCATAATTTTAGCTATTCACCAACATATAAGTACTTAATATATGGAAATCTAAGTCAACATTTCTTACCTCACTAAAATGTTTAAGATTAAAACAAAAATTTTTTTCTATATAAAAACATATTTTCAATCCTTCTTGGTTAAAAACTATATGGCAAGAAATTTAAAAAACTGGAAATAGGCAAAAAATTTTTTTTAAGATTTTACAAATAATTTTGCGAAAAAATAAATTGAACTCGATGCTAACACTGAAAATATAAAAAAATCAGTTGAACTATAATTAGGCAGCAATTTTTTATTACTTAAGATAAAGTAAAAATTATTTAAATAAATTATATCGATGTAAATATAATTAATTTAAATTACTATCTGATTTGTTTTGTTGCAATTTGGATTTCTTAAATAGAAAACAGTCATCGCCTTTAACAAATTTTAAATAAAAAAAGGGTAGGTATATTTATTATGGCAATTTATATGAGTACTTTTCTTTATGTTAAGTAACCAGTCTAAAAAATTATTTGTGCAATTTTCATCTTTATTCAAAATTTTATTGTTTATATAAATTTTTTGAGTGATTTGCCTTTTCTTCGATAGTAACACAAAAATGCTAAAAATAATTTTTGAGCTGGCAGGAAAAGAGATTTAAGGTTTGTAACGTGAGTCTTTTTTTTAAAAAAATTTTGTTTACTGGCTTCATAATTATTTTACACTAGTGAAAGCAATTTTGAAGGTCAGCCTTTATAGTCTGGCAAAGAGTGCGCTAGACTATAAACTCAGAGGCCCCCGGTTCGAATCCGAGTTCGGGCATGGTTCTTTTTGCTTTTTTTGTTATTTACTACATTTAAGAATTATTGAAACAAAAAATCCACAAATAAATTGTGGAAAATGTAGAATTACAGGACAGGAACAACTGAGGGCTGGAAATGCTTGCCGAGGTTAAGGCATAACACAAGCCTTGGTTATAAGCTTAATTCTTTGATCTTTAAAAAAAAAGTTTAAAAGTTTTGTAAATTACACCAAATTTAGTTAGAAATTATAAAAAAATCAAACTAAAAAACCAGACCAAACATTTATTTAGCATACGATTGTAACGTGACAGTCCGAATTTCTTTAAGTTTTTCATCTTCTTTGGTTGGAAAAATATTTTGAAACCATAATTAATTTTTTATGTTTGAAAATTTACTTTTTCAACTATTATGGCTTGAGGCTTTCAGTTTCTTTTGGTTGAATATTTTTTTTATTTTAAAAAATCTTAATTTTTTTATTTCAATCTTTGGATGTTGTTTATGCAACGCCTGCTGCAATTTGTTTATATTTTTAATTTTTGATGTCATGAAAAAATAAAATATCATTAGTTTGTTCAAATATGTTCAATGAACAGCTACTTTTTTATGTTTTTTAGTTCCATTTTTTAATTTCTTGGTTTGAAAAAGTTCTGGGAGCACTTCTAGAGAAGACTAAGGAAAACATTTCTTCCAATGAAATGCATATGTTAAAAGAATGCCTCCTTGGTATGAAAATAGAAGGGACGGAATTCAAAACTTAATTCCCTTCCACTTTAACTGCTTTTGGAAGCACTTTGTTTATCGTTGTTTATCAGGTACTTATCTTTTTAAAACAATACAAAAAACATTCTAAAAAAGTTTATTTCAAATTAAAAAGGTGAAAAAAGTAGTTTTTGTGTTGGCAGACCTATTGTGAAATTTAATGATAAATATTTTAACCCTCTGTGCACTTTTTTATATGTTTTTCTTTAAAATTTTCGAATACTCTTGTAAAAAATAGTCTTAAACGATGTCTTAATGGGTTAAACCCCTTTTTAAGTGCTCGATGGATAATTTTTCTAAGAGTCCCTTTGAACAAAATTTGTCTTAGGCATAGAAATAGTCAGCTTGTAATTAATTCATGTGAAAAGCATGCCACCAGCAGAAATGTTTACTAAGGGTGTTTTTTACAGAGTGATACAAGTTTAAATCATAATAAAGCATAGTAATATATTTTTAATATAAATGAAACGGGCTTCATTAGATAGAAAATTTTATGACATTAATGTTTAATTATGATTTCGGCCATGTGGTTGTCACGGCTGGCGCGTACAAGGCGCAATCTGGAACACCAATTTTCACAAACTTTTCGCAGCATTTGCGGCCGTATCTAGCCGATAACTTTTCGAATGTTGATTTCCAGGTGTTCAATTGTTTGTGGTTTATCGACGTAGACAAGTGATTTTATATTACCCCAAAGAAAATAATCCAATGGGGTTAAATCGCACGATCTTGGGGGCCAATTAATTGGGCCATTTCGTGAAATTATTTTTTCGTCAAAAGTTTCATTGAGTAAATCAACTGTAGCGCCCGTTGTGTGACATGTGGCTCCGTCCTGTTGGAACCACATATCAGCAAGATTAATGCCAGCTAATTTAGGTGCGAAAAAACTTCGAATCATGTTCCTATACCGTTCACCATTGACAGTAATATTCTGACCATCATCGTTTTTGAAGACATATGGGCCAATGACTCCGCCAGCCTATAAAGCGCACCAAACAGTAATTTTCTGTGGATGTAATGGTGTTTCGACAAAAGCTTGTGGATTCTTCTCACTCCAAATACGACAATTCTGTTTATTTACGTACCCATTTAACCAAAAATGGGCTTCATCGGAAAATAAAATTTTTCATGGAAATTCAAAATCAATATCAATTTGTGCTTCAGCCCATTCGCCGAATTGGCGGCCGGTCGTTGGCTTTAATTCCTGCACAAGTTGAATCTTAAAAGGTTTTAAGCCAAGATCTTTTCGCAAAATCTTCCATAAAGTGGAAGGACACAACCCCAGTTGCTGAGAGCTTCATCAATGCTCAATCTTCAATGCTTTCCTGTACAGCGGCTACAGATTCTTCAGTGCGCACTGTTCGGCGTCTCACGGGATGCAAATTATCAGTAAGAGTAAATGTGGTCCTATTGTTCTTCGAATAAGCAGCTCTGAAGGATGATTATGTACGCCATAAAATGGACGAAGTGCACGATAAGTTTGACGAACAGAACCATTATTTTGATTAAAATTTTTCACAATTTGCACGCGTTGCTCTGATGTAAGTCGACCTATTGTAAAATGTCAAAGCAAACTAAACAAAAAACATTTATCAGCTGTTAAATGGGTGGTCAAGTAAGGCAGTGATGTTAACTCAAAGTTGCATCACTCTATAAAAAACACCCTTTACTAATCATCGGAAGAAATTTTCACTGCGTAGCTTTAGAAAGTTTATATAAAGTTAACTATTACTGTTGACTTTATATGATTTAAATACAAATTCTAAATGTTTGATAGTTTAAATCATACTTGATTTTAAATACAAATTCTAGTTGTTTGATAGTTTATTGTAAAATCGTTTATTGAGCTTAAGGTCAAAGTTAGAACAATTAATTGTTCTAACGAATTTTTCCAAAGAAACAACAACAACAACAAAGTTTTTCAATATGAAAGGAAAAAAAATCACTAGCATTTGATTTTATTGTACAATTTCTGCGCTGCTAAACGCGTCATCAGAAATCTTTGTGATTGCCCGTGCAAGCGCGCGCTAACGCAATGCACCATCGGGGCGATGAGATTTTGAAGCGTCAATTTCTCATTTTTTCCTCAATTTCATAATGTCACATTTGTTGTTGTATTTCTGTTTTACTTTAGTTTCTATGCTTATGTTATTATATGTAGTCCAACAGCCTGCTGTAAGTCTGCACTAACAAAGCATGTTTACTGAAGTTGTTTTTAGAATTTTTGCTGATTTTGTTTTTCATGATTTAAACTATCAAACATTTAGAATTTGTATTTAAATCATATAAAGTCAACATAATAAATATAGAGGTCATTTAGAAAACACTTTAATCAAATGGTAGAGCTCGACCAAACGGAAACAGCTGAAAAACAAAATCAGCAAAAATTCTAAAAACAACTTCAGTAAACATGCTTTGTTAGTGCAGACTTCCAGCAGGCTGTTGGACTACATATAATAACATAAGCATAGAAACTAAAGTAAAACAGAAATACAACAACAAATGTGACATTATGAAATTGAGGAAAAAATGAGAAATTGACGCTTCAAAATCTCATCGCCCCGATGGTGCATTGCGTTAGCGCGCGCTTGCACGGGCAATCACAAAGATTTCTGATGACGCGTTTAGCAGCGGAGAAATTGTACAATAAAATCAAATGCTAGTGATTTTTTTCCTTTCATATTGAAAAACTTTGTTGTTGTTGTTGTTTCTTTGGAAAAATTCGTTAGAACAATTAATTGTTCTAACTTTGACCTTAAGCTCAATAAACCATTTTAAACTATCAAACAACTAGAATTTGTATTTAAAATCAAGTATGATTTAAACTATCAAACATTTAGAATTTGTATTTAAATCATATAAAGTCAACATAATAAATATAGAGGTCATTTAGAAAACACTTTAGTTAACTATTACTCTTTATAGATATACGCTGAAGACAAATCTTATCGAAAAAGACGTATAGTGAACATCACTACAAGGAACATTTTCAGTAAATATCTTAACCCTGTGTGACTACTTTTACTAACCCACTATCTGTGCCAATTACCGTGGGATAAGCCTTCTTAATATTGCATATAAGGTCCTGTCGAGCGTTTTATGTGAAAGATTGAAGCCCATTGGAAACGAACTGATCGGACCTTATCAGTGTGGCTTCAGACCTGGAAAGTCCACCATCGACCAGATTTTCACGCTACGAAAAATCTTGGAGAAGACTCAAGAAAAACAAGTCGACACCCATCATCTTTTTGTCGACTACAAAGCCGCCTTCGACAGCCCAATAAGGAAGCAACTGTACTCCACCATGTCTGAATTTGGTATTCCTGCAAAACTAATACGACGTTGCAGGATGACACTGAGCAACACCAGCAGTGCAGTTAAAATCGGGAAGGACTTCTCCCCACCATTTATTACCAAACGAGGTTTCAGACAAGGTGATTCCTTATCGTGCGACTTTTTCAACCTAATGATGGAAAAGATCATCCGAGCTGCTGATCTGAGACGTAGTGGCACAATATTCTACAAGAGTGTTATGCTGCTTGCGTATGCTGATGACATAGATATCATTGGCCATAATGCGCGCGAAGTCAGTGCAGCATTTTCCAGATTAGAAAGAGAGTCAAGTCGAATGGGTCTGGCAGTGAATGCAGATAAGACGAAATACTTAGTGTCAACAAACAAACAGTCCCAGCGTCTTGGAACCCACGTTACCGTTGACAATACCTCCTTCGAGGTTGTGAAGAACTTCGTTATCTTGGATCCAGCATTAACTCAACCAACGACATCAGCATTGAGATCAAACGAAGAATAACTCTTGCCAACAGGTGTTACTTTGGGCTCAGTAGGCAATTGAGAAGCAGAGCCCTCTCTCGACGAACGAAAATCACGCTCTATATATCGTTCATCATACCCGTCCTACTTTATGCATCACAAACATGGACGCTGAGCAGTTTAGATGAAAAGACTTTAGGAGCATTCCAAGGAGAAGACCAAGAGCATTCGAGAGAGCTGTACGCTGACATCGACATAGTCAAGCGTATTAAAATCGAGCGGCTTCGCTGGCTTGGTCATGTTCAGTGCATGAAAGACGATGCTCCAGTGAAGAAAACATTCGATTCGGTACCCAGCAGTACCGGTCAACGCAGAAGAGGATGACCGCATCTTCGTTGGAAAGACCAAGTAGAGGACAACCTAACGAAGCTTGGAATTTCCAACTGGCGCCAGCAAGCGAAAGACAGAAATGGCTGGCGCAAATTCTTAGATGAGGCCAAGACCGACATACGGTTGTAGCGCCAACTAAGTAAGTAAGTAAGTAAGTAAGTGTGACTACTTTTAAGGGAAATTTTTTAACTTATTTTAAAATGGGTTAAAATATTCTACAAAAATATTTCTCATAAAATTTCAGTATAGGTCAGCTAAATACTATAACAATGTTAACCCTTAGTGGTACTCCTAGTCTGTAGAAACAGAACAAAAAAAAACACAAGAGTATATTTCTCTAATAATTCAATTCAAAATTTCAATTCGATTCAATTAATTTATTAAAAATAATTAAAAAAAAAATTCGTTCTTAATAAAAAGAAAAAACTTTATTTAAGATATTCTTATAAAAAACAACATGAATTTCTAACTAAATTTTGTGGTTTCTTAACATTTTAGTTGGTGTGGTCCCTGGGACCATATGTTCTGTTAGTGTAATTTTTTGAGGTGTACCAGTTAAGAGTTAAAGGCGTATATTTAGTATTTTTCTTACTTTTTATGTTAGTAAACAGGTAAATTTGGTGCTACCTTTAAACTAACATTAAAAATTACTCAGACACTTAATTACTTTTAGAATGCTGATACACGTATCAATTTTTTTAATTCCTCTACCAAATTATTTCGCTTGTTGGGTTGTGTAATTAAAGTTTCCTTGTTCTTTTCTTCTTTAACACACAAAAGAGCTGGCATAATATATTTTCCATTTTTTGTTCACAACTTCCTTTTGTTACTTTCTGTCACCGAGATGCTGTTCACTGAGCTGTCGATATTTTCAAAATAAATAAAACATCCTTAATCTTAGGAAAACTAGCATGTCACACATGTGCTTTTCTTATTGTTGTACATTTTTCATTTCTATAGAATTCCTTAAATCCTACATTATTGAAGGATATTCCAAGGCACCTATTTGGCTTAATCCTTTGTAGCTCGACAACAGTAAGCTGGCCCTGAAGCCCAAGACTACAACTTAAATCTGTTTCTTAAGGGGTTATAAGTAATAACTTGTGTACAAGAATTCAGGGGTCATTTCCTACAATTTATATAAAAACAAATAAATGATATTTTCTATTTCGTTTTTTCATACATGTTAATAACAACTCTGAAAGAATAATAAAAAAATTTTTTAAAGCCAATAACAGCTGATACAAGAAAATTCCTCTTTATTGAGTGACCCAGACGTCGCAGTTTTTAATATAGATTCAAAAATAAAAATTATTTTAAAAACCTTAAAATTCTTTAAAAGTTCGTAGGATTTTTTGAAAATATTTATTTTTTCAACAAAAAAATGATTATGAAATCATAAATTTATTGTCGGTCGAAAAAATCACTAGAAATTCTACAGTTAAAAATTCAAGAAATTCTAGAAAGCTACAATTAAACTTTGGCGTTGATCGGTTGAAAATTGAAGGCGTTAATAATTGATCGCCCGACCCGAAAAATATATATAGCTCTCAATTAAAATCATGTACATTTTAAAAGAACAGATCACAATTAATTACCGAAAAATGTGGTTTTAAGAAAACCGCGTTAAAAGTTCCAAGTCTTAACATTCAAGGAAAGTTATTGTCTACCTCTAATTTGCTATTCCTTTGGTTCATTCAATAATAATTTTTGATGTAATTTTTTTCTAATTAAACAATTGCTTGAGTCAATAAAAAAAAATTAAAAAAAGCTTACAAGGCAGCATCTCCCCTTAAATGTATTTTCAATGCACATTTTCTGTCAAATTTGTGCCCTTTCAGGAATTTGCGCATTTTCGTCATTTTTTTCCATCAACGAATCCCCGAATAGGAATTATTTATTTTATCGTTCGATATATTTTTAATATTTAATACAAAAAACATTCTTGGTGACACAAGAAATTTTTTATTATTCTCATTATGTTTACCCCATCGGTGCCATTTGGTTGCTCGTGACCATAATAAATATTCTAAGAAAACCTTATTTCCACTTGCCTAAGCTTTATAAATGCTTTGCTTTTATTTTGTGGCATAAAAAATAAATTTTTTTTCATCTCTATAGTTTTTTATTTTGTGTTTTTTTTTATTCTGTCCGCCAGAAGTGCAATTATTTTTTTTTGTTTTGCTCGCTCATGAACTCCGGAATACACTTACATTTCCGGCACAAATCTTTACTACGTGCTTCGGTAAGTATCGCCAGACACTTTTAGATGTCTGCGTGTGCTGAGGCTGAAAGCGTAAAAAAAGGCCATCAACATGCTTTTGGAGCTTGTATTAGTTGTGTTTAGTTTTTTGTGGGTTTTGTACGTTCTGTTTTTAGTACACTTGAAAAAAAATTAGCATTGATGATAGTTGCTAACATAGCTTGAATTAGTGTAGTCTTACAGCCATATTCTGGCAACTTGATAATAGTCTACCAGTATTTTTTTTTAATTTCTATGTAATTTCTATGTTGTAATTTTTTTATTTCAAAACAAAATTTGATGCTCAAAAAACAAAATTTTTTAATGAAATTGCCAATATCTGAAAAGCAGTTGAAAATTTTTATCAAAATATATTATTTTTAAGTTTCAAATTTTGTTTTGAAATAAAAAAATTACAACAAACACTTACATATAATAAAAATAATGGTTGACTATTGTCAAGTTTCCAGAATAGGGCTGTTATTTTCAGAGTTAAAAAAAACATTTTTTTCAAAATTTAAAAAAAAAAACATATTACAAAATTAAAGAAAATTTTAAAATTTTATTTTACACATTGTTAAACGGCTAATGAAGAATGTGAAAAACAAATGGCAACTTTTGTTTACCTACTGTTTTTTTATTGCTTAACTTTTACCTTAAGTATTGTTAAGTAGTCAAAATATAAACGTAATATATTTTGGCAATAGATACAAAAGGAAAAAATAGCAGTGTTTTATTGCAATTGAAAAGTTTTGCGGAACAAGCAAGCAATAAAGAATTGAAGTACTCATTACATAGTTCAAAAAGAATAAAAAGTATCGTTAAAGAATAAAGAATGTTAGCATTCAAATCAAAAAAGTTTCGTTTACCATTTTGATGTATATCAAAAAAGAAACTGGATACTGAAAAAATGGCGAAAAAAATTGTATTAGTTTTGGTTATGAAATAAGAGAGAAAACATCAGGAATGCTATGCTTGAAGCAAGAGAGAAGGTAACGCTTCTCATTCATGCACAAAATTCTCAATTTTTGGCATTACTTTTTTTTTGAGAGAAAAAACATGTCTTAACTAAAAAAATTGCTTAGTTGAGAAAACAACTTCTTAAAACTTCAGTTTATTTTTACTACTCTATTATATTTTATGAAATGATAATAATTTTTTTGATCCCAGCATAACATTTTCTAAAAAAATAGCATTTTACTTGATTTGAGAAATGTTTTGTTTTGTAAATGGCACAAGTTGTTGATCCAAGCTCATCGTTTTGTAAAAATAAACACATTTGGCTTAACATACAAAACATAGTTACTAGGAAAAAGAAGAATTTGCTTTATCAATCGATCAATTGGCAGTAGATTCTGGTAGTAGAAACAACAAAAATGTGTAGGTATGTGTTTCGCCACTTTAAAATTTTACGTTTGAGTATTTTTTAAGAATTTTTTTTTTTGTGTTTCGGCCTAATTTTCAAGGTTTATTTTTGGGAATTTTTATTTATAACAAAATAAAAAAATCATTTATATTTTTTATATGTTATTATTGACTTCTTGCGGACACCTAAAAGAAAAAGTGTGTCGCTGGCACGAGTGACTATGGAACTTGAAGTCATTTGAAGTAAATAACTAAAATAGATTATTGTTTTGTAGGCTTGTCATTCTGGTATGTAGTAGATTTAATGATGTCTATTACAAAATACCAAAATAGCGGAATTCTAAACAGAAATTTTCAAACATTGCTATTTTTTATTGAAAATCGATTAAAAAAAATATAAAAAAATTATAACAAATAAGCAAATCTACAACCTGCGAAGCCATTGGCATGTATAATAATGTATTAGAATTTCAGCTCAATTGGTTTGATAGAATTGTTTTAACCCATCGTCAATAAACATGGGTGTGTTACACCTGGGCTTCAAAAAATTTTGGATTCATTTTTTTATCTCTTATTTAAATAACAATAAAAAAATATGTGTAAAGAACGGATTATGTTTTATTTTTCTTTTTCACATATATATATTATTGACTTAATAAAAAACATTAAAAAAATTATTATGTGTATTAGGGCGGGTCGATTTATTTTTCGACAATTTCCCTATGATTTCCGTATTCTATGGGTTATTCCATGAAAATTTGCATTGTCCAAATTTTGGACCATTTTTCCATTTTTTCATGATTTTGTCCAAGAATATTACTTTCATGGCCATTTTTTTGGCTCAATCCATTATTTAATTCAATTTACAATTCAAAACGAAGAGTTTAAGCCCAAATTTATCGAATTCGGTTGATTAATTCATGCGATATTGCTAAAACAAAATAACACATAAAACCAACTTTTTGATTTTTTTCCCTTTTTATTTTTTTTCTACGAAAACTCAAATTAATAGATAATAAAGTATCTATCAACCTTTTATCAAAAAAAAATATTCAATTTGAGTGTAGTAAAAGACAAAATGTGAAAAAAAAACATTATTTTTTCTGAAAGTCTGAAAAAAATGGAAAAATGGTCCAAAATTTGGACAAAAATGCCCGTAACTTTTGAACCGTTGGACCAATGTTGGAGATTTTTTTTTTGTAAATTGATCAAAATGAGCTCACATTTTCAACGCGCCTACTGGCGATTAAACCCGATCGATAGTTTTTGAGTTATGGATGTGAACGTGTAGGTAATATTTCATACGAACGTCAATTTGGGAAAAAATCTACCAACAAAAAGTAGGGGACTCGATTTTAACGATAGAGGTATGGTTCCTTCGGCAAATTTTCATGGAATAACCCATAAAATACGGAAATCATAGGGAAATTGTTGAATTTTTTCACTCTCTACAAATCGACCCGCCCTAATGTGTATAGTTTCTATTTTCAATATCACTTTTTTTCTCAGGTGTGACACACCTAGTTCATTGGCTGTGTGGCAAAAAATATGTTCATTGGCGGCGGGTTAAACACCCGATTCAATCAAAAAAAGTTTTTTCAAGAAAAAATGTGTTCATTGGCGACGGGTTAAACACCCGATTCAATCAAAAAAAGTTTTTTCAAGAAAAAAACTTTTAAAATTTTGAAAACATACTGCGCGTAATTATTAGGCATTATCTGCTATGTGCTATAACTTCGTTAATATTTTGAATTTTGGTTTGAAATTTTTGCAGTATACTTTCAATATATTTTACTTTAAAAATTTAAAAAAAAATATTGATATTTTGATATTCGGACACCAGGCTATATCCCTAATAAAGGTTTTGTAATTACTCCAAATTTAGCTATTCATTAACATAAAAACTAAGACATTTACTTAATGTCATTACATTTACTATTCATAGATATTCATTATTAGTTAATTTAACATTGTTGTTGTGTTCTCAGACCCATAGAGAAATTTGATCAGAAATATTTTTATAAAATATATTACATTGATCGATTTCTTAAAAAACTTCTAATGAATGGAATTGATAAATATTGGAGCGATGATTATTAATACAAACTTTCATTACGATATGATTCTATTCTCCAGCTGCAGAAGGTCCTTTAAAATAATAGATTTAAAAAATTTATTTTCATTGCAATAAAAATGAATGGAATGGGTAGAAAATCTTCTATACAAAATTTGGTCTCGATATGACAACATCTTCCTATTCCGAAATGTGCTTAAATATGACGGTGCTAAAAAAATTAATTTTGTTGTCAATATTGTAGTCGATTTCAGTATATTTATAAACGCTGACTCCGGTTCTGGCAGCAGAATTTTTTTATCTTTGTTCAATCTTAATTCATATCTTAATTGAATAGAAGAACATATGCGTTTTTAGGAAATTATTAAAAACGAAAAGATCATTGTTAAATTCTTCAATTAGGCTTGCATGATAAAGTAAGCCCTTATCTATAACTTTACATTGTTAAAATAGTATGTTCGTATGTAATTTTCAATAATTCAAAAACAAGTTTTGAGAGTCCAGCTTTTGAACTTGACAACTGACTCAATAAGAAAAATTTACGTTACCTGCAAAAATTCTCAATACACTTAAATTTTGTTATAGTTGCAGTTGCATTTATTGCAATCTCAAGATTAGAATATTTTAAGCTAGTCTACATCAGAGTGGCCCAAAAAAATGTTATTGCATTGAAAGGGGAAGGAGATTTTATGAAAATTGGGCACGATTTAAGATGTTTAGAGCAAAAACGGAGAAAAAAATCTAGATCTTCCACTGAGCTGAGGTCTTTTATTAGGCAATAAATCTAAATAATTTCTTGTTAATTTTTTGTTTTTGTATTGCTACATTTTTAAGTAAAATTTTCCAATAATTACGATGGTGAAGTCAGATTTTCGAAAAAAAACAAAATATTCTCGATTTTTGACCATTTTTATGGCTGAAACTCGATTTTTTTTTTATATTTTCGCTACCTTATCCGCACTGCAACTTTTTGTAATGATTTTTTTTTTTAACTAATGCTGGATTCGTGTTCAGCGACCCCGAAAACATATGAAACGACCAAAACAAGCAGTTTTTTTTGTTTGAATGTGCCTGCAATACGTACTTGCATAAGGTCGTAATACCAATTTTTCAATATTTTCAGATCCTTAATTTAATTTACTTGAAAAAACATAAAATTTTCTTAGCACTGATATTTTGGAAAAGGACTATATTATTTTATCAAGATCAAATTTTGAATATGCACTTTTCTATTTTTTAACAATTGATATTTATCATGCGCGGAAGTATGTTATTTTCAAGCACACTCTGAGGTAGGCATTTTGGGTCAGATCGCAATGAAATTTTGTGTGTATTTAGTTTATCCTATTATCAGCTGATTTGGCACTGCTATTTTTAAGAAAATTCTGGAATAAGAAGATGCAAATTTTAAAGGATATGTACCTGAATTAAAATGTTGTAGTTTACATGTTTGTTAAAATACCTGTACGAATCTGCCCTGAGCCAAATCGATGTTATGCACTTTTGAAATTCGCTTTGGCCTAATAGTTATAAAGTGCATAACATCGATTTGGCTCAGGGCACATTCATACAGGTATTTTGACAAACATGTAAACTACAAAATTTTAATTCAGAACAGTACATATGAAAGACCTAAGTGTTATTAAACGTTAATTCGCAAATGCCAGAAAAAAGGTAATAAGTCCGCTCATTGAATTTTCAAACTTATTGTTAAATAGATTATGGCGTCATATATTTTGTTTACTTCTTTTCGGTGGGTTCTCTTCTTTTTTGTTTTCGTTGCATTTTTAGCGTAGAGAGGATTTTTGTTTAATTTTGTTTGTTCTTTCCTCTCTTGTGCTTTATAAGCAGAATACCTACTCCTATCGTCGCTTACTGTGTAAGGTAGATATCATCAGCGTTTTAGCGGCCATGTTCGAACAAATGTAATTGATAATTGTAAGCAGACTTTGGAGGCCTCGAAACTATATTATATATAAGAAAAAATCGGTTACGTCCGGTAATGTATTAATTAAGGCTTTCAATCCCGGGATCCCGAACCAATTTCTAGTCCTGGAATCCCGGAATTTTATTCACAAGAAAATTGAAAATTTTCAGCAACAATAAACACAACTGCAATCCAAAAGATGTTTTTTTTTATTATCAAAAACACCTTTTTTTTATTTTTCTATACACTTTGAAAGACTATTTTTTAGTTTGTTTTGATTGTGTTTTTAAAGGACTCTGTTTAATCGGCTGTTTTTCTTTCATGGAATTTTTAAAGTAGCAATATTTTTTTTACTATACTATAGTTTATTTACTATGAAAATAATATTTTATTCACATCATATTTTTTACTAACCTCTAACGAATTTATTTAAATAAGAAGTTTAGTTTTCTTTTAAAAAGTTTTTAAAACTTATATGCTATATGCTATTTGTTTTGATTACCTTATTTACGTTTATATTTTCATGTTTAAAATAAAATGAAATATCTTTTGATATTTTTTGATCCCGAAATCACGGGATTTGCCAAAACCCTTCGGAGTTGAAAGCCCTAGTATCCTTTTATCACTGGGAAGGTATTTAGCTAAGCAGGGGGTCAATTCCTGTTCTGCGTTATCTTCATATGAAAAGTGTTTTCAGCTTTACACGAAAAACGCGATTCCCGTTGTGTGTTAAAAGGGCAACAGCTGTTTATTTTTTGCTGAAATGAAAACAAAGTTAACGCCGGTTGCAAACGCGCGTTATCGAGTTGCTATATTACTTTCTGCTATTTTGTGCTACCGAAAAACTTATCTTAGTTATATATATTTATGCAAAATTAATTATATTTTCCTTTTTTATTGTTTATTTGTAATATATAGTTTTACTTGCTGAATCAAGTTTATGGCTTTGGGAAAGCGATATAAGTTGAAGTGTTCCTTCCAATTTTGATAAAGACTGCTCATAAAAATCTTTGGGTTTTTTCTACAAAAATCAATAAAAGAATGTTGGAGTCATCATCATGTTCAATAAAGTCATTTTTGTAAATATTTTCTACCATTTAATACGTTGTGTACATTTATTTTTCGTAAAAGCTTTGTTTAATAGACATTCAGCAACTCTCAAATGCTATTCAGCAACTACTTTCCATTAGGCGAACAAGAATCGCGTTTTTGTGCGCAGTGAAGTGAAAAAGTGAAATCATTAAATGAAAACTATTGTGAAAAGCGTTTTTTCACTTCACTTTAACGCCGAACGGGAATTGACTCCCTGAGCAGTAATTTTATTTCGATTGCTTAATTGTTAAAACTGAAGCATTTCTGGCAATCCTGTAATTTTCCCATTTTTCATACGACTGCATTTTTTAATGACTTTTTTTATATCATTTTTGACATTAGTATTAAACCAAGGACAGGAAATACATTTAATAATAGTAGTAAGAGTGAGAACATGATTTATAAAAAGATTGTTAAGGATATTAGAGAAGGCTTATACTTTTTCATTGATATCAGAGAAAAACTATACACCGTTCCCGGGCACCAAGCATATATCTCGATAGAGGGCTGAGAAGTTTATAGATTTGAAGTCTGGGCAAGAGATAGCCCTATAGGTAGTTGTACAAGATAGGTTAAGTTCGAGAGAGCAGAAAATCAGTGGCGTTCCTATGGGCCGGGACAGGAAATCCGCCCCGGATCCACCATCATTGAGGTGACACCATTTCGATACATTTTTGATTGTAATTGTCAAGAGAAAAAAAGTAGATTTTTAATAAATTAAGTTTAAAAATAACAGCCCTATTCTGGCAAATTAACAAGTTGTTAACCAGTATTTTGAATATTTCTATGTGTTTGTTGTTTTCAATACAAAATTTAAAGCTCAAAAAACAAAATTTGTTAATGAAATTGTCAATAACTGAAAAGCAGTTGACAATTTTTATCAACATTTTTTATTTTTGAGCTTCAAATTTTGTTTTGAAATAAAAAAATTACAACAAAAACATGGAAATATTCAAAATACTGGTTAACAATTTGTTAATTTGCCAGAATAGGGCTGTAAGTGTCACACTTTTTCAATTGCTGATTCAAACTTTAAAATTCTGCTTACAATAGAGTTAAGCGAGTGGAAGAAAAGTTTGACAGTTGTCTAGACGCCCTCGAAAATATAGCAAATTCGCGAAAAATTACAGATACTCAGGTTGGCGCTCAACGCCTTTTAACCGCCTCTAGTGAGTTAACACTCCATTGCTATATCTATTTTATAGCTGAGGTGCTGAATAAAATTTTAGCCAAACCTGCAAAGAAAAAGGATTTACTCTTGATAGAGTGTTAACAAAAACAAATGCTTCAATAAAGTTTTTTCAAGACGAACGAAACAATGTAGTAGAAAAGGCATTAGAAAAAGCCAGACAAAAAACATAATATCTGGGAATCAATACTAAAAGAAGAATAAGGTATACAAAAGAGATGGCAAGAGATATTATGCGAGACGTTGAGTAAGCCCTTTCCGCTTTTAAACAGAATTATAAACAAGAACGGTATCATTCAATAATATTGCGGAAACGTTTCAAGTTGTAACATCCGAAAACTTATTGCTATACAAGCCAGATGAGTTTGAATTTGAAATCGAAATATCTGAAAAGGATGTAGTTGTTGAAATTCCGAACCAAGGATTGGACAGCATTAGAAACAGTCACATTCATTGTCGAGTGGGACTTTTTTTAAAATTTTCCTAACATTTCATTAGCATTGAAATTATTCCTCACAATTTGTGTATCAGTAGGTTAATGTGAAAGGAGTTTTTCAAAATTGATCTCAATAATGACTTAATTATTTTCTTCGATGGTGAAGGAAATAATTTCCAACCTTGCTGTTTTGTTCATTGAAAACGAAGTTGCAAATAATATTGATTTTGATGGTGTTATTTTGTTGTTATATTTCACAGCTCTTTTATGTTTTGCAGTAAAAAGGTTCCCTTTATTTCACCGTTATGCCTATAGAAATATATAATTGAGAATCTGCAGTTTTTTGTTCTGTTTCATTACAAATTTGTGTTTGTTATGTTATTTGTTGTTCTTTTTTTTCCTGAAAATAGAAATGTTTATTTAATTCATACAATTCTTATTAAAACATTTTAAATCTTACTGAATTGGTTTTATTTTCATTAAGAAATTTTTTATATGGGTGACACCATTGGTATCAGCCCCGGATGTCACCAAGCCTCAAAAAGCCACTGCAGAAGATTAAATCATGATCAGAAATAAAATAAATCTAGTCGAACAAAAGAACAGTCGACAGGTCAGAGACAAAGGGTCATATTTATAAAGCGATTCGAGTGGACTGAACTCAGCTCCACTCGCTTATACTCTAATCAGTATGAATAAAGAATATTAATAAAAATAACTGAGCTCCACCCCACTCATATTTTTATTTGACGTTGAGTGTTCACTCAGAATAAACATTGCAATCTTAGGTACACTCAGTTTTTGTTTATTTTTGTTTTGTTTATATCGTATAATAAAACTTGAGATCACTCAACAAAAGTTTAGTCTGCTATCTAGCTGCCTCAGCCTTACTCAAGCTATACAGATATCATATTTTGACCATTTCAAAATGAAGTATAACATCTATTGCACGTACCATTTCCTGTTTGGCTCAAATTGTTTTCTTAGAATTCAAAGTTATAAATTTTTAGAATCAATTTACGCGGCCTAAATAGGTTATCTTTCTTCTATTGCACTCACCATTTCCTGTTTGGCTCAAATTGTTTTCTTAGAATTCGTAGTTATAAATTTTTAGAATCAATTTTTGCGGCCTAAATAGGTTATTATTTGAGGCAAAGTAGCTCAGGCAATTTAAATGCGATTTTCGTAAAAAGGGTATCATTGAAAAAGTTAATTCGTCTGTTTCAAGGGAACAATTTAAACTTTGGAAAAAATTGCAATAAGTTTACACAATCTTAATTTTAAAGTTTGCTTATTAAAATTAAAATACCCTCCGGATCTTCTTAAAGCATTTCGTTATCTTGAACTTCACCAAGTTCTAGCGCTGCATTTTCATCAAGTTCTACATTGAAATTGCAACCAAACACATATGAACGAAAATTTTGCATACTTTGCAGTTTATGTATTACTTACTTTGGATGACTTCGAAAATTACATCCATTTTAATTAAAACAAAAAATTTTTAAAAATGTACCGTATTTTGTCGAATGACATGAAAGAATTTATTATTGAAAGACAAATTTGGCTATCTGACAGCTGCTGACATGATGGAACACTCAAACGATGTTTTTGTTTTGCCCTCAGAGTGGAGTGGAGTTTATTTAATACGGATTCCACACTCCACTTTACTAACATCGCACACTCAAAATGCACACTCAAGCACTTCACTCCACTCGTTCACTCAGTTTTTATTAATACGTCCCAATAAAATAATCGAGAAAACTAGGGATATGATTATGCGAGAACCGCGTGGGATCAGTTTCGGCTACAGTTGACAGACCGACCGAAAACAAATTTTTATATATTGACTAGCTATACACAGTGTTACTTGGTAGTTCGTGTAAATAATTATTATTATATATATATACTATTATATAAAAGGAGACTCACGAATTTGATCCAGAATAAGCTCTGTAACCACTGAACCGATTTGATAATTCTTTTTTTATTCGATTCCTATGATAATATAGATTGTTATAGCTTACCAAGATATTCGAAAAATGTATTCTTTAATTATTGCAAAATCACGCATTTTA
The DNA here is from genome assembly GCA_963920525.1 of Dichetophora obliterata. NCBI lineage: Eukaryota > Metazoa > Arthropoda > Insecta > Diptera > Sciomyzidae > Dichetophora > Dichetophora obliterata. The sequence goes on along the minus strand of OY986437.1, from coordinate 211,208,507 downwards.
TTTTATGCCTACATTCCTGATGCCTACAACCAGCAGCACAATATAATCTCTCTTTGTCGAGAGAGCTTCTCTTAATATAACACGACAGCCATGTTGTGTAGTTAAGCTGAATTCACTGATAACCTTCAGCATGTTCAAGGTTCATTTGTAAGGTTGTGGCGCTTGAGAGAGAGCTCGGTCGAACTGTCAGAATATATGAAAAGAAATCAAGAAAATGAATGCATAGAACAAAGAAAAGCACAGTGATAGTTCGAGCAAAGGCGGGAAAAAGAGTGCATTTCTCTCAAGTGCCACAACCTTATAAATAAGCCTTGAGCATGTTTTTGTGGGATTTAAAACATAGATCGGCACTCCATACCACAATTGTGGAAAACCAATTCACACAGACGCTTACGCTCTTTCGTATTTTGCGCTCTTTCGTTCAACCACACAGCGCAAAATATGTTATTTTGTTCATTCGCCTTTGAGCCACCGAAGTGAGAACATCGTGCGCAAAATGGAAGCTGAAAATATATGCGAACAATTTTTCTTATTTAGGAATGCCTTTAATGAAATGCAATGCGTAATTTGTTACACAGCATTCAAAAGTCCACGCGAAGACGCTTTTAAAAGGCATTATGAACATTCTCATAATGAATTAACTAAATTGAATAGAGTTGAAAAATATAGGATTTTTAGGGAAAAAAGAGATTCCGTGTTACAAAAATTCAAGTTATGGCTTTCTGATATGGAAGCAACAGATAATGAAATGAACCATCTGGAAACCCAAAAGAAACTTAAAGTGACATTGTCAACCATAATATCTCTTCATATAGCAAAACATGGCAGACCTTTTACTGACGGAACTTTTATTAAGAACATTTGCACTGATATTTTGAATAAAATAAATTATAAAACTGATGTTGTTCAATCCATTCCCTTATCGGCGAGAACCATAGCTCGACGTATAGAACAAGTAGCTCACTCTATTGAGTTTGAAATTTTGAAAACGGTGAATAACTGCAAATATTTTTCCATATCATTAGATGAGAGCACTGATATTAACGATCTGTGTCAATTAGTAATTTGCATCCGAAGTGTAAGTTCTGATTACGTAGTTTTTGAATCAATGATCTCCATAGAAACATTACATGGAAATGTTACGGGAAAAATTTTGTTTGATATTCTAAATGAAAACGTTTTCTCCAAATTAGATATGAGTAAATTAATTGGAGTGTGTACGGATGGTGCTAGCGTTATGGTTGGTAGAAATGATGGATTTGTGGGTCAATTGATAAAGCACGGGATCGAAATGTCATCTCTTCATTGCATCATCCACCAGGTTGCACTTGCTTCAAAGTTTTTGAGCACATTTCCTGCCATGAAAACAGCAGAGAAAATTATTAACACAATAAGAGGAGGACATCATTCTCTAACCCATAGGAAATTTGTTCAATTTCTTAAAAATACCGACGCCGAACATTATGACCTGAAAATGTTCACAGAAGTAAGGTGGCTCAGTCGTGGCGATTGCCTTTCCAGGCTTTACGATCTAAGGGATAAAGTAATGCAGTTTTTGAAAATCGAAAAAATAGATAATACTGAACATTTAATAGATGCTTTACAAGACAATAGCTTTAATTTGGATTTTGCATTTTTAACAGATATAACCAATTTCGTAAATAAGCTAAACCTTCAGCTTCAAGGAAAAAATAAGACTGTTTACAATTCATACAATAGCATTTTTGAATTCAAAACAACACTATTTTTACTTTTAGCTAATATTCAAGGAGAAAATTATTCAAGTTTCCCAAGAGCATCATTTTTTGAAAATATTACAAGCGAACAAAAGAATGAACACATTGACATAATAGAAACCCTTATAAATAATTTTGAAAAGAGATTTAAAGACTGTGAAGAAATGCAGCCGTTATTTAATTTATTTGAAAATCCTTTAAAATGTGATGTAACGAAGTATGAATTCCAGATTCAATCTGAATTGATAATTCTCCGAACCGAAATAGAAATGATCGATGAACAGCATATTGTAGAATTCTGGAAAACCATTGATGGCAGCTTTTACCCAAAACTAAAAGCAGTTTCTTACAAACTGTTAGCTTTTTATCCTTCCACCTACTTTTGTGAACAAATTTTTTCCGACCTGAAATTCATATGCTCAAAGCAGCGAAATAGATTAACTAATTCTCCTCTAAAAAGCATTCTTTTAATAAGAAACTGCGATAACAAAATTAACATTTCTGAACTTATTAATAACATACCTTTGCCATAGTATGTTTGAAATAGTTTCATTAAATCACTTTTGTGTGCAAGTGTACAAATTTTAAAATCATATGCAGCATAAATTTTTTTCACTGCAGAATATTTGCTCTCACCAACACACACTCAGTTTGAGTTTTGCCGACCTCTGATTTAAAATAATGTTAATAAAGTTGAGAGCGTGCAGAGATTTTTCTCTCTGAGCGAAAACTTCATATGAAATAAACTTTCAAAACATTCTGAAGATTCAGGGAGATTCTTGCTTTCATACAGTGTTAATTAATTTTCTTTGTTAATGTCTTGAGGGGAGTTGCCAGAATTTAGTTATCAGAATTAATTATGTTTTGCAGGCTTGCCAGCTAGCTTTTCCCCACTTGAGATTGTGTTAGTCTATCTATACGAATATATAAAAGCGTTGTGACACTGTACGGATGTTTGACAATCACGCAAGAACCACTGAACAGATTAACACGATATAGGTGTCAAACGATTTGTTATTCCAACTTTATCGTAATATGCTGTGTTAGATTTGCCACGTCTACTTTCCATGCCCACTTTTTGCAAAAAATGCTATAGTTCAGACGATTTTGGTCGTATGAGAGACTAGAATTTGGTAATCTACGTTGTATGGTTACGTTCGCTAACTTTACTAAAAATGGGCATGACCCACTTTAGTTAAGTCCACTTTTCCGGGGATAAACTTGGAGTAAAGCAAAGCGCACTAGGTTTAAGCTCAATTGAGCTGAAATTCCGGTATTCTATTGTTTCGAGTATGAGATGGTTTAAGAGAAAAATTTTGCCACTCCCCCATTACCGCCTAGAATTAATAAAAAATGTTATACTTCGAACGGTTTTGGTTGTATTAGACTAAAATTTGTTAATTTAGTTCATACGGCTACTTTCGGCAACTGTACTAAGTATGGCGAATATATAAATTTTTTTTTCAAATAGCATGAAAATTCGTACATAGCAGTAAGGTGGTCTGCGGCAGGGCAACGTCTGTCGGGAAATACTATACATTAATAAGTATATATACATTAATAAGTATATATGCATTGATGTTTCAAACGGAAACGTCTAGCATGTGTTTTGTTCGAAGGTCAATTTACTCTTTTACAAATTCACAAAACGATCGGAAAAAATTTATTGAATTGGGTCAGGACAAATGCTACTATAACGTTAAGTATGAATATACAGATAAGGAAATAGATTAAAACATAGATTTTTGTATATAACTTTGGAATAGTTTGAAATATTTGAAATATTTTTCACAGAATTGTTTTTTAAGCTATATTTGAATATGTTTTTCCCATGAATTAGTTTTTAAGCTGTAACACATTGCAAAAAATATAACAACATTTTAAGCAAATTAGTTTACATCAAAAAATCATAGGGGGGGCAGGGTGGCCCATGATTTTTAATGATAGAAACTGTTTGTGTCAAAATAGAACAATTTTTGCAGGTAAATTATGTTATATGAAAGAATAATGAAAATGAAAATTAAAAAAAAATTAAAATTAATAAAAATATGTACAACAAAAGCAACTCTTGGCCTATTGTTTAGTACAAGTTGGATATTTTAGAGGTTTTTTGAAACAATATAAAACATTGCATTGGTGAGGAAACGGTAAGCCTTTCCCATTTTCCCAATTTACTTAATTGAACTTTCAAACAAAGAAAATTGGATGAAAATCGATTTGTAAATTGCGAAAATGTTTGCTTGCTAAGAGAAAAATGAAATTTCAAACGTTTTTTTCTCATCCTGAGGCTTATAAGTTATACTGAGAAAATCTATAGTTTTATAATAACAGATTTTTTTAAAACATACCTAATATCCGTACAAAATATTTCCGAAAAGAAAAGAAAATTACCGTTAATTTTATTAATCAACGACTTGATTCCATACAAAAATGCATTGTTATGCATTGAGAAAGTTTATAGTTTTTGAGATATCGCCAAAAGTTTGATGTCATATCGGTTTTTTTTTAAATTCAAGAAGGATTGTTGTTTGGCCGAAGCCCAATAACAACAATTAATAACTGAAGAAGACCTATTAACTACAACAATTTAAGTATAATATATTTATTTTCAGAATTTATGTGTGGCGGCCGTAGCCTAGTGGGCAGAGTGCGTGGCCCCTAAGCTAAAGACAATTCCAGCTCAGACAGAAAGTTTTTTCAATTGAATTAATTTTTCAGTTCGGTCGTCACCTCTCTGCAGACAATGGGAAGCCTCAGAGAGTAAAAATTGCCATGTAAAGCTTCTTGAGAACATAAGCCGTTCGGAGTCGGCATAAAACAGGTAGGTCCAGTTCTCGGTCATTTGTGATCAAACATTTAATAACAGCACAACACAGTTGATCAATAGAAGCTAGGTCAAAGTCCTTCCAAGGGCTGAAAGGGCCAGTTTATTTTTATTATATATTTATTTTCAGAATTTATGTAAAAATTACATTTTTGATTATAAATTTTAAAAATTTTTTACCCAATTTTTTTTATAACGCTGTTATGCAGGACTTTTTCAAAAGTAAAAAAAAAGAAAGCCAGGTAAATTTATGTCATCATAACAAAAACCATTAAGATAAGTTATTCAAATTAAATAAAGTAATTTCTTAATATATATACCATTTTTTCATAATTAAACAAAACGAACACAATAATTTTTATATTTTGAATTTGTTTTAATACAACTAAATACTTTCATTTTAAGATTTAAAATTTTTACATGGTATTTAATATTTTTATCGCAGGCGAAGCAGCGGGTATTTGCAAGTCATACATAAGCTTTTAATTTATTGATTTTTATATACAAAAATTCATTGTACTAAGATTGTCTATAATTTTCAAGAAATGAGAATGTTATTAACTCGCTTCTCAGTGTTTTTAATTTTCATTATTTTACAATAGAGCCGTTATTTTGAAGAAAGTCCTTTTTGGTGATAAAAAGTAGCCTACGTCACAGCCAGGGACGTAAGGAACGAACCTACATGTGAAGTTTGAAGAAAATCCATCCAGTAGTTTTCACGTGATGCGCATTCGGAGAGACAGACAGACAATATTTTTAAAAAGTACATTTTTGGAATCTACAACATTCAAAATGTTCAGTGCAAAAAGAATATCGAAAAATATTCAATGTACAGACTTTTTTTTACAGTTTTATTATATGCATAGATTTAGAAATCATGATATAAAAGATTAAGGGAGTATTCCTGGTTGGAAAGCTGTTTTTGGACCTTTTTTGAAAAACTTCAGATTTTAAAACGCAAAGAGTTATTTAAATTCTGCTTTTTTTATTGTACTTAGAACATATTAAATTAAATAGAAAATTTTCTTCCTTTGTACGAGGGCTGTTCAAAAAGTTGTTTGCCTTCAAAATTGGGCGTCAAAAAAAAAGGTATGCTGGTTGCGGCCCGGATAACTCGACTTCGGATTATCTGAAATGGGAAAAGTAAACGGCGTTAGATACAGTACAAATGTAACTCTGGTCCCTATTTCAATTATAATTTTGCAATTCTTTTTTACAAAATGGCGGTTATTGAAAAATGAAAAACTTATTTTTGGTCTTTTTTCGCAGTTTAGTGTAAAAAAAATAGTAAAAAACTGTTTAAAATTGTGATTGAAGTAAAGATAAGAATTCTGCGTCGATTGCACATTTCATCAAAATCGGTTCAGTAGAACCGGAGAAAAGTGACTTCGAATTTCAAAAACGTGATTTTAAAAGAACTCAAAGAAAATATTAGGCAATAAAACATTTTTTTTTTGTGAAATACTTACATATATCAATCAGCAATGCCAGCCCCACAAAGAACTCCTTCCTCTTCTTCAAAAAATGAGGACTCAGTGGCTCTTTGTTCTCTTCGGGCAGTTCTACCTTCTTTTGATACGGCCAGAGCTCTGGCTTCGGACCTTTTCAAACGTTCTTCGTTCCGAGACATGGCGAAATCATATGTGACGTTGCCAATCGGGATGCCCATTAGGAACATTATTTGAAGTATTGGCAAAAAACCTTCGTTAAATATGACAGTTGCAATATAATTGGCAATCTCTATAGTGCGTGCGCCGGTGTGCATATGCTTCGGTGCGAATGACCACAGTACTGCGTTGAAAGGTTCGTTGCTGTTTTGAGTTTCGGAGCCAAGGCATCTGTTCAACAAATCATCGGCTGATAGTGCTTCGTAAATAGGATTGATTGCTACCTGGACTCTCTGATTTAGTGGTGCTTGAAGCTGTCGATTGTCCCTTCTGATACCACTTTTTGCCAGGCGCACCAGCTCGACGCACCGGTCGGACAGTTTTGGTGCTGTGGAGCTTCATCAGTCGAAATTTTGTGCAAAAATGTTGCCCAAACAGCCTTCTTCATGTCAGCAATTGACTCTGGATGACGACGAATAGCAAGGCCATAATTTGTTGTTAGTTCAGATATGACTTTATCTGTGAGTTTGCCTGCACCCTTGCCGCCAATGCCTCTGTTCTCTTTTTTGGCCTTGCGAAGTCTGGTGCTTATTTTTTTTTTTGCACGTGCGATACACATTTTTTTCGTCAGGTTGTCCTCTACTTGGTCTTTCCAACGAAGATGCGGTCGTCTTCTTCTGCGTTCACCGCCGATGGGTACCGAATCGAATGTTTTCTTCACTGGAGCATCGTCTTTCATGCGCTGAAAAGACCAAGCCAGCGAAGCCGCTCGATTTTAATGCGCTTGACTATGTCGATGTCAGCGTACAGCTCACACAGTTCATCATTCCACCGTATTCGGTACTCGCCATTGACGCAGATTGGTCCGTAGATCTTACGAAGAATCTTTCTCTCGAACACTCCTAAAGTCTTTTCATCTAAACTGCTCATCGTCCAGGTTTGTGATGCATAAAGTAGGACGGGCATTATGAGCGATTTATAGAGCGTGATTTTCGTTCGTCGAGAGATGGCTCTGCTTCTCAATTGCCTACTAAGCCCAAAGTAACACCTGTTGGCAAGAGTTATTCTTCGTTTGATCTCAATGCTGATGTCGTTGGTTGAGTTTATGATTGCCGATATACTTGCAGTATTTTACGCCATGCTTTTGGACTGATATGGCGAACATTTTCTTTATCGCACCCACCTCCATCTTCATATGCCAACTCCAAATTTCATATGACAGTGAGTATTTTTCTTTCTTAGCTTCACAATACTTGCAACTGTTGCATACGCTGGACTTTACAAGAGAGTCGACTATTTTTTTACTGTATTTTCTGATCAACGTTGTAGCGCCGTATAGTTTTGTGCCGATGTAGTTGTGAATTCGGTGCCCTCATCTCTTTCGTATTGGTTACCACGAAACTGGCGTTTTAAGGGACGAGTTTTTCGATTGCTACCGGTGTTTCTTTTATTTTTATTTCTATTACTTTTTCTATCCATTCTCTGCAGCACAAACAAAAATTTTTATCAAAACTGTATTTTTCAAAACTGTATGCGTGCGCGCGTCCGGTTTATAACTCAATTCAAAGTGAACTAAACGCTGCCAACATTCGAATACCGAAGCTCTTAAATGTGTATTCATTTATTTTTATAATGTGCATACAAACAAGTTATTACCTTCTAAAGAACGCGTTGAACAAAATTCGGTGTTTGCTTCAAACCGTTGCATTCAAAAAGGAGTCAAATTAAGCAAATCGCATTTTGGCGAAAACATTGCTGGACAAAAAGAGGCCATATCTCCTAAAATATTTCGAATTTCAAAAAACCCTTTCGATAGGACAAATATCAAACATGACATTCTCAAATATCAAAGCTATAAAAATATACAAAAAAAAAATCGAAAAAATTTTTACCAACCAGGAATACTCCCTTAACATAAAAATCCCCACAAAAAAACAAAAAATTTCAAAGTCGACTGCTTAATCAGACAGTTGAGAAAAGTAGGAATTTGGAGTAAGATATTGATTAGGGTTATAAGTTTCATGTGCCAACAGGATTGAAATATTAGGGTGGTTATTATACGAAAGATCATATTGAATAATCATAACTCAACTTCATATGTGAAATACTATTCTGGATGTTTTTCAAATCAAATCAATTATAAGATAATAAAATTAATTTATACGAATTTCCAAGTAATCTTGGTTTTATCACCTAGTTGATATAAAATTTGCCTTTTTGTTGCAAAATCTAATTTCGGCTAAAACATATATTTTTGAAATTTTTAATACCATGCAATGCTTCCATTAAATCGTGGTCTTATGATTATTATAGAATCAAAATCAGTGACCACCAAACTAAGAAAAAGGTGACAAAATGTGAAACACTTATAAAAAAGTGTTTATTTTTCACATCCAGTCATCGGAAAAAGCTTTATGAAAGAGGCTATTACTTACTTACTTCGAGTCTAGCATTAAAGCTCGAAATTGAAAAAGATGCTTTTTTTGACATAATGCTAAAATGTAAAAGATTTTCACAAACATAATTTTTATTTTTAAATGTACACAAATTTCGGGCTCTCAAAAGATGTTAATATTTTATTTGCCAACATTGTATATCCTGTACAAACTGTACTAAAAAAAAATAAAAAAAGAACTTAAAAAAAATAAAAAAAAAAGAATTTTTATTTTAATTTCAACTATCGGAAAGTTTTTTATTTATCTCTATAAATAAACAAATCTTAAATGAATAATATTTTATTATAAAATTAATCAATTGAGTCTCGATTTAATAATTGTGCGAAACAAAAAGTTTTTAAAAAAAATAGTCTAAAAGAACTAGTCGTCAAAATAACAACAAATGTATTAAAATTTCTTTTAAAAAATAAACACTTTTGTGGTAAATGTTAAAACATGTAATTTCTTTCAGTGTACTTATATTCTTATTGTCCTTTTTTCATCAAGCTGGCTACACTGGCTGCGTGATTTTTTTTATGTCTGTATAAATTGGATTTATTCTCTCATTGTAGTTATTTTCATTTACGTTTTGTTAGTCTTTGAATTGTTTTCTTTTTTGTGTTTTTATTTTTCTTACATTAATGTTTACCTTGAGGTTGTTTTTTCATGTTTTCCCCACCTAAAATGCTTGAAGGAGTTTAATACCATTGTTCGAGTTGTACTTTTTTTTCTTGGTATTTATACTTTTTAGTTATTCGCATCACACACACTACCTTGGCAAAATGATTACAACAATAATTTGGTCATATTTTGTGATTATTAAGGGAACAGCATTAAGGGATTTGGTCGATATTAACAACAAACTCACAGTTATTCTTCAGACTTTACAAGCCAGTGAAGTAATATAATAATAATACAACAAATATAAAATAAAATTAAAAGAAAAATATAACAGTCGAAATTAAATTAAATTTTGAATTGTTTTGGAATTTACGCAATATTATTTAAAAAATAATCAAAAATTTCAAAGAAAATGCTGTTAGTCTCTCAAGGCTTAAAGCTGTAGCCACAATTTAAGCACCCGTTGTTTTAACCTCTATCAAATTTGTAAAAATATTAAAAATACTTTATATGATTTAAATACAAATTCTAAATGTTTGATAGTTTAAATCATACTTGATTTTAAATACAAATTCTAGTTGTTTGACAGTTTAAAATCGTTTATCGAGCTTAAGGTCAAAGTTAGAAACAATTAATTGTTCTAACGAATTTTTCTAAAGAAACAACAACAACAACAAAGTTTTTTCAATATGAAAGGAAAAAAACCACTAGCAAATTGATTTTATTGTACAATTTCTGCGTGCTAAACGCGTCATCAGAAATCTTTGTGATTGCCCGTGCAAGCGCGTAGACGCACTGCACCATCGGGGCGATGAGATTTTGAAGCTTCAATTTCTCATTTTTTCCCTTAATTTCATAATGCCACATTTGTTGTTGTATTTCTGTTTTACTTTAGTTTCTATGCCTATATTATATGTAGTCCAACAGCCTGCTGGAATTCTGCACTAACAAAGCATGTTTACTGAAGTTGTTTTTTAGAATTTTTGCTGATTTTGTTTTTCAGCTGTTTCCGTTTGGTCGAGCTCTACCATTTGATTAAAGTTTTTTCCTAAATGACCTCTATGTTTATTATGTTGACTTTATATGATTTAAATACAAATTCTAAATGTCTTCAGTAAACATGCTTTGTTAGTGCAGAATTCCAGCAGGCTGTTGGACTACATATAATATAGGCATAGAAACTAAAGTAAAACAGAAATACAACAACAAATGTGGCATTATGAAATTAAGGGAAAAAATGAGAAATTGAAGCTTCAAAATCTCATCGCCCCGATGGTGCAGTGCGTCTACGCGCTTGCACGGGCAATCACAAAGATTTCTGATGACGCGTTTAGCACGCAGAAATTGTACAATAAAATCAATTTGCTAGTGGTTTTTTTTCCTTTCATATTGAAAAAACTTTGTTGTTGTTGTTGTTTCTTTAGAAAAATTCGTTAGAACAATTAATTGTTTCTAACTTTGACCTTAAGCTCGATAAACGATTTTAAACTGTCAAACAACTAGAATTTGTATTTAAAATCAAGTATGATTTAAACTATCAAACATTTAGAATTTGTATTTAAATCATATAAAGTCAACATAATAAACATAGAGGTCATTTAGGAAAAAACTTTAATCAAATGGTAGAGCTCGACCAAACGGAAACAGCTGAAAAACAAAATCAGCAAAAATTCTAAAAAACAACTTCAGTAAACATGCTTGGTTAGTGCAGAATTCCAGCAGGCTGTTGGACTACATATAATATAGGCATAGAAACTAAAGTAAAACAGAAATACAACAACAAATGTGGCATTATGAAATTAAGGGAAAAAATGAGAAATTGAAGCTTCAAAATCTCATCGCCCCGATGGTGCAGTGCGTCTACGCGCTTGCACGGGCAATCACAAAGATTTCTGATGACGCGTTTAGCACGCAGAAATTGTACAATAAAATCAATTTGCTAGTGGTTTTTTTTCCTTTCATATTGAAAAAACTTTGTTGTTGTTGTTGTTTCTTTAGAAAAATTCGTTAGAACAATTAATTGTTTCTAACTTTGACCTTAAGCTCGATAAACGATTTTAAACTGTCAAACAACTAGAATTTGTATTTAAAATCAAGTATGATTTAAACTATCAAACATTTAGAATTTGTATTTAAATCATATAAAGTCAACATAATAAACATAGAGGTCATTTAGGAAAAAACTTTAATCAAATGGTAGAGCTCGACCAAACGGAAACAGCTGAAAAACAAAATCAGCAAAAATTCTAAAAAACAACTTCAGTAAACATGCTTTGTTAGTGCAGAATTCCAGCAGGCTGTTGGACTACATATAATATAGGCATAGAAACTAAAGTAAAACAGAAATACAACAACAAATGTGGCATTATGAAATTAAGGGAAAAAATGAGAAATTGAAGCTTCAAAATCTCATCGCCCCGATGGTGCAGTGCGTCTACGCGCTTGCACGGGCAATCACAAAGATTTCTGATGACGCGTTTAGCACGCAGAAATTGTACAATAAAATCAATTTGCTAGTGGTTTTTTTTCCTTTCATATTGAAAAAACTTTGTTGTTGTTGTTGTTTCTTTAGAAAAATTCGTTAGAACAATTAATTGTTTCTAACTTTGACCTTAAGCTCGATAAACGATTTTAAACTGTCAAACAACTAGAATTTGTATTTAAAATCAAGTATGATTTAAACTATCAAACATTTAGAATTTGTATTTAAATCATATAAAGTCAACATAATAAACATAGAGGTCATTTAGGAAAAAACTTTAATCAAATGGTAGAGCTCGACCAAACGGAAACAGCTGAAAAACAAAATCAGCAAAAATTCTAAAAAACAACTTCAGTAAACATGCTTGGTTAGTGCAGAATTCCAGCAGGCTGTTGGACTACATATAATATAGGCATAGAAACTAAAGTAAAACAGAAATACAACAACAAATGTGGCATTATGAAATTAAGGGAAAAAATGAGAAATTGAAGCTTCAAAATCTCATCGCCCCGATGGTGCAGTGCGTCTACGCGCTTGCACGGGCAATCACAAAGATTTCTGATGACGCGTTTAGCACGCAGAAATTGTACAATAAAATCAATTTGCTAGTGGTTTTTTTTCCTTTCATATTGAAAAAACTTTGTTGTTGTTGTTGTTTCTTTAGAAAAATTCGTTAGAACAATTAATTGTTTCTAACTTTGACCTTAAGCTCGATAAACGATTTTAAACTGTCAAACAACTAGAATTTGTATTTAAAATCAAGTATGATTTAAACTATCAAACATTTAGAATTTGTATTTAAATCATATAAAGTCAACATAATAAACATAGAGGTCATTTAGGAAAAAACTTTAATCAAATGGTAGAGCTCGACCAAACGGAAACAGCTGAAAAACAAAATCAGCAAAAATTCTAAAAAACAACTTCAGTAAACATGCTTTGTTAGTGCAGAATTCCAGCAGGCTGTTGGACTACATATAATATAGGCATAGAAACTAAAGTAAAACAGAAATACAACAACAAATGTGGCATTATGAAATTAAGGGAAAAAATGAGAAATTGAAGCTTCAAAATCTCATCGCCCCGATGGTGCAGTGCGTCTACGCGCTTGCACGGGCAATCACAAAGATTTCTGATGACGCGTTTAGCACGCAGAAATTGTACAATAAAATCAATTTGCTAGTGGTTTTTTTTTTCCTTTCATATTGAAAAAACTTTGTTGTTGTTGTTGTTTCTTTAGAAAAATTCGTTAGAACAATTAATTGTTTCTAACTTTGACCTTAAGCTCGATAAACGATTTTAAACTGTCAAACAACTAGAATTTGTATTTAAAATCAAGTATGATTTAAACTATCAAACATTTAGAATTTGTATTTAAATCATATAAAGTCAACATAATAAACATAGAGGTCATTTAGGAAAAAACTTTAATCAAATGGTAGAGCTCGACCAAACGGAAACAGCTGAAAAACAAAATCAGCAAAAATTCTAAAAAACAACTTCAGTAAACATGCTTTGTTAGTGCAGAATTCCAGCAGGCTGTTGGAATACATATAATATAGGCATAGAAACTAAAGTAAAACAGAAATACAACAACAAATGTGGCATTATGAAATTAAGGGAAAAAATGAGAAATTGAAGCTTCAAAATCTCATCGCCCCGATGGTGCAGTGCGTCTACGCGCTTGCACGGGCAATCACAAAGATTTCTGATGACGCGTTTAGCACGCAGAAATTGTACAATAAAATCAATTTGCTAGTGGTTTTTTTTTCCTTTCATATTGAAAAAACTTTGTTGTTGTTGTTGTTTCTTTAGAAAAATTCGTTAGAACAATTAATTGTTTCTAACTTTGACCTTAAGCTCGATAAACGATTTTAAACTGTCAAACAACTAGAATTTGTATTTAAAATCAAGTATGATTTAAACTATCAAACATTTAGAATTTGTATTTAAATCATATAAAGTCAACATAATAAACATAGAGGTCATTTAGGAAAAAACTTTAATATTAAAAATATTTTTGAAAGTTAAATCAAAATTTATCAAAAAAGGATCACAGTGATGACTGATGAAATCATTAGATATCCCTTTTTTATGTCAGGATTAGTAAGGCTTGAACTGATTTTGAATACTGATTTGCGAAACGTAAAAGAAATAGGCAGAAATAACTTGTTGTCAACTTTTATGTTTTTTTTTCTGTATAAGCATTTGTAAACAAACGTTTTTATGTTAAATCCAATCCTGGGTGATTGTGTGTCATAGAATGGTGATTGATGTGGGTTAAAATTGACAATATCAGTCACATATCTCAATTGTGCACATTTCATTACTTTATGGACTTGATTATGTTCTGTGCTGACCTCTTTGTTATTTTTGTGGTTGTAAGAGTTGTGGTCAAGCTTATCTGGATTATGTGCACATGTTCTTGAAATAAGGTTAACTGACCAACTGATAGGAGCTTTGCTGAATGTAATATTTTTGTTAAGATTTATTTTTACAAAACTATTTTTATTTAAGCTTAGTAAATGGGTGGTTTCATAAATTAAGTCACCAACTAAATAAAGGGTAATCTATACTATGTATAGAAACAAACAGCAAAAATAAAACAGTATTCTTTGACAAAAAAAAAGGATGTCAAACACTTTGGGCTATTGTCTGTAACAGATTCTAGTAAGTTATTCAAAAGTGTGTTTCACACTGTTTCACATTGAGTTATAAGAAAATCAGGGGCCGAATTACAGCATCCGTGATCGAGCAAAATTACGAAGGCACGACGAGACAAGTGCTTATCAATCTTGTACAATTTTGCTCCATCACGGATGCTGTAATTCGACCCCTTCTTTTTTCATAATTCTACTAAGTTGCATGCAAGTCTAATGTACAGCTTAGATGTCACACAATATGTGTGTACGTTCATAAACATTACGCACATATGGGCAGTTTAAGAAATCAGTGACTTTTTCAATTTCCCGCCCAGTAGTTTTAAATGCAACACTGGTCCTGTCAATAAACATCTGTAATAGATTATTGCCAAATTTTGAGGTAGCTGAGGCTGTAGGCATCTCAACTGAGCGGATGCATCACATTGTGACATCGTGACATCTCACACTTGACCAAAAGCACAGCCTTGTAAACACATAAAAAAATGAGTGTTTGGCAATGTTCAACCACAATCCGAAGGAAATTCAACACAATCCACTTCTTCGAATGAACGTGCACCAAAAAAGGCGAGTCTGTCGGCCAACAAAGTTATGGCAACAATTTTTTGTTATGCATGTGGAGTCATTAACAGCGATAACCTTGAAAAGGGTAATACGATCACCGGTGAATATTATTCACAGATCTTTGACAGATTCCACATTAATTTTTTTAAAAACGACCTCATTTAGCGAAGAAAAAAGTGCACTGGTGCACAAGTCTGTAGTAGCCATAGCAAAAATCCTTTAATTAGGCAACCTACTGCTATCCGCCCACACCCATATTTTCCAGATTTAGCATCCTGCGCCTATTTAATATTTCAAAACCTTAATAAATGGCTCTGCGGTAAGAAATGTGGGTCTAATGAAGAGATCATAGCAAACGCTTATTTTAAGGACCTTGATGAAACCTATTATTTGGAAGAAATAAAATAATTGAGAAAACGCTGGACTTAATTTCTCGATCTAAGACGAGACTATGTTGAGAAATAAAAAACTTTTTGGCTGTGTGTCAAAAAATCAACTGACTTAGAGAACTAACTTTTGTAAGTGGTTTAGTTACTGTTATTTAGACCCGTAGTCGTTTTTCGTTTATCTTTAGGATTTCTAAGTGAGTTCTGATGCTATATCAAAATGTCCATGAATTTCAAATGTGGGACTTTACGTGTCCACTTCCAATATGGAACTGTATTAAGTTTTCGTAGTTCATATTCAAAAATCATTTATTTTTTAGCCTGTTCAATTTCAATGTGCACTAGTTTACCAATAGCCCCATTTGCCAAACCATCGCTAACATTAATATTTTTTGTTATTAGATAATGTTTATTGATGACAAAAACAATTTCAGAAGGTAAACCACCTGTATCGATGACTTTCAAATTATGCAATTTTTGTTTAAATGCTTGTAATTGTTCATTATTTTTACATCCACTAATGTTTTCTTTTGCAGAGGAAATTTTGTTATGTTCTATTGCGCGTAAGATAGAATTATTAAATAAATCTACAGAAGCATTACTAAAAAATAATCTTATTCCATGAATTAAGATTGTGAGCTTTAGATCAAGTAAGTTTTCAAGAAGGCAACAACAACAACTCTGTATAGAGTCAATCACTTAGCTGACTAGACAGTCTGTTTCGGAAATCGCTACATTTTCCTCTTCAGTAGTCTTTGAGTGATTAAGCTGTGATCAACTCACTGTTTAAACTAGCATATGAATGTGCAGATTCTGGAATTCATTCTTATGAATTGTATGGCTGCTAATCATATGACATTTCAAAGCAGTAGGCTATTTATAGATCAACGCCATCAACTCTATCAAGGGTAGCCACCTGTTCTAATTGCTTCTTCATTTATTTCAATATTCAGTTGGACACAGGCAACTGTCAGTTTCCTTCGTAAAAAATTGACTCTCTATTAAACTCGGTTTGCTCCAGTTTTTTACCATCACCAATCTTCGTTAGAATTGACGAAAACTGTTTATTACTTTGCCACATAACTTTCAATTCATAAAATTTAATTTCCAGCAGTTCTTTAAGTTAGTTCGGCAACAGACTATTCTCATCAACAAAAGAAAACACGTACTTAGCGATGTTAATGACAATGGTTTTTTTTTGCTGATTTTGTTGTTTGGATAGCCAATACACAATCCTTTTACATAATACATTAATGTGATCTGCACCATAGCTTCACGCATTCAAATATAGGGTAGCTAATGCACAATTCTTTAATAGATTCTTGTCATCTATGCAACATAGCTTCAGTCAATACTTAATATTAAATAAACTCTCATAGTCAACGAAGGTTTTTGGATCAGTTGGTAGTGTATAGGACTGTCAATCGTAAGGGTGCGAGTTCGATTCTCATTGCTTACAAAGAAATACTAGACAATCGACAATTGTGTTACAATCGACACAAAAGCAACAAAAATTCTAAGAAAAAGGTGTATGGAAAAAAGTGTTGTTTTTCAGATTTCACTCAAGCAAATCACAAATTAAGGCGTAAAAAGCTTCGCTTCAAAAACATCATTTAAAACATGTCCCTACAAGAAATAGCTAGCACATTAGCACAATCACATACATTTTTCTGTTAACAACCACATTCGCATACTCATTTCAGTGTCAAAAATTGTGAAACAGGGAAAAATATGAACATTTTAGTAAGTGCATGTGAAAGAAAGAGAAGGTATCATTATTAAAAATCATGTCCAATTTTTGCATATCCGCCATTGTAGTTTACCATTCCTGGTTTCGCTAACAAAAACCAAGTTCTGCAATAAAAAATTAAATATCTTTAAATTGCTTACTGTTGGAACGCTGCTACCCATCAAAGAAGGATGAGCCAATAAGCACGCTTGCCAATATCGAGAATGCAGTGAGCATTTCAACATTCGCCACATCTAATTCCACTCCCAAAGTCGTCGGCACAGAAGTGGCTCGCAGTAGCAGCAACAACAGTAAGAACAACAACAACAACAATAAAAAATGTTATAATAAATTAAAACCATTTGTTTCAAGACACCAACGAATTGCATGCATTTTTATTTTTTAAGAGGTACGTTAGATAAAACTGATTTTTACGTTATATCTAACGGTTACATATAACTGAGTTTTCGGTTAGACTTATCTGGTGAGATTTGGTTACCTATAACCTGTATTTATGTTAACCCTAACTAGAGAGAGAGCGAGATGGCTATATTTCAATGGTATTGGAAAGTGATACGTGTGAAAAAGGGATGCCAGATCACACGTATACACGAGTTTCGGTTAATTTCTTCCCGAGGCTCTTCCTAGCATAACCGAAACTTGGTATGAAGAGGTAACCGATATTTCAGTTTAGAAAAACCGTTTTTGCTTAGTTAAATAACCGATAGTCTTCTTGTAGGGGTGTTATCGCTTTGTCATTATTGCTTGCTACTTGCTACTTGCACTGATTTTAATTTATTTTTTTATTTCTATTTTTGGTTTTGCCAAAAAAAGTAAAATTTTTATATTATTTATTTCAATGTTTGTTTATGTATGTATATAAGTTTAAATAAAATTTCATTTGCGAAAAATCGATTTTGGAATCATATTTTAAGTCTCTGCTTAAATAACCATTTGGAGCGAAGAAGATCGCGCAACTTTTTTTGAAATGATACTATTACATATTTTTACTAAGTTTTTGTTGGTCATGAATATTTTTAAGGACAGTAAATGTTGTAATGGGACTAGGGCTGCCAGGTCCCGATCTCCACGTGGGCTGTCCCGATTTTCAGCCTAAAAATGAGGTCTTCGGCCGCGTCCCAATTTCTTGAAAAACAATTTTATTTTGTAATATTTTCACTATTTTTTAAAAATACTGCATACGTTTTTATTTCTTCATGACTAAATTTGTACAGATTTTTTTGTACGCCACTAATTAATTGCACCGAATCGCATACTTTTCAAGCAACCGAACAGTGCGTAAAATAAAGAAAAAGGGAGCGAATAAAACAATAACATCATTCTTTGTGGATATTGTTAATTTTGCTTTGCTCATTTTCACCAACGATGTTCGTTAAGTTCAACATATCGCATCCTTTTCTAGCAATCAAACATAGCATGAACGAAAGAAAACAACGAAAAAAATAATAAGTGCATTATTTTATACTGGACGATTGAGTCTCTGTCCCGATTTTTTTACTTATGTCCCGATTTTTTTTTTTTTTGTAAAATCCCGATTTTTGAAAAAAAACCTGGCAGCCCTAAATGGGACACTGTAATGGTGCAGCATGTTTGCCTTTTACAAAATAATTACAGTTCGATGTGCAAACTTTCAGGCTGAATATTTTTCAAGACAGCATGTGTTGTCAAAGCACTGCAACGGAGCAGCAGGCTTTCCTTTTACGTATTAAGATTGTGATCTGGTGCAGCATAGCTTCAGTTAATACATAATATTAAATAAATTTACCTACTTTATCTTTTCATGTACCCCAAAACGTGACGAGACTCGAAATGTTTTCATGACGAAATTTTTTCGTGACGAGACTCTAAATTTTTTACCCTCTATCAAATCGCCGTTTTAGAAGATTCACTTCAAAAATGTTACATTTTAAAAACTTTTTCTCAAGTCCGCCATTTTTTTTAAATATGCATATTTTAGATAATTGCACTAAAATTAAGCTAAAATTAAGCTTATTGATATTCGTTTGAAATTTTTCGTTTCAAATGACTACGTAAAGCTTTGTGCTTCCCCAAAACACATTTTTTTGGAGGACTCTACTTTGATTTAAATAATTATAAACAACTTATTGTAAAATTGAGTCAACAAAAATATTTTGTACACTTTAAGACACCAATTAAAATATGTTAAAATTTCAAAACGATCGCATTTTTTTTCTTATTTAAAAAAATTTATGAAAAAACGTCCAAATTTTCGGTCGTCACTTTGGGCTACTGCCTTAAAATGTACCAACATGCGCCAAACTTTTTTCACTTGTAAAAATTGTGACTTGGATTAAGGCTTGGAATAAAGTGAATCTGAATAATAATGTCCATTAAATTCATGTTCATTTTGTCAACTGAAGAAATCAAAATGCATAGTTTGGGTTTTTCACTTCAATTACTTTACTCTCTTTATAGTTTTAATGAATGTATGATAGAGTCCTAATGTGGCATATTTGTTTCGATTGATGGAGAATATCGACAGTTACTGCAAGACAAATATGTTAAATATCTGTTAAGTCCGTCAAACGGAACTACACTCTCCGTTGAAAAGTTTTGCTTTGAAGAAGGAGATTTGAAGGATTTTTACAATTTTTTAAAGTACAAATCTCTTTACAAATTTGCTAAGGACATGATGGCAATACCAGAGTCAAATACTGCTTGCAAAAGTAGCATCAATTTTGCATGTCAAACAAGGATTGTCTGGTTGTTGAACAAATTTTGAGCCAGCAAAATCGATGATTAAATTAGTTTGGAGTGTAAATAATTCCAAGTACCAAATATTCCAATTTGTTCCTAATAGTAGAAACAAATGCAGATATAACTGGTTAATTCGACTCAGTGTTCTTTATTTTAAAAGAACATTTATACATAAAACATTTTATGGTTTGTTAGTATTATTATGTAAAGCTCCTTTTTATAAATGAAAACGTGTATTCTTAAGTATATATTATTTATGATATTTTGCTGTAAAAAAAATGTTTTGTTATTCTTTTTTTTTCAAAAATATAATTAACAACTATATGTTTAATTACATACATAAAATATAAAAAAAATCACTTTTTATTTGATTATTAACTTACTCTTCAAACGGTCAACGTTTAGAAGCCTATTTGTACTGCTTACACATGCAAAATTTTACAAAAACGTCATCCGAGTATTATTTATTTACATAAATAGGTATTTACAGATTAAATTTTCCCTTTTATTTAAAAAGTATGCTTAAAAATGTTATTTTATTTTTAGTAGTTTTTTAGAATTTTTAGTTGATTTTAGTAGATTTCTACCCTGCTTGGCACGTCTCAATGGCGAAGTTTCGTGTTCGTCTGATACTTAAAAACAAGCTATTTTGGCGTGAACAACCGAAAGGCGATAAAAGAAAAAAACACTTACCGCTTCAATTTGTATCACAAAATGCACACCAACGACAAAAAAGACAGAAGAAACAATCTTTTTTTCTATTTGAAATTTTATTGCTTCGCATGCTTGTCGTTGGTGTGCATTTTCGTGACACAAATTAAAGCGGTTAGTTGTTAAAAAAGTCCCATTTGTGCCAGTACGTCAGAACTGTTGATCGGATGTAAGCCAGCACAAAGAGTATGTGAATTTCAAAATATTTTAAAGGCTCTGGCAATTTGTAGATTGTAATTGTTGGGAAAAGTATTGTTGCTTACTGGCAAGCTGATTTTCTTTAAGCTTTCTGGCATCATGTGCATTAATTAATTAAAAGTTTTCTGTACCTACAAATATAAAAGTCTTTTTAACATTGGAGCAAGTCTCTGGCAAAAAACCCATGAAATAAGCTCTATAAATTGCTGCGACAGATAGTGGGAGCCAAAAATAATTAATTTACCATTAGGGTCCTTTAAATTTACACCTTTTTGCAGCCCTTGTGATTGCATATATATAAAAAAGGCTTTCTAGTGGCCTTCATTTTAGCATACCTTTCATGTTGCTGTAGATATCATCATTAATCGTTGTACCATAAAATATCACACAAGTGTATTCACCTACCTACATCAGCTTAGAAGAAAAGTAATTTTGTTATTAGTACTATTTTAACAAAAATGTAGAAGTCATTATAAAACAAGCCTTTAAGTTAAATATTTAACACTCTTTTAACACATCTTATATATATTACACAAACGTCAATTTTTTTACGGCGTAAGGGTTTTTAAGTACAAATCCAATCTTAATAAATTTAGTATGGTTTGGTAGGTTTAGACGTGTAGATGTGCAAACTGAACCTTTTATTTCTTGAAAATTTATATTTTTTAAGTAATAGCGAGTTAAAGTTTGCATATATTTGTTGTTATTATGTTTCTTTTTCTCTTCTAATTTCAGCATATGCCTAAAAATATGTGAGGTATTTAGTGCCACCTATCGGCTAATAGCTATGAAACTGTTATACTGACGAATAATCTTTTATAATTTCACAGCTAAAACTATGAATTGATATATTCAATATCGAAGTGATTCTGGAATAATTTCTAAATCTTGAAAAAAGATTTCTTAGCTGTTGGTCGGAAAATTTTTTAATTTTTAAAAATTTACACAAAAATTTAATAAGAAATTGGAAATTGGAGACATTTTTGTTCAAGCATTTTTTAACTGAAAATCAAGAAATATTCTTACTCTTGTATATTTAAAATAAATTTGGGTATGAAATTAAATATGCTAACATTATATCGTCGTTGCGCGTGCAATACCGCGTATATTGCAAAAAGGTCAAAATTAATTTCATTTACATTTTGATCAGTTGAAAATCTATTCAATAGCTTAACATAAAATCTAGGTATGTTTGATTTTGGCATTTTAAAGCCACACGGGCTTACTAGTTAGTTTGTAACTTTAATCTTCTACATCATTAAGGAGTTCTCAAAAGTTTTTTAAATAAAACAAAAAAATAAAAAAAGAAATTAACCAATATTCTTTTTACACCATTCTTTTTACACCCAGAAATAGTCTCTTATCAACTGTTGTTAACGTTATCTCTTTTAATTTTGCTTTATACCATTGATGTTTGAAGTACAATTTAAAAAAGTTAAAGTACATATATTTAATAGTTAGTTAGTTTATAGTGGGCTCATGTGCACCGCGACCCATAGGATCTATTGTGCATGCCCTTAATTACCACTCCAGATGTAGGCTTTTTATATATTTTAGCACTGTCTCTGGCTTGGTGTTCCAAATTGTGGGCGGGGGCACTACTTCCCCTCCAAAATGGAGGCGTCTTATGCTATGGGTTGCCGGACATTCACATAGAATGTGTTCTGGGGTCTCTTTTTCCTCCTCGCTTAGTCTGCAGACGTCTGATTCAGAAAGACCCATCTTTTTAAGATGGTATCAGAGTGCGCAGTAGTGACCTATGAAGAAACTGGTGAGAGTTCTTAGGTCTGCTTTGGTAAGCTTGAGTAAATTTTTGGATTTTGCTTTACTTGGAGTTAAAAATTTCTTATATTGCCTTTGTCCATTAATGTTGTTCCAGTGGCACTGAAATTTGTTATCTTCCCATATTCTAATTTTTTCTAGAATGTAGCCTTTTGCTAAGCTACAGAATGGTTCAGGTCCTATAAGAGTTCGAGACGCTCCTCTTTTGGCAAAGCAGTCCGCCTTTTCGTTGCCCTCGAATCCTTCGTGACCTGGAACCCACTATATACATTATATTTTGTTGCTTTGTCCCAATGTATTTAATAGCTCTACGCAGTTGGAGACTAGTCTTGATTCAAGTTCGTAGGCTTGAAGGGCTTTTAAAGCCGTTTGACTATCTGAAAGTATGTAGATGTGAGCCCCCTTTGATTTCCTGCGGAGACATTCTCTGGCACAAACTTCGATGGCATATACTTCCGCCTGGAATATTGTCGACATGTATCCCATTGGAAGAGCTTTTTGGAACTTGGAACCATATATCCCCGCTCCCGTTACTCTATTTTCGAATTTTGACCCATCAGTGTACTATATCTGTGAGCCAGGATCAACTGTGAAGCTATCATTCCTCCATAGTTGCCTATTGGGTATAACGACCTTGTAGCGTTTAGTGAAGTTTACCTTTGGCAGCATCCTGTCGGGGATTTTTAAAAAGGGGTCATTTTCGAAGGTTTTAAGTATCTTCATGTGACTCGTAAAATTCCCTGCCTTGTAATCACCGATTTCCTCCATTCTTAGTGCACTTAGACATGCCTCTTTTTCGATAATGATCGTTAAAGGGGGTAGCCCTATTATTACATTCAGAGCTCCAGATGGGCACGTACTCATTGCCCCAGTGATACTAATGCACGCCATTCTTTGCAGCTTTGTCAGTTGATTAACTGATGTGCGCTGTTGGGCCTTGGGCCACCA
The DNA here is from genome assembly GCA_963920525.1 of Dichetophora obliterata. Classification (NCBI taxonomy): domain Eukaryota; kingdom Metazoa; phylum Arthropoda; class Insecta; order Diptera; family Sciomyzidae; genus Dichetophora; species Dichetophora obliterata. The sequence continues at coordinate 211,185,085 of OY986437.1, read as the reverse complement.
TGCAAGTGCTGCATACGTAACCATAGGTCTCACAATTGTTGTAAACGTTCAATAAATTATTTTCGGTTTGAGGCCCCACATTTTGCCATGGAGGCATTGACAGGCAAAATTTAATACTTTTACATGATATGCTTTTATTCTCAACATGCATTTTTTCAGGTTTAGAGCCCACAGGGAAAATGAGAATTAATTCGTAAAAAAAATCAGGAATTGAATGGATTCTTGTGATGCATTTCAGAATGTATTCCAAAGAATATATAAATTTAAAGCAAAACTTATGAATTGGAATCAATATACAAAAAAATTTATTGATTCGTTTTTATTGCTGCAGGAATCGATTATGAAGTATATAACAATTTATAATAAAGTAAATGTTGTTAGATTCCTTGCTTGCTTTTATGGTAAGTGAAAAATAAATTCTGCTATAAGCGAAAAAAGAATCAATCTGTTATGATTTGTATTTTCTGTTTGTTGTTGATGTTTTTGTTTTTGCCAGATATTTTTGAAAAACGATTGTTCTGTTGTTTTCCTTTCACGCGTTTCTTAAAAATTTTACTTTTTGTTCAATTTGTCAGCGTTGAAGGAACAAAACTGCTTCAGAAGGCTCGAAAATTTTAATAATGTATTGTTTGGTAAGTTATAAAAAACCATTGCTCTTTACTTGTTTAAATCATTTCTTAATGTTTTTTTTAAATGCAGAGTGCATTTGCAAGGAAGGATACGACCAGGAACAGTCCCAAAAAGATATAAAGGAAGCTATACGCAAGTCAAAATGTAAATACTATAAGGATACTTCAAAGCAAAACGGAAGGCACAACCTACATCATAAACATCAATATTTTTGCAATAAATGTGGTATTATTATAATCTATATCTCGTCTGTCTAAATATTATTTATTCTTTCAAATTGCCTAATAATTATCTCTATTAATTTGAATTATTATAATATAATTTTTTATTAATTATTTAAAAAAGACTAAAAGATTTTCAGTTCTGCCATACAAACCTATGCATTATAGAATTCATTCATTTATATCTTTTCCAAAAGGGCTTCTTAGCGATTCATACTTTTCTCATATTCAAAAAATTCATACTTTTTTCATTGAAAAGAATCCATTTTATAAGCGAATAAAAGAATCGATTTCAGCAGTGATTCAAGTGGAAGGCAGAAAAGAATGTACATACTACTTTTTGTAGGACATCACAATGTTAAAAATAATCAATTCTAGAATCAATAATTGGAAAAGTGAATTGATTCCTTTTTCATACACAATTGATTCTTTTTAACCGGTGGGAGGCACTGTTACACGTATACATAAAAAAATATAATAGTGAAAAAAATCGCTTTTTTACTTTATAAAAGCGTGCACTGAAAAAAAAAACATATGCGTCGTTGGACATACGAGTGAAGCGAAGCTTTTTTGCATTTTAATAGATTTGATAATTTAATGGTTTTTTAATAAAATAATTATTAAATTCAAAAATTTTATAAATCAAAAAGTTAACTAATAAAATACACATTAATATTCACACCAGTACATTTTATTACATTACATTATTATTTTATTTGATTGCATGTTACATAATTTTGAACTATTTTTGTAAATGTTTTGAATTATTATTATGGAAATTTATTAATGGAATTGTTGGTTTTGATATCTAAAATAGCAAACGTATATACATATCATCGATATATCTAGCAAATACTGCATCAATAATTGTCCTTTATCGTATTGTACAAATATTTGGATCACTTCTTATTCGTAAAATATATTTATCTAAAAGGCATTGTTTAAGTGCCTGTGAACATTCAAACAATTGGTACCTTGTGATAAGTTTCGCCCAGTTCAATGGAGCCTGCCCATGTGTAGCTAGTGATGCCAGATTGAGGGTAATTTTCCTTTTTGAGGAAAAGAAGGAAGCATTTTGCGTGGTCGTACAAATAAAAGGGAATTTTCAAATGGAGAACTAAAGGCGTTATTCTGGTGATTTGCAATTGTAAATTAACATACAAAGCAGTTTTTATAATACTTTTTTTAACGTGAAGTTGGAAAGTTCAAAAAATATTACATAAATATTTCTTGTTCAGACCTTTTAGTGTGTTGACAGTTTTGTCAAGTAGCTTTCGATACCATTTTATACTGAGTAATCCTAATAATTGCAATTGTCAATTTCTAGAATTAGTCGATAAATATAAATAGTACATATATTGCTATGTATATTGTTTTTCTTTTTGTATTGTTTTGTTTCTTTTAAGAAAATGTTAAATTAATTTAAAAAAGTACTAGACATTTTTAATATATCCACTTAGTTTCAAATAATTCCCAGTGGAGAATGAATGTATCCGTCTTCGAAGACGTCTTTCAAGACAGCACTCAGTCTTTGATGACAGATCGCTCCAATCCTACAGATGTGCTCGAAGACCATTTCGAACAAATTAGCCAAACGACTTTCAAGACTATTCTTCGCAAAGTCCTCGACGAGGGATGGGATCCACGTAATGCCCAATGTACGTGTTCGCTTAAAACCAGTACACCCCTGCTTGTGTTTGCCCCATCACGCTCTCTTGCTTTATGTTTTTGACTCTCCCTTACTCCCTTCATGGATCGATCTGTCTTTGAAGCCAGATCTTGTGCTTTTTAATATATATCTGAAAAATTTAAAAAAAATTTTTTGACAAACATTTCATTTCATTTCATTTCGATTTATTTTGGTCCTGAATTTATGTATACAGGTCAGCAAAAAACCGGTATTGTCACTCCGTTGTCTTCAACGATGGTTTCAAAGACAACGTCTTCGAAGTCTATTTTCGCCACTGGGTTTGTATGGAAAAGATTTTTTATAACAAATTCTTATGTATTTATCAAAGCAAATAGTTTTCAAAACAGATTATATTCCTTTAATTCTGTCGGTTATAAAAATTTGTGTATGCTTATGTTTACGAACATGTGCTATGTTAATTAATACTTTAATGAAATTTATGCATAAAATTTTATACCTAACTAAAGTTGTGTTTGAAAGATATTTTATAGATTTTACAAAATTGTAAAAGGGAAAAAAAGGGAAAAAGGAAATTAAACATAAAAATGCTGGCAACACTGTGTATAGCATAAAATAATCTGTAAGTATATGCATAACTTCAGGCTGAACATTTTGGAGTACATGTTGTAAGATCACTGTATCAATGGCAATGACTTTTATGTTCTAAGATGTGCATACTTTCAGGCTGAACATTTTCCAGGACAGTTTCAACGATATAGGTGCAGAGCAGTATGCTTCTCTTTTATGTATTAAGATTGTTATCTAGTGCAACCTATCTTCAGTTAATATTTAATATTGAATAAACCAACCAACGCAACAAAGAATATTCGATCAGTTGGTAGTTTATAGGACTATAAATCGAAGGGTTACGAATTCGATTCTCATGGCATACAAAGAAATATTTTAATTTTATATTCTCTTGGTGTAATAGACGCAAGCAAAAAGCAACAACAATTCTGAGAAAAAGGTGTATAGAAAAAAGTGTAATTTTTGAGATTTCACTCAAACAAATGACAAAATGAGGCGTAAAAAGCTTCGCTTCAAAAGTTCGCATGTTTTAAAATTAATAACAAAAATGGTAATTTTTCAAGCAAATTTTTTAAGTGTTTTTAATATTCAGATATATTTTAAATAAATTTGTTGTTACTTTGACAAAAAGTTGTTGTGAGCTATTTGTAAGCTATTTTTAACAAAATTGTTTGCTAATTTAATCAAATAAATAAAACATTAGCCAAAAGTGTGTTTAATTTGACTTTCTACTTCTCATACTCATTAAGCACATAAAACTTTTAATGTAGTTATTTATTTAGAATAATTTATTTTAATAATAAGTTATTACAACTTAGATAATATTTCCAGCTACTAGCTGCTAGGCCTTTCAGCTAAGTATCAATAAATAAAAATGTATTTTTTATTTACTGTGCGCAAGTGAAATTAATAGTTTTTGCAAATAATAATTTTTATATATATTTATATGTTTCTAACATATTAAATATATAACATCAATTCTATATACATTAGGGTAGGGCGATTTGAACATCTTAATGGGTGCTTCGCGTTTCTGATTCATGGGATTGTACTGAGCAAAAAAGTCCACTAGACCATACCTCTACGGTGAAAATCGAGCTTCCAGATTTTGACTTGCAGTTTTTCTCAGACTTTTGTCACGGGTTTTTTTTATATTTTGGCCTATAACAGCCAAACCATTGAGATTTTCGATCCAATACAAAGACAAAAATCTCAATGGTTTGGCTGTTATAGGCCAAAATATCCAAACAAAAAAAACGTGACAAAAGTCTGAAAAAGAACTGCAAGTCAAAATCTGGAAGCTCGATTTTCACCGTAGACGTATGGTCCAATGGACTTTTTTGCTCAGTACAATCCCAAGAATCAGAAACGCGATGTTGAAAATTTTAAAATTAAAATATTAAATTTATTAAAACTTAATTTAAAATAATTATTCAATTTTAAAATAACAAATTCAATATGATGCTGCATGAAATAAATCGCTGTTTTTAAAGTATTAGATCATATATAAAAAAAATATCTTAAAAATAAGCCAAAAGACTCAATCGAGGTTATAATGCATAGAGTTAAAATATAAAGCAGTATAAATTTTATAATGTAACTGTTTACTCCTTGAAGTTCTAGACTTCAAACCTTTTTGTTAGTGTACATAAATTTTTAATTAAACATTAGTTAAGAAAATCAAATATTTTAAAACAAAAACGTGAATATAATTATTCCACAGCAAATGTCCGTATTTGTATATAAATGTAAGGCATTTTTTATTTTTTTTATTGCTTCACCCTTTAAAAATTTAACTTTTAATTTGCACATATTTACCTGCCATTTTTATTTAAATAAATAAATAAATAAACTGGCCATTTCAACCCTTGAAAGGACTTTGACCTAGCGTCTATTGATCAATTGTGTTGTGCGTGTTATTAAATGTTTGATCACAAATGACCGAGAACGGGACCTACGTGTTTAATGCCGACTCCAAACGGCTTATGTTCTCAAGATGGTTTATGACTCAAAACTCATGGTTTAATGAGACTTGCAGGATTGCAGTCAGGTCCAAAGAGGAAGCCTTTCAGAACTGGCGTTCTAACAAGAATACTGATACTAAAAGACTTCGCAGCGAGGCAAGGAATCGCTGTAATGCAATTTTAAAAAGCGAAAAGTTTCTGCACGAAGCTCGCATTCGAGAACAGGTTGTTCTCTGCCCCAAAGGGAGCAAAAATTTTTGGTCATTTGTTAAAAGAGTTAAGAACCAGACATCGTCATCGATTCCAGCTCTTTTAAAAGATGACCAAATCTTCACTGACTCGGCTGATAAAGCGAACCTATTGGCTAGATTGTTTGCACAAAATTCCACTCTCTCGGATAGCAATCAGCCACTGCCCTTTGTTGAGAATGGATCTTCTGCAATGCAGGAGATATACTTTCGAACGAGAGCAGTTAAAAGGGTCCTTTCAAATCTCAACGTAAACAAAGCCTCTGGTCCTGATGGCATACCGCCAATTGTGCTTAAAATGTGTGCTTCTTCGCTGGCTCGGCCTTTGCGCAACCTTTTCAACATCTCCTACAGAACAGGAATATTTCCATCTTGTTGGAAGGTGGCAAATGTCCAGCCGGTACCTAAAAAGGGTGATGCCACGAACCCTGCAAACTACCGACCCATTGCGATATGCTCTACGCTTTCCAAAGTTATGGAGAGCGTAATAAACTTCAACGTTATGAACTATCTGGAGCACAACCAACTGCTCAGTGACCGTCAATATGGTTTCCGTAGGGCTCGCTCTACTGGTGATCTTATGGCGTTCTTAACCGAGGAATGGAATAAATGCGTTCACTTTTTCGGCGAGAGTAGGGTTGTTGCTCTGGATATTTCAAAAGCGTTCGACCGAGTGTGGCATAAAGCGCTCGTGTCAAAACTTGATGCATATGGTTTTGGTGGTAATTTTGCTCGATGGATCACATGTTTTCTCAAGGACAGAACGATTCGAGTCGTAGTTGACGGTATTTCGTCCGAGAAGCACGCCATCAACGCAGGAGTACCGCAGGGTTCAGTTCTATCGCCTACCTTGTTTCTGGTTTTTATCAACGACCTTCTGTCGTTGACGCAAAACCCAATACATTCGTTTGCGGACGACAGCAGCATTTGTCATTCATATTCATTCAAAAAACGCCCAAGCTCTATGGAGATTGAGAGAAAAAGGCAAACTATGAATGACACACTCCTTAATGATCTACAAAAAATCTCCGAGTGGGGTCTTGCTAATAGAGTAGAGTTCAATGCAAGCAAGACCCAGTGTTGTCTGTTAACCCACAAGCGAGTGAATTGCCCTTTAGCTCCTCTCAGTATGAATGGTGTGGATCTTGTGGAATCAGCCGCTCTTGACGTTCTGGGCATATCGATCCAATCTGATCTTCGTTGGAATGATCATATTTTCGATGTGTCGAAAGAAGCGGGCAAGTGCCTAGGTTTTCTAAAACGGTGCAAAAAATATTTCACTTCAGCTGATCTTCGCATGATCTACACCTCATATATTAGGCCGAAAATGGGGTACAATTTGCACATTTGGGCAGGGGCTTCAAGATCTTATTTGGAGCTTCTGGACCGAATTCAACGTCGTGCGATATATATGATAGGAGATGAAAGTATTTCATCCTCTCTAAACTCTCTTGAGCATCGATGTAATGTAGGTTGCCTAAGCCTTCTGTATAGGTATTACCATGGGGAGTGTTCAAGGGAGATACATGGCCTGACGCCACCAGCTCGTGTGTTTCCCAGGTCCACTCGGGCAGCTGTCCAAGCCCATCCCTTAACCATTGCATCGATGCCTAATAGAACCTCGCATTACCGCGATAATTCGTTTTTTAGTCACGCGGTTAAGTTGTGGAATAGTCTCCCTGCGAGCGTGTTTCCCGGCAGTTTTGAGCTGTGCAAATTCAAAACAAATCTTCACCGACACTACTCCATCTATCCACCTTCCAACTAACTATCACCCATCTTCCGAATCAACACAATGCCTACGCATTTATAGGGGGCATCCCCTGAGCGTTGGTTCAGTCTAAAAAAAAAAAAAAAAGAAGCTTTACATGGCAATTTTTACTCTCTGAGGCTTGCCATTGTCTGCAGAGAGGTGACGACCGAACAGAAAACTTAATTCAATTGAAAAACACATTCTGCCTGACCTGGAATTGAACCCGGGCTGCCGCAATTCTTTAGCTTAGGGGCCACGCACTCTACCCACTAGGCTACGGTCGCCATTTTAATTTACTAATCTCAAGTTTGGTGTTGTACCACAACTAAAGGTTCACAAGAAAATATCAAAACATAAGTTTTGTTTGTTTAATTTGGAGTAGAGAAAAAAACATTGTTATGTAAAACTTAATTTATTTTTAAAGTTTTGGCCAATAGCTAATAGTAAAAGAAATAGAAAATTGAAAAAATGTTCTTCGACTTGTTTTTTCTTTATTTTGAATTCATTTGGAGGCCTCATTTGGGGGATCTCACCGAATGAGTCATAATTAAAGTCGCTCATACGCCATACAGCTCGTTATATTAAACGCAATAAAACACATGTACGTGGGAAAAGTTATACAAAATAATTTATTGCTTTCTTGTTAAATATCTTTCCCTCTAATTATTTCAATGCAAAATAGAAGAAACTCAAACTAAATATAATATATTAGAAACTTATAATTTTTGCCCATTATCTTATCTTAAAGTAAGACTTTAAATGAAATTTTATTCTTAAACTTTGTTTTGTTTTAATTTTGCTTTGTTTTTTTTATTGTTATTTTATTATTTTTTTTTTATTTTTTTTATTTTTTTATTTTTTTATTTTTTTTTTATTACTCATAGGTTTTGTGAAAATTTAATGAAACCCACAACAAATTTTCGATAATGTCAGCAACATTCATCAGCAACAAAACGACACACAACAACTGCTGCAAAAACTTACATAGCTGCTAATTAATCAAGCACAATTAAGAGGTACGCCTGTACGTAAAATAACACACACACACACACACACACACACACACACACACACACACACACAGTAACTAAAATCAAGACCCAATGTGCACAAAAACGGATACGGATCCGTTACGAACCCGTTACGAGTCCGTCAGTACGCACTACGCTTTCTTATGTTTCGACGGACCCGTTACGAACCCGTTACGAATCCGCCAAAAGAGTCTGAAACGGATTCGTATATGAAGTCCGTAACGGATTCGTATCTGAAGTCCGTCACGGATTCGTTTCTGAAGTCCGTTCTGAGTTCGAGGCGGATCCGAAAAAATGGAAAAAGCGATTCGTATTTTTGAGAGGAATCGCTCTTATGTTTTGACGGACCCGTTACGAATCCGTCAAAAAAATTACCACAACGTTAACATAAAAGACAGTCTTAAATTTGTTTTACAATTTCTTATTTTATTTTCAGTGGATTAGGGATACGAAATACAATTGTGTACTTATTTTTATTTTAAACAATTTTTTTATTTCACTAAGCTCGTGCTCCTCAAGCTCTCCTTCAAATCGAAGAAAAGTACTTGTCAGAATTTTTAAATAATTATCATTAGTGATCAAGTTAAATGTGACTATAGGATAGCCGTACACAAGATATTTTTCGGAAACTTTTTTAATTGCGTGAATTTGGTACGCTTTGTCATTATAGCAGTAAAAGTTATTGGGATGCTTCAATGAAAAATAATGTTGAGCTGTTTGAAGAAACAAGTATGAGCCATCCTGGAACTCACCAACATTGTACTCGTTTGTTTGATATTTTGAATTATTTTTTTACCATTTAAACTAGCCTCCACTACTCTCTTATAAATTTTATTACAAAATAATTTTTTTTGTTTTAATTTACGTTTAATTTCCTACAAAAAGTTTTCGAATTTGAATGCATCAAACTTGTTTAGAGAACCTATATTTTTAACATATGTAGCTAAATGCGTCAAACGAGTCCGTTGCGAGTTCGCATTATTTAAAAAAAAGAGTCTGAAACGTCTGTTTCGTATATGAAGTCCGAAATGGATTCGTATCTGAAGTCCGAAACGGATTCGTATCTGAAGCCCGAAACAGATTCGTATCTGAAGTCCGAAACGGATTCGTATCTGAAGTCCGAAACGGATTCGTAACTGAAGTCCGAAACGGATTCGTATCTGAAGTCCGAAACGGATTCGTAACTGAAGTCCGTAACGGAGAGAGGAATTTCATACGAAAAAGGATCCGTTCCGGATGCGAAACGCAATCCGTTTCGGACAAAATGTACGAAGAAGTGAGTTCGTTACGGATTCGTTACAGATCCGTTTGGCACATTGGGGAGCCACCAAATACTACATCAAAAAAGAAATAAAATACCCGGCTTTTTGGGGCCACTGCTTGTTGTTTAACAACAACAAAAAGTAATGTGTGGGTTAGATGAAAGCTTACACATACACACACACACTTGCTTACTCTTTCACCCTGAGCTGCTATCCCTGTAGCCTTGAGTGTTAAGCTTGCTTGTGGCAAGTCATGCTCGTGAGATTAACGACTTATCTTTTGTTTGTCAAATGAAAAACAAGTTGTCATGAAAGCGCCTTAATTCAGTAAGGGGGTGAGCCATAATCATTGCAGTAGGCTGTTTAGGTTACAACTTTACTATAATTTTTTTATTCCAAACAAAGCAATTATAGGCAATATCAATTCTAACAACAGCACAAATAACACTATTTGGCACTTTTCAACATTACAGACTTCGATCAACAGATTCTGGGAATTAAGACAAAACAAAAATTCATACATGTATCGGCATCTTAACAGTTTACTTCTGAGTTATTTTGAATAAATGTTTTAAATGTACTCTAAGTGTAGCTACCTTCCAGGAAATGTGAGCATTCCCGGATGATACCAGGAAACATTCCATGGAATGTAGGAAGCATTCCCCTTTGTTGCACACTCCATTGCTTTTTTAACATAGCATGTCATTAGAGGGAAACATTCCTCCCCGCTGTGTTAAAAAGTCATGTGGAAACATTCCTCTCCCTTGTTATGAAAATGGATTCGGCCAGGATTCGAACCCGGGACCCCTGAGCGACAGTCGAGCACGCTACCACTAGACTATCGAATTCTACAATAAGCGGCTAGAAAACAATGATATTAATATTTTCTATTGTCATTGCTTGACAATTAATAAAAGTTTCCACATGCATTCTTAAAGAAGCGGTTTGGAAACAATATAAATACAAAACTACCCTTAAGCTTCCAAAAGGTGCGGTAGGGAAACAATATATACACAAAACTACCCTTAAGCTTTCAAAAGATACGGTGGGGAATGTTTTTTATCACATTTAGATGGAAGCCTTCCGGCTTTTCCTGGAGGGTACTTACTAATAAAAAAGTAAGACAACTACTCAATATATGTCTTTGACATAGTTGTGGAGTTCTTAGACCTATTGTGAAATTTTCTAAACTAAGTTTACTATTTTTTCTCTGTTAGTAAAGTGAGACCTAAACTGAAATTTTTCATAGAAAATATTCGTAGAATATTCTAAACCTGTACCACTACGCTCAAGGGTGCTTTATAAACATTTTTTAAATAGGGTTCAAAAGTACCTATAAGAAAGGGTGCTAATCACCCTTATTACTGGACCCGCGCTCGCTTTCAAAACGACGTCGAAACAAAATTTTTCTAGTCTTGAAACTTTCAGTTTTGACGTCGAGTGAACTGTTTAATCGGCAGTGATTGTTCACTCAAGTATTGAGCAAACGTCGTCGAACATCGATACAAATGTCACAAATAATTTGACATTAAAACATAAATAAATAATCATATGCAAGTAGGACAACCAGATTGCAGTTTAAACTGTTGGTGGACGAGATGATGGCCACAAAAGACATCGTTGTAGGTTCAACCAATAGGCCAATCGATTAACAAAATGCCTTTTGAAAGGACCTCGTCGATAAACTTAGCGTATGTGGGCCACCTACAAGAGATATGGCAGGATGGAAGAAGGTAAGAATTTAGTTTTTATAGTTATAGAGTTTAGAGTTTAAGCTCCCACTCATACCAATAGTCAGTTTCGATATTGGCTCTTTATAAATAACAAACTTTAGAGAATTGAGAGCACCAATTAAGCAGTTTGGTGGCGTGTCTTCAATAATAGGGTAAAATTCTACTATCGAAAATAAAACCTATCGTCGAAAAGATGTTCGACGACGATTCATGGTGAAAGTGAAATCTTGATGATGACATTTTCTGGACGCTGGTTCAAGAATAAGGATGAATAAATAACATTTAAGCATACTATTTTAAACACAACAATAATGTCAGAGGTATATATTTAGTGGTAACTGAAAATTGGATGAAAACGCTTTGAGTAATATGTCACTGGGTGATATGACCCGACGCATAGTGTAACAAAGTCTATGGGATGAGGGACAAAAATAGAAAGAATCATCTTAGGTACATTAAATTTACCAGGAATCATTACTTCATAAACATAAAATGCCACACAAATTTTCATCAAGATAGAAGTGTCCACAAAATTAACAATAAAAGTACCATATCTCGAGTTGTAGAAAGTGTAAAAACCAAGTGATTTATTGAATGGATACACAAAATTACCATTAAAAAATTTCATCAATGATTTTCCACACCCTTCATCTACCTCCTATACAAAATTAAGAATGAAAGTGCAACATCTGGAGTTGTTAAAAGTATTGGGAAAAAAAATTTAACTAGTTTTTTATTAACTTCATTCACATTATTATTATTATATAATATTTTCATACAGTTCTGCCACGCTAACCTTTCATACAAAATTAAGAATACAAGTGCAATACGAATATCTCGAGTTGTAAAAAGTATTAGACAGAAAATTAACTATTTTTTAACTATATTCACATAATTATCACATAAAAATTTAATCAAGATATGGCATGCCCTTTGCCCACCTCCCATACGTAATGAAGAATAAAAGTGCGAGATCTCTAGGTGTAGAAAATGTAACGAACAAAATTAATTAACATTTTATTTACTTGATTAACATAATTACCATATAAAAATTGCATCAAAATCTGCCACGTCCTTCGCCCACCTTCGATACAAAATGAAAAATAAAAGTGCAATATATCTAGTTTTAGAAGGTATAAGAAAGGAAATTAACTTGTTTATTTTTAACTGGAATATTTTTATCAAAGAAATATTTTATTCATATTGGCCCCGTCCTTCACCCGCCTCCAACACAATATGCAATGAAATTTATTAATTAAAAAATATTTTATTTAATACATGGGTTCGTTTAAATTTTACATAAATCTTAAGAATGAGAGAAAATAAAAGATAGAATTATTGACTATCATCAAAATAATTCATAGAATCACTCGGCACAAAATCAGAGAAATCAAGATCTGAAATGCAATCAATTTTGTCATCATTCGCATCATGATCGTAATTCGAAATGAATTCATTGATTTTATTATCATTACTCTGTTTTTTTCTTCAATATTTTTCTAAGAGAAGATTATAAAAGGATTTGGTGAAAGCACACGGAATAGATCTATATTGCATAGTTCTCAAAAGTTTTTACGGAGAAGATTATAAAAGGATTTGATGAAGGCACACGGAATAGATCTATATTGCATAGTTCTCAAAAGTTCTTACGGGTATGATTTAAACTAAAAGCCTCAACCTTCTCTACAATTCTCACCGACGGAAATATTAATGGTTGAAAATGACAGTGCAAAATTAGGGAGCGTAAATTGTAAGCAAACTTAATAATTCTAGTGAATGATGTATATTTTTTTTTTTTTGGTATGCAATTGTTGCTCATTTTCGTCAAAACATGCTTTAGAAAAGTGGTCAGAAAACCCTTATTTGAAAGTAGTCTGAGACCAAGTTTAGCGAATGTGTTAAGAAAGGCATGCTTTAAGACATGCTTACAAATAAAAACATACAAAAATGTTTTTATTTTGTAATTGTGCTTGAAACTTTATGAAAAATTTGTTTTTTTTTTCATATAAATTTGCGCATTTGCGTCAAAACATACTTTAAAAAAATTGTAATAAAATCCTTATTGTAATGTAGTCTGAGACAAAATTGTGGAAATGTGTTGAAAAAGGCATGTGTTAAGACATACTTAAAACTTTAAAAAAAAAACAAAAATGTTTATTCTGTAATTGTATACAGAAATTTAGATTTTTTTGGATTTCTAGGACCTTTTTTGTGATATATAAAAATTTTTTTATTTATTTTTTTAATTTGCAATTTTAAGCAAGAACTTGTGAAATATATTTTTGCTAAAATTTCATATATGAATTTTACTAAAAATTTTGGAATATTGCAAACTATTTAGTACTAAACTATACAAACTGAAATTTCGTTTTTGCAAATAGACAGATATCAAATAATCCTTTTGGATTCAGATAATTAAGACTTCTAACTATAAATTTTGCATACTTACTTCTACGAGCTTATGACTTTTTCATACCTACTTTTGTCCACTTCGTTACATTGTGCGACGCCACAAAACGTCTCTTTATCCAAAGGGATTTAAGCAATTGTTAATTAATATATTATTTTTTTTCCAATAAAAATACTTAAAACATCACAACAGTGGTTTATATAATTCTAAAATAGCCCAACTTTCACCAATAGCAGAGAAGGAAATTATATTAAAATTATATATGCATATCTCTGTTGATGTTATGTTTAATGAATGTGATTATTTACCAATTTTTTCAAACAGCACCAAAACATATGCAATTCACAAAGACATTTTACTTTCAATCTAAAAGTGTCTTCGACTAACAATTTCAAAAAAATATTGGAAAAATATCGCAACTAAAGTGAGCACTCTTAATTATAAAAACAACAGTTTGACCATAAATTTTTAATATAAAAAAAATAAAAATAAAATTTATTTATAAAAAAATTTATCTTCGCTCAATACAGGAATTGAACTCACTACCTCTTGGTTTATAAACTAACCGTTTAGCGTAATCGGCTATCGATGCAACTCTCCTCAATGGATATAAGTCCATACATAAAAAACTCCAATGAATTAAGCAACATAGAATATTGTAAATTTTTATTATACACCAACATTTTGGTAGAAGACTGTACAGGCTTTTAATCTTTCTACGCAATGTTTTTAATTCACGGCAACCTTTTACTAATTAATTAAGGATATTAAAGCAAAAAGCAAGGCATCCACGTGTTTCTAAAGATTGAATAAAAACTTGCAATAGTTGAAGGAACACACGGATACAATCACGGGCTAAAAGAATAAAAAATTTAAATGCAAACATTAGTTTTATTAATGTAGATAATAGGGAGTCCAATTCCGGAAGCTTTTCTACATCCCGGGATTATCGGGATTCAAAATCTCAATCCCGGGATTAGACTGGGATTGAAAACTTTAAGAATTCAATACAATACAATATTTTAATACAATTGAATTTTAATACAATATTTTATTATTTATTAGTTAAAACTAAAAAATGTAAATTAATTTATTTATAAAAAACAGATCAGGGCCCGTAGCAAAGGGGTTTTCAGGGTTCAAACCCTCCAGAGGGTCGAAGTTTAAATAAAAATCAATGCATTTAAATAATTATTTCATTGAATCACTTAATATGTTCCAAAAAACTTAAGTCATATACTGACGTTTACGTGTCATAAAGTCTTTGTTAGGAGTTGAATCGCATAAACAACAATAGTGAAAACCTCTGTATCGTGATTTATTGGATCAAACGTGATTCATTCAAAACTATCATCACTATTGTTTTCACTACCCTTGACATCGGCAATTGTAGATGATGGTAGTAACTTCATTTTTTTTAATATCTTAAAAAAATTTCAATTCTTTTTTAAATTAATTTTTTATCTTCAATACGTATACTTTTTAAAATTCTGGCAATAAATACAAGCACTCAAAGCCTTTCCAACGATATCTTAAAAGTGAGGATCGCATTAGAAATAATGAAGTTATTTAAATTTTAGTGAAAACAAATTCAAAAAAATTTGAAAAATTCACGAATAACAGCATTATCTAAAATGCTATTGAAAAACTTTAAAGTTTTTGATGCAGATTAGAGGACCCTTTTCCGGTCCTTAAATATCTGACAGTTTATTTATTTTACAACTATTCTACCCGCCAATATATTTACGAAAACATGTTTTAACTCACTGGCGGCTATCGTGACAGGCAAAGTATTTCGGGAATCATAAAACAGACCAAGGTTATTTTTTAAAGGGGTTCACATGTGAATTTTTTCTAATGGAAGTCGAGGTACCTTAATATATTTACTTGCATAAATTACATATAAAAAACTTAACTTGAGAATGAAATGAAACAAGAACTTATATATTTTAATTTTTATTAAAAAAATGGGTGGATCCTGGTTACGGTCCTGGTTTAGGGTATTATTATATAAATGTTTTTAGACACCGTCTTCGGATTTTAATGCAAATTAAGGATGAAAAAAACTTTTCAAAATTAAAGTTTTTGTTTAATTTATTATTAAAATAATACATTAAGCTGATCAACGCGTCTTATTTTTCATTAGAGAGTTTTGTTCGGATATTATTACCAATATAACCCGCTATTGAGAAGCACCGTTCTAATTCTATGCTAGTTGGAGAAATTGTTCACGATAATCGTAAGCAATTAGTAAGTTTCGATCACAATTGCCTTCACTACAAAACTAAATGATTTCCTTAGTCAGAATATCTGACAATTTTGACAATCTGACATCCCGATGTTGCACAATCTTCTAAAACTTTCCAAAGGCTGTGCTCTAGTGATTCAATTCCTAAAAATCTTTTTCAGCCTAAATAAAAGGTTTTTCGAATTCCATATTCATATCAACTTAAATTGAAATGGTTGCATTTACATGAATATTTGTACTAAATAAAATTTTTTAATAAAAATCCCGGGATCCTGGAAAAAAATCCCGGGATTTAAAGGGGCTTAAATCGTCCGGGATCCCGGGATTGACTTCCCTAGTAGGTAGTCAGTGGTATATAAAAAAATTTTTTAGTCTTAACTTTTGATTGGAAAGAGATATTGGGGTAGTTTTTTCACATAAATCATTTTTGAGGCCTGACTATTTTGCAAAAAAAAATAAAAAACAACATTTTGGAGTCATAGGTTTGTTTACTGACAAAAACAGTTTAACAATTTTTGCGCAAAATTGGAACAATTTTTACAAATGAATACGATGTCATATGACAGGTAGTCAGAAATGCAATTTTACTTGTTTTTATTTTTACAACAAAAACAACTTTTGAGTAATTTTTCCAGTGTGTTCTTCTTCGTTATGTTTTGACCTAGAGAGAATTTTTGTTAAATTTATTCTGTTATCACCTATCTTGTTCGTCATAAGCAGCACAGCTACTCCCATCGTTGCTTACTGTGTAAGGTAAATATCATCAGTCTTTTAGCGGTCATGCTTGAACAAATGTAATAGAGAATTGTTACCACACTTTGGAGGCCTCTTAGCTACATTGTATTTTAAAAATAATTGGTTACGTTATGTGTCCATTTGTCACTGCGTATATTTATTTTTATGAGTAAACGTCACACAGTTGCTAAACCTATATACCTATGATTGAATCATGGTGGGTTCTAGTTTAAAAATATGTACTATATCTTAATTTAAGTCAACTTTAAATGCTGTGCTATTGTGCGATTTCGATTCATACCTTGATATAACTGCATATTCTATTGCAATTCTTTTAAGATTGCAGATTTTTTTAAATTTTTAATTGAATATTGCAAAATTTTGGTTTTAAGAAAAAATATTTTTAAACACAATAAAACTTTGAAAAAAATTTAAAAAATTTACTCGATATGTCGTTATGTATTTGGATTGATTAACTCTGTGCCTTCGGACTCTGTGTGAGGGGTTGAACCTTGAAAATCTTCTCCCCCTCTTGACTACGTGGCTGCTAAGATGTACACTTTTAAAAGGCTATTAAAACTTTTAATAAACGTTTAATTTTTTTTTCATTATTTGCCAGAATCCATTGGTCCACGTCTATAATTATTTTGGTTGTTGGACTGTGTAACTTGAAATATAGCTGCAACGAAAATGCTAATTAGTCAACATTATTAAGAATAACAAAGCACAGAAGGAAACAATTGCTTATTTGACGGTTAAGTGTTTAAGCCTTATTAATGATGGAACATTTTCATATCTTAGCGGTATATTTTTAAGGTGTGAGCTTTTATTATGTGTGGCATTTATTAAGCTTTTGTGAAAATGTGAAAAACGGATTACAGCTTTGTGGCTGCAGACCAAACTGATATAAAATATTACAACTTAAAGCTAAGTAGCTAATGATAAAAACAACCAATACACTTGTTTCTGTGCCACCTACACAAATGCATCTGTTTCATTTGTGTGGTAATTTTTTAATTTAGAAAGCTTAAGCTAATTTTAAGCTAAGCCAAAGCTGAAATACAATGTTGCATTTTACAAATAAAATGAAATATTTTCTGTGCACAAGCTTAATTTGGAAATGTTATTTTTTTATCTTTTAATGCACTTCTGCTGTGAGTTTTTTTTTTTTGCGCTATTTTTTCGCCATATTTTTGCTTCATTTCCTTTCTTATTTAATGAAATTATGTTGGCTGCATTTGCTCTATTAAGCTTGTGGACACTCTGCACAGTATTCAACAGGAAGAATGCTTGGTTATGCAGAAAACTTAATTAATTAGCTGCATTTATGATTACGCTTCTTTGTAGGAATTAAATGAAATAGAAAACAGTCAGGAAAAGTTTGCAGAAGTGAGATAAATGTGTTCAAGCTGATGAATTATATTAAAATAAAAACTATCAAAACTAAAATAAGACATTGAAGTAATTATGGAAAAGAGCAAGTTTTGAAAAACATATAATAAAATCAAAAAATTAAGCTAGACACATGTAACAATCTTTAATATTTGCTTAATTTTATGTTTATTTTGGGCGTGACAGCGAATAAAACTGTTACATTTTTTAAGGAGAATGAGAAAATTTTTATTTATAGGAAAATAAGTAAGTCCTTAACTGCTTTAGTGCTTCTGGGACTAACTCAAGTTATTATCATATTTTTAGAGTTGATTAGTTAGCAATGGTTAAGCTGCTCCTTGAGTGCTTTTCGAACTGAAAAAAAGATTATTGATCAACAGAAAAGGTTGCCAAAATGTTAAAAACCTTTTTATATCATATTTATGCAAGGAAACAGACAAGAAAAAAGTGTTTATTTAAGGCAAGCCAACGTTAAAAAAGTTATTTTTATATCATTTCTTCTGCTACAGTCTAACCGAGTCTATAAATTATGTCTATGGAAAAAAAATTACTCCTGATTAAAAAAAAAAAACAATAAATCGTAAATATTCCTCACAAAGCTATGCGTTATTACACAGAAAAACTCTGGAAAGTAAGCATCCCCATTAAAAGGGATTTATTTAATTTTCAATATTTGCAGTTATCGCATTATGAAATAATAAGGCTGAATCAAAAAACACTAATTAGCAGTAAGTGATACTGTTTACAAGTAACTCATAAAAAAGAAATTGACTTAAAATTTGCTTATGGCAAAAGAACAAGCGATTATATATAAAAAACACGATTCGCAACAAACAATTTTTTATTTGTTACAATCAAAACTGCAACGCTAAAGATGCAAATTGGCACGCTGCCTTGCCAATACGCGTTCGCCTTTTGCCATTCCTTGACTGTAACCTTTCGTTCAAATGTTCGAAGATCTAGCACTAGGGCTTAAAACATTAAATTAAAGGAATTTATTTATATAAAAAAAAAAACGTTTTATTTCTTAACAGACTTTTAGAGCGATACATTTATTTCATAGTTTTTCCAATTTTTTTAAATGATACTCGATGAAACGAAAAATTGCATTAAATAATAGACACATAATAAACTATCGCCTAGTATGTATGACAAATTTCAAAGACATTTTAAACGTTGTAGTAGCTGTCGAACAAACTTTTACGGCCGTATTCATTACATTTGTTATGCACTCGTTAAAAACTGTTTTATTTAGAACACAAACTATCCCTTAAAATGCTGTTTATGCATAAACGTATTTTAAGAGCATTTTAAGCAATATGGGAATTTTTAAAAACAGTAAGCAACACTTCATCAGCTGACAGCTTCACGAAAGAACTTGACGAAAAACAGACTTTTTTACGCCGAACAGCTAATTTTACAAGTAATGTTAGGTTTTAAAAAAGCAAAAAAGTGAGGTGAAAAGTAAACACAAATATAAAAACAATGGACATGTTCAATATTTTGATTATCTGCGCTTTAGTGGAAATGAGGATCCTCCTCCAAAGTGCCGAAAAATGTATAGAGCAAGGATCAACCCCTTTGAACAAAACAACGACTAGGAGTTCCGGAAAAAATACAGATTCAGCAAAGACAGTATGCAATAAATAATAAATATGCTTGCAGAAGATGTCAATGGGGGCAAAAGGGGTGGATAGAGACCACGGGAGTTGGAAGTTCTCTCCGCAAATAGCTGTTCGAGTAGAAACGACGTCCAGGATGATTTTAACGATCGTTAAAATACTCTTAGAACGATGATGCTGATATACGTTTATGAATAACAAAAAGTTCATTTCAGTTCACTGTATAACTATTGCTAAAACAGGTTTATGGATACGGGGGTTAGAGTCTACTTTTATAAAAATTTATAAAAGCCAATCAAAAACATAGACAGCGCACGTTGGGAAAAACATACAGTGAATCAAAAAAGTTTAGGCACAAAACTATTAAAAATATTAGTTTGTCGGTAAAAATTTTTTCCACTTCTTTACAGAAAAAAGTAGTATGAGCCAACGCCGTAGATATGGGGGATTGAGGGGGTTCAAACCCCCCTTAGCAAATAAACATTTTGTATATATTAAATAAAAGCACAGATATTCCAAATTATTTAATTACCATAATATGAAGATAAATTGAAAATTGTTAAATGTACAGGCTTAGTTTGTTTAGCAGACATTAAGTTATACATATAATACAATAAAAATGGTTTTCTTAATTGTTTTCCTATGTATTGTTGCTTACGTACTAGCGTTTGCAGAGCATATACATATAAATTGAACAAAATTATTCTAAGCCAGTCTGTGAAGTTCAAATGATGATAAGCAATGCATCATTGTTCGTTAAAATACACTGCAGGTAAATTTTCAACTTTTGAAAAGACACAAAAAAAACGCTGAGACACGTAAACTTAATTTTCGGTCAGACATGGTAGAAGAATAGAGGTAGTCGCACGGCTGAGAGCGAACTACCATAACTGTCAAAAGGCAACTGACAGCTTATACTAAATCTGCACGGATGAGAATGCGATGAGAAAGGAAAAATTAAAAAGAATCTGTCACGGCTGAAACTATTTTGATATTTTAATTTTTTATTGATCAATCAATTAAAATAGCATTTTGTGCAGCTGTTGAAGTAATTTATATGGGGTTCTAAAAAATCATTTTCGTGGAAGTGTCTATAGCAAACACGAGCATCTTTTTTAAAATTTTTGGCACATGCCATGTTCCATCGTTGTTCCATCTAGGCTCGTCAGCTGGAACACGAAAACTCGGCCTATTTTGCTTGCCCAAATGTTTTTGGCACAACACGTACTTCATTTTAATTCAATGAAAATGAGTAATTCACTTTTATTTAAGTTTGAAACACAACACAAAAATATCCAATTGGAGTAATTATATTTTTCTCTGTTATCTTTGTTTGCTTTAAAAAAAAAACCAACTGATTTTGACAATTCTGGTAGTATTGTCAAAGAGAGTAGTATACGAGACTACCTGTTTTATTCTACCATGCAGTCGGAGAATTTAGTGGCATATTAAGTTTTTCCAAATCAAATCAAATTCTCGAGATTTTCCGATTTTTGTTATTTGACCTTCATTTAAAAAATTTTTATGGTAGTTTAACAATTACTTTTTATTATACTTTCAAAAATACCTCATACGTGAAAATCAAGTTAGCCTTGTGTAATCTATGATTTTTCAAAGGTTAAGCAAATTTGCATTTCTCTCCATTTTGACCAAATTTGAATGTTAAACGTAAAATCTTTAAAAAATCTAAAAAATTTTTTACTCAAATTAGCATTTTTATAAGTAGATTAAATTCTGAAAGTTTTAGCAAAATCGGAGGTGGTCAAAATTTTTGTTCTCCAAAAGTAAGGAAAATATAACTAAAAATGGGTCTAAAAGTGACTAAATTTCAATCGCAAATATCTCGAGATTTTGATCTGATTGGGAAAAACTGAGTATGCTACTAAATTCTACGATCAAGAAATAAGATCACGTTCTCGTCATCTTCGTGTGTCTTTTTGACAACCCTACAGTGTTATTAAATTAACGTAAAAGTGAATTTAATTTGTACATTTGTCAGTTTCACGATTTTTAAGATGTGTGTGAGTATCGCAAAGTGGTTTAAAAAAAGATTTTCTCCTCAAATACTAGCGGTGACACTTCGTTTCAAGCACACCAAATTATGTATGCAGTTACGAGTCCTGAATTTTTCGTTGCAATTTATTTAATACAAAAATATATTAATTTACGTCAGCTTTGACTATGCTGTTGTAAAAAATCGATAAAAATCTAATAGAATGATGTTATGGTTTAGCGCTATTAAATATTCATAAGGATATTTCTATGAACGAGGAAACTGTCATCGATAAATTGGCTTCGCGTTCCAAAAAAATAATGAACTAACTACATACAGACACGCGGTCTTTAAACGCTCCTTATGGCCAACAGCCTGCAGACGCGCAGTCTCTAAATGCTTCTGCTGCGGACGCTAGTGCAGTGGTTACCAAACCAGGCACATGTTGAAGTAGCAACAAGGGCCCGGCTACAAAGACGACATCCACCAAAAGGACAGGCCGTGATTCTCGGAAATCAGCGCTAAGGGTAAGGGATCGCATTGCGAAAATTCCCGAGAACCAGCGTACCGAGGCTCAGTAGAAGTCCTGGAAGTGGGCGGTAGGCACCTTGGAGGAGCCACAAGCTTCTCAACAACCCAAACCGGTGCCTACTAAGCGTCAGCGATCTCTAGAGGAGGTCCCTATGCCGGGCGCCAAGAAAATTTGTGGTAACACAGCCACTCCTAAACTATTTAGTGAAATCGCGGCTGGACAAATTACCATTGCGGTGATTGACAGAAGCGACCCAGACGGCAGCATCACGCCTGAAAAATGGAGGAAGGTAGTGGGAAAACTGGCCACTATCTTCATTCCGATTATGAAGGAGTTTCCCGGCAGAGGCCCTTCTTGTCGCGACAGTGGATGGCATCAAGGCCATGTGAAGCTGATCGCATGTGCTGACCAAAGGTCTCTAGATCTGTATAAGATCGCAATCTCAAGGATTGGTGAGGTATGGCCGGGCGCGAATCTCGCGGTCATTGATAGGGATCTGATCCCAAACAGACCAAGGGCGCGTTCCCGGGTCCCAGCCGAACACTCTGACCCTCAAATAATCCTTGAGACAATAAGGTTGGGAAATCATGGCCTACCAACAGCAAACTGGAAGGTGACACGGGTTGATGAGCCGAAGGGGGACTTTAGGTCGGTAACATTTGTTATCAACCAGGAGTCCCTGGCTCTCTTGTCATCCAAAGGTTTCGTGGTAGACTATGGTTTCTCATCCATAGAACTAAGGGTCTACAAAAAAGATGAGGCGTTATTGGAGGAAGAGCAGGCTTCCAAAGCAATTAAAAACGCACCATCTTCTCAAACCTGCCCCCCTGTGCTAGAACCGGAGGGCGTAAGCTCCGTGATGGAACTGGCACGCACATTTCGGCTATCCTCATTGGAGGATAGCCTTCTTAAATCAGACGAGAACTCTGACACAACTGTGGTGGAGGTTGATTTAGCTACTAGAAGCTCAAATGCTGAAGGTAGTTCAAATTAACCTACACCACTCCAAGGCTGCGTCCGCCAGCCTGATAATCCGTCTCAGCAAAGATGGAGATGACATCGTCCTGATCCAGGAGCCATGGGTAGTCTGTGGCCTGGTATGCGGACTCAGGACTCCAGCATACACGCTTGTGTATACTAAATCACAAGGTAATCCAAGAGCGTGTATTTTAATTAAGAAAAACCTGAGTGTATTTACTCTCTCTAATTTCAGTAACAAAGACACCGTGGCTATAAGCGTCGAGATGGGCCAGAACAGCTTGTGGCTCGTCTCAGCATACCTCGCGCACGACCACGAAGTCCTCCCAGAAGACAACTTTAAAAATTTAGTCTTCAATGCAGCATCAAAAGCAAAGGGCCTTATTATCGGGTGCGATGCAAATGCTCATCATGTGATCTGGGGTAGCTCAGACACCAACAAACGGGGTGAGTTTCTATTTGACTTCACAACTAATCTTAATATATGCAATATAGGTAATGAACCCACTCATTATAAGTAATAGACAGGAGGTTCTGGATATTACCCTTGCCTCTGTCCATATATCTAATAGGGTAAAAAACTGGAGAGTTTCTAATGAACACTCCTTCTCAGACCATAGATATATTCTCTTTGATGTTGATAACTTTGACTCGAGATCATGCGAATTTCGCAATCTTAAACAAACCAATTGGGATCTTTATATAAATTCCTTAAATACAGATCTCTCAATTGGACCAACTAATCGGCCTTCCAATAAACAATCTTTAGACAACTTAGTTAATAGTCTCACTAAATCGCTAAATAAAGCTCTAGATACTGCTTGTCCGCTAAAAACATTGAGGGGGAAGCAAAAGCCTCCTTGGTGGAATAAGGGACTAGAAGATCTCCGGAAAAAGACCAGAAAACTTTTCAACAGGGCAAAGACCACAAGATCTACAGATACGTGGTCATATTATAAAATAGCCCTCAAGGAATATAAAAATGAACTACGAAAAGCACAAAGACAGTCCTGGAGGACCTTCTGTGAAAATATATCACAGACCTCTGAGGCGTCAAGGCTCAGGAAAATTCTAGCTAAGGCTCCCTCCAATCCAAGCTTCATGAAAAAAGAAGATGGTACTTGGACCACAAGCAGTGAAGAATCTCTGAACGTTTTAGTAGAAACCCACTTTCCGGGATGTTCAGAGATATACAACGATCCAATCCAGGTATATCAGTTACCACCTGTGAACAGATCTCTAGAAATACTCTCGCAAACAAAGCTCGAATGGGCAATCAGCAGCTTCAAACCATTTAAGTCACCAGGACCAGATGGTATAGCCCCCATTGAAATCCAAAAGTCGTATGACATCATTAAGGAGCGGCTTTTGCTGATCTACCAAAGCTGCCTTGACCTAAACCACATTCCCCAGCTATGGCGTAATGTGAAGGTTATCTTTATACCTAAGGCAGGAAAAAGCTCACACGTAAACCCAAAAGACCTTAGACCAATTAGTCTCTCATCTTTTCTTCTAAAAATCCTCGAGAGATTAATTGATATTCACTTGAGATCCATGATAGAAAAGAAGCCATTATCTCTAGCTCAACATGCTTACACCAAAGGCAAATCAGTGGAAACAGCTCTCCACTCCATAATCTCCATCATTGAAAAAGCCCTCTATCTGAAGGAATATACAATGATAGCTTTTATTGATATAGAAGGAGCCTTTAATAACGTCGAGGCAGGGGCCATCACCAGTGCGCTGACGGAGCTTGGGGTGGATGCCGCGCTGATAGCACTCATAAACCAAATGCTAGTTGGCAGGATTATAAGTGCAAATTTTGGAGCGGCATCCACGCTAAGATCTGTACCAAGAGGAACCCCTCAGGGAGGGGTTCTATCGCCTCTACTCTGGAATTTAGCAGTGAATGAACTGCTAGGCAAACTAGAACTAGAGGGGTGCAGGGTGATAGCTTATGCCGATGACGTTGCTATTGTTACCTCTGGAAAATATATATCTACTCTCCGAGACATTATGCAAAACTGCCTAAATACTCTTGTCAACTGGACTATCAGCTGTGGGCTCAGCGTTAATCCTAATAAAACTGAGTTAGTAGTTTTTACAAGAAAACACAATGTTCCTCAAATTAGCCCTCCAAAACTGGGAAATACAAGTCTTATCTTCTCAGATCTAGCAAAATACCTGGGCCTTATACTGGATAGGAAACTAAACTGGAAGCCCAATCTGCTCGAAAGAGCCAAAAAAGCGAACATTGCCCTATACTCTTGCAAAAAGGCGGTGGGTAGCAAATGGGGTTTACAGCCAAGTGTTACTCACTGGCTTTATACAGCAGTTATATTGCTATATGGTGCTATTGTCTGGTGGCATGCACTCGAAAAACAGACTCACCATAACCTTCTCCGTAAAGTTCAAAGATCAGCTGAACTGTGCATTAGCGGAGCCCTAAGAACCACTCCGACAGACGCATTAGACACAATACTCCATCTTACACCACTTGATATCCTAGCTAAACAGATGGCCGCTAATACAGCCATCCGCCTAGTAGCCACCTCCCAGTGGAGAGAAGGTACACTAGGACATTCTTGTATCAGAAAATTTCTCCCTCCTTTACCTAGGTCCATTGACTACATCACACAAAAACTACTCTTTGAGAGGAAGTTCGATGTATCCATTCCCTCTCGAGAAGAGTGGGAACAAGAAAACCGTTCACCTCACAATGTCATTGAGATCTTTACGGATGGATCAAAACTTGATGGCAAAGTAGGTGGAGGAGTCTACTCAGAAACATTAAACATCAATATAGCCTTCAGGCTCCCTGACCATTGCAGTGTATTTCAAGCTGAAATCGCTGCTATACATGAAGCGTTAACTTGGCTTCAGAAAAATGATATATCTTCCATGGATATATGCATACTTTCTGACAGTCAAGCCGCTCTGAAAGCCCTAGGAACTGTTGAAATAACATCTGAAACAGTTTTCAACTGCCGCAGATCTCTAAACGAGATGGCAGAGCAGCTTAAAATTATCCTATGCTGGATTCCTGGACATAGGGATTTTCTAGGTAACTGCAGAGCAGATGAACTCGCTCGCACAGGTACTACCAAACAACTATCTTCAGACAAGACAAACCTTGGTATTCCTCTCACCACATGTAAACTCCTTACACATGAGTTATCCTGTATTAACACCAACAAAAGATGGTCAGCAGGTAACACTTGTAATATAGCACGGCAAATTTGGCCCAAACTCAATCTGAAGCGTTCAAAAGAACTCATATCTCTTAGTAGAGATCACATTGGCACCATGATAGGGATCCTGACAGGGCACTGCCTTATTGGCAGGCACGCTCAAAGATTAAACATACCCCACAACGACTTCTGCAGAAGCTGTAGAGATGAGGAGGAGGTGGAATCTACAGAACACCTTCTCTGCACCTGCCCAGCGCTGGCTCAAAAACGTTTTCTTCACCTAAACAACTGGTTTTTTAGAGACCTCGAAGAACTCTCGGAAATATCGATATACCGAATCCTAAGCTTTGTGAACAGCTCAAGCTGGTTTGAATAGAGAAGGGAGATCAACCCCTGTGGTACCACAATGGGCCTTATTGGCCTAAGTGCGTCTCAATTTGAGGCAGCCACTTTAACCTAACCTAACCTAACTACATACAGTGTTGCGCAAAACAATAGCAACAAAATAAGAGCGCTGCAACAAAATCGTGTATCTTTTTCAATATTGGGGACACACAAAAATGATTATACATGATTATACATCATATATAAAACAAATCAAATACATATTTGGTTTTGTTTTTTTTATTCAATTTAAAATTAATGTGACTACATTCAATTTGTCTCTGAGTAAAACAAAAGCAACAAAACTTGAAAAATGTAAAAAGAGAACAGAAGTTGTAAGAATGATTGGTAAAAGTTCCGTTATTGTAAAGCACGTGTTGTTTGTAAGTCATAAACATTTAAGTTTAGTTTTTTTTGTTCTAGTTGTGAGATTGACTGTTCCATTTATAATGGAACGTTTTAAATACTGTGAAGCTCTTAAATTGCAAATTATTTCCGAATATAAAAACGGAAATTCACAAATATCTTATGTGAAACAGTTTGATATTAATCAGACAATGGTTTGCAGATTAATAAAGAAATATACCATCACAACAGACGTAACAACGGTACATTAAAGAGAGCGGCCGCGGAAGACATCGCTGTGTGATAACAGGAACATTTGTGGTGTGTTCAAATGAAATGCATTTGCCACATCCAAAGAGGTTGTTCGGACACTTGATTTAAATATCCATTACAGCACTGTTTGATGACGAGCCGTTGAGAACGATTAAAGAAGTTACAGACCGGCAGAGAAACCTTTGCTTACAGCTAACACCCAAAAAAAAGCTTCGTACTATGTACAAAACAATTATTATATTCTACAAAGCTGTTTGTGCTTTTCAGCCTACGAACGACTTTGTGAATAAAACAAATGACCGTTTGTAAATTGTACAAAGAAATATTTGTATATTTTACAAACGCATTCGTTTCATCTACAAAGATACGAAAAATATACGAACAAATATACGAACGCTACTGCCACCGCTTTGTATATTATCAAACAATGTTCGTGCAGTTCACAAATTTATACATTATAGATTTTTACAAACTAGCGTTTGTAGAATGTACAAAGTTACGTATTCAAAAATTTTTTTTCATTCGGCCAACACTACAAACGTTTGTACTGTGTACAAAACATTTGTACATTCTACGAATAGCCTCTGTTTGTATTTCTACAAAGGTTTTATTCGTAATTTTATCCTAAATATTTTTTGGGTGAAGCATAAAAAACAAGGTGAGGTGTTACAATTTAAATAATTCTGTCTGAAATTGTGACAACAAGTTGCATTTTATTGTTTTTTAGACTCAGTCTTGCAAAAGAGCACCTAAATTGGACCGTTCAAAAATCGAAAACCGTTTTTTAGCGATGAATCAAAGTTCAACTTGATTAATTCAGATGGGATGTGCACGGTACGGCGCCACCCAGGTACACGACTTGAAGCCCGAAACTGCAAATTTAAGCACGGAGGCAGTGGCATTATGGTCTGCAATTGTTTTTCCTATAATGAAGTTGAACCATTTCAAAAAATCGATGAATTTATGGATCGATTTGTATATAATGACATTTTAGAAAGCAAGATGTAACCATATTCAGAGTGGAATATGTCGCTTCAGTGAACGTTTCAGCCCGACAATGACCCGAAGCACACTTCAAAGCTCATCAAAGATTACATTAGAAGCAATGAGATTCAAGTCTTTGATTGGCCGGCACAGTCACAATGACTTGAATCCCATTGAAAATCTTTTTAGGATTTTGAAGGTAAAAGTTTCTGGTCAAAGGTTTTCCAATAAGACTGCACTGTATGAAGCCCTGAAAGTTAATTGGGAACATATACCTAATACCAACATATCTAATTTAATAGAGTCGATGTCGCTCAGATGTGTAGCGGTTATCAAGAATAATGAATCTTACACCAAATATTAAGTATTTTGCTTTTGTTTTTTTCTCAGACAAACTGAATGAAATCACATTACTTTTAAATTTAATAAAAAAAACAAAACCAAATTTGAATATGATTGGTTTTTAATATGATGTATGAATATATGCTTTGGTTCCTATAATAATTTTTGTGTGTACCTAATATTTAAAAATATACACGATTTTGTAGCAGCGTACTGATTTTGTTGCTATTGTTTTGCGCAACACTGTAAGTATCTACAACTATGTATATTAAGGCGCCTAATGCTCCATAGAAAAGAAAAAAGTTGATCGAGTATTTCCCAGTGAACCAAAACTACCGCTTTTGAATTAATTTATAAACCTTTTCGGGTAGAAACGTTTATTTTCGGCACTCATAAATGAACCATTTTTGTATCAATCGTCATACTAAAATGCCTCTCAAAAATTTACCTTCTTTTCTTCGGAAATGAGTTAAAAACTAAACCATAAGAAAGTTATTTTTCGGCACTTGGAAATGAACCCTTTTTGAATTAATCACCGGACGAAAATTTTAAATGTAAGAAAGCAAAAAAGAAATATTTATAAATAATTCCTCAACTCATTTATGAACTACACAAAATACACAAAAATACATAAAAATTGTTCATTTGAGAGGAATTTTTAGCTTCTTAAATGATTTTTTTTTTACTCAAAATAAGTTTTTTATGAATTTTGCAAAAGAAGTACAGTTTTTATTTATGGTAAAAGTTTTCACGAATTTAATCTTTTATAGCAAGCACTTTTAAGTGACAAAATGAAAAATAACATTCGCATAACTCTCACCTTACGCAAAACCTTCGCTTATGGTTCAGTGGGTTCCTTCAAAATAAGCCTGGGCTTATGTTATGATGATTCTCCAAATATTTTGACTCTACAGGCAGCCATCCGTGAGCTGGAATGGTTTGAAATAACCTCTAAAAATCGATTTTTGTGTAAAATTTTAGCTGGCGTAATAGTTTTAAAAAACAAACTTTCAGAAATTATAGGCCTGAAAAATTTCTTCCATCTGCATCAAAAATTTTTTGATATTTTTTATTTTATTTGCATACAAAAACTTTAAAAATTTAAATAACTTCAAAACTTTTTTTTAAAATATCTTACAATATCTTTTCAGTAGGTATTTATTTTATAATTAATATTTTAGTTTTAATTTGTTTCAGTTTAAGCAATTCTGACGATTAAAAGGAAATTTATATGGTACTACAATCCTCTCAACTAATACTCTCAAATGAGGGGCGGTCTTTTAAAAAACTTTTTTGGTGAACCACCTTTATATGCATATACATTTCTGTCAGACATCGGATCTATTTTTCCTGAAATTGTATCATTTTAGCCAAATATACTATTCAAGGCTGAAAATTGTAACAAATCCGATAAAAGTTAGCGTTTTACCGTTATAACACAAATTTTAAGTATACTAACACTAAGTCTGAGAAGACCTTACTTCTTCAGACTTAAGACTTCCGAAGAAGACCTTACTTCTTCATTTGTTTATTATATAAAACCAATGTTTTTTACATTTCATTGTTTCAATATTATTTTGATGTTATTTTTTTAATTAACTTTACTGATTTTATAGCTTTGAATAGAAAATTCTCTAACTCTACACATAAAAAAAAATGTAGTACAATTAAAAAAATTTGTGTGCCTATTTACATTCATCTTTTATTTTAAGCAATCTTTTTGCAGTCAAAACAAAGAAAACCCGTTCTTATTAAAGAATAGTAAAACAAAACATAAATATTTCTTTGACAATACGGAGAAAAATCACAATTAAAAAAGTAGTAATACAATGATTGACAACATTGTTGTTATATGAAAGATGCTTTCTTAATTAATACAAAATAAGTATACAAAGAATTTAACGAGAAGCATTTCTTTATAATAACAAGCATGTTGTAACTCAGAGAAATGACAAATATTTATATTAAAGACATTTTTTTTTATTAGCAAGAGTCAGGTAATATTAACGAACATTTTTAAAAGAAGTTTAACAATGCTACTCTTTTTAATAATACAACAATATTTCTTTGGGTGTAGCAACTACTCGCAATTAAATTTGGTCTCATCTTTAAGGTGAAAGTTTGAAGTTATCAAATCTGAAGTATTTCGAGGAATAAGGAGAAATTTGAAAAGTTATTGCTCAATAAAAATTAAAAAATTTAAAAAAAACTTACAACAAAAGGCGCAATTTAAGGAACTAGTATCCATCCAATAAAATGCAATTGGAAAAAAAAATGTAACCTATTAATTTTAAATTGAGTTAATTCCATTCTTAAATAAAGATTCTACTATCATTCGTGCACAGAAGTGTAAACCAGGAGTGTCGTGGCAGGAAGCTAAATTCCAAATTCTCAAAACAAAAAATAATTAGAATTTCGATGGATATGTTTCTTTAAAAAAATGGAAAAATAGCTTTTAAGCATCTGACGAGGCCAAAGTTCAACATCAAAAAAACTCGCCACCTCATTGAATGGAAAATAAACACAGCAGCGATAACAGGATATCTTTCGACGCGAGCAAACAACAACAATGCCATGCACATTGACAAAAAGTAAATTCTTCGAATTACAACACACACGGAAATATTGAAGTTGTTGTAAGTGAGCTAAAAGACCCAGTAGTTCCAGTCTTGAAGAAATCTCAGATGAATCATGTTCGATTTTTCTTGATCCTTGACGAAACATGCTGATTTGGCCATACAATTCATTGACGAAAATTTCATATACATGTTCCAAATTCGTGCAAGACGCAATGCAGAAACGTCGGGATTTATCATGCACGAACCCAACATCGAAATATTGAGGAAATTTCGTTAACGAAAAGTAGACAGTAATATAAAGAAAATTCGTCAAGAAATTGAAATCGAAAAGTGTAATAAAATGCTTGAAGGAATGTTATACCGAAACGTTGAAGAAGTTTCGTTAGGGAACCATAGCGGAATTTTCATATACGAATAATATACGAAATGTTGGGATTTATCGTGCACGAAAACAATATCGAAATGTTAAGGAAGTTTCGTTGACGAAAAATAGAAAAAATTTAGAGTCAATTTTTTCAACGAATTGACGACCGACAGGTATGTTCTGCATTCCATTTTCGAGTGGAAGTGAAATTGAATCAAAATTTAGTTCGCTATTTAGTGGTCTAAATATCACTTTTTTCGTTTTTTATTAGTCTATTTATTTTATTTATTAATATAATTAATAGTATTGACGAAAAAAAATTATCTTTCTTCACTCGGAAGTGGAATGCAGGACATTCCAGAGAAACACTAAAAAATTTCATCAACGAGACTCCTCAACATTTCGTTAATGAACACAAAAATTCAACGTTAAGAAACTTTTGTCCTATGTTATGATAACATGTTGACAATAACATGTTGGCTTATTTTTAAAATAATTTATTAAAATTCATACCATAAAATAGTTCATAGAAAATTCAAGTTTTACTTATGACATATTTGAAAAAAATTAATTTCAATTTTAATTTCAGCTAAGAAAATACTGATAATACTGAAAAACTCTTTTAGTAATAACTTAAAGATGTATTATATACATTGATATGGTAAAAATATAGATATTATCCAGATAAATAAAAATAAAGTTATTAAAAAGATTTGTACTAAGAAACTTGAAGTTGTTGTAATAAAGTGGAATTTCTTTTAAGAAGTAACCTAGACTTTTTCAATGTGGGGGTAACACCTACTTTTGTGACTAGGGCTAGAGAAGAGGTCTTAGATCTCACCATAGGAAGCCCAGATGTTGGGGATATGATTAGGGAATGGAGGGTATCAATGGAACCTTCAATTTCTGACCATAGAATAATAGAGTTTAGATTTGGGGTAAAATGTCAAGAGATAGAACCCAAAAGCAACCCAAGAAATGCCAGTTGGGACACATACACCAACACCCTGAAAGAAAACCTACAGAACGTAAAAGCTAGGAGTAGAATTAGTAACATCCTAGAACTTGAATGCTATGTAGAGCAGGTAAATAATGCAGTATATAATGTTTACGAATCTAGCTGTCCAACAGGGCACAAGGCAAGAACAAAACATACTCCTTGGTGGAGCGCCGAGCTGACCAGACTCCGGAAGAAGGTGCGATGCAGCTTTAATGCCGCAAAGCGCAACGGAGAATGGCACAACTGCACGGTGACTCTGACGGAGTACAATAAAGAAATCAGGAAAGCCAAAAGACAGAGCTTAAGAACTTTCTGTGAAGACATTTCTTCCACGCCAGCAGCAGCCAGGATACACAAAGCAATGGCTAAAAGCAGAGTGGAGACAAGAATGTAACTTTTATTGCCGGACGGAAGTTATACGCTTAGAGAAGATCAACGAGCCAGTCACCTTCTAGAAACTCATTTCCCGGACAGCACACCAGTAACTGAGTATGAGACGGCAGACAGGCAAATTGCTCCAAATCAAGAAGAATGGAAACTCGCAACGAGCACTTGTACTATGGCTCGTTTAGATTGAGCACTCAGAACCTTTCAACCATTCAAATCAGCAGATGTAGACGGCATCTTTCCTGCACTTCTACAAAAGGGTGCAGAAACGATATTGCACCACCTAGTCAAAATATCCCAAGGAAATGGAGAAGAGCCATAGTCACCTTCATACCAAAAGTAGGGAAAATAGACTACACGCTACCAAAGTCGTTTAGACCCATT
Organism: Dichetophora obliterata; assembly: GCA_963920525.1. Taxonomy (NCBI): domain Eukaryota; kingdom Metazoa; phylum Arthropoda; class Insecta; order Diptera; family Sciomyzidae; genus Dichetophora; species Dichetophora obliterata. The sequence continues at coordinate 211,151,882 of OY986437.1, read as the reverse complement.
AGCCTTACCTCAGTTGTACTTAAAACAATGGAAAAGGTAATAGATAACTATATAAGAACTGAGGTTCTGGATAAGGCGCCAATGCACCCATGCCAACATGCATATAGGACGGGTAGGTCTACAGAATCTGCTCTATACCAGTTGGCTAGTAACATCCAGTCAGCTTTCAAAAACAAAGAAACCGTACTCTGTGCCTTTCTAGACATAGAGGGAGCCTTTGATAATACTTCTCACGAGGCTGTGAAGAAGTCTTTACACAAAAAAGGAGTAAACGATATGCTCAGCAGATGGATATGCCAAATGCTTAGCACTAGAACTGCAGAAACAAAAGTGGGCAACACCACTATAAGAATCAAAACAACAAAAGGCTGCCCACAAGGCAGAGTCCTTTCTCCACTGCTGTGGAGTCTTGTTGTGGACGAATTATTAACGATGCTAACCGAGAATGGCATAAAATGTCAGAGTTACGAAGATGACATCGCCTTAATAGCGAGAGGAAAGTTCGAGGATACACTCTGTAACCTGATACAGAGAGGACTGTCAGTAACAAAGGAGTGGTGCAACACAGTGGGATTAAGTATCAACCCAGCGAAAACCACCATTGTACCTTTTACTAACAAAATAAGCCTGCTAAACCTCCGAACAATGAGAATGGATGGCACTGAAATTCCCTTCAAAGGAGAAGTAAAGTATCTGGGACTTACACTAGATTCAAAGCTTCTCTGGAGAAGACATGCAGAGGTAACTATAAACAAAGCAACGTGCGCACTCATGGTATGTAGGAGCCTGGCGGGGAAATGCTGGGGTTGTAACCCAACAATTCTCCGCTGGATGTATACCATGATGGTGAGATCCATCCTCACCTATGGTGCAATAGCATGGGCGGAGAGAACCAAGCTAACCACAATGAGGAATATGCTAACAAAGGTGCAGAGACTGGCCTGTGTATGCATCACAGGGGCCATGAGGACATGCCCTATAGCAGCACTAGAAGTAATTCTAGACCTAACACCCTTACACCTTGTCATAGAGGGAGTAGCCAAGCGAACTCTGTTGTGCATTGCAAAAGAGGGGACAGGTTTAAGTAAAACTATCAGCAGTAGAGAGACCAAGAGACGATATAGTAAAAAGGGATAACTTCGAAAAACACTTCGGAATTAAGCTTAGTACCAAGAAAGAGTGGGACAGCGAGATAATATCGCAAGTCAAGAAACCACACAGTATTGCATGGTATACAGATGGGTCCAAGACATTGGAAGATATAGGCGCAGGGGTGTACGGGCCAAGAACCAAGCACTCTGAACCTATGGGGATAACACCCAGTATCTTCCAAGCAGAAATCCCAGCAATACAGCTGTGTGCACAATTCAATCTGGACCGCAAATACAAAGGTCAGGATATAGTTGGGATGTCAGTCAGCCAAGCAGCAATCAAAGCATTAGTCTCCTGTGAGATATCATCGAAAATAACATGGGAATGCCTAACAAAACTCAACGAACTAGGCAAGAATAACACCGTTACTATACTTTGGGTCCCAGGACACAAAGGAATACAGGGTAACGAAGAAGCCGATGGTCTAGCGCGACAGGGTGCAGCCACAAAATTTATAGGACCAGAACCATTCTGCGGATTGGGCACACATTCTGTAAAAGAAGAACTAAGAAGGGAGGCGAGGCATAAACGTTCAAACCTCTGAAAAAGCCTCCCAAAGCTAAGACAATCTAAATTGCTCCTCAAAGATTTTAACACTAGGAGAGCAAAATTGTGCATAAGCTTAGGAAAACCGAATCTAAGGATTCTAACGGGGTTCCTTACAGGACACTGTAAACTCAAATACCATCTGATGAAATTGGGCATAGTAACCGATAGTAACTGCTGTTTCTGTGAAGAAGCAGAGAAGCATCCAATACACCTACTCACAAACTGCGACGCCGTGGCTCGCAGACGTAAGCTAGCACTGGGGAACTATGAGCTGAGTCTAGAGCCGGCTTCATCCCTTGAACCTAAGAATATTCTCAAATTCATTAGAGTAATAGGGCTGGATGGAATTCTGTAATCCGCAAACCCAGCGGAGCTTTGAGAAGGAGGTACAACAGATCTAATTTAGGTCGCAGTACGCATCTCCACCATATAACATTAACATTAACAATAGAGTGGAAAAAGATGGCGCTAATAACCGCTGCTTTGCATTATATTTTGTATGAATTTTTTTTTAAGTGCAGCAGCTCATGCAGAAACTTCGTTTAAGAAATCATCACGAAAAGTTCGTCAATGATGCCGCAAACTACTGGGGAGCTATGGGATTTACAACTGGTGTAAGCAACATTGGCGCATAGCAGTTTATAAAAAAATGTTTCCAAAATTGTGAAAAAAATTTTTAAATTTCTTACCAACTATATGACCTTAATTTCGTTACATTTGATACACCAAAATTGATTTTTTTTTTTTGAATAGTGAGACTTTGTTTAAAAAGTGAAGAAACATTTCAATTTACAAAAACATTGCCAAAAAATGTTTTTGTAATTTATCGTATGTCAAGAAATTACTGTGGGTATAGGTATCCAATAAATCAACATTTAAAAAAAATAATGGTAGACATTTTTTCACGATTTCAAGAAATCTGACCCAACTTTTTGATTTTGTTCCAATTCAACGCAGTGTGCGTGGATGGAATTTAAATAGCAAATGCCTCAATTTTCTTCGGCAAAAGTTCGTTCTTAAAGAAATTAATTACGTATTCTCGCTGCTTAATCATTGTGCAGTGACCCATTTAAAAAGTACACTTAATAACTCCTTCACATGCACGATAAGACTAAAAAGTCGCAACAATAAATTACAAAAACGCTTTAAGCCGTATAAAGAAATTAAAAATGGTTCATAGGATTTACCGAGGAGTAAATTAAGTGTATACATAAAATAATTTGTGAGTAACATTTTTACGGCGTAATTCATTATGGTTGTAATAATGCATGCTAACACATTGAATAGGCTGTGAACCACTGTACGTGAATTCAAAACTAAGAATTAGGTTAGATGTTTTCAATAATGTTAAAGGTTAAATTTTATTAAGCCAGTAATGACTATTTTTCGATCAAAAACTCAAATAAATATGGTAAAGAGGTGTTAAATATCTTATTTTAGGGGTTATTGTTTAATGAATATTTCAAAACTTTTCATAAAAATACATAGTAATAATAATAAAACCATTTATTTTCCATGCTAATGCCCTTGTGTGAGTACACTTGTGTGATAATTTATGGTTAAAATATTTATACTAACTACAAAGAATTAACAAAAAAAAAGGTTTGCACAAATTTAGAGCCAAAATAAGACCATTTTTATATTTATGCGAGCAAAAAGGCAGTAAAAAGGTGTGAAGTTAAGGCACCCTAACAGTAAATTAGTTATTTTTACCGCCTTGCCTCTGCTACAGCAGCTTAAAGAGCTTATTTCACGGGTTGCCAGAGACTTGCCCCAATTTATGTAGTTTTATATTTTTAACACGGAAAATTCCTTAATTAAACAAAGCACATGTTGTCAAAAAAACCTTCAAGAAAAAGAGACAGCCAGCAAGCCAACAACAATACTTTTCCCAGAAATAACACCACAAATTCACAACAAGCCACAAATTCCCAGAGCTTTCAAAATTTTCTGAAATTTTCACACGCTTTGCGCTGGTTACATCCGACCATCGGAGCAAACTGACTGACTGACTGACTGAGTGACTGGTTGGTGCTGGCACCAATGAGTTTTTCAGCAATCAAGCACTATTTTGTGGCAGCAACACAAAACCCGACAAGCCTGCATCGAGGATACAAGAACAAAAAGCGCCACAATTTCATCATAATTATTTTGAAAGCTCCAGAGAATTATTACATTTCGCAATACTTTCCAACTTCATTATTTTTGGGGTAGAATATGAGGCTGCAGCGAAACTGGAGTGTGCATGCCGATGGTTAAGGCGATGCACAGTGTGTGTTTTTTAACTTTATGGATAACAAAAGCCCAAGAATTTTTTGTTGAATTTAAAAAAAAAATATTTTTTACTTCGAAAGTTATGTACGTATTTATCTAATTAATGAACAGTACCTAGAAGTATTGCAAATATTTGTATATTTTTTTAATTTTATCAAAATGACAGAAACAGAGTTCAACGCAAATATTTTATGTCAACGTCCAACAAGTATAACTTTTCATGAAAGCTTAATGATGGCATTTTTTAATAAGTAAATTTTTTTTAAATTCAAAAACTATATAATTTTTTAGAATTATAAGGAGCTTAATGAAAAATAATTAAAGGGGGGGGGGCGGGTAAGGTTTTAAAACTGTTTTGTTTTTTTTTTTAATCTGAATGTACAACATGTCGAGAGTATTGTGTCAAAATTATTAAAACTAACGAAGATACAGCGTTTCAAGCGACCAGCCCTCATACTGCGTTGTTCGAGTATAAAAAACTTTAACCCTATATCTCGCCGTGTTGCAGATCTGCAACATTTAGGAATTGCTCTAAAAAAATAACTCAAAGAGAAAAAATTAAGTCGGAATTCTTATAAATAAATTGCGTGATATAGGGTTAAATCAATTTTCCCAAGCATGTACAGCCTTATACAATAGATTTTCTTAAACAAACGTTCAACGCTTGTTCAATTACGCACTCTTCAAGGCTTTAAGCATCCTCTACGCAACCTTGTTGAAATTATTATTCATAACCACTTTTTTATTCACTGCTTAATTTTGTAAGGTTTGCATCTAAACAATCGAAACTCTTTTACAAAAACGAAGAATTCTTGTACATTTACGAACCTTTTACTGAAAAAAGCCTAAGGTTGCCAGCTGAGTAAGCGCTGAAGCAGGCAGGTAGGCAGGCCCTGCAAAGAAACGAGATAGAAATAACTTTTTTCTCTCTTGTTCACATAGTTTTCCTGTGCCTGTCTGCCTGCCTGTCTGCTTCGGCGCTTACTCTGCGGGCAACCTAAAAAGGTCGCATATGGAGCATGTCTATGATATAAATATCATATACATCAACCGTAATCGAAAAGACGACAAAAAAGTTAAGGTTACATTTACGCAGCCTTTAAATGCAAATTTCGGCGTTTAAGTTACGCAGATCTTACACAAGCCGGAAAAACATTTATGAATAACGAAAAGCTGGTGCTGTTTAAAGTTACGCAGCCTTTAAAATGAGATTATGAATAAGGCTGGTAATTTTTAAAGTCGGTGACCATCATTCCGAAAAAAACTACTGAACCGATCGTTTTAAAAATTTGTACACATATTCTACATACACATAACTATCAAGTGAAGTCGAGTTTTTTAAATTTTTCAAAATTTTACTGTCAAAAAATCGACATTTCAACTTTAAACTGATGCAAAAAATTGGCGTCTATTGAAAAAGAAATTAATTAACTAATCAATAAATCCGTAATTTCTTTATATTTTTGTACAAAATTCTTCATAAATATTCTTTAAATGTTGTTTTATAATTAGAGCCGGCAATTTTTGGTTGTTTTGGCGATCCCGGGATTTTCGCGATTTTAAATGTAGTGAATACAAATTTTAAATAATTTTTAGAATTGAATGATCTTGTATTTTTACAATAAAACGCACTTAAAAAAACTGAAATCTTTTTTAAACTAAAAGTTATTGACGCTACCAGAAATAAAAAATGTTTAGGAAATCGAAAAAAGTGTTGTACATATTTTATTAGCAAAGAAACGCAATAATTCTTTATTTAAATGTTTATTTTGCGTAAAAGGCAATTTAAACACAAAATTTAAAAATAATATAAAAAGGAACAGTGAAAGAAATAGTGAAAAAATAGTGAAATCTCAATTGTTTAATATTTGATTGTTAAATTTTATTTTTGTTAAAAATCAACAGACACATCAGTTTTGAATGTTAAATTTAAATTTGTAAGTTCTTTTGTTTTATAATTTTGTTCATCTAAAAAATCAATTGTATTTCTTTGGTTCTATGTTCTAACAACAATATTATGTCTTGTGCTCGTTTTAAGATAAATAAAATTCCCTGAAGAAGCTGAAAAATTACTGGAAAAATAGCCTCCAGTATAGTCGGAAGTGAAAAATTAAATAATTTTTTTTTTACGGTAAAAACACAGACCTAGACCATTTAGGATCAAAAGAAATTATATAAATTAAAAAAGTTGGTCAAAAACACTTAATCAAAAAGGAACAAGTCGAGATCAGTGGTGCGTTTATGTAACTCAATTGAGAAATTCTCTACTGGTCGTGAAGTTATTAGGGTTGTGCTTAACAGTTCCAGAGACGGAACGGACATGGAACGATTCTTTCGACGAAAGGAACTAGTTCACAGAAACATGTCCGCAGAACTATCTAGTTCCTTTGCTTATTTAAACTGCATAGACAATTTAAACTTTTTGCTTGTTGAACTACAGACGGAATTTGAAGCATGTCCGGGGAACTATTTAATTCCTTTGTTTATTTGAACTGCAGGGACTAATAGAAACGTTTATTAGAACTGCTTGCTTCTTGACTTGCAGATAAAAATTGTTAAGGTCCATGTAGAATTTTAACACAACGCTCTGACTAATCGTAAAAAAATTTAAAAAAATTTTTTGATTTATTAGTTATTTCAAATTAAAGAAAATATTTCATATAAAACCGAAATTTTATAATATGGCAAAAAATTTCATTTAATTCAAATATAAAGTATAAGTAACACTTATACTTATAACACAAAATAAAACCATAATAAAACAAATTATAAAAATTATCTTTGTTACAAAATAAATATTTGAATTAAAAGTATGCAATAAATTTATAATGTTGCTAAAAAGGGAGTAAAAGGAGCATTCAAGCCGTTCCTCATGCATGATCTATGTAATAGATTTTAATATTTGTTTTAATGAAAGCATGTTCAAAACGAAATGGACAGAGCAATATGCACAATAAGAACAACGAAATGTCATGTTACCATTTCATATATCAGTTCTTTCGTTCGCTCACAAACATCATCTTTGCATTTCTAATCGATCACATAAATCCGTGTAAGCCGTAGTATGTTCGAAAAAGATGTCGGCTAATATTGCTTGATTAAAAAAAAAATTATTGCAACCGGAACTGTTTGGACACGCTAAAAATTAATCGAAGGAATGATTGGAACTATGTCCGACTGTGAACATAGTTCCGCGAACTATACAGGTTCGGAACGACCCATCTCTAGAAGTCATGCTCAACCACTCTGTTAAACTCTACCGGTAGAAAACAAGTGTTTATGTGTATGTCATGAAACTCACCAATTGAAAACTTCGTGGTGAATTGACAATTTGACATTTGTGATAGAGAATTTGCTTTGATTGATCAATATATAAGGTAAGACAAGGCCATGGTATAATTACCCAGGAAGACTTATTAGAGTTAAGTTCCTAGAAACCCAGACCCATACAGTGTCAGACTCAGCGTCAATACTGCAACCTTTTAAATTCAATTATTTTGTGGGAAAAAATGTTTGGAATTTTTTTTAATCGGACAAAGGATGAAATCGGATGAAAATAAAATAATATGTGGAAATGCTCTAGTTTTTTGTTTATGTTTAATAACTAATAAATTTAAAGTTAAAGATAATATGTTTAACTTTTTATAAAATGTTTTATAAAATAAAATAAACTCCTTCTTCAACGAACAAAAAATCGATGTGAATAAATGCCGTAACTTTGCTGATTGCAAATTGGGACTTATTATAATATAAAACTTACGGATTTTTACTTCAAGTTATGGCAGCATTATATTTTGACAGCAAGGCATAAAAATTTTGTCATACTAATAAGTCTACCTTGGTAATTACGCTATGAACTAGTCCTGGGATTCGGTGGTAAAGCATATTATGCTACCTTATACATATATTAAGCATATGATGAAACGTGAGAATAGCCAAAACGGTGGCACGGCAGTTTATTTATAGAAATTTTTTGTACAAAAACTTTTCACAAAACGTCGTTACCGAATGAGAAAAAAACAACATAAAAATCAATGTTTTGACTTCCTATGCAAATAAATCCGCTGTTTTTAAATATAGTTCATTCAAATTACTTTTGTTCAAAAGTTTAAAAAAAACACTGAGGGCCAATTTTTCAGTGCGAGTTTTAACTCTAGTCAGATTAAACTGAGATTAACTCAACAAAATTGGACGTTTAAACTCGTTTTAACTAGATATTTTAGCATTTCGTTGAAGTTAAATTGACTTAAATGATCAAGAATGTGTTCCTTTTTTGCCTAAACCGAGTGTAAACGTCAAATTTTAGTGAGTCAAGCTCGGTTTAATTTGACTAGAGTTTAAAATCGCACTGAAAAATTGGCCCTTAATGTTAGGTCGGAGTATATATTTTTTATCTTTTTTCCAAAAAAGAAAGTTGTTGTAAAAATTAAAACAAGTAAATATATAATTTTTGACCACCTTTCATGTAGTAGTTTCATTCATTAGCAAAAATTCTTTCAGTTTTGAGCAAAAACTGTTTTAGTATTTTTGTCATCAAAACAACAACAACAACCCTATGATTTTTTTTGGAAATTTATTTTTTCCAAAATGTTGTTTTTATATTTTTTACAAAAAAGTCAAGTTTATGTGTGGAAAATAGTTTATGTGAAAAAATTACCCTAATATATCTTTCCAATGAAAAGTTATGGTCAGACGTGAGTGTGACAGACTAAACGAGTTTATCGATCCGACGCAGTTCGGAAGCAACTCGGTCTCTGCCCGTCCACTTCTTGGAAAATTTTGAGGAAAGATTATAGCCTTCATCCATATTAAATAAAACTGGTCCAAGAATTAAAGCCAGCGGACCATCGATTGCGTCATTCGGTGAATGGGCTTAGAATTAACTGGAAGTTCAACCAGCTTTTTATCGTCAAATAATCTTCAGCGAAGAGGCTTATTTCTGGCTTAATGGGTATGCAAACAAGCAGAATTGCCGTTTTTGGAGTGATCACAATTCTTACAAGACTCTTGAGACTACATTACATCCCGAAAAAATTACTGTTTGGTGTGGTTTACATGCCGAAGGCGTAATTGGCCAATTTGCCTTTAAATCTGAAACCGGTGCCACCATTACCGTAAATGGCGAATGCTACAGGCAAATGATTCGTGATTTTTTATTCCTCATGTCATTTCAAATCATTTGGAAGGGAAATGGTTCCAACAAGACAGCGCAACATGCCACAGAGCGCATAAAACCATCACCAAAGATTATATAGTATAAAGATGTGCCACGTAGAACATTAAAAAGGAACAAATATTTTTCAGATCAATACGTAAGCTTTTGTGAGTGTGATGAAAAAGCTTTCTTGAGAGAAAAGTTTCCAAACCATGCATAAGGCTCATTTATAAGGTTTTGGCACTTGAGAGCAAGCTCCGTCGAACTGTCAGAATGGATGAAAAGAAATCAAGAAAATGTATGCATAGAACAAAGAAACGAACAATGACAGTTCAAGCATAGGCGGAAAAAGAGTGCATTTCTCTCAAGTGCCACAACCTTATAAATAATAGCCGATACACATTGACTGCAACAGTCGTCCAACGACAAAACGGAAACTTGCCGTCAGAGAGAAACGTCGCAGTATTCTCGACGACTTGATTATAATGAACGCAACAGCGACAATCTGCATTTCATACAAAACATAAACAAACTCTGCTATGTTCGCTCTTGTCGTCATTAGAAATAGATTGAAGTCTGCGGCAGCAACAATTGTGGTCGTGTTCTCTCTTTGTCGTGCCGTCTTCAAAAAATACATCTTCATAAGAAAACAATGCTCTTTCACTCTTCACTCCACTATGCCACACAGCATAGATCACCATTGCATGGTTTCTCATAGCTAGCGAGAGTCGTGAAATTTAATGTTGTAATTGTTTTTTCCGTTGTTGTTCTTGGAACCTAGCAGTTTTGATCTCTGCTTGACAGCAACAAATGCTTTTGTTTGTTTGCATTATTTTCATGATGATTTCCTTATTTTGTGCGAAGCAAATTTTTCTTATTCACTGCTTGCTATTAATATTGACTAGCAGCCAGAGCAGTAAAATCTGCATTTATATTCAGAATCTTAAGGAAAACTGAATACCGACATACAAATCTATCCAATGAATTCAAAATTGTTTATAAATAAAATTTTTAATTCACATTGAATTTTGAAAAATTGATTAATAACTAATTTCAATTATTTTTTTTGCGTTATTCAGAATAATTAGTGATTTTTTTTTATTCATATGAATGCTATCTACAAAGAATGCAATACAAAAAGAATTTCAAATTGTTCAATAATTAATTTTTTGTACATTATTATTTTTTGATTCATTGCCTACTCATGTGTTATTCATTATTAATTTCATAGTCATTATTAATTTTTATTTATTATTAATTTGGTTCATTATTCAAAAGTGAATAAAAAGATTTTTTCATTTTATTTATTATTCAAAAGTGAATGAAAAATTAGAAATGAATACGAAAGTTATAATGAATAAAAAATTAATAATGAATAAAAAATTGATAATGAATAAAAAATTAAAAATGAATAAACAATTAATAAAAAAATTAATAGCGAATATTTTATTCATAAAATAGTAGTGAATAGCAAAATTTTTTATTCATTGTAATTATTACATTGTAAAATTAATAACAGTGGTAAACAATTTGGAAAAAAATTTGCGAGACGAAAACGACATTGATAGTTCGATTGAGTATTTTTTCTAGATAATAAAAATCTTTAAGAATTTTCCAGGCTGGTTCGAATTTTTTTAGAAGATTTTTCAACTTTTTGAGTTTTGAAAAATATTTCTCCAGTTATGATCCTATAACTCCAAAAGTATTCCTTTATTTTACAAGTTTTATAAATATTTACAAATGAGGCATTTAAACCTTTTATTTAAGCTTTTATTTATACGATTATTTGTACGATTTTTGTAGACATTTTCTGAATGCTACATTTGTGAAAGAGTTTAAAACATACCATTTATTTAACATTTCCCACATATTAAAGTGCGCAAAAATATAACTTTGATATATTATTTGGTTTTATTTTTACTTTGTTGCTAAAAAAAAATATTTTAACGAAAATATTAAGGTAAGAAGTATGATTGTAGCAGGTTGGATATTTACGTATTTCGGTTTTAGTAAAAATACTCAAAATTACCTGCATCAAATTTGACGTCATGTGTTCGTACTAAACAAATTTTTCAGACTTTGAAAACCCAATTATCATATATTTAACTAAAGATTTTGTTTACCAACAATGTTCTTAGCGTTTTTAGCTCAATTTTAAACCTAAACCGCAATTTTACGTCATAATAGGATTTGCAACACTGTAAACTCTTTGAAATGAGTAAATAACAGAAATAACGTAAACAAAGATACGTCAAAAATAAATCAAAACAAAACAACGAAATCTTCGCACTGGTATAAATAACTAGCTGAAATATTGTGTGTTGCTGCCACGCCCCCGTTGCCAAACGCCCATAACATGCTATCAGTGAAACGGCACGAGTAAATTGTGGTTAAGAACCGAATTCCGAGACTGTGCGTCCACCTGTAACTCCAAAGCTATTCAATATCAAAAATTTCAATTGTATGCGAGAGATCACGCTCCCTTGCCTAACGCCCATAAAATGTTAACAGTGAAACGTGTAAATTGTAGTCGATTACCGAATTCCGAGGCTATGCGGCCTATAACTCCAAAGCAATTCGATATCGCAAATTTGGGTGGTGTAGGAGGTGCCACGCCCCCTTGCCCAATGCCCATCACATGTTATCAGGGAAACGCTACTTGTAAATTGTGGTTGAATACCGAATTCTGAGGCTTTTCGAAATATAATTATAAAGCTAGTATTAACCATATTTTTTAAACTCTTTCACAAATATAGTATAAAAAAAATTTATACAAAAATCGTTAGATCAATACAAATGAAAGCTTAAATGAGAGATATAAACGTTTTATTTGCAAACATGTATAAATTTTGTAATATGAAAAGTACTTCTGAAGTTATAATATCATAACTGGGGACATATTTTTCAAAACTTAAAAAAATCGAAAAAATCTTTGAAAATTCTTCAATTCTTTTGGAATTCCATTCGTTCTATAATACTCATACAATTTAACATAAAGTTTATATTAATAAAACTTATTTTCTGTTTTGTTTGTTTGTTTAATTGACATTTATACAAATCTAAATGGCTTAACGGACTTCGCTCAATTTGAGCACACATATTGTGTGCATCCTAGATTAGATTGTAACATACTTAGTTTTGATCACGCTCATTCCACTCATTTTCACTTACGTAAACTTTGATATTGAAAATCTTTCTTGAAAAATTTTTTTTGCAACTTAAATTTAAAAAATCTCAGTAATTTTAATACCAAAAGCATTCTTTTGGTATTAAAAACATATCTTTAGAATTTCAGAAATTTTTGGTACAACGACTTTTTCATAAAATATCGTTCCCCAAGAATGAGAAAAAACGACATAAAAATCAAAACTTTGACTTTCGATGCAAATATATCCGCTATTTTTAAATATATTTAATTCAAATTTTTTTGATCAAAGTTTTAATAAAAGCACTTTACAAAAATGTTTCAACTGTAGCGTTAGTTCAGTCAATATATATTCTTTAAATTTTTTTTCCAAAACGGTCCAAAATATTGAATTTTTACTCAAAAAATGATTAAAAAATGTTTTCGTTGTATAAATAAGAACAACTGAAAATTGCATTTCTGAGAACTTTTCATATAGTAAAGCATATATCTGTGTCGATAAGCAATAACAGCTTAAGTCGATTTAAGACAGAACTGAGTTATTGATATAGTTGTGTTCCACGTATATATCATTATGAACACACAAAATCTAGAACTTCTAACATGACTTTAGCCAAATATATGACGCAAAAACAAAAGACCCTTTCATATAACTTATATGGCGATTGAAAACTTTGAAGCAAGATTTCTGGAAACTTTGAAATAAGACTTAAGCTGTTATTGCTCATCGACACAGATATTTGCAATAATATAATAAAAATATTTAAAAGTATTTAAATAAAAAATTTTTCCGCAAAAAAACAACTTAAAAAATATTACGTACAACATTATTCGCGGCTAAGCTTCAACAGTTGGAATCGCCCTTACAATCATATAACACTAAGAATATCATGTGGCAAAACGGCAAAAAAAACCAAGTCAACAAACAAAATATACCTAGATTATGTCATCTTTATGATATTATATTCTTGAAATTATATGGCAAAAAGATAAGAGATAATGCAAAAAATATAATAACTTTAAATTATATAATGTTCGTAGGGTAGTTTAGTAAAAAAATTGCCTACAATCAAATTTTTACATATCATTTCTATTGCTTTTCAATATGATGCTCACAGCTCACATTACTTATTCTTTCGCTCTCAAAAGCTTTATATCGTTCGCTCGCTGACTCTCATAAAGTTTTTATGTGGATTTATGATAAATCCACATTCAAATTTTACTGTGCCACTTGCTTGTATGGCGGTGGCACATCTTTCTATTATATTATCTGTGCCATCACTTTGTTGAGCCAAATGTTTGGTGACCGAATCATCTCAAGAAATGTACCTGTGAATTGGCCACCTCGTTCGTGTCATTTGACACCTTTGGACTAATTTTTGTGGAAGTACGCCAAGTCTCTGGTCTAACATGCGACGCGCTATTGACGACTTAAGACCGGGCATGCTCAAAAAAGTAGCGCAAAATTGGACCGACAGGATGGCATTCATAATCCACAGTCGCGGAGGCCACATGACAGAAACCATTTTTAAACATTAAATGCCATGCAATTTTTAAGCTAATATGTCAAAATTTTGGTCGTTATATTTAAATTATTGTGATTTATTTTTAAAATAAGGTCTATGCCTTTAAAAAAAACACCCTATATAATATTTTTTGAGATATGAGTGTTGGCATTTTAAAGTTAAAAAGCACACACTGTGCATTGTCGGTGTGAGTGTATGTGTATCGGTGTGTATGTGTATCGGTAATGGAAGCACAGCAAAAACAATATCAATTTTAAAAATATCAAACTTGCTCATTCTGTATTTAGATGCTTTATAAATTTTAAAGTAGATTTTCACACTAACTGCAGCTAAAAACTAATGATTTTAACAGCAAAATAGTTGAATTTAAGGACTCTCTCGTGTATGCCTTGATTATGCTCTACTGGCTGTTTTCTACATTTTTAATCTAAATATTTGTTCTTTTTCTTGTGGATATTTTTGGGAAAATGTTGATGATTTTCAGTTAAGTTTTACTCGTTGCAAGATTGGGCCATAAATATTTAAGTCCTGAAAATAGTTTTGAACTTCCACCTCGTCTTTAGTATGTGTGTGTGTGTGTGTGTGTCATTGTGTGACGAGTTGTTTTTGCTCAAAAGTATTTTTATAATTGATAATAAATATTGTTGCATCGTTTGAGGCTGCTGAGGAAATGAAAAAAGTTTTGCTGCAATATTTACATGTGAAAAACTTTCGTGACTCATGTTGACATATTTTTGTTGTTTTAATTTTTCTTTGTTTTTGTTTCTTTTTTGTTTTTGTTGCCAACACATAAGTTTTATACTTTTTCACATGTACTTCTTTTACTTGTTTTAGTTTTAATATGTGAGATATGTGTTCCGAGGTCATAAAGAGGTTGGGTGGTTGTTCTTTTTTTGTTTGAGGCATCATTGTGAATTAATAATTCAACATATAATAATATGTATAATAACATGAATAACACATAATTTTCATATTATCAAAAAAAAACTGACTGGACTGAAAATTATACAAAAAAAAATAGCCTCTTTCAAATATTTATCTCCAATTTTCTTTAAAATAACAATTCGAGTTCACATTCACACAAATAATACTACGTGCCATGGCATTAAACCTCTTCCATTTATTTTATCTCAGTTTTCTTTGCCATTCGTATAACGTCTGCCATTCACGTCACGTGCTAAATTTTTGATTTTCAAGCAGAAATATTTCAATGGCTTTTTCTACCAATCTCAATCCTTCACCAGCACATTCAGCATGAAATCCCAATTCAATTTATATAATTTCCAATCACGCACACACACACACACACACACACACACACACACATATCACAATTAAAAGCAATCTCAGCGAGGAAGGAAACCACAAAGGAAATTTGCAAATTGAAATAAATTTATGCTCGATGCAAAAACACAGTTCCATTAAAATATCATAAAAAATTTTGACAAACACTCGACTTGATATATTATGTAACAGCACAACAAAAGCAGCAACAACAACGGTAATCAACCAAAACCTCAATAAGTCCCTGGAGATCCAATTGTCTGTGAGTGAGACCGAGTCACCCCGCACTGAATGGATGAAATTCAAATCAATTTTCATTCCAGTGACTCAGTTACTAAGCTTTGGGTAGAATTAGCTTTGTTTGAGCAACGATAATCGCAACAAAATGTAAGAATTTTTATTTGCACGAAAATAACTCAAAGATTAAAGAAGTAATTTATAGGAATGATGCGAATAACTGCATCTTTAGGTATGAACCATAGAGTATGTACCTTTAGTTTTGATATGAAAATGGATTTTTAAGTAAAGTTATATAGATAAATAACTTGATTTTAGCTCTAAAATATGCACATATTGCCCTTCGCTCTTGTTACTAGGATAAGATAAGCCGTAACATAATAAATGTACCGGAAGGTGTATCTACATAGAATGACAGTTTAAAGCTTATTAGTATCGCTCGTCAATCCCAAAAAAAACTGAATAGGTTATCCCTTTACTATCAAAATGAATCCCCTTACATTTTGATAGTAAAGGGATAGCTCTAAGACGCGAGACATATTTTTAATGTCTCAGAATTTCTCTGAGGATATTATCGCACTGACTGAAAATTGGTTAAACGGAAGCATTACTGACTTAGATTGTTTGATAACAGTTTTGAAGTTTATAGAAGAGATAGACACGCTGACAATACTTCTGCTGTCGGTGGAGGTGTCTTATTAGCTGTAAGGAACTCCTTCTTTAGTTCCATTATTGTTATTCCATGCTCTGCTAACATCGAACTTATATGCGTTAAGGTTGATCATTGCAATTCTAATGTATATCTTATTAATGCATACGTTCCTCCTAAGAGCAGTGCAGAAGTTTATGCATTCGCAATCCGCAAGGCTTGCATAAAATACATTATAAGCATAATTGACGTTAATGACGACATTTTATTGTTAGGTGATTTTAATCTGCCTGACTTGAAATGGGAATCTTCTGACGATGATACATATTTTTGTGCATCTAATTCGAAGACTCGCCAAGAGCATATATTTGTTGATAATATATGTTCTGACTTACAACAAGTGAGTTGTATTATAATAGTCATGAAAGACTTCTTGACCTGGTCTTAACTACAGACAGTAAGAATGTGATTATTGAGAAGGCCTCTCATGCTTTGACTGCTCTTGATGAATACCATCCACCATTGAGCATATGGTACAAATCAGACAGGGATAATATAGTAAAGTCTAACTCAATAGATAAAGTTTAGGAATTCGATTTTTAAAAAGCTGACTTTTTGAAGTTGAATCATTTACTTCAAAGTAAACTTCATGCTATTATAGAATATGTTAATAATAACACTCTTGATGATTCAATTAATTTTTTTTATATGGAAATCTTTGCTGTGTTTTCTCTGTCCGTGCCATATAGCCTTAAATTTACAAAAAATTGTGCTTACCCCTGGTACACAAAGGAGTTAAAGATTCTTCGCAACAGCAGGAATAGGGCATGGAAAAAATATGTCTGTAGCTTAGACTTGAACGACCTAGAAATCTACAAGCCTTTGTTTCTGGATTTTGCAAATTGCTCAGCTACCTTATATCAAAATTATTTAGACAGTATTAAGCTGAGAGTATTGTCTGATCCGAAGAAATTCTGGGGTTTCATAAGCACAAAAAAAAAATTGATGGATTCCCTTCATCATTTAAAACCTCTGACGGATTTACTGACGATCCTGTCGTAATTTGTGGTCTATTTGCCAATCTCTTTATAAGAGTCCTTTTGTTCAGACTCTTTCAATCCTGATGAAGAGTGCTTTGAATATATGAACTCTACACCCAGGGTTTCGTTGGATTCTATATCCTTTACTTCAGAGGATATTTTAAAGTATATTGGATTGATCGATGAGGATTTTAATGCTAGACCTGACGGAATTCCTGCCGCAGTGTTAACACGATGCGGTTCCGTTCTAATTCAACCACCATGTTATTCAATAAATCAATTAGCGAAAGTATTTTTCCACTTTTTTGGAAAACATCTTTTATAAGTCCTATTTATAAAAAGGTTGTAAGAACGATATAAACAACTACAGGCCTATCGTGAAACTCTCGTCGATTCCAAAACGTTTTGAGCGGCTCATATATGATCGTGTGAAAATTCACTGTGGGAAGGTCATGACAACTCGTCAGCATGGATTTGTTACTGGCAGATCCACTGTGTCTAATCTCCTCGATTTTACAACGTTTTGCTTAAATTCATTTTATTCAGGTAACCAGGTCGACTGTATTTACACTGATTTTAGTTAAGCATTTGATAAACTGCCACATAACTTAATTCTATTTAAACTAAAGGTAATGGGTTTTCCACAATTTTTTGTAAGCTGGATTCAATCGTATCTGACAGAGCGATCTTATCAAATACGATTTCGAGGCGTATTGTCAGCTGAATTTATTGCTTAATCAGGTGTTGCTTTTATGAAAAATAAATGTAAACAACTTATTAGATGGAGAAAATATTTTCAAAAATGACTTTATTGAACATGATGATGACTTTATTATGACTTCAACATTCTTGTTATTGATTTATGTAGAGAAAACTTAAGGATTTTTAGGAGGAGACTTCGCTATGAAGAAAAATCATTCAGCAGAATTTCGGAGGAACGCTTCGACTTATATCGCTTGCTCAAAGCTATAAACTTGATTAAGAAAGTAAAACTATATATTAAAAATAAGCAATAAAAAAAAAGTATAATGAATTTTGCATAAATAAATATAACCAAAATAAGTTTTTCGGTAGCATAAAATAGCCGAAACTAATATAGCAAGTCGATAACGCGCGTTTGCAACCGGCGTTAACTTTGTTTTCATTTCAGCTAAAAATAAACAGCTGTTGCAGTTTTAACACACAACGGGAATCGCGTTTTCCGTGTAAAGCTGAAAACACTTTTCATATGACGATAACGCAGAACGGGAATTGACCCCCTGTTCGCGAAAAACGAATAATTTAATTTTTGATTATAAGATAAAAGATACTGCTTTAAGTAGTGTAGATGCTGTCAAAGATCTTGGAATATGCATGGATTCTAAGCTATCGTTTAACGTTCATATTGATTACATTTGTAAAAAAGCATCTTCTATGCTCGCGTTTATGAAACGCTGGGCCAAAGAATTTAATAGTATGATCACAACTACAACGCTGTATTATGCAATTGTGCGACCTCACTTAGAGTATGCAAGTCAAGTTTGGTCCCCAAGTTACAATGTACATGTTGAACGAATAGAGAGAATCCAAAAACGTTTTGTTCTGTTTGCTCTAAGGGGCTTAAGTGCAACTGACACTATAAACCTTCCTCCTTATGAGGATCGTTTAAAACTATTAAAAATGCAATCTTTGAATGAGAGAAGGAAGTCTGCAGATATCGTCTATTTACACCAACTCATAACTGGTGTATTCGATTCACCAGAACTCCTAACTCTTATAAATTTTAACACTAACCGTAGAAGCAGTAGAAATGCTAACAATTTAATTTACTTACCTTTTAGTAGAACAAATTATATGGCTACTGCTCCTCAACATCGCATGAGTACCTTTGTTAACAACTGTAGCTTTTTAGATGTTAACTTATCGAAAGGTCAACTCAAAAGTAGATTGAAAACTAATGTATGATTAGATCTGTCCCTGAGCCCAACCCATATTATGGTGGGTAAATTTTTCTCACTTTAGATTGTTTTGGACCACTCTTATCGATATCATTAAGGCTATTCACAGTTTTTGCGTACTTTTAACAAATCGTATTTATAGCATTTGTTATTGGTGCTCACACACCTCGCCATGTGACTGTCGTATAAAAAATTGTGCAACCCTGTGATGTATGTGATTATGCGGCTGTAGACAGAGCATAAAAATACGAGGCACAAAAAACACGTCCAAGGGCTGCTTTTATTTACGCGTGCCTGCGTATTTGCGTTTGTATGCAAAACAACAACAAAACAAAATACGCTTTCGTAAATTGGCGTACAAATAGCAAATTGTACAAATGGCAGACCAGCGTATTCCAGCGCTGTGAATGGCCTTATTGAGATGTTTTAATGTTATTTGGGCTGGTTCTTAAGATGATCTAATGCAGAGAAAGTGCGAAAAAGCTGTAGTAGCTGAACTCTATTGTTATTGAGAGTAAAGTATTTCATTTACTTTGATATGATTTTGGTGCAATTCATTCTATTCAATATTTGGAAAATTCAAATTGTGAAAATTACCTTCAGTACCATTTCTGATGCTCGATATATAACAACTTATATTAATTTTTTCGAAAAAGTTAAGCGATCAAGTATACATTTGTCAAAAACATGAAAATTCATATGCGAAAAATATGCAAATTACTCGGTGTGACAGTACAAAATCCCTGGGAGGTGTGACCATTTTTCTTGTAGGTCTTGTTGAGTATAACAAGACTGCATACCAGAAATTCCCCAAACACCTCCAAAATCTTGACTTACCGTTAAAAAAACCGGTTTTTGTACCTTTGCGCAAATAAAAGGCTGTAACTTAGCCGATGTTGCACTTATTTTCAGTTTCTTATCCGATTCCAAAAGAAAAAACTTATACCTTTCCAATGATATACATTTTGTTTATAAAAACTTGATAAAACTATGTGTATTTGTTTCGCAAACTCAATTTTTTTAAATTTTTTAGTATTTTCCAACTTTCACGAATTTTTACAAACTATTTTATTTTGGCACAACACTATCTGATAATGCATTAAGCAAACACGTTTGTTAACAATTACGACACAATTTTGTTTTTAGAAATCGGCTAGTAATTGACTGAGTTGTTGATAAAAACAAAATTTTTGCAAAAATGCCTGCCTTATAATAACAAAAAAAAAACAGATGCGTCGCTGGACACACGAGAGAAGCCAAGCTTTTTCGCAATTTCATAAGTTTGATAATTTAATGGTTTTTTTAATAAAAAAATTTTTAAATTAAAAAATTTTAAATACCAACTACTTATACCATTAAATACCATTAACCATAAACTAAAAAAATAATATTCCCACCAGTAAATTTTATTGCCTAACGTTATACTTTTACATTAATTTTGAATTATTTTGATAAATGTTAATGAGTTTATTGATTTTGAATTTCTAAAATATCAAACGTATGTTATATAGATGTAATGTCATCGATATTTCTAGCAAATATTACATCAATAGTTGTCCTAGTCGTGTTGTGCAAATATTTGGATCGCTTATCATTCGCATATTATATTTATCAAAACGGCAGTGTTTAAGGCCTAGAATTTTTATGAAATTGATTTATTTTTATATTTCAAAAGTAAAGTCTTTCTGACGTTATTTTCACTTCTACAGCCGTTTGAGTAGGTGTTGAGCCGCAGTGTTTCGTCTACATTAATTTTTACTTTATACTCATTTATCTCGAAACTACTTTTTTTGGCATGGTGTTGTAGGAAAACAAAAACTATTCAGCCGAATCATCTGAAATTTAAATACGCTATTCAGAACATCAGTGGCTATCGCTGGAACTAGAATAAATGTTTTATTTCAAAAACATCAGGGGTATTCTCTATGTCTAGCATAATTGCATGAGAGCACGGATTGTAACATAATATGAGGAACATCACCTCATCAGAAGGATCCGAACATAACCACCTGTCATTTAGTAGGTTTTTTTTCTGATCCTGGTCAAAAATCTTCTCGTCGTAAAAAACCAGAGCATATCCGGACTTTCAGGATGTTTTAATTTGTTGAAAAGTCGTTTTGCACGAACTAATCGTTGATCCTGAGTTTGTGGATTTACTTTTCGCTATACGAAAATAAATAATAATAATAAATAAATACGGAAATGTGCTTGTATGTATCTGCGGAAAATGCTTCTTAAACACTTCGATAATTTCAATTCAAAAAAGTACAATTTGTCTATTTGTAAAAAGACAACATTTTCTCAAATCGAAAAGTGTGCCTTTGATAACACTGTGCGCTTTTTTGTATCTTTTTTTCTCTGTATTTGATAGTTTAAACGTTTCTCACTTAATTTTGGTATAAGGAATCTCGTAGTGACATTTGTTTTACCACTTTACCGAACATTTTAGAACAAAATTTTCTTTTTTAAGATATATCAAAAATTACTCAAGATATGCACTCATTTTGATGTTGATAACTCTTGATCCATTAAGATTTTCATTTTGATTTATTGGGCAAAGTTATTTCTATAATTCTGGCCAACAACTTTGCTGGCAAATTCTGGACAAATTCTGGCCAAAGTCAAACGAAAAAAATTCGAACAACATTGCGTATGAGTAACATTTTTTACTTTGAAGCGTTGAAAGCGGGCAAGACATATATCGCTTATTAATGGTTTGAAGACAATTTCAAATGCTTTTCGTTATATATTTGTTCAACAAAGTTGTTGGCAAGAATAATAGAAATAAGTTTGCTGAAAAAAACAAAATTAATATCGTAATGATCCAAGAGTTCTCAACATGCAAATGAGTGCATATCTGGACTAATTAAAAAAAAATTTGCACTAAATAAAGTCTTCGGTAAAGTGGACAAACGGATGTTACCACGAGATTCCTCATATTAAAATTAAGAGAAAAAGGTTGAAATTATTCAATACATATTTTCGTCCCGCACAATGTAACTTACCCCGCCCCCTCCAAGATTTTTTCCAGATCCGCTGCTGATCGAGTGCATAGTTAAGATTTAAACTAATTTGAAAAATTGGAAGCGTTTGTACTTATTTTTTTTTAATTTACGGAGATTTTACTGATTTTATAAAGTCCCTTTGTATGGGAGGTTGCCGTAAAAACTAACAAAAATTGCGAGACACAACAAAATGATAATTTTTAAGCTCGTACAGCTCGATTACCTAAAAAACACATTTTTTGGCTTAGGCAAAGCAAAATAGAAAAATATCATAACTGTAAAATTTATGCAGCCTTCTTAAATTTGTCTCGTATACTGTCCAAAAAAAACAATGATGATAGCTTACTGCATAAAATAGAAACTCAAAGTTTAAAGGACAAAACATCTAAAGTCTAGTATTTTAGTGATCGGAAGTGTATTTCAAAGTATGCGCGTTTTTTCTTCATGTCTTTTTAACTATTATCTTTTTCGCTTTAACTAACTTAATTTTTTAAACAATTCGGTTTTTTATACATTTTCAAAAAATAATTACAGGATATTTTTACAAGTAATTTTTATTTATTCTTTTGCTCTCTGTGTTCTTCCCCTATTTTTTTATTGCTAACTCAAATTGAGATTTAATATTATGATTTTTTAGATTTTTTTCGCAGTTTTCTTTGCATACTTGTTTGTTTTGTGTGGGATAACCAACAAAATTATTTCAAACTCAAAAGTGCGCATTAACACTTCCTGTGTAACGAGATGAAAAGATTTCAAGTTAATTTTTTTTCCGTTCTGCGACTAGAGAGAAGTCTTTGGCATTGAAGTGTTGCCATTGCGCTTGGCTAATTTTTGACTAAATTAGATTATGTACAGAGATTGCAGGCTTTGTGCTGGTGGATTCTATGGAATTTTTTATTAAAATTACTTGATATTCATGGGAAAAGCAAGCAAGCGAGCAAGTAGTTGCTTCAGCCATTTTATACTACAAATTAGGCCAGCCTTCAAACTAAGTGCCTTCAGTAATATTTTATTCCAATAAAAATGTAAGAGCGATAAAAACATGTTAAATTAATGAAGAGCATTTATTAAATTTATAGCTGACAATTGCAATATTCTTGCTCCACATGATTCCAGTGTAGCTTCATTGAACCTAAGTATCACAAAAGTCTTTTGAATGTTTGATGGTTTCAGTTAAAACAAATCAATGTTAAGTTATACAACTTATAACACACAAGCAAAACAAATGTATCAATCATCGTAATACCTTTGTTTTAATATATTTTTTGTGTCCTAAGGAAATAAAGCTATTAACAAAACATCCTGTGGAAAAAACAGTGTAAACTTAATTGAAAGCATACTTATACGACCTCAATTTTTTCCTACAACACACCTATTTCCGGTTTAGGAAAACACGCTGTGTAAACATTTTTTTTTTTTTTTTTTTGTTCTTACTTTCGTCCTTGCCAACTGCGTTCAGAGCCACTTGCCAAAAGCGAACCGGATGTTAAAAATTTCTGAGTGGGTAATAAATAAAACACAGGACAAGAGTTTGCGAAAACAGCAACCATCGACTTTCGGTAGCTCAAGAATTCAACATTTTTTCACGAGTGTAAAGAAAAAACCATTGAAAACTAAAATATTCCCAAACATTTATGTTTTTTTCTTCTTTCACAAGCTTAACGCCTAGCAAGCCAGCATATTTTTTCATATTAATATTAATATAAATAAAAATAACAAATGTACAAACCATTACAATGTGGAATGCAAAAAAAAATATAAAAAAAATAAAAAATATTTAAATAAATGTTGACAGCGAATATAAATTACAGCTGGCAAGAAAGACATCAGCAGTTGTGTTTCATCCGAACCTGTTGTTTGAGCTTTTTGGCATTAAATTGTGAATATGTTTATGAAAAATTGTTGATGGCCTTTTCTTGCAGAGAAAGAGTTTACAAAAAGAGATGTGTCAATTTTATTACACAACGGAAGCGAAGCTTCTTCACAATTGCATTAATTTGATAATTTTATTACAATAAATTGTTATTTATTATACACATACACATAGAAAATAAAATAAAAAAACAAGTACAATTTTATTTTATAAAAGTTTTTATCATTTTATTAAAGTATTGTTCATAGTACATTGAATTATAATAATGGAATTTTATAAATGAAATTTTGTTCTGTATTTTTAACAAAAAACCATATGATAAATGAATGAAATATCAACCTACATTCATGTAATATTGTACATTTATTAGATTTAGTTTAAAGGAAATGTGTTTTTATGTATAATAGAATGCTTCAATGACTTTCTGGCTTTTCACTGGAGGGCGTTAAAACACTATGGGTTATGCAATGAAAGCTCATCTATCAATTACGCATGACATTTGATAAATGAGAACATTAGTTATAAAAAAAAACATAGTATTCGTTTGAGTGTGTGGCCCGTAAGTTAAAGAGCTCCGCTTCAAGCCCCAGCTCAGACAGAATGCTTTTTCAACAGAATTAATATTTCTGTTTGGCCTCCACCTCTCTGCAGACAATGGCAAGCCTCAGAGAGTAAAAATTGCCATGTAAAATTTCTTGAGAACATAAGCCGTTCGGAGTCGGCATATAATTCGTAGGTCCAGTTCTCGATAAATTGTGTTCAAAAATTTAATAACACGCACAACACAATTTATCAATAGAACCTAGTCCTTTAAAGGGCTGAAATGACCAGTTTATTTTTTTTAAGTGAAGAGGAGAGCTCTTTGGTTTGCGTCATCATTGCAGCGAGTAGCTTTCCTCATCAATACAGCGAGTAGCTTTCGTTATTAGGACAATGAGTAGCTTTAGTCATCAAAACAGCGAGTAGTTTTCGTCATCTAGACAGCGAGTAGCTTTCGTCATCAAGACAGCGAGTAGCTTTCGTCATCAAGACAGCGAGTAGCTTCCGTCAATAAGCTTGACACTGACTATTACAGTGCCTCCACAACGTATATTGTGTAATTACTCCAGTGCTTCTCAAACTTTTTCGGAATCGATTTATTCCATTGCTTGTCAAACTGTTACTCCAGTGACTTTAAAACTGTTACTCCAGTTACTTATGAACTATTGGTTGTAGTGACTCTCAAACTGTTAGACTTTTCACTTTGTGAAGGGTGTCATGGTCTAATTGACGCACTTACGCTTCTGAATTTTGTAGAGTTCTTATTGTAGTGATTTTTTGTGCTTGCCTTTACTTTGTGCAGTGCGAGCACAATATGCCGCCTAAAAACGACCCCGGCAATTGTCCAGGCAAGGCTGTTCCTGCTTCAGGGAAACCTTTAATTAGTATTGGATGTGGGTATAAAAGGGCCTAACTTAGTGTGGGTTGATGTGGACCCGGGTTTCGTACAGGTGTGGGGGAGTCCGGCATTCGTACGGGCCCAAGAGAAGGGGTGTCGGTATGAGTGTTAGTTCTGGTAGTTTTCCAGCAAAGGCTTCCCCTAAAAGGACACTTAGTGGTGTTAAAGAGCCCATGGAGATAGAACGTCGGAGTTTAAGGGCCCTTAACTCGGATTAGTCCAATATTTCGGTTGGAAAGGCAAAGGATGTAAAAGGAGTCCCTGGATTGGTCCGGTATAACTCTGCTGTTTCAATGGTGGGTAAGACCCCAAAAGCAAAAGACTATGTTGAATCTTTGTCAAAGCTTCCAGAATAGACGGAGAAGGTGTGAACAAGAAAGGTGACAAAGCTGTGGTTTCTGGCATAGATAATGTCGGGTGACCTATTTAAAGTAGCACTCAAATGTGGAATGAGAGGTAAGCATTTCCAGGCGTTTACTGTGGTTGCAATCTGTTATGAAGTGATGATCCTAGAGGTCAGAAAATGAGCGTCTGTATGAACGTCTGAAGCTGTTTCAGACAGTGAAAGGTAGTTCCTCTCCTGTTGTAGGTAGGCGTTCAGAGTAGCACATTGCTGACCGCTCTTCTGGTGGCACAGGCTGCTCTACCTGTGTCCTTGCAAGTTGCTCAGCAGGTTGTGGACGCTGTGGTTAAGGAGGTTGGTCTCATTCTTGGTTAGGCTAAATGCAAAAATGCATTACATTGCAGAAATTGCTCTTTCAGAGGATTTCCATCGACGCATTTATTGTTATCGATGGCTTGTCCAATTTATAGAAGCATAGTTGAGCGTTAGAATTCTAGTCATTAATGAGCACAAAAATTATGCAATTAAATTGTCAGAGAGCATATGCAGTCATGTGTGACCTTGGACAATTATTGTTAGAAAATTGTGTTAGTTTTGCAGTGCAGGAGCCTAACCCAAGCTTGCATCAGAGGCCTCCCTGCTGGCATGCGGGTGTTTTCTGATCTCAGAGCGAACTCGTAATATGAAATATTTTGAAAATAATAATCAAACGGGAAGATGGTGAAAATATAAATTTTTTTTCCGATTAGCATGAAAATTCGTACAAAGCAGTGAGGCGGTACGTGGCAGGACAATGCATGCCCGGGAATACTAGTACTTTACATATAGCGTTTCACTTCATCGGCAGTCTCCTCACTGCTATACTTTTTTTATTAATTTAATGTCGATCTTTTTTGAGAAGTGCCACTGGCTTAATAAATGAAGTTACAAGATAGGCATCATTAAAATATACTTCAATGCTAAGATATACTTTCAAAATAACAACAAACTATTTAGCAAAACGGACACCTTTCCATTTTAACAAAACTTATATTCTGCTTGTTTGTTTGTTTGTTTGTTTGTTTCTTTGTTTGTTTGACTGGAATACAAATCTAAGCGGCTGAACGGATTTCGCTCAAATTTGGTATGCATATTATGTGCATCCTAGATTAGATTGTTGCATACTTAGTTTTGACCATGCTTCTTTCGTGGAAAGCCCCTTTTAAACTAAAGTTTATTTAAATTTTAGAAAACTTTTTACCACCGGAATTTTTCGCACACAATTTAATGTTACAAATTTCTGTTATTTTAACACCAAATATATTCACATATCTTCAAATTGTAGAAATGCTTAGCAAAACGATTTTTTTTAAAACATCGTTACCTAGTTTCAATTTTGATGAAAATATTTACACTGTTCTCAAAAATATTTCATTCAAAAGTTCAATAAAAGCACTTAAAAGAAAGCAATTAATTGAGATGTACCCTTAGCTAAGTGTATTTTTTTTTTAATTTTTTTTTTTAAAAAGTCCGAAATATTGACTTCTGACTCAGAAAAACATTTTTAAGTTGTTGTTGCTTTTGTTGTATAAATAGAATACGTTTCAATTTATTTCTACCATTTATATGACAACATTCATTTATATTAACATTCATTTACACAAACTGTTCCAATTGTTAAACTGTCTCTTTCATAAAAACCTATTATTTTTTAGCGAAACTTTATTGTTTTCATATTTTTTACAAAATAGTTAAGCGTTAAGAATAAATTCAGTGAAAAAAATTACCTTAATATCTCTCTCCAATAAAATGTTATGGCACACCATTATTTTTAATACTAATGACTATTTACATTTAAAAATTAATTTTCTGTATTAAAATGATCTATTTTTAAAATCCACCCTAACATTTAATTCTTTGAGTATATGTGTTCCTTTCACTATAGAAAGTCCTAATTTTATCTTAATAAATACGTGCAGTTCTTGGATTTTGCTTTCGTATGTTTATTTTATTGAAAAAGTTGCCGTGAATTCGATTTGTATCTTCTAGCGAAATTGATTTTTTATTAACTGCAGAATAGCCTAGGGCAGGGCCGTTTTTAGGGAAATTTCAGGGACTCTTTTTCAGTTTTTCAGGTTCCATTTTCTTGAAAACGGTACTAAAATTAAAAAATTTTTGACGTTTATGAAAAAACTAACTCCAGATTTGAGCTCTGCTATCATAAATTAGTTAAAAAACATATGCTTCATTACTATTTCTTTCCAAAGATGCACACTGGATTCGAAGGTACCGAAGCCAAGGAGTTATTAAAAAAATCAAACAAAGTTCTGACAATAAGTAGATATATCTGTGTTCACAAGGAATAACGACTAAACTCAAAGTATCGTAAAAAACGATATTTTAATTGCACGAATTACGACTCATTTTTTTGAAATAATTGAACCCTTACACTCAAAATATGTGCAGACGTAAGTGATGATCAATTCTGGGCAAAAAATGGATATCTGCATACTTCCAAAAATTGGCAATAAAAAATTCCATATCGCTTTTTTTACGATATTTTGAGTTTAGTCATTATTCCTTGCGACCACAAATATGTCCGCATCACAAAGTAAATTTTTTTATTTGTTTTTAAATGAAACTGAACGCGGTCAAAGTTCACTCATTGTTTGTATTTTTGCGCAAAGTGGTAAAAACTGATTTTTTAACATTTTTCATGAATTTTTTTTCGCAATATAAAAAAAAATACTTTATTTTTTAAATGGAGCCTTCAACGTCAGGTTGATTAAAAAAAAGTCGTGTGAAAATGTGTTGAAAAATATTTTGTATTTTTTTTTTAAAAATTCATATGCTACGGAATTTTTCATGTACATGCTGAGTTTTAAATGTGAATTGACTATAATTTGTTAAAAGTGCTTTTATATTTAAAAAAAAATACCTTTTAACTTTCAGAATCAGAATTTAAATTTTGCGCATATTTGCGCAAACTCAAAATAAACTATTTTATATGAAACAACTCTGCTACAAACGTATTGTTGCTTTTCTAATAACATTGCATTTACTAAGCATACACATTTTTTCCAGTTTGCTTGTTTTGTCGACTATTTTGTTTTAGTTGTTGTTGTTTTTTTAGAAGAAGCAATAACAAATGTGTTTTTCTTGTACCCGTTTTTGTATTTTTTGTTGCATTTGTTTTTTTTTTTTTTGCTTAAGGTTTATCTGTCTTCGAAAGTGTTGTAAATATTGGGCATATATGTTACTTGGTATCTGGTCAATTAAATGCATATCTGTACATTAGAGTGGTCCTTAGCTGTATGGAATAAACTCGTTTTTACAAATTCAAAATGTGCATGGGCCTCGATTTTTCCTTTACATGTAAAAAATATACTGTTAAATTTTCAGGAAAACATATTGATATTTAAACGAGCCTCTAGTGACCTCTTTATTAAAAATTTTATTTATATGGGAAAATAGGTTTGTTTTTCTAAAAAAAAAATTAAGCTCAAACATTCTAAAAACTGGTACGCTCTTCATTTTTCGTTTTATTCTTTTTTTTACATGAAAATAAGACTTAAATTAACATAGTTATGATTTTTTACTTTACTTTTTACTGGCATTACAACTATTAGTTCCGGAAAGGGATGGCAATAATAGATATGATAAAGAGGATGCTGATGATGACGATGATCATGATGATGATGATCATGATGATGATGATCATGATGATGATGATCATGATGATGATGATGGTCATGATTATGATGATGACGGCTCTGAAGATGGTGATGAGGAATATGATGATGATGGTAATGATAACTTTGATTATTAAATCTAAAACTCTATCCAACTGAATTAAAAAAAAAATTAAAAACCATACATCTAAAAATAATAAAAGAAAACTAAAATATTGTAAAATATGCTTTTAAATTAGTTGTCGGTATATAAGTAAAAAATTTTAAAATTAAAAGTCATACTTGATGTTAAATACAAATTCTAGTTGTTTGATAGTTTAAAATCGTTTATTGAGCTTAAGGTCAAAGTTAGAACAATTAATCGCCTCTGTGGTGACCTATGTGGTGACGACTGAAATTGCAATAAAATCAGCTGGTGAGTTTTTTTTTCCTTTTCATATTGAATAAAAATTTTGTTGTTGTTTTTGTTTCCTTCGTTAGTACAATTAATTGTTCTAACTTTGACCTTAAGCTCAATAAACGATTTTAAACTATCAAACAACTAGAATTTGTATTTAAAATCAAGTATAATTTAAACTATCAAACATTTAATTAATCCTCATTTTCGGGTCCATCCAACCCACTGTGCGATGTTAGTAACATTAATAAATACCACAAATTTTTATTATTGATCATTATTCTGTCCAATCTGGATTCCATTCTAGTTATATGGTTATATTTCGTGATTATGCATTTTGGCCAGCTTTTTTTAATTTTTGATAAGTGTGCGTTGTGCTGCCGCAAGTTTTCAAAACAAGCATATGCTGCTCATTTGGCTTTACTTTCTGAATCTAGGAAAGGCAAAGCAAAGCAGCACTTAAAATAATTTTAGATATTAAAAATATTTACTACATATATTTATATAAGCTTAAGCAATATTTACTTCGTAGTGCTACGAGCGCAAAAGAAATTATTTTATTATTTGCATATTTCCTAATATGACGACCTCTGTTACAGAATTTAATATGTGGAAAACAAAATGGGATCAAGAAGAAGCTGAAATGCAGCTTTCATCTGCAATAGAAGCATTAAATGAATGCAACAAAGAGTTTTTTTCATCAATTTTTTCTCTTTTAAAAATATATGTCACTACTTGTATTTCAGAATGATCCTTTTCAACATTAAAAAGGCTAAAAACTTACTTGTGGAACTCAACAGGACAAAAGAGACTAACTGGCTTGGCGTTGATGAGTGTGCATCGAAGATTTGATATTTATAATGAAGAAGTTATTGGCGATTTTGCAGGAAAAGAGGACAGGCGTTGGTTTTTTTTTATTATAAGCTTCAAATTTATGTTTTCCATGCTTAACTACTTTCCTTTTGCATGTTATTCTTGCTTCTGTTATATACCTATGAAATTAAGTTTTTGATATTTCCGATTTTTAACTTTTTTATGTTTAAAAGAAACCTTATTTATATTTTTGTTTTTAGAAATGAAAATAATAAAAATAAATGCTTTCTTAAAAAATTAAAATAATTTATTTTTATTAGTTGCCAGGCGTTTTTTTAGCAAATACTCCCGAAAAAAATCCTTTTTACGGCCCTGATTCACAGTGCCTACGTCGCACAGTGGGGTGAGAGACCACAGTAATGGAGATCAATTCAAAAGAGCTATGTATTGTGACAAAAATGGTACCATAGGCATTTTTGAGGGACCACAAATTTGAAGTAAAAGGGCGAATAAATTCAAAATCGCAACTTCAAAACGGCGACCATAAACAAGCTTAGTTCTAAAAAAAAAGATTAATTTAGTAGTGCTGCCAACTTTTCAATTCTTAAATCCACTAAAAAGGCGAAAAATGCGCTTTTTCCTTAAAAATGCACCAGATTTATTAAACTTTTCAAAATATTTAACAAAAACTTAATTAAAAAATTAAGTTTAATTCTGAATTGCCAATTGTTTTATTTTTAAAAGATAATATATAACAGTTATGCTCTTATTATACAAACTAAAAATACTTAAAAAATTATAACTGAGCGAAACTTAAAAAATTAAAAAATAAGTTATTCTTGTATATATTTATAAAATGTTCTATTTTTTTTTTTAAATATCAAAGAACCAAGGCATGCGCCTTATACAAACAAGGTTTGGTCTTTAACCTGAAAGGAAATGGATAGATTTATTTAGAGGAATAGATTGGAACCATACGTGAATTATTGAATAGGCGAAACAATCGTGAAAGACAATTTTAATTGTTTTAACCGAGGCTAGTGTTATGCCTAAACCTCGGCAAGCATTTCCAGCCCTTAGTTGTTCCTTTAATTCCATATTTTCCACAATTTAGCCATGGAAACTATTTATGTACTATTAAGTCACATGTTGAGATAAAAACGGAAGTGTTTTCATTCTTCTAACAAGATTTGTAAAAATAATAATTTTCTACCGTAAAAATTTATTCATAAGCATAACTTTTTAAAACATTTAAAAACCTTCATTTATGCTGATTATGAGAAGTTTTTTAACGTTTTTTTACCCGTTTTGGCCTAAAACCACAACGTGATTGTTTATAAAATTAAAATATTTATTTTAAATAAAATTTTATTTTTAAGATTAAAAGTAATAACTTCCCAGCTTTTGCAGTTTTCAACTTTTTATGAATTTTTGAAGAAATTTGTTATTTTCATTTTTAAGTGAAAAAAAAAATCATTTTTTAAAATATTTCTTTTGATAGTGCAAAAACTACTCACCCAAATGAAAAAAAGTTGGTGAACAAACATGTAGGAAATTTTATTAGGCTTAATTTAATTGGCATAATTATAAAAATTGGATAAGAGGCATCCAATATATGTTTAAGTATATGCACGGTTGCCACCTTTAGTAGAAAAATATCATATTTGGGAATTTTTAATTGCCGTGAGAATTAAAAATTCCCATGGTATTTTTTAATTCAGCATGGTATTTTTTAATTCACGTGAGATTTTTTTTTTTGGGAGTTTTTAATTGCCGTGGGAATTAAAATTTCTCATGGTATTTTTAATTCAGCATGGTATGTTTTAATTCACGTGGGATTTTTTTTTTTTGGGAATTTTTAAGTTTTAAGGATTTTTAGTCAATATTTGCGCAAAACTTCGTTTCTTTGCAGTTTTAAAATGTTATTTTTGCAAAAATATCTCCGCACGCTTTTTCACACCTGGTTATATATTGAATGTGTTATAAACGCATCCAAAATACGACTTTAAACATAATGAACAAAATTAAGAAATCGACAGCTAAATGTAAATACAACTGCAGTCAAAATAAAAGCAATGCGTGGAACTAATTCATAAAAATTAAAATCAGACACAAAAACAATTATCAGGCATGTTCTGCATTCCACTTCCGAGTGAAAGTAAAAATAAATCATAGTTGAATTTGATATTTGGTGTTCTACATATCACTTTTTTCTTTTTGTGTTTTATTTAATTTATTAATATAATCAATTGTGTAACCAAAAAACTTATATATGTTATATATAACACCAAATATCGAATTCAATTATGATTTATTTTAACTTCCACTCGGAAGTGGAATGCAGAACATTTTTTCTTATGTATTCTTTTATTATTATTTATTTATATCTTTGCTGCTAAGCACAGTTTATTGAGAAATGCTACTTGAGTCGCACAATTTTGAATGAAATAACGGTTCTGTTCTGTTCAACCTTTGAATTCAATCAGTCAGAATAATAGTTTTGTTTTAAGAACTCTATTTTGAATTAAATTTGGCATATTTTGAAAATATGCATGTTTATGTACGGACTTTCTTAAAAACGCTTTAATTTTAATTTGTTTGTCTTACTGCTATTTTTGAGCACAATTGTACATGTTTTATTTATTTAACTTGTAATATTTGTTTGCGTTTCAATGTAAGAAAATTATGCAATATTTACATTTTTAATAAATTTTGTGGTATTTTTTAATGCGATGTATTTTTGTGGTAATTTTAAATACTTGTGGTATTTTTTGTGGTATTTTTTTAATAGCCGTGGGATTTTTTTTAGTATTTTGGTATGGGAATTGTTGTGGTAATTTTTTTTTTGTTCTCGTGGGAAAAAGGTATTTTTTTATGGGAATTTGAGGTGGCAACCGTGAGTATATGCAACTATATTCGAAAAAACTTTAGATTTTTTTTTTTTAGAAACCTATATGGGTCATTCTTTTACAAATCGTACAGATTTGAAGAAAAAATTACAAACCCATTTTTGATTTGCCTGAAAATTTTTTTAAGGGTTCTATATCGGAAAAAAGACACGTGTTCGAGAATTATTTTTTTTTTTTTTTTTTTTTTTTGAAAATAGATAGTGTTAAAAGTTTAAGATTTTCGTGATTTTTGCCTTGGAGTCTCATTTACAAAAATTCATAGCCTCGGTTCTTGTTATGAAGTTCGAGTAAAAATTTTAATTTTATCCATTCTCCTAAATGTAAGAATGCAAATTAAGAGATGTAATTTTATCTGTAATTTTTGCGATTTACATCTACACAAATCAGCAAAACGGGGCGTTAAAAATTATTCAAAACCATCTTTGAAGTACAGTAGTCGATGTGCTGATTCAGTAAGCTTGAGTACAATGAGTGTGCAATTGACTACAATGGATTACAATAAACTACAATCGTTAATATTATTTAAATGAGAGAGAAAA
Source organism: Dichetophora obliterata (assembly GCA_963920525.1). NCBI lineage: Eukaryota > Metazoa > Arthropoda > Insecta > Diptera > Sciomyzidae > Dichetophora > Dichetophora obliterata. The sequence goes on along the minus strand of OY986437.1, from coordinate 211,117,946 downwards.
ATACATACGTACTGGCGTTTAAAAAGTTTTCGTCTCATAAGTCTTCAATACTGACTATAACTAAAGGGTGATCTAATAAGAGCTTCCTACTTTGTTTTCTAAATAAAATACATAAAAATCAATGTTTTGAAGCAAGTCTTTATTTGGAATGATTGTTCGGTTCCTACAGCTCAATGTTTAAAATATATTTCGTTCAAATGTTGACCACGACTAGCTCTTAAATGGTCCATTCTGTGGGTCCAATTCCCACATTTCGATTGTTCACGGTTTTCACGAACACTCTCTGCTACTGCAGCAATATTCTCAAAATTATGGGCTCTATGCACTCTGGTTGAATGACGAGTGTTCAATAGTGCAAAATTGGTTCGAAATTTGGTGATGGTTTGATGGTTTGGACACTCATAACGTCCAAAATGATGTTGAAGAACTCTACAGCATTCTCTAACTGATGACTGATTTTGGTAGTAAGTTTCCACAATTAATAAACGTTGTTCAGAAGTAAGTCTATTCGTATTGAGTTATGGTTGCCACATGGTCTGGATTCGTCTGGATTGTCCAGATTTTTTGTCCCGTGTCCAGAGTCCAGATTTTCAAAAAATGTCCAGATAATATTTTTGCAGATATTTTTCACCAAAACAAAAACAAAACTATAATATGTAATAATTTATAACGATTTCTTTTTGAAGCATCGGAAGTTACCATAAAATAGTTTATGCTTCTAAGTTGCACTAAGCGCATTACTGTGCGTTGTAAAGCTCAGGCGTTCAAAATATTTTTGTATCGGCTCCGTGATTTAAAGTTCCAAAGTTACCAATACTGTCGAGATCAGCTGTTCATAAATTTGAAATTCTTGATTAAAAAGTTTACCATTCTCTCAAGCCAACATATATAAAAATTAACACGCAATTTGTAAGTACAATTAACATTTTAAAAGATAATATCGAAAATAAATGAATATTGCCTATTAAGGTTCACCATGTCGGATATTGAAAAAGAGCAGCCAGGGCTTTCCACAAAAAAAAAGGAGGCTAACTATATTTTCGGACAACTGGATCAAATTGCCAGATTATGCCGATTGGATTAAAAAGAAGGATAACTACACAGCCATATGTTTGTTTTGCCAAGTCGAAGTCACATTAAATACGAAGGATGTAAAGCTTTACAGAAGCATTTTCGCACTAAAAAGCATCAGCATATAAGGTCATCTAAGCAAATTTCCGGTAGCCTAAGTAAATTTGTTACCAAAGTAAACAATCCTGCAGAAGACGATGTCAGAACCTGGGCTGAGCTGTCATCGATTTTTCATAATGTCATCCATGGATTAAGTTTCAACAGTCTCGATTGCCACATGAAACTCGTTAAAGACGTGTTTCACGACCGTAAAATAGCATCACATATTTCATGTGGCCGCACAAAAGCTGCAACAATTATATGAAACGTATTGGCACCTTTCGCTCAAGAGCTGGTCGTAGCCGATATCAAAAATTGTTTATACTTTTCTATTGGTAATGATGGTGCAAGTATAGGGAATTTAAAATTTTATGCATATACTGTACAATATTTCCACCCGAAAACAGGAATTTGTAAGAAACTCTTAGACTTTTACGAAGATTCGTACGGCGGATCTATGGACATATTTGAGAATTTAAAGCGAATTACTGAAAGTAACACGTTACAAATAGATCAGATTTCTTCATTTAGTGCAGATAATGCAGCAGTCAATTATGACGTTCGCAATTCCGTTTTTCAAAAACTTGTAGAAGTCAACAAAAACATTATAAAAGCAAACTGTAATTGTCATGTAATAAATAATTGTGTAATATATGCACTTAATTCGCTGTCAGTTGATATTGAAAATATTGTAATTAAGACTTTCAATGAGTTTAGTTCTTCGACGACCACCACGCGAAAATTAAAGATTGTTTTCTGTTTGCTAAATTGGAATACAAAAATCTTCTTCGGCATGTGCCTACGCGATGGCTTTCGCTGTTTCCAGCGGTAGATCGTCTTATTTTAGCCTGGCCACCTGTAAAAAGATATTTCCTCTTAGAGGGTGAAGAAAATACTCGGAAAGAATTATGGGCGTTTTTTTCCAAAAATTTAACAATATCCGAAATAATAAATTAAGACGAGGAATGCTTTGAAGAGGGAATATCAGAAGCAAATTTGTATTTTATACATAATGTATTACCAGAGTTTCGTTCAGCAGTGTTGGCTTTGGAGAAAGACGACTGTGCTATTGTTGATGTGGATACCATTATGAGAAAATTGAAGCAGAACTTAATAAATAGATTGCATGATACATTTTATGGAAATAAATCGAGTGTTATTATTAAACAACTTTCCGACCATGAAAGGAATATTTTTGAGCAAGATGCTGAAAAGTTTTTAAAAACTGCGGTGCAATATCTGGAAACGCACTATGACTACAGCGATAATTCTATTAAAAAACGTTTATCTTTATTTAGTCTAAAATCGAAGTTAATTTTGTGGGAGGCACTCGAAGAAACAGTTGAAGTTTTGGGGTTAAAGCAAAGTTTTAATTGTGATGAATTATACACAGACTACTGTTTCTTACGAAATGCGTTCGATAATCTGCCAAAAAATATACCAAACGATAAAATTTGGTCGGCGTTTTTTTCTAAATTTGATAAAGAGGAAATAAAAAACTTACGGAAAATCATTTATTTTATTTTTTCAATACCAATAAGTAATGCTTACTGCGAAAAAGTGTTTAGCCTTTTAAATGACTTATATTCTAAGGAGAGAAATAGAATGGCAATTGATCTCATAAAATCTGAATTAATTATAAGACTCAACTATAGTGAAGACTGTAAAGCATTTAATGCATTTTTTAAAACAGCAAAAGCCAATAAATTGGTACAATCTGCCCGTTCCAGTACTAAATATTTATGGAAAAACTAGTTGTTTTTTTAACAAATTCAGTGTTATAACGGCCAATGGCCATTTTATTATTTTTATGAAGTTCAACGCCTTTCAAAACTATTTTAGAAATAAGTGAATTGTTTTGTTTTCATGTTTTTCTCTGATGTACACACTTACATTTATATGTTATGAATAGCTTTTATTTTTGTTAATTTTTTTTTAAATAAGTCAACAAAAAATAATGTGGTTCTTATTCTTTTATAAAATGCCTATTTTTTTGTCAATGTCCAGTTGAAAACGGAAAAATCCAGATATTTTTTTGAAAAATCCAGACGAAACTCATTTAGCATGTGGCAACCCTATATTGAGTACTAAACACAAACGTCATATGGTCAAGCTATTTGACACATTACAGCTGTCAAAAAAATCCAGTTGAAAGAGGGACCTCGCTTTGGATCACCCTTTATATACTTAAATTTGTAATTTACTAACATAAAAAGTAAGAAAGCTTTTAAATATTTGCCTTTGACAAAAATGTTGTGTTCACTGACCATTCATTAAACATTTAAACACTTAAGCTCCCTTTTTGATAAGTTATTTCTGATCTTTAAAAAAAAAATTGCTGAAGTTCTGTGAAAGTAGAGGTAGCGTTGAAAATTAATATATTTTATGAAAGTGTGCATTGAAAAATTTTTAAGATTTTTCAAAATACGCCAGATTTTGTTTTCAATATTTTGGGTTATGTCTTATGTGGGTTAGTTCTATTGTTTGTCGACTCAAGCTCAGACATTTATAGTTAAATGTTTTTTTTTCATTTTAAGACTTTGTAACACGAATCGTATAAATGTGGCCAACATTTATTTTTCTCAAGTTTACAATGCTGTTATGTTGTAATGAAATATTTTTCATGGTCCATGTTATATTTGCAATAAAATAATTGGGATAGACTGCAACACAACAACTTGACTGGCTTGGCGTGGCTATCTTTAATTTAAAAATACCCATCAACGTGAGCAATGAAATTTTTCTTCTGTGAAAAACCCATAAGAAAAATGTTAAGTCGCGCGCAAATGCAAAAAAAAATTTGATTGCACTCGACGTGTGCATTTATAATAAATGTAAGTTTTATTGCAAGGTTTTAAATTTTTGAAGTCCCGGCAGGCTTACATCTGATGGCGATGATATTGGCATGATGGCGTGCTGTTACGGAACAGCTACATTCACTATTCACAATGTGTCGGCAGTTTTTGGTAAATAAATAAGAGATGGGTGGAGTGGAGGGAAGTGCAGGAGCAGTGAAGGGTAAGGCAGTGCAGAAAATACCTCGGAGTCTACTCAAATATGCCGCTGAGCTCAAGAGCTTCTACCTAATGGCAGTATAAAGTTGGTAAATTACTTTTCTTAGTTACTGTGTGTCGAAGAGCAGAAAGGATCAGGTTCCAAATAGCAATTGTAACGGCGGCATCTGGAAGGTCGTTGCTTTATTTATGATGACAAGGTGCTCGTCACCTCTACTTGAAGAGCTCTAAAGATTAGGTGTAAAAATTAATTTAAAATTTTATGTGTTTGAAACGTTTTTGAGAATTGTGATAGCTTTGAGGGGTTAAAGATATTTTTAAATGCATAAACTTTTATGACTTTATTGCGTGTATGGCAGTAAAGAAAATGGTGCATAGCAGTCATTAAAAGCAGTTGTTCTAATTTTTTAAATAACATAAACCTTATAGGGCAACATATTAGAACTATATACTTATATTAACCAATTGTTAGACAGTGTTTTAAAGTCATAATAAGAACATTCAGGGAACAAAAAGGGAGTTTTTTTTTTTAAGATTAAGCTCAAGATATTCGTAGATCAACAAATTTGCATTACAAAATTTCAAAATGTTCTTGAGCTTTATCTTAAAAATTAAAACTCCTTTTTTCGATTCCGCGTGCAAAATTATTAATGATAAAGCTGATTATCTTGAAACTTGGGGGCAAACTTATGTTGCTATAATTCAAATACATAAGATATTTTACTAAACAGAGTGTTTGATTAAGGAAGTCAGATTGTAACAGAAATCAAATAATAACCGTAATAAATTTTCACCTAAAATTTCAAGTCATTTGAATCACAACTCTCTAAGCAAAGATTATATAGTATAAAGATGAGCCACGTAGAAAATTGATAAGTAACAAATATTTTTCAAATCAATACGTAAGCTTTTGTAAGTGCGATGAAAAAAGCTTTAAATTCTTTCTTGAGAGAAAAGCTTCCAATCACTCATGCCCAGTGTGACCAGAAGATTTTTGAAAAAATATGCTTTTTGTTAAAAAAAAATATGCTAAATATTCCACTTTCAATTTTTATATTCCACAAAAATATTCCACTTTCAATTTCAAAGATATATATCTAAATAAGTCTAAATATGCATATAAAAAAAACACAGAAGCAAGTTTAAAAACATTTATTTATTTGATTACTATCGCACTTAAATTTATTTTCTTCTTCTATAAAAAATTATAAACATTGCTATGGTTTTTTGAATTTTAAGTAACGGTATACAATATACAAAACCAAAATTCAGGCACATCTTCGAGGTCAATTCTTAAATTATTGCTTGTATTATTATCATAGAAATTCGCATTTCTAAATTTTTTTATTAAGCTATCTGGTATTTGATAGGCATTACAATACTTTTTTTTAGCATACAGCCATGTTTTTACATTCAACAAATTTAAGAGTTTTTCTTGCATTCTATTTCGAATTTTCATTTAAATAAGAAAGATTCATATAACTAAAAATGTTCTCAACCTCAGCATTGCTAAATGGTAAGCTAAGCGAGAAAAGCACAAATTTTGATAAATCTTCAGATTCCGAACTTTGATCAATAACTTTTTTTTCTGCTTTATTGTTTTGAATCCACATTTTAAAATAGTTAAAAGAAATAGCTATTGTTAGCAATAATAGTGGTATTCACGATGTGGTACATTTGTGATAAATTTTTGCAAAATTTACAATACTTACAACTTATTGTGATCGAACCTTCAGTAAAGTACATATTGTATTTTTAAAATCAATTATATTAATTTTTATTAAATAAACTCACAGCGTAGCCTTTAGCTTGCTCCATGCTGAGTAGAAATGCTTGTACAATCTGCTGATCTCATACACAACTTGCATATTTTCCTCAGGGTTGTATATTGAAAACTGAATTTTGTTTTTGTTATATTAAAAAATTTACTACAAATATCAAATTTATCAAAAATACACAATACATGGGAAAATACAACACATCGTGAATACCCCTAATGTTTTCTTAAGCAAATTACTTACTGCTGTAACATAATCCATAAAAAAATCTAACCAAACAAACATATAAGCAAATTTACTTCACTTTTTAAGCTGCGTGAAGTTATTACATGAATTGCAATAAAATTGACAACGAAGAAGTTAACCACAAAATGAATTCCTTATATTGCGTTTTACAAGGTGGTTCAGAGATAAACAAAAAAAAATGTCGATAGCAAAAAAAAAACCCATTTAGTAACCAAATAGACATTTTTTTATTGCAATTTTTGTGAATTTTGATAAATATAATCATACGAAAAATATTCCACTTTTTATGCAGCATATTTTTATAAAAAAAAAAATATGCTTCCCGATGCTAAAATATGCCAAAGTGGAATATAATATTCCACTCTGGTCACACTGCTCATGCCCTCCGCAATGCTCTCTCACTCTACCATGTTTTTTCACTCCACAACAGGGTTCGGACTTATATAGTTATAGTTATAATAGTTTTTTTTTTTTGTTTTTTTTTATTGACAATCATAACGTACTACTTATGTATGTACATTTTATTTTAATAACATAATAAACCACAAATATATACAGCTACGTAAAACTAATTAGGGACAGTGGTTTTTGATATGTACAGCAATGCATACAATTTTTAAAACGCAACAAAATTAATAGAAGCAATACTTTTTTGAAAATGCAACTCTGGTTTTTTCGAAAACGCCGCATTGGCATCACTTTTTTGCCGTTATTCTTTAGCAGTTAAGCTATTTGAAATTTTGTTACAAGTAGCTCGTGCAACATATTAGGGACAGTGACAAAATAAAATTTTTAATAATCTTATAAAAAAAAAGGTGATTTCATATACATTTATAGTTAAAAGTTGTTATTAGAGTTATGTTTTGTAGTAACGTGGTTTGTGACGTCAGCACCCGAAAAATCATTATTCAGATGCACCAAGATGGAAGATCATGTCGACAAATCTCAGCTGCTTCAAAAGTTTCTAAAATCATGATAGGTAATGCTCTTCAGTATTTAAAAAAAAATCGACTGCAGAAAAAGTGCAACTTAAAAAAATAATCCGCATTACTACTGCTCGAGAAGATACTCTCATTGTACGGGAATCTAAAAAACATACGCATAGATCTACAAAAGAAGTACAAGTTGCTATCTATGGAGAAAATGAAGCAGCACCATCCGTAGACACATTGTTAAGAGACTTTGCGTTAAGCCGAACATTTTGAAAAAATTTCACGAAAAACGCCTCTATTGAAAGCAACCGTAAGAAGAGGCTTGAGTTCGCTAAAAAGTATCGTCATTGGGAACAAAAGAGTGGAAGACAGTATTGTTTTCAGACGAAACTATAGTAAATAGAGTATCATCCGATGGAAAAAAATATGTCCGCCGCCCAAGGTTAAAGCAGTTCGACCCAAAGTACACTAGGGCTAAACTATAATTGACAACAATGCAGTATTTGACAACAATGGTTTTGCTACAAAATATAGACAAAATAATAATAATATAATACATAAAATATTACAAATTCAAGCATCCTTAATTATATGCACGATTTATTTGATTAAAGATTATTGATTTTTTCCAGATTTTCAAAAACACTGTTGAATAATTAAAAAACCGGCTTTTACATTAAGGAAATGACCTATTCAATTTAATGTAGACCAAAACTCAGTAATTTTAGTAAACTATGTTTATATAGTATTTAGCATAGTTAATAATTTTATAAAGTTATATGTTTATATAGTATCCCTAATTAATTGCACGGAGCTGTTCATAACTATATACTATATATTTGCATGTTGAAGAAACATATTTCTTACTCTTTCAAAATATATTTGCCCTAGACAAATTCAATCATGGTTTTTAAAAGCAAATCAATTCTTAATTTGGTAGCAAAAACTTATGTAAAGCTTTAAAATAATTTTTTTATGGCAATGACATACAGGTGTAAGGGCCTCTGAAACTACATTTTTATTATCAACATCAATGCTTGTAAAAATATTAGAAAAATAACCATAAAAATGTTTGTAGCGAACAAATCGCAGTAGATTTGAAAAAACCGCAATGACGCAAGTAGAGCATTAAATTTTGCTAAAAAGTGTAGGAGATCTACTGTAATTGCTATAAAGTCCAAATTTTGCTCCACAATGCTTCACAGCAGAGATCATCAATACATGGTTTCTCATAGCTAGCGATTTAAGATTTCTCTTTTGTCTTAGGCTGAAAACAGAGTGAACGCCGATTCAGACAGGCAGACAGACAGGCGGAGGCAAACCGTGTAAAAAAAGTGAGATAAAAGTTAGCTTCGCTTTATTTCTTTCTCGTTTCTTCGCAGTTTACTGCTTGCGCCAGTCTGAATCAGCGTTCACACTGACCACAATCTTTAATATTAAACTTTATATGTGTTTCATTGAAATTGTCTTTTTAGTCGATTGATTGCAATTTTTCGATAGCTATTTAAACAAACTAGTATCGGCTGTGGCTGAAATTCGACCAACCCTTTGAAATTTCAATCGTTTTTTTCTAGTTCTGAGGCATGACCTTGCTTTAAGAAACTGTGCTGTACTAAGAAAATCTTAAGTTTCAAATTATCGCAATAATTATGATATAAAAATAGTCTAAATTTTTTAAAAATATCTGTAAAAATATTTATTACATATAAAAACTTTCGTACACCGTAATTTTTCACAACCAGGGATTTTCATATAAAAAGACGTTGTACTGAGAAAAGCTATAGTTTTCAAGATATCGCCGTAACTTTGATATCAAAATAATGGGAATTTTTCAAAATTTACTATTTATAAGAAATTTAACCATAACAAGATAAATTTACACATGTTACATACAAACATGCTTATTGTAGGGTATTCGTAAGAGATAAATGTTTTTTGTACATTGTATTAATGTCGAAAATTTCCTCTTACACCATGTTCTTCCATTTTTTATAGTTTAGGTTTTACTTAAGAAATATGCTTTGAGCGCACATATTTCAGGTCAAAGTTCACAACAATATTCAGTGAACTCCTTCTCCCTACTCTAATTTCTTTAAAAAAATTATCAAAATGGGTTCAGAATCACGGAAGAACTGTTTCTCCCACGCATTATATGTATACCGAAATGGCTTTAAACAAAGATTGGTGTATATAACTATGAAGTGGTTTAAAATATTTGAAAAAATTTTTCACAGAAATAATTTTTTAAGCTGTAGAACTTTGTGAAAAATATTAAAACAACATTTTGAAAAATTAAATTTTCATCATGATTTCGATGATAGAAAGTGTTTGTTGAATAATGTGTCCAAATAAAGCAATTTCTGCAAATAAATGGTATGTCATATGAATGAACGTGAAAAAAAAAACTTTAATAAGAAAAAAAAAACCCAACAACAAAAAACATTTGGCCTCTTTTTTGAGCAAAAACTTCATATTTTAGAGGTTTATTTAAAACAATATAAATTCCTGACTTCATAAAATAACGGTGCATTCTTATTTCTTCAAAGTCATTTAACTAATATTGCAGAAAAAGAAAATTTGATGAAAATCGATTGAAAAATGGCTGAGATATTTGCTTGCAAAGTCAAAACTAGAAATTTCAATCGTTTTTTTTTTCTCATTCCGAGGCGATGACCTTGCTTCAAGGAAATACGTTGTACTGAGAAGATATAAGGTACTGAGAACATCTATAGTTTTCGAGATATCGCTATAACTTTTATCCCAAAATAACGGAAATTTTTCAGACTTTACTATTTGTAAGAAATTTCACCATCACAATATATATTCACTCTTGTGAAGCATAAAAAATGCTTATTGTAGGGTATTCGTAAGAGATGGCGCAAAATGTCAGAAGTATTTTTTGCACACCTTAACAATGTCTAAAATTCCCTCTTACATTATATTCTTCCATCTGTTACAGTTTAGCTTTTATTTAATAAATGCTCTTTTTACGCTCATATTTTAGGTCGAAGGTCACCAATCTAAAATTTAATCATACTGTGCAGCCAGATCTTTCATTTAAAACCTCATTCAATATTCTTCTACCTCTTCCTAGCCCTGAGATACCTTACTAAAAATAACACAAACTTTCAACGTTAATATTTCGGGTCAGAGGTCATAAATTCAAAATCTAAAATGATTCTGCACATAAAGGGCGCAGTACCTTTCGAATGACATAAGTTTCATTGCCCTTATTCTAAAATTAATATCGGAAAAGTGTACGATAACATTTGATGTTTGCCTATTAATATGTAAGATTACAAATAACAAATTTTAAAATAAAAATAACAAATCACAAATTACAAATTACAAATAACAAATTACAAATTACAAATTACAAATAACAAATTACAAATTACAAATTACAAATTACAAATTACAAATTACAAATTACAAATTACAAATTACAAATTACAAATTACAAATTACAAATTACAAATTACAAATAACAAATTAAAAATTACAAATTACAAATTAAAAATTACAAATTACAAATTACAAATTACAAATTGCAAATTACAAATTACAAATTACAAATTACAAATTACAAATTATAAATTACAAATTACAAATTAAAAATTAAAAATTAAAAATTAAAAATTAAAAATTAAAAATTAAAAATTAAAAATTACAAATTACAAATTACAAATTACAAATTACAAATTACAAATTACAAATTACAAATTACAAATTACAAATTACAAATTACAAATTACAAGTTACAAATTAAAAATTTAAAATTTAAAATTTAAAATTAAAATAAATAAATAGGCTCTCTCTGAGCACGTCAAAACACCCTGCAGTAAATCGCGTTTCTAAGATATCATAAAGTTCAAGATCAATTTTAAATTTTAAATTTTAAATTTTAAATTTTAAATTTTAAATTTTAAATTTTAAATTTTAAATTTTAAATTTTAAATTTTAAATTTTAAATTTTAAATTTTAAATTTTAAATTTTAAATTTTAAATTTTAAATTTTAAATTTTAAATTTTAAATATTTAATTTAAAATTTAAATTAAACATTGCCAATTTTAAATTTAAAATTTAAAATTAAACATTGCAAATTACAAATTACAAGACGCAAATTGTAAATTGCAAATTAAATATTACAAATTACAAATTAGTAATGACAGTTCCAATCGGCTCTGATTTTTTTTAACTGAAAACCAAAAATAAACACTTTAAGTAGCTAAAACTGAATAGCTACTAAAACTATTTTTGCCAAAAATTTGCGTGTTTATGCATGCGTGTGCTCGTTTACAGTTTCGATAATGACATAAGACATTAACTTATTTTTACCATGACACCTAGAATGTAGGTTAATGTGCTGTTAATGTGAAGAATAACAGAAATATCATCAGAAAATAAATAATTGGCAAATTTTGCTTATCTTAAGCAAACTCATTAAAGTCAGCACAGGTGGTCTTAAACAATAAAAGAAGTAAGCCAGAGATAAGAAATACTTTCAATTGGATAGAATGGGGTCACGTTTTTAAAAACGAAAGGTATAAAAGTCATGATTTTGCTCAATATCACAACTAAACTAATCTTGAAGCTACCATAGACACACTCAACTTTATAAAATGCAGAAGATTTCGTTATTTACAGTGACAGTATTTTTGCTTATTACATTATTGCACATGAAGGATGCAATGGGTGCGACTGTGTTAAATGTAGTAAGCAATGAAGATAAAGTTGCACCCTCAAACATTATTAAAGCTGACTTGCAGGTAAGCTTATTTAATATTGGTTGGGAAATGGATTGGATTGAGAATGTTACGTCTTTAATTTTTAATGTTACATCTTCTTACCCAAAAAAAATTAAGGGATCCACGGTCACTGGTATTGAAACTTGCTTAGACGCTGGAAAAAGCTGCATTCAAGCCGAGCAGTGCTGCACCAAACGATGTCATAAATATGCGGGCAAATGCGTTTCGTAAACATTAATATATAGAGTACTAGAAAAATTGCAGATGAAGTAAAAGTAAATAAATAAAAATTGTATATGTTTTTTAAAAGATGCTAAGGAAGAAGATGTTTATGATAAAGCTCTATGAGGTTAAATTATTTGGTCTAGCAGTGAAAAAAACTTGGTATAAGACATCGAAGAAGTTATAGACCTAGTGGATCAAAAGATAACTGCATACATACTTATTTTTTTTTTTGAGTACACCCTCAAAGTTGGATATATATTCAAAAAATTGATTTTTGTTTTTGTGAATTTATTTGCACAAATCTGTTTTTGAATTAATTTAAAAATTGCAAACGTTTTCTAAAATACTAAAATCGGACCCTCTCTGCGATATATAAAACGTTCTTGTGTCTAAAGAATTAGAAAAGTAACAGATGGAAACGGTAAGAACTTTCAAGTGAAACTTCTTTTGCACCGTTGTAATTTAAAACTTAATGAAACAAAAAAGTGACAGTAAAAAATACAACACATCTATAAGACTTACAGCCCTATTCTGGCAGCTTAACTAAGCTCACCACATTAACAAAATAGTTAATATTAACAATTTGTTAAGGTTTCGTATTCTGCTGCAAATTTAAAAGCTCTTTTCCTTACAATTTTGTTAATAACAGAAAGAGTCTTAACAACGAACGAAATGTATGTGCTTAGATAGAAAATTGTTGTGAAAATAATAAAAAAATACAAATTAAAATATAATATTGAGTTTAAATACATCAAACTGAAAAATGGAGGAATTTTTTACTTATTTTAAGTGTTGATAATGGAATCTTTCAGTAGCCGTTGCAAATTTTTCAAGCGCTTGCATAGTCACAAGCTGCACTCGAAGCATCTGTTTATATAGCGCATCTCTTCTTTCAATAGGCATATCGATTTTCACCATGCATGGTGAACTTTAAAAGCTTTTTAAGCTTTTATGTTGTTAATGATTTTTAAGAATACCAACATTTACATAACATAACAAGCAGCTTAACAAGAGCTCCTTAACTATTTCTTGTTAAGTTAATAACCAGAATAGGGCTGTTAGTCTGCGAGAGAATAAAAAAGAGAGGTTAAGGTTTTAAATAGGATCTCTCTGAGCACGTCAAAACACCCTGCAGTAAATCGCGTTTCTTAGGTATCCTTAAGTTCAAGATCAACTTTGTATGATTAAATCTTGAGATAAGACACTTTAAAAAATATTTTAAGCTAGTATAAAAATTTTCGGCCAGAAAAAAGTCTACCCTGTTTAGCCTCCTTCGCACACTAAATACAAAACAGTCACAACTCAAAATTTTCCAAAATCGACTTTTTGTCATAAATCACTTCACAATACACATCTCTAACTACTGCAAAAAATTCTTTACCATCACTTTCTTCTTTAGCTGAAATGCGGTTAGTCTGTTTTAATGATAATTGCATTGCTTCTGTACTCTCAACTAAAGAGTTTTATTTTGAGTTGTGTCCAGGTGTTCTAAATTAAATGACATGGTATGTTACGCATAAAGTGTTTTATTTTAAGTTGTGACAGTTTTGTTGAAAGAAGTGAAAAAATTATCGAGTTTTATTTCGAATTGTGCTCCTATAGCTGAAAAAATTGAGTAAAATTGAATGTATTATTTTGATATGTGTCATTTTAGTTGAAATAATTTTGATTAACACTAGCTTTATCCAAAATATACATGTCAAATAGATACGAGCAGTGCCGTTTGTTTACTCATGATTAGTTATTGTTGTGAAACAGCATGCAGCACTGAAATTTTTGAATTGTAGGGTGCCTAGTGCCTATTTGACGACACTAAAACAAGTGTAACTTTTTAACCGACTTAGTTTGTTTATTTTTTGTTTTGTTTATTTAACTTTTTAAAAATTTAAAATTTTCAAAGAAAAAAATTAAAGACACATATTTTAATCAATAATTCTGCAAAGTTCTGCAATAAAAAGTTTAAGTCACGTGATAACTTTATTCTTCTGCAGACTATTTTGACCAAATCAAGATTTTGATAATTTTTATTAGAAGTTATTTCTAATAAAGCCATTATATACCAAAAAATTGAGTTTTGTATATTTAATTTTATTTACCAGTATATTTTAAGAATTAAATCAATTAAATTTTCTTTTATCCTTCTCAAAAAAAAAATTGTCTTTTAAAATTTGTCAAGGTCACAAAATTTTAAATTCTGTTTTAAATTCAATTCTTCGCCATATTTTGATTTTTTTTTTTTTTTTTGCATAAAATTTTCGAATATTTTTAATGAATTGTTTAAAAATTGTTGGTAACCAGAATACAATTTTAGATTATGCTCGCTATATTCCAAAAACCTACCGCTTTTAGACGTAAAGAAAAAGAACATACAAGATCTGGCAAATAGAAACCACATCCCAAAAAACTCCTATGAGATGTATTATACAAACATAATTAATACATAAAAATTTAAAACTTAAATAACATTTTTAATATTAAATTTTTTTAATGAATTGAGCAATATTTTTCTTTTAATACTGTTATGAATATTTTTAATTTTTTTATATAAAATACTAGCAATACTTATAATTAAAACAAATATTAATTAATGTTTCTTGCGAATTTTCTTATTTGACTGCATGGTAATCAGTTGACGAATCGGTTTTTTTAAAAATTAAAGCATTTTTTATCAGTTAAAGAGCCGCAACTTGAATTTTGAACAAAAAATGTCAGTTAAGGAGTCATAACTCCGAAATATTTTTATTTGCACAATCCTGATATAAAATGACAAAAAATTTACTTAAACTTTCTTCTAATAAGAATGAAGCTATACTTTCGATATTTATTTTTTATACTTTCAATTTAAAAAAAAAAATTAATTTTTTAGTAATTTTCTTACTTAAATGCTTGTTAACTAGGAGATTCTAAAAATTACAGCAATTTCTATCAGTTAAGGAGGCACAACTTGAATTTTGATCAAAAAATTTCAGTTAAAGTGTCATAACTCCGAAATGTTTTTATTTGCACAATCTTGATATAAAATGACAAAAAATTTACCTAAACTTTCTTCTAATAAGAATGAAGCTTTACTTTTGAATTTTAAAAAAAAAATTACTTTCATATTTCTTGGTCAATTTCTAACTTAATGCTTGTTGATTAAAATTAAAGGATTTTCATCAGTTAAAGAGGCACATTTAGAGATAATATCACTAGTCGTACGAAAAAATTTCAGTTAAAAAGTCGTAACTCAAATTTATCCCTTATTTACACAATTATAATATAAAATTAAAAAAATATAGCAAAACTTTCCTTAAAATGGGGTTTCTGCATTGTGGAACAAATTTGTTTATAATATTGCAATCGTTTAATCTTAAACAGTTTTTTGCTTCTCCTGAAAATTTATGTTTTTTAATTGTAACTGTTTTGTATTTAGTGTGCGATATATTGACTAGAGATAGTCAATGTTATGGAAAAATAGATTTAATGCCATATCGTTTGATTGGAAAAGGTTATTGGGGTAGTTTTTCACATAAATTATTGTTGAGACTTTACTATTTTATAACATATATAAAAACAACATTTTGGAAAAACTACATTTTGGCAAAAAAATTCATAGGGGTACCCTTATTGTTTTAAGACAAAAATAGTTTATCCATTTTTGCAAATGAGTGCTATGTCATATGAAAGGAATTCAAAAATTCAATTTTTACTTGTTTTTATTTTTACAGCAAAAGCAAATTTTGAATAATTCTTTGAGTAAAAAATCAATATTTTGAACCTTTTTTGAAAAACGATAAATAACATATACACTAACTGAAAGGAACAGTTCAAACTCTTTTTGAAAAGTACTTTTGAAAAAAAAAAATTAAAATTGCAGGTCTATTCTGGCAAAGTATCAATTGCTACCAGTATTTTTATTATTTCTATGTGTTTGCTGTAATTTTGTGATTTCAAAACAAAATTTTAAGCTCAAAAATAATAAATTTTGATAGAAATTGTCACCCGCTTTTCAGATAGGCACAATTTCATTAAAAAATTTTGTTTTTTGAGCTTAAAATTTTTTTTTTTTTAAATCACAAAATTAAACCAAACACACAAATAATAAAAATACTGGGTAACAATTAATACTTTGACAGAATAGATCTGTAAATATATTTAAAGACAGCGGAGATCGAAAGTCAAAACTTTGAATCTTAAGTCGTTTTTTCATTCCCAGGTTATAAAAAGAATTCCTTGTACTAGGCTAGGTTAGGTTAGTGTGGCTATCTCAAACGAGACACACTTAGGCCAATAAGGCCTATTGTGATACCAAGGGTTAATTTTTCCTATCTCTATTTAAACCAGTTTGAGCTGTTTACTAAGCCTAGGATTCGGTAAACCGAAGATTCCGAGTTCGTCAAGGTCATTGAAGAACCAGTTTTCTAAGTGGAGGAAGCGTTTTTGAGCCAGCGCTGGACAAGTGCGGAGGAAATGTACTTTAGTACTTCCTTCTACTCATGTCTACAGCTTCCCTACCATGGCTCTGATGTGTACTCTTCTGAGAGAAATTAGTTCTTTTAAACGCTTTAGTTTGAGTATTGGCCAGATTTGCCGCATTATATTACACGTGTTACCTGCTGACCATCTGTTGTTGGTTGTGCTACCGGATAACTCATGTGTAAGCAGCTTACATGTGGTGAGAGGAATAACAAGGCTTGCCTTATCTATAGAAAGCTGTTTGGTAGCACCTATACGAGCGAGTTCATCTGCTTATGTCATTGTACTAAAAATGTTTTTAAAAAAGTTGGCTAGTGCATTGACCATTTGTAACATTTTGGAAACGAAAGTTTTTTATGAAAAATTTTACATAAAAATCCAGAGCATTAAGTTACTATATTTATGTAAAATTTCAACTCGGGTTTTTCTCTTACGTATAATTTTTATCTTATTTTTTCTTTATTTATTCAATAATTGTTCAATATTTGTGCTACGCTAGTTCTACTACCTTTCCTTTTTCTGACTCTTTCCTATTTTCTACCCTTTCTTCTTATTTTTGTTTCTTTTAATCGTTATTTCTAGATTAAATCAGTATAAAGACAAATATTTTCAAGCTTTCTTTTGCTAATATGTTCAGTATTAATTATTATTTGTTGTCATAATTGACTACATATTTTTGTTTATGCATGAATGTTTTGCCTTAAGTTTCAAACTTAAAAATTATTAGTATGTTGATTATTCTCTTTAATTATTCTCTTTAAAAAAATTATATTAATATCTTAATATACTAGATAAAATTACAACTAAGAAATTGTAATTGAAATTGAAATGAACTTCAATAAACAAATTTTGAAATACACAAAATTACAATCAAAAATTAATCTATAAACATTGTTAAATAGTTTATATTAAAAAAGTGTTAATAACATTCATTTTTTCGACCCTAAGGTATAATTTTAATTTGAAAAAGTCAATATTAGTAAAAATTTACATTTTCCCAAGTTTTATTTATATAAATAGGAAAGAGAATTCGAAAATCCAGTCAATGCCCGTTTTTATTAGTAACTTTTTTGTGAATTGTAAGAAAACGCTTACAATTTTTTTAAAATATATTTCAGAATGATCGGAAAAAAGTTTTGAAAATTTAAAATGCTTAAATCTTTTCGTGCATATTTGCATTATAAAATGTTCCTAATAGACTCATAACATGTTTTTTCTTTTTATAAACAACCAATTTCTAGAAAAAGGAAAATAAAAAAAAGGATTACATAAAAACCCATCCATGCAATATTTAGATTTACAATAACTATACACCACTCAAACACTACCTCAAAATCCACACATGCATACTTTAAAGCACTCACACATGCACACACAGTCAGCCAACTTAAGCTAAGAAAACATAATTGACAGCGCTTGTCTAAAGTCCAAAAAGGCAGTGAAAACTAAAAAAACTATACTCGTACAGCCAAGAATAAAATCAGCCAAGAATAAAACCAGCCAAGAGAAGAAGCAAGAGCAGAGCGTAACTCAATTTATGCACTTGTACAAAATGCAAAACCGCCTCAGTTTCAACTGCAGGATATGTTGAAAAATTCATCCTTGAAGACGTTAACTCAACGTTGCGATAAGGCACACACACTATTGCACTTATGGACTCTCGACACAAGTCGTCCTTCTGCATGTGCTCGCACACAACTTAAGCAAGTTCTTAATAGCAGTTATAACTACTATATATAGTAGTAGGCAAAGGTATTGAGTTACTTTTTTTTATTTTATTGCACTGCTTTTGGATTAGACAAGCATTCGTGTAAAAGTGAGTCATCGTGTCTGATTTCTTAATTTTTGATGAGTTGTCTTTTGCTATTACGATAGCTTCTTTGCCTTAGCTTCTTTGCTTGCACAGAATGGAGATCAAACAATGTATGATATGTTGTTGGCTTCATTTCATTGTTGTTGCTTCATCATCAAAAATGTTTTGAGATCTTTTCGTCGTGACAAGAAAGTTGGTCAAGTTCCTGCGAAATATGTGTATTCAGATTTCTTTATTTTAAACCAAAATATTGTTGAAATATAGCATATTTTGTCTTAAGACCATGGAAGTTTATGAAAGAACTTTCATAAAGAACTGTTATTTCAAAAAAGGTTATAAAAGTTAAATTAACACAAGCAAACTTAGTTTACGGATGCAGCATAGAGTGTTACAACTTTTTTTATTTTTTTCTGATGCAGTCTCAATCTCCAAATTATTCTATGCAATATTTCAGTATGCGGCTTCACCGTACAGCAGCAAATAAGAGCGAATTAATTATTTCATGAAAAAATACACTCAAAAAGCACTTATGGAAACAGCAAAGTTTCGCTTCACAAATTGTTTTTTAGACATGAAACCATAATTAAAAATCTTAAAATTCTTAAAAATCAAATTAGATTCACATGTAAATGGTATGCTCTTTTTGAGTGTATGTTTTCATAAAATAATTAATTCGCTCTTATTTGTTACTGCACGGTGAAGCCGCTCAATGGAATACTGCAGAAAATTATTTGGCGATTAAGACTGCATCAGAAAAAAAAAATAAAATGAAAACTTTTTTGTAAAACTAGCTTAAAGTAAAAAAAAAAATAAAACATATTTTTCATATTAAAACTGCGATAAGTTATTCCAAGGATAAAAATACCAAATAACTTTAAAAATTCAGTTAACTAATTAAAAAGCTTTCAAAAACCGTTTTAAACAGGTTCCTATCTGTAATAGATTTTAAGTTATTGCAATAAAACTGATGACACCTATGAATGCCATTTTTTGCAACACTTCCACTTATAGCTCGAAAAAGGGGGGAGATGGGCTCCCTGTGCCATACAATTTTTTCTTGTCTTGGCCTAAGAAATCAACCAGCGTCTGATTGAAACGTTGATCTAGGATACCCTGTATATGAAAAAGAGTCTACCGGTTAAAAACCCTGACATTCTCAAACATTTTAGGTTCTAAGGCTTTGGTGCTACTGGATTCTACTCGATTCTTCCTGCAAGAATATAAATAGAATGGAATGCAAACCTACCCTGAAAGCTATTTACTGCTTTATTCTGAAACACGAATAAGTACACCAATGATAAGAAAGACACGAAAAGCATTACGATTTTGTATAAAAGAAACCATTGCTTCTCGTGTCTTTCTCATCGTTGGTGTGCTTCTTCGTTATACAGAATAATGCACTTAAACTATGTACCTACGTATACAAAAACATTCAAAAGCTGAAAAAAGGCGTATATTTCATATTTTGTATCTTCGCTTGATATTGCAGTATTTGCAATTGAAAATTATACTTTCTTCTAAAAATAAATCTATCTTTATATATAAAAATTGATGCATGTATGTGGGTATGTGGCTATATCACGTATAGACTCCAAAACCACTGAACCAATCTTTATGAAATTTTCAGGAAAACTGAAGACATTTCTTGAGAGTGTTCCTGTGAGGTTTGGTGACAATTAAATAAGGGGGCGTGGTACCTCTCATACAAGCCAAGTTTGCGCTATCGACCACAAACCAAAAAAAGGAAATATCGATATCAGGCGGTTTTGATCGTAAAAAACTAAGATTTAGTAATTTTGTTCAGATGGTTACTGTGGGTAAATGTACAAATAATGGGCGTGGTCACAACATATATACGCCCACTTTTTCAAAATCATGGCGATTCCGGAGTTCTACACTTTTTTATAGTAAAACTTGCTGTGTAGGTGCTCCAAGAGGCGGTAACTCTATATAAAAGTTTTCACGCCCACTTTTACCGCCCACGAATCAATATCTATATATACAAAAATCAAAACGATGTGTGTCTGTGTGTGTGATGCCTATTGACTCCAAAACTACTGGACCGATTGACCTGAAATTTTGGCAGTCAATTTGTTTCAGGTACGAGATGGTTGAGGAAAAAAGTTGCCACACCCCCCTTTTACCTTCCCCAAATCAATAAAAATGCTATATTTCAAACTTTTTGGGTCATACAAGACTAAAATTCAGTAATTTAGTTTGTACTGTAGACAACTGTAATAAGTTTCCACGCCTCCTTTTACCAACCACAAATCAATGAAACTGCTTTATATTAAACGGTTTTGGTCGTATAAGAATTAAATTTGGTAATTTAGTTTGTATGGTTACTGTCGGTAACTGTACTAAAAGTGTGTGTGTCCACGCCACCTTTTACAGCCCACAAACCAATGAAAATGCTTTATTTAATACGGTTTTGGTCGTATAAGACTTAAATTCGGTAATTTGGTTTGTGTGGTTACTGTCAGAAACTGTACGAAAAATTGGTTTGCACGCCCTCTTCTCCGCCCACAAATCAGTGAAAATGCTATATTTCAAGCTGTTTTGGCCGTGTAAGACCAACATTTGATTCTTAAGTTTGTATGGTTACTTTCGGCAACTGTACTAAAAACGGGCGTTATCGCTATATATCCACACCCATTTTTTGAGAAATCATTAAAATTGACTACTGTGTCGATTGAGCTAAAATTTTGGCTTAGTTTGTATGGTTACTGTCAGCAACTGTACTAAAAATTGGTTTCCATGCCCTGTTCTACCGCCCACAAACCAATGAAAATGTTTTATTTCAACGGTTTGGGTCGTATTAGACAAAAATTTTGTAATTTAGTTCATATGGTTACTCTCGGCAAGTGCATTAAAATGGGCCTGTCCCACTTTAGTTAAACTCACTTTTCGGGGGGTCAGGGTGGAGTGAAGCAAAGTGCGCCAGGCTTAAGCTAAATTGAGCTGAAATTTTGGCAGTCGATTTGTTTCGACTACGAGATGGTTTAAGGGTAATAATTTTGCCACACCCCTTTTTACCGCTTACAAAAGAACAAAAATGTAATATTTCGCACGGTTTTGATCGTAGTAGACTAAAATTTTGTAATTTAGTTCATATGGTTACTTTCGGCAGATACCCGATTAAAAATTTGAGGTTGCGAACGGCGGCCGATCAGCAGTCGATCATGGACCGCACGGCCGTACAAGGGTCAAAGATGGCCCAAAAACAATCCAAGAAGCCTACCGGCCGAAAGTTGGGTCAAACAACGGCCATACAAGGCCTAAATTAAGTTGTATGGCCGCAGTATGGCCACTGAATGCCACAAAATTTTTCAAAGCCGTTATTCCACAAACGTATGCGAAACAACAGAAGCAAGCCTCACTCGGCGATGTTAATATTATCGCCACTTGTGTGTGGTGCAAGACATTTTTTGTGCATGAAGTTATTTGTTTGAATACAATGCCCCATTAAATTTTTAATTATAACAGCATAGTTTTTTTAACTGATTACAATTAATGATAATGAAAATAGATAAATTAAATACAAAAAATTAATTCAAAAATTTTTTTAATTAGTTTTACATTATTTTATTTTCGCATGAAGTTGCAATTGAAAATCTGCTTTCCATTGTAGAATAAGCACTGGTCAGCTGATTTACGGCCTTTGTACGGCCGCTGTTTAAGACTATTTGAAACGGCCACTGAGCGCCCGTTGTACGGCCGCTGTTTGGTCAAAAAGTCCTGCAAGCGACCCTTGTACGACCCTCGTATGGTCGAGAAAAATATTAAAAATTAGGCCTTGTACGGCCGCTGTTTGGCCTTAGCTAAAAAAGTTTTTATTTCTACTCGTGTATACTGAAAATGGTGAATATATTTGGCATTTCTTGACATTTTCGTATATGGCAGTAAGTCGGTATGTGGCAGAACAACGTTTGCCGGGGAATACAAGTGTTCTCTAAAATTCCGCGTATCAAATTGAAATTAAAAAAATACGTTTCGAATAAAGTTAATTGAAGTATAACAAAATCTTTGAAAGAAAAAAAATTCGTGGTAAACATGGTGTGGAATGCCGCATATACAAAGTAAAGGTTTAATTCATTTTCACAGCAAACTTTTTACCCATATCCAAAAAAAAAAAAATAACGTGACATAGTGCCCACCCCTTTCTTATTGCAATGTAATTTTCAGACTTTTTTTAGATTTATTCAATTTAACCACTTTGCTAGTAACTTGATATATTTACCAATTTAATTTTCACGTTACATTATTTAATATTACGTTGGCAAAGTTAGTGGGAATAAAATGTAGTGAACCTACCCCCCAAAGGTAATGCTATCACATTGTCAAACATGTCGACAAAAGAAAAAGAAAGGGGGCAGAGATAAGCAAAAAAGGAAAAACGAAGCAGTCAGAACAGTAGAAATTGCAACCCAAGCGCTTAGTACAAGCTGCTCAAAGCAGCTAAAGAGGTGTTTAGAATATGTATATCTTACTGTAAACCGCAACCATTCATTATGCTTGAATTGTTACAAAATTTATGCACAGCTTTTAATGCCAGGAACAACAGCTTTGAAGCAAGTTGGCAGCATAGCAACACGCCCCAACACTGACGTGACCCTTAAGCAACAGCAGGCAAAGAAAGGATGTTTTGGTTTTCTTTTTTTACTGTTATGTTAATAGTGTTAGTAGATACATGATAAACATGTGTATTTTTTTTAATGTTGAGATTTATTTTCTTTTATTGCGGTATTGATTTCGAAGAGTGCAACCGTGAGTGAGTGAGTGAATGAGTGAGAAGATGTGGTTGGTGGGATATAAATAAATAAATTTTAATACATAAATAAAAGCTGTTTGCTCTGTTTCTGTTGTATTTATACCCATTATTGTAGTGAAGACACACAAACAGAAGTGCAAAGCCGTAGGTAAGCCATATGTAAAGAAGTGTGCGGTAGACCCTGTCTGACACCGTTCGCTGGCGTACGGTTATGTATTTTTATTTATTTATTTATATACATTTTGTATGCAAATGAATATATCTTCCCCTACACACACGGCTTTACACACAAAATGTATAGCCAACTAATAGCCAAATTTAATGTTAGTTTAAAAGGTGATTTAGCTGTACATAGTTAATCATCAAATTATTTATTCTGTCAAAAAAGTAGAGGAGCTAGGGTAGGGCAGCCATACGTCTCGGTTTTACCGGACATGTCCCGGTTTTGAGATCGATGTCCCTGTGTCCCGGTGCACAGTAAAAAATATCCCGGTTTAAAGTGTTGAAGGAAAAACTAAAAGTTTGTCAGTAAAAACTGAACAAATATTTTTCAAATCCGTGTTAATGAATGAAAAATAAAAGTATTTTTTCTGAAATGCTAAATTAAAAGAGCGAAAATAAACTTAAAATAGTACAACTTTTGTTCGCTTTTCCAGGACACAACATAAATGGAGCGAGTATTTTCACTGGTCTCCTCGCACTGGAGTAAAGAAAGAAACTCGCTCAACATAATCACTTTGAAAAGCATTATGCAATGCAAATTTATTTATTCCATAACGTGCATACACTGAGAAAACAAAAAATCAAAAACGCACATTTTAAAAACGTTTAGTAAAATTAATATTTTTAAAAATATTTTACGCCATACAAAAATGAAAACGCACATTTTTAAATAGAAAAGTAAAACGAAACGTTTTTAAAACAACCACGAATATTTTACTATGTTATGTCAGAATAAAATTAATATTTTTAAAAACATTTTACGCTACACAAAAATGAAAACGCTTATTTTTAAATAGAAAAGTAAAACGAAACGTTTTTAAAACAACTACGAACGTTTTACCATGACATAAGAAAATTCACATACTTTGTTTCAAAACACTTGTTAATAACGAATTGTTTGTTATATATGTTTCCTCGACTTATCTATTTGATATTTGTTCAGAAAATTAAATATTTTTCATTCTCGATTCCATCTTTCTGCAGTTTGCCTAAAAACTGTACAACTGTAATTTTGCAAACCAACAAAGCTTTTTTTAATTAATAGAGGAAATGCGGATTTCTGTAAATTTATGAATTAATGGGAATAATAAACATTTTCGTTCTTACAATATAATTAATTTTTGCACTATTGCATTTTAAAATATTTATTGTTACAAATCGAACTAACATTTTAGAATCTAATTTTAAAATTTTCGTTTTTAAAATGAAAATAAACATTTTACATTTGAGGATATTTATTATTAAAAATCAAACGAACATTTTAGAGTCTCGATTTAAAATTTTCGTTTTTAAAATGAAAATAAACGTTTTACTACAGCATTCTAAAATATTCATTGTTAAAAATAAAACGAAGATTTTAGAATCTCATTTGAAAATATAAGTTTTTAAAATGAAAATAAACGTTTTACTATTTCATTTTAAAATGTTCGTTTTTAAAATTAAAATAAACGTTAGAAGTGCAAAATCTGGGTTAAACGTTTTTAAAAGTAGCTTGTTTCTGCCACTTTTGAAAATGTTGTTTTCTCTGTGTAGAATTTTATTACCATATTAAAACGCAAAAGTATGTTCTTGATGAAACAACGAAATCTTCAAAATATAATTGGGCCAAACCTTAATTATGAATAAGTCCAAACAATATTTTTTCTTACCTCATTGACTGAATTGGTGTTTTTGTTTTTTTTTATAATATTTGTGTATGTGTACCTGTGAATTATTTTTATTTATTTTTGTTTAATAAACGGCAGTTTATAATGTTAAAATTGTGTATTTGTTTTTTGGTGCAATAATAAAAAAATATGTACACGGTTGTCCCGGTCAAGTGCTGTTCACAGAGAAAACAACATTTTCAAAAGTGGCAGAACGAGCTACTTTTAAAAACGTTTAACCCAGATTTTGCACTTCTAACGTTTATTTAAATTTTAAAAACGAACATTTTAAAATCAAATAGTAAAACGTTAATTTTCATTTTAAAAACTCACATTTTAAAATGAGATTCTAAAATGTTAATTTGATTTTTAACAATGAATATTTTAAAATGCTGTAATGAAACGTTTATTTTCATTTTAAAAACGAAAATTTTAAAATGAGATTCTAAAATGTTCGTTTGATTTTTAATAATAAATATTTTCAAATGTAAAATATTTATTTTCATATCGAAAACGAAAATTTTAAAATAAGATTCTAAAATGTTCGTTCGATTTGTAACAATAAACATTTTTAAATGCAATGGTAAAACAACTATTTATATTTTAAAAACGAAAATGTTCATTATTTCCCATTAAATCAAAAAATTTACAGAAATCCGCATTTCCTCTATTAATTAAAAAAAGCTTTATTGGTTTTCAAAACTACAGTTTTATATTAGTTTTTTTATCATCAGCTAAATTTTTTAGATAATGATACTGTATACCAGCGTCTATAAAAAAATAGAATTTTGTCAGATATTATTAATTTTATTTAAATTACTTACTTTTTAGTTGTGGCAGCAAATGCTCCAACTCAAATTCTTTCATAATTTTCTTGCAGGCAAACTGCTGAGTGATGAAATTGATAATGAAAAATATATTATTATCTGAACAAATATCAAATACATAAGTCAATGAAACATATATAACAAACAATTCGTTATTAAGTGTTTTGAAGCAAAGTATGTGAATTTTACTATGTCATGGTAAAACGTTCGTAGTTGTTTTAAAAACGTTTCGTTTCACTTTTTTATTTAAAAATGTGCGTTTTCATTTTTGTATGGCGTAAAATGTTTTTAAAAATATTAATTTTAACCTACTTTATCATAGTAAAATATTCGTTTTTGTTTTAAAAACGTTTCGTTTTACTCTTCTATTTAAAAATGTGCGTTTTCATTTTTGTATATAAAAATATTTTTAAAAATATTAATTTTACTAAACGTTTTTAAAATGTGCGTTTTTGATTTTTTGTTTTCTCAGTGTTGACTTATGGCAGCCCTAAGCTAGAAGCTAGTTGTAAAAAAGTTTTAAAAATTAAATTTATTTTGAAAAATTTTTAGCTATTTTGATTACAACGGAAATTTATTTAAGCCCCACTATTTATTCAGGATATTAAAAAAATAAATTATGAGAAAGTTTGTTGATTTTTGAAACAAAATTATTTTTCCGAAGAAAGTAGGGTGTTACAGCTTGCCTCGTTTTTGGGAGAAGTTGTAAAAGATGACTTGAGGCAGGTAGTAACACTAAAGAAATGCATTTCATCTAAATTTTTAAAATTTTAATTTTTTTCTGATAAATTAACAAATCGCTGATTTTGTGCAAGACTATTACAACTCAAGATTTAGTATTTTTCAGGAGAGCCTTATGCAATTTTGAAATGACATCACGATCATTAATTGCAAAGGCAGTTTGAAAAAGGTTTAGTGTATTGGTAGGCCATTATGTTTCCTACCAAAAAATATCATAAAATTTTTCATTTTACGTCAATAGTGAATTTTAAAGCAATATTTTTGCAAGTGTCTGTTTGAGTTGTGACATTACTACTAAAAAAAAAAAATTTAAAAATGTTTCATTTTGAGTTATAACGATTTTGCTACAATATGATAACATACTTATGAGTTAGAGAGATGTCACGATTTGAGTTGATACTTTATTACTACAAAAAATATTAGGTTAATTGCTGGGATTTTTATTAAAAAAATGGTTTTTGATATAATGAGTCAATGTTGTTGAAAAATGATGAAGAAATTTAAAATAAATTTTAGAATAAATAAAAATGAAACGTTATTGCTACAAAAAAGTTAAGCTAGCAATAAAACTCAAAAGGACGCAAGTTTCTGTAAAACCGTCAATTAACAGCAAATCGATCTGGAATTCCTTAAATTTGAGATATGGTAACAATGTATATTCCTGCATATTTAACTCAAAAAACCCAAATTTTGAGTTGTGACGTTCTTGCACGAAATGAGCGTTATAAGCTTTTACTTAACTTGCTTCGTTTTAACTTGCTTCGTTTTAACTTGCTTCGTATGTCCGTCAAAATTTGCAAAGAATTTTTCGAACCCTTGTTGCTATCCGATTAAGCTGGAATTTAGCTTAAAAAAAACAGTTTGCCAGAATTCGTTGATCGAAGTTACTAATTTTGGAATAGGTTGAAAATTGTCGACCGGTGTAGTAGAACTCATTTTAACAATGAATTCCAATTCTCGCTCGTTAACAATTCTGGAAAACTGTTTTTTTTTAACTTTAGGTCTGAGTCATTTTTAATATATAATATGTTAAAAATTTACTCTAAACTTAGGACTTTACTAGTATAAAGTGTAAGAAGTCTTGAAAAGTATGAAATGCATTTAACCGAACACTTCCGTTCTAAATCGTGACGGAGCAACTTGTCTATTTTGGTTGGTCCTATAGAAAGTTCTGCGGCTATCTCTCTTTAACTTTTATAACGATTTACAGTCCTTCACTTAAGCAATGTTAACTTTATTTGAAGATGTTAATGGCATACCCTTCAACACCCATTGTCGCAGCTGCGATGACTCAAATGAAAAAGAAACACTGACACCTGCACCTGTGCACCTGCCCGGCCCTGGCCAGGTTCAGACTAACAACGCTTGGTAAGCCCTTCCTCAGCATTCTAGAGAAACTTTCAACAACAAAAATCAACAATCTCCTAACGTTCATCAACCGCACCGGATGGTTATAACCTAACAGTGCGTTACCCACTCAACCAACAGAAACACGAGGTTATGGTATCAAAACGGCTCACTAGATCTACTTGGATCCTACTTGTAGGTAGAATCACCATCTAAACCAACCAACCAATGGCATACCAGAGGAAGGAAAATCTCCCACCACAGCTTGACCGCTTTTGAATGCACTCTACGACTCATTTGCACGTATTCTTGATAAAATCGATTTTGATAAATCGATAAGCCTTCTGCAACATTTTTAGCGATCCGTCACACGAAACTCCATGTGCAACGAAAAATCTGATATCCATTGTAAAAGTCGCTAAACACAGTTGAGATGAACTGACAACATCGAGAAAAAAAAATTTTGATAATCCTTTTAGGCAGACGTCGTTATGGTAAATTTAAGAATTATGTAAGCAGATCACAGACATGTTGGATGCAAAATAATTCAGGTAAAATACTGACCATATATGGCATTCCAGGCTTAGTTAAAGACAGCTTACCACTGGCAATCTAGAGCAACAACAATATTATTCCTAACCAGCGTAGTGAACATAATCAAAACCCTAATCGCAGCCCAATTAGTGATTCCCCGTCAACGACTGCTCTTCGCATATTTTACCACAATTGTGGCGGTATGCGAGGAAAACTTAATAAACTCTTTGTTGACGCGAAATCTTGCCTCTTCCAAGTACTAGTTTTCACCGAAACATGGTTAAACGATACTTTCAAAAACGAAGAGATTCTTGACAGCAATTGGACAGTTTATCGAAATGATCGGGACTTTGGCCACACAGGTCTCTCCCGTGGAGGTGGTGTTATGGTTGCAACTCATAACTCTTTAGCAAGCGAGCTTGTTGCAACAACCTCTCACACACTCTTTGAACACCGTATCATCAAAGTTCGCTCAGGGACCAATATTTTTATTTACATTGTTGTCTTCTACATTCCCCCTGTTCTATCGAAACAACATACAACGATTTATGTGAAACAGTCCAATCGTTAACAGCAACCTTAAATGAGGAAGATAAAGTTATAATTTTTGGAGACTTCAATCGTCCAAATATCTCATTTATCGTCGATGAAAATGACAATTATCTTCTTCCGGTTAACCTTTCAAGCTCGATAGACTTTAATTTACTTAGTACCTTTTATAGCAATGACCTACAACAAGTTAATCCAACCCCAAATCGGAACGGCAACTGGTTGGATTTAGTCTTTGCTAATTCGTATGATGAAATAAAGATTACTGCAACTACTCAGGCTGAACACTTATTTTCTGATACACTCCACCGCACTGCTTTAATGCTTTAACTGTAGAATTTCCTAGTAACAACATGTCTTTTCCCACCTCATTTAATAACACAATTGTGTTCGACTTTCTTAATGCCGATTATGACAGTATAAAAATTGATTTGAATGCCTATAACTGGAACGATATATTAAATTTGGAAATAGATAATGCTATTTCACTTTTCTACCAACGCCTTTTCACAAGTATGGAAAAATTTGTGCCTAAGATAAAGAAAGAAAATAAACTTTCAGAACCATGGCTTGACCAAAGTCTCAGACATATAAGAAACCAAAGAAACAAGCTATACAAATTCATTAAGAAAGGCGTAAATGTAAGCGATGAAATCAAAATGAGATACGAAGAGCTCTACAATGAGTTCTCTATAAAATCAAATGATGCTTATAGAACTTATACCAACCTTATTGGAGAAAAAATTCTTAGAGATCCTAAAAAATTTTTTGATTTCGTTAATGTCAAACGTAAATCAGCTGGATACACCTCATCTATGTTTAAAGGCAATACAATTTCTTCCAACCTCCAAGAGATCTGTAATCTTTTTGCAAATCACTTTAGAGAAGTTTTCTGTGCTCCCACAACCCAGACTCTCTATTCCTCCCCCTCTCCTAATGCGACAGACATTATAAACAATATCAGTCTGACGCTGGATGAAATTGTTAATGCTATCATGGAACTTGATTCAAACAAAGGACCTGGACCAGACTTCATACCACCAAGTTTGTTAGTTCAATGTATAAACAATCTTGCCATTCCCTTATTTATACTTTTCAACAAATCCTTATCCTTAGGTGTTTTTCCATCCTACTGGAAAATCTCCCATTTGACACCTATATATAAAAGTGGCGATAAAAGGTCTGTTGAAAATTACAGAGGCATTGCCATCTTGTCAGCTATACCAAAATTATTTGAAAAGATAATATGTGATAAGCTGACGAGTCTCATTAATCCCCGCTTAAACGAGCAGCAACATGGGTTTCGGAAAGGCCGATGGACCACCACTAACCTTATGATCATGGTCTCCGATGTGTTAAATCAAATGGAAAAAGGACGCCAAGTAGATGCAGTTTACACAGACTTCAGTAAAGCATTTGACCGTGTCGACCATAATATCTTAATTTTGAAGTTAGAAAAATTTGGCATTTCCGGTTTATTACTCAATTGGATCAAATCCTATCTCTGCGAATGATCCCAGATTGTTAAATTTCAAGGCATTTTTTCAAATGATATACCGGTCACCTCTGGTGTACCACAAAGTAGTCATCTTGGCCCAATACTTTTCAACATTTTCATTTCAGATTTATCTATTACTCTTTGTGACATTCCCCATCTTATGTACGCAGATGACCTTAAAATATATAAGATCATTAAATCAGAAGTTGATGTAACTTTCCTACAATCGAAACTGCTGTCCCTTGAGCAATGGTGTAATCAAAACAAACTTCACTTAAATGTTAAGAAATGTTGCGTGATCAGTTTTTCCCGTAAGAACTTGATACCAGAATGCAGTTACCTCCTTAATAATATTGTTCTGAGCAGAACCAACCATATTGTAGACATTGGAGTTGTCCTAAATAATAAGCTGAGATTTAATCTACATTTTGATAAAGTCTTATCGAGGGCAAATAAATAGCTAGGATTTATAAAAAGACGTGCTAAAGAATTCCAAAATGTGTGGGTAACCAAAACGTTATACTGTACCTTAGTGCGACCACTTCTTGAATATGCTTGCATCATTTGGAACCCAGCCTTTGAATCTCATAGCGACAAAATTGAATCCATTCAAAAACAATTCCTGCTTTTTGCGTTAAGAGATATCTTTGACCCCCGTGACTATAACAACTTGCCACCGTATGAACAAAGACTCAGGCTCCTCTCTCTGATGCCTCTATCATCAAGAAGAACTTTACTGAGTTCATGTTTCACATTTGATGTTATTAACGGAGCTATTGATAGCGAATATATCTCCAGCAAAATTACACTAAATGACCCAATTAGACATACTAGGCATACGCGGCTCCTAAATGAATATATTCACCACACTATTTACGCAAATAATGAACCCATTAGTAGGTGCTGTAAAATTTTTAATAATATTAGCGAGCACTATTCACCATCCATACCAAAATCCACATTTAAGCGAACCCTCTCAAAGTCTCTCTTTGACTCGGAATAATTTGTCCTTTTCAAGCACTGCTCCCTACAGAGTTATGCTTCTTGGTCTAGTCCCCCTCCGTCATCCCCTAAAAGTAGTACTTAAGATATATTAGCGTAGTTTAAGTATTCTTTTGAAATTAGTTTAAATTATATGTAAGTAAAACAAAAAATAAAAAAAATAAAAAAGAAAGTAAAAAATGTGAATAGAATTAGTAAATTGCCTTGCTTGGTGAAATAAATAAATAAATAAATCCCATCAACATCGTAAGTGGCGTAATATCAAAGCGACCGGTATTATGCCAGGAAATGTTAACGTTTTTCTTGAATTAGATTTCGCATTATCCTATGTCACCGATCGTCTAAATCCTGATAAAGATTTGACACAAAAAACAAGTTCATCACAAAATGATCCTGATTTGTTATTGAATATTGAGACATCTGCAGAACCAATTCCAAGACAGTCCGACACCCAAACCAAAGCAAATTATTGTTCCCATCTAAGTTCTTAACTTAGAATTCCTCTTTGAAAGGTTCTTTTTTAAAAAAAAATCTAACAGATGTGGACGAAAAAGAAAATCTGTAGTGTTAACTGCCGCCACTCCAGAAAGAAAGGCACTGCAAGTCGAACATGAAGCAAAACAACCTAAAATCAAAAGGCAAGATATAAAAGCACTAAGAAGTCCGAAAGGAAAAATATACTGTTGTAACTTGAATTCAAAAATTAATTTAAAACTCTTTCAAAATACATAAAAAGTAAAAACAAATGTTTAAAAATAAGTTTTTATTTAAAAGGAAACGTGAGCTAAAAAGAAAAAATTTGAACTGACATTTGCCATATATGTATTAGGCCGGGTCGATTTGTGGGGAGGCAAATGGGCAGAATCGCCCATTGCTCAGTCAAAATCGTATTCTAGGGATCAACATAAGAAACTTTGCCCGAGGAACTATACCTCTAAAACGAATTCTAATGCCCCAACTTTTGACTTTTGTTCCGTAGTGTTAAATTTTGAAAAATCCTTCTTTGACCCATTTAGAGTGCCCCAACCGGAGGGGCTTACTTTGGAGGGCCGATCCACCCATGCCAGTGGCACACCCCTGGAAACCCCTGGGGGTTCCCCATACAAACGGTGATTTTTTTTAAATGTTTGTATGGAAACCCCCAGGGAGTTCCAGAGGGTGTGCCACTGGCATGGATGTATCGGCCCTCCAAAGTTTATGGGGGTCGGTCATACATTTGGACTCGATTGGGGCACTCTAAATGGGTCAAAAAGGGTTTTTACAAAATTTAGCACTACGGGACAAAAGTCAAAAGTCAGGTTGGCACAACTGTCCTCTATGCTGACGCTGAGCGCTACCTATCGTTTAGTTTGTTTGCAGTACTCGATGTTGTCAGTTCATCTCAACTGTGTTTAGCGACTTTTTTAATGGATATCAGAATTTGTCTCAGATTTTTCGTTGTACATGGAGTTTCGTGTGACGGATCGCTAAAAATGTTACAGAAGGCTTATCGATTTATCAAAATCGATTTTTTTTTTTAGTTTTTTTTAGTTTAGTTTAATTTATTGTCTATAAATTTTAAATTTTCTCAGACAAGCAAATGAGTATATAATTTACAGATATTAGCACTTAAGAATAAAGTTATTAATATAATACAATAACTTGAGAATAATAACAATTTAAAGCATATATAAACATATTTTTATTATCACTGAAATCAATATTAATTTTAGAGCTAAGAAAATTATATTCTTTTAAAGTTCTATTCAAAGGTTCATACAATAAATAATTTGCTCTACAGAAGTTAATTTTAAAATAATCAAAATGACGTAAATTTCTGACGGGAACATTGAAATTAATTGCACTTAACAAATATGGACAATCAATGTTACCACAAACAATGTCAAAAAGAAATATTAAGGACTGAATAATACGCCTCGATTCAAGGGATTTTAAATTTAATAACATACAACGAGCATTATATGACGGTAAAGGTTCGACAAAGTTAAACGAGCCTAAGTGTATGTACAGAGTAGTAGGGATTCCATATAAAAGAGGCGTATTCTACAGTAGATCTCACAAACGATACAAAAAGACACTTCAAAGTATAAAGATCAGAAAAGTTAGAACAATTCCTCTTTAAAAAAGCATACATTGAATATGATTTAGAAAGCGTGCATGGCAAGTGTCGAAGAAATGAAAAGCTTGCATCAAAACAAACTCCCAAATCTAAAATTTCATGAACACGCAATATATTTGCGTTGCCGATATAAAAAGAACTTTGGAAAACATTTATAATTTTGGCATACGAAACATGAAATCATTTATTAATGCATTTAGATCACTCCATCTCAATACTGTTGCGAACGACATTATAAATTTTGAGATCATCTGCGTATTCTGATTTTATCAAGAATACGTGCAGGTGGGAGATTTTCCTGCCTCTGGTATGCCATTGGTTGGTTGGTTTAGATGGTGATTCTACCTACAAGTAGGATCCAAGTAGCTCTAGTGAGCCGTTTTGATACCATAACCTCGTGTTTCTGTTGGTTGAGTGGGTAACGCACTGTTAGGTTATAACCATCCGGTGAGGTTGATGAACGTTAGGAGATTGTTGATTTTTGTTATTGAAAGTTTCTCTAGAATGCTGAGGAAGGGCTTACCAAGCGTTGTTAGTCTGAACCTGGCCAGGGCCGGGCAGGTGCACAGGTGCAGGTGTCAGTGTTTCTTTTTCATTTGAGTCATCGCAGCTGCGACAATGGGTGTTGAAGGGTATGCCATTAACATCTTCAAATAAAGTTAACATTGCTTAAGTGAAGGACTGTAAATCGTTATAAAAGTTAAAGAGAGATAGCCGCAGAACTTTCTATAGGACCAACCAAAATAGACAAGTTGCTCCGTCACGAGTTAGAACAGAAGTGTTCGGTTAAATGCATTTCATACTTTTCAAGACTTCTTACACTTTATACTAGTAAAGTCCTAAGTTTAGAGTAAATTTTTAACATATCATATATTTAAAATTACTCAGACCTAAAGTTAAAAAAAAAACGGTTTTCCAGAATTTGTTGATCGAAGTTACTAATTTTGGAAAAGGTTGAAAATTGTCGACCGGTGTAGTAGAACTCATTTTGTCAATGAATTCCAATTCTCGCTCGTTAACGAGTAGAATCCCTGAATAGTCCTTTTGATTCTCTTCACACTTATACGTGTTTATCTATTTTTATCTTCTATTGAGTTTGATTCTAAACACTTTTCATACCCAAATGTTGCGTTCCCCAACAAACTGAATTATTATTAATATTTTGTTAAATCTAGCTAAAATAATTTTGCTTTTGGGACTTCATTGCTTTGCGAGTACCTTATCTGTATTTTTCGTAAATATTAAGCGAGTTAATCAGCCAGAATGAATCCTGATAAAATGAGATAATAAACAAAACAAAACCACAGTCAAAAAAATGAGTAACATTAATTGTGGCCATTTGCATGCATGGCCAACTTCAGACTGAATTTGATTTTGTTGGCCGATTAAATATGTTTGTGTTTTTTTATTTCCTTTATTTATAAGTTAGTGTTGTTTTATAAGTTAGTGTTGTAGTGTAATCTGCTGTTGTCAATGAAACGTATTTATTTTTATAAGTTTATTTTATAATCTAGTAGTACCCCAGGAATAATATAAGGAAAAGTTTCTTTTATTTTACACAATTTATTTAAGCCTAAATCAAATTTTGTCAACCTTTTTAGTGGTTTAAAAGCTTTAAACTTTTTTTACAAAAATATTATTTTTAAATATGGAATTCGTAGCTCAGCAAATTTTCAGCAGGTCGAATTTCAAATGATTTAAAAAAAATAATTTCGTAACAGAAACAAAAAATATTCGACGTTCTTTAAAAAACAAAAAATGTTTGCACATAATATATTGCTCACACATTGAGAAAAAAAACATACTTTAAAATTAAACAAAAAATTTTGAAATAGAAATTTAACTCATTTGCGTTCTACAAAACAAAATTTAAAACAAGCGTGTTTAATTTTCAACTATAAACTTATTTCTGTTTTTTGTATAATTTTCTCTTATTATTTCCTTTCAATAACAAAAAATACGTAGCTATTAGAGATTGAATTAAAAAATTGTTTGCAGTAGAATCATTAAAAATAATTGCCATACAACGAGACCCCGATTTTATATTTGATTAATTGAAAATATTTTTGAATTAGTCTTACAAATATTGCCCATAAAATACAAAAAGGAATTAATTATTATGATATTGAATATATTTCAAGCCGCAATAAAACACAAACTTCATCAAACGAAGTAAAAAAATTTGTCATTCCGGAGGTCCCAAGGGTCGCTGATCAGTGATCAGGATTTCGATGAGATGTCATCTTTTTTCTGTTGCTCCTAAGACATTTCCTGCTGATTTAAAACGTCCATTTATGTTTTCTAAATTCCAAATATGAAAAGTTTTTAGGACATTTTTTCGTCATTTTTCATCGTTTTTAGTCTTCAAGTAATTTTTTCGAGATTTAGGGCATTTTTTGGGAATTTTTAGTAATTTTTGAGTTATTTTATAGTAATTTTTTCAAATTTTTAATTTTTAGATAAATGTTCGGTTTTTAGGTAATTTTAGTGTAATTTTTATATATAAATATTTTTTTGTTTGTACTAAAAAATGTCGTCAAAATGCAAATTCTAAACATATTCCTTTAACACTAGAGTCCCTTCAATCAAAAACATTACCTCTCGACAAAGGAGTAGCTTTGTTTATAGACTTCGATGAAGAAAAGCTTTACGCGTGGTGAAACCAGTGACGTGCGGCGTAGAGAACATGATGTCGACAATACTTTTGTCGACGGTGTCGACAATGTCGTGTAGACAATTGCTTTTAACGACATGTAAATAATTAATGTAAAAGGCTGCATGTTAATTGTAATATTTAATTAAATTGAGTCCAAGTTCGAAGTATTCCTTATTTTTACGCCTTCTGGGCATGGCTTTTGTTTGTTTAATTGTAAAATTTGTTACTTTGTGTTGATTAAACGACTTTTCAAAAGGTTTTAAGAATCAGCATAATCTAAATGGAACTTGCATTTTCGCAGTGTTGCATTTTGTTGACATTGCTTACACAATTCTCGACATTGTCTACATTGTCGACACATTCTGCATTGTCGACATCAAAATGTCGACAATTAAAGACGACGCGTCGAGGAACATCACTGGGTGAAACTGACGATAGGGTATGTAGAAAAATGAAACAAGTGTTAGATAAAAACTCAAGATATGCTAGTATAAAATAAATTTTAATTTAGTAATGTGTTTTTATAAAGAACTGCGGTAGCCCGGGTTCAATTCCAGCTCAGACAGAAAGTTTTTTCAATTGAAATAATTTTTCTGTTCGGTCGTCACCTCTCTGCAGACAATGGCAAGCCTCAGAGAGTAAAAGTTGCCATGTAAAGCTTCTTGAGAGCATAAGCCGTTCGGAGTCGGCATAAAACACGTAGGTCCAGTTCTCGGTCATTTGTGATCAAACATTTAATAACACGCACAACACAATTGATCAATAGAAGCTAGGTCAAAGTCCTTCCAAGGGCTGAAATGGCCAGTTTTTTATTGTGTTTCCATTTTAGTAATGTTTTATTTTTATGCCTTAACTTTTTGTTTGTTTTTTATGCAATTGTTTGCGTTTTTTAGGTAATTTTTGTCAGTTTTTAAGTCATTTTTGTAATTTTTTGCAGTTTCTTAGGTCATCAAAATCCGAGCCCCGCTGATCACGAATCTGACTTTGAAAGCTAGAAAAAGCATAAAAAAATGGCATCGAAAGAATGGAGGTTTAATTTATTGGTTTTTAATTTAATAACAATATTTTTAAATTATGTTTAAAAATATTTGTTTTAAATATTAAATTTTTTGCATTAAATTTTTCGTTTAAATAAATAAGTTTAAACTTAAAATTTTTACAATGAAATTATATTTAAAAACATTGTTTTGAAAACAAAAACTTTTGCTTTAAATTAAACTTTAAAAACATTTGTGTTTAACTTAAATTAAATTGTTCCAAGCTATATTTCAAAAACAAATTCATTTAATATGAACACAATTTTATTTAATTTTAACACATATTTCTCTCAGTGCATGAATTTGAATAAAAAAACTATGAAAAAATTTTATATTTTGCTCATAAAATAGTATCGTTGTGGAAGCAAATCGAATTTTGTTCAAAATCAAATCGAAAATTTTTTTCTTCTGCTCAAATATTTTAAACCAAACGAAACAATTCCAATAAGTACCTACACTGAGAGAAATATGTGTTCGAATCAAATGAAATTCTGTACATATTAACCAAATTTGTTTTTGAAATAGAGCTTGAAACAATTTCATTTAAGTTAAACACAAATGTTTTTAAGGTTAAATTTAAGAAAAAAGTTTTTGGTTTCAAAGCAATATTTTTAAATTTACTTTCATGGTTAACACTTTAAGTTTAAAAAAATTTAATTTAAAAAAATTAAAACAAATCCTTCTATATTTAAAACAAACTAAAAATATGTTTTAAAATATTGTTCTTAAATTAAAAACAATTAAATTGAACCACCTTTTTTCGATGCCATTTTTTAATGTTTCGAGTTTTTGACGTCAGATTCGGGATCAGTGACCCCTGAAATTTCTCGAATACCAAATTTTAAGTCCATTCGATGAAGTTTTCGTTTTATTGTGGCTTAAAATATTGAAATATTTTAAATACTAAAATAGTTAAGTTTTTTATTTCATCTAATCCTCAATATTTTTAAAATATATATAAAAATAGTTTCAAACAATCAAATGTAAAATCGGGATTTTTCACAGCTTCCCAGCAATATTCTTGAAAAAATGTGACATGCATTCTTAGGGACACTGATTTCAGAAGACATTCTATAGATCCAATTGTGCTTCTTCTTAGCCTTATCGTGAAGCGCTTTCAAGAGTTGTTTTGATAAATTACTTCTGGAAGGTATTCAATTAGCATTTAAATTCAATAAACGTAAAAAAATTGCATATAATAACAATAATAATAATAATATATATTTTAGATATTTTCCATAGAATTTTTTAAACAACAAAAAACCAAGCCAACCAACACCAAAATGCCGAAAAAATCGGAAAAAGGGATATTTCACGTAGGATTTTTTAAGCCCCCAACAAAACCCAAGCACTTCTCATTTCCAATTCCTATATCGCGAGACAATCGGGAAAAGGGACCCCTAACCCTTCCATGGTATGCCTTCTTAAAGTTCTCCTGAAAAGCGCCTACTAGAATCTTTTCATTGAAGGGCTCAAAGAAATCACCCATTGAAAAAATTCAGGAAGCACTTCTAGAGAAGACTAAGGAAAGCATTCCTTCCAATGACATGCATATGTTAAAAGAATGCCTTCTGGGTATGAAAGTGGAAGGGATGGAATTCAAGACTTTTCCTTCCACTTTACCTTCCTTTGGAAGCACTTTTTTTGCTGGGTTAGTCTGAATTTTCTGGCAATAATGGTATGTAATTTTACTTCATATAATTTTTTAAACTCAAATAGCGACTTTTTTTATTGCAAAGAAATAATAAGATCAAATTACACAAAAGAAAAAGGAAAAGAGTTTATAGTGGAAAATTAAACACGATTGTTTTAAATTTTATTTTGTAGAAACGCAAACGTGTTGAAGTTCTATTTAAAAAGTTTTCTGTTTAATTTTAAAGTATGTTTTTCTTCTCAGTGTAGTATTGGAATCCCTAATCGAAAGTAGTGTAAGTTCTTTATCAGCGATTTTGGTTTTCATTAATTTGAAGCAAAATATATGACATGCAATCAGGCATTTATCACCATTTACTAATTAACAACAACAACAGAACTATCATCATCATTATTTTTTTTCGTACGAAACAAGAAAGAAAATTTATGGCTTGCCATTCACGCAGGGTAGAAATGACGTATAACCAGAAAAAATGATAATCCTTAAGTGGTTAAATAAATGACCATTTTATTGAAAGTCTGTCGTAATAATAACAACAATAATATATATGATACTTCAATTATAGCATTTTGTATATTCTTAAAACACGGTGTACAGGAAGCAACTCTTATTCAACCTGAAATGTCGACGCAATCTGAGTATGGAGATGTTTGCAGAACAATATATAGACGCAGAATTTATTGTTCTTAAAATCCTATGAGTTCGTTTAAGGGGGTGAGTCGATTTTTTACTACAAAAATCGATTTTTTGTAGTAAAAAATCGATTTTTTATATCATAGTAAAACAGTTAAAAAATATGTCCTCAAAGTTTAAAAAACGATTTAATTTCAAAAATTTACAATGTAAGAAATGAAAAAATTCCATTTAGTAATAGATCCGGTATGCGATTTTCTGTTGTTATAAATTCAAAAGAGCAAAAAAGTATAATTTTTGAAAAAAATATATACACACTAGCTGAACCCGGTGTGCTTCGCTACCCCCTCGTTTAAAATAAAATTAAAAGTATTTATATATTTACAAAAATTTATTTATTTAATTTAATTATTGCAATGCTTCGCCTCTTTTTTTGTTGTAAACCAATTAGAATTCAGCGCTGAATCGCATGTAATTTGCTTCATGCTCCCCCTTTTTATTTTTAGACCAATCAAAAAGCAGCAATTACACAATCAGCTGTTTCGCAGTCTGTTGTGGGAGAATGAGAATGGGGTTACCCCACTCTCTATTTTAATTAACACGTATTATAAAATCAGCTGTTTTGAAGACAGTGGTAGAAGAAAGAGAATTGAGCTACCCCACTATTTTAATTAATATGTATTTTAATGATTTTAATGACATGATTTGTGGTATAGCCGTTAATAAACGTAGTAAAAAAGTAGGTGCAGAAGTGTGCATGGTCGAAAAATATTATCATGTAATAAGTATTCCTGAGTCAAAGCTGAACGCTGTGAAAATTTAAGATCGGTTATCAGGTCCAGCCTCCAATATATCGCAAACAAAGGGGCGTGCTCCGCCCACTTTTCTTTTGGTACGTATTTCTATTCATGCTAATACAATATGTAGCAAATACTGCCGCCGTTGGTCAAAAAATGCCCAAGATATGACGATTTTAAAATTTGGGTTATATGGGCGAGGCCACGCCCCTTCGTCCAGTCACAACTTTATTTAGTCAAGAATTTATTATTTCGTAAGAATATCCTATTGTGAAAATTTAATAATGATCGGTCCAGTAGTTAAGACTATATTGCGATTTTTAATTTTCCTAAAAAGGGGCGTGGTCCCACCCACTTTTCTCCTGGTACGTATTCCTAACTATGCCAATACCATATGTACCAAATAGCATCAACGTAGGTCAAAAAATGCCCAAAATATGGCGATTTAAATTTTTAGGTTATATGGGCAGTGCCACGCCCCTTTGTCAAATAAAAACTTCATATAGCATTTTCTTCTTTCCAGATTCATAGTAAAATGCTGTGAAAGTTTCAGGAAGATCGGTCCAAGGGTTTGGCCTCCTATAAAGCACAAACAAACAAACAAACAGACAGACATTCATTTTTATATATATAGATTGAAAGCAGATTTATTATAATTAAAGTAAAATGGGGCGAAAAAGGGGGATTTGGTAATAAAAAATCTATGGCTACCTTACCTGTAGATAAAAACTATATAAAACTTTAGGTAAATACATATTACAAAAAAAGTATTTTGTATAGCAAACATTGTTAGTGGTATAAGTAAGTATCTGAATTAAAAAAGTGGGCGTAAAAGTGGGCGCGGTCGAAAAAGTACCCTATTAATCATGCCAGAGTCCCAGTTAAATGCTGTGAAATTTTCAGGAAGATCGGTCCAGAGGTTTGGTCTCCTATAAGGTACAAACAAACAAATAAACAAACACACATTCCATTTTATATATATAGATAGCTTAAACCCGGCGCGTTTCTGCCGCGGCCCCGTTGCCAAACGCGAATAAAATGTTATCAGTGAAATTGTATGTGTAAATTGCGGTCGAATACTCAATTCCATGGCTGTGCGACCTATAACTCAAAAGCTGTAGAATTTCTCAAATTTTGGTTGCATGGGAGGTGACACGCCCCTTTGTCCAACGCCATACAAAGTTATCAGTAAAACTGCATGTGTAAATTGAGTTCAAATGCTGAATTCCGAGGCTTTGTTTGCTTTGTTTGATTGACTCAAAAGCTATTCGATATCGCAAATTTGGGTTGTATAAGAGGTGCCACGCCCCTTTGTCCAACTCCCATAAAATTTTATCAGTAAAACGCCACGTGTAAATTGTGGTCGAATTTCGAATTCCAAGGATGTGCGGCCTATAACTCCAAAGCAATTCGATATCGCAAATTTGGGTTGTATGGGAGGTGCCACGCCCCCTTTTCCAACTCTCACAAAATTTTATCTGCGAAGCGGCACGTGTAAATTGTCGAATACCGAATTCCGAGGCTAAGCAGCTTATAACTCCAAAGATATTCGATATCGCAAATTTGGGTTGTATGGGAGGTGCCACGCCCACTGTTAGTAGGAGGTTGAAATATACTTTACGACCTATTCTCATACCTACAAAATATACATACAAAATATCATGAAAATCGGTCGAGCCGTTTCGGAGGAGTTCGATTACGTACCCCGTGACAGAAGAATTTTATATATTAGATAATATTATGAGAAATTCAGGCACAAGCGTCAGACAAACGAGAAATGTTACTAATTTTATTCGAAGTAGAAATAGTTGAAATTCGATTTCACGAAATTACGTCCACATGTTACTAAAAAAGTTAACACTCTGAGAAATGTTTGCAAAACTTATAATTTACGGTTTGACGTAGTTTCAAACAAATCAAAAGAATTTCAATCCATGCTATGGTCTGATGCATCTGAGTTATAATAAGTGGTTTTAGAGGCTAATACCATTTTCGAAAATCAAGTTCTGGCATATTCTAAAAAATGTAATGTAGATATAAAAAAATGTTTTCGATTTGTTTCATATGAATAACGTCAACGCTAGAATTCACGCCAATTCTGAGATTATCTTTACACTCTACACTATTACTATAAAAAAATATATACACTTTTTTGAGTTATAAATTTTTTTTTCTTAAAACATTCCTCAACTTACCCTCAAACTATCAATTAAGTTGCTGTAATAAATTTACTCTTCAGAAATGTTAATTTTTGAAACTTGATTTCGTATATTGCTAGCCTTAAAAGCTGAAACTAAAACTTCGCTTAACGTTTACAAGATAAACAGTTGAAAGAATGCTTCCTGCACTTTATACTATCGATATACATATATTTTTTATTTTTGCAGCTTAGGCCTTAGCTTAACTTAAGGTAAAATTAATGTCATAATAAATAAATAATTTTAATATAATTGAAAAAAACTAAATTACCTTTCTCGACCCGTCAATTAAAAATGTTTTTTTTTTATTTTTTGACCATTTTTGTCTCTTGTAGGTAAATTTAAAATTTCAACCCAATTTGTCTTATTTAATTTTCTCTCACACATGCTCTCAACTATAATTCATCATATTCCGACTGCTTTCTTTCCACCCTTACCCTTACCCTTATCTTACATCCCCCAATCTCTGTCAATTCCTCAAAATTCATACAATTTGCATGCACAACTCAACAATTTTAACCAAGCAGCTAGCTTCAATCATAGCTAGTACGTGTATCCATCTATCATGCAACTATGCAAAAGCAAAATCTAAAAATTGTCAGATTTCAAAAATTTCACCTGCAAACAGAGAAAATGTAACGATCTGTGAATTGCGCCTTATGTCAGTCTCATATGGGCGGCATTGATTAATGGTTATGTCTTTTTCTCTTGATAAAATGCAGAATACGCTTACTTAGACGCATGTGTGTTGATGTCTATGTCATTATGTGTGTACACATGTGAGTATTTGTATGTAGTAACAAGTTGAAGTCAATTTTACTGCCTTTTCCCAGTAGTCCACAAGTCTCAAAGAAGTCTTGAATGAATTATGCACGATTTTTTTTTTCATCGACGAAACATGCTGATTCGGATTTACGTTTCATGGACGAAAATCTCATATAAAAGTTCCAAATTTGTGCACTGCATAAAAACTTGCTGTTTTCAATGAACGGAAACAAGACAGATTTGTTTAAGAATTATCGACAATTATATATCCCATGCAGTAAGTTTCTTTAAGAAATCATCATGACGTGCATTCGTGCACGATGCCGCGGACTGCAGGGATACTTTTAGCTTTTACTGTGTAACACTATTTGTAGTTTAATTTTCATTTATTGTTGTTGTTGGCTAGAAATAAGAGTTATCTTGGGCATAAATGAAAGGAGCTTTCAAATTGATTGACTTTGAAATATTGATTTTTGAATACAATTATTTCTACACAATTTTGCAGTGAAATCGAAGTCCTATTTTAAGGTTGAGTGAATGACAAGAATCAGTTTGTAATCGTTTACTTCATTATTAACATTGTTAGCGTTGTTCATTTATGATACTATCTAAAAAGCTGAATCTAAGAGAAAATACCTTACTTTGCACGGGTCAAATTCAAGGTTTAATTTTTTTACTTTTTAAGTTGGTAAAAATGCGTACTTTTCAAAATGTTCTTCTTTATTTGGAGTAAAAAATGTTTTTAGGCAATTTTAACTTTTTTTTTTATGACAATTTCACTTTGATTGGTTGAGTAAATGAACTTTAAGAATGCAATTTTTGGACTGCAAAGAATAAAAGTAAAAAATCATGAATTTTGTTAACTATTACAGTTTAATAATTCTACTGTTTGATGTAATTATTCAATCAAATGTTGAATATTTAAATTAAAGAGTTAAAAACAAAAAAAAACAATTATACTATTTTAATTCAAGTATAGGTTCAAGAGGTTGCAAATTTCAACTGAAAAAGTTACAAAAATACAACTAAGAAGTTAACTAATTTAA
The DNA here is from genome assembly GCA_963920525.1 of Dichetophora obliterata. NCBI lineage: Eukaryota > Metazoa > Arthropoda > Insecta > Diptera > Sciomyzidae > Dichetophora > Dichetophora obliterata. The sequence continues at coordinate 211,073,522 of OY986437.1, read as the reverse complement.
CTTTTTTCTAACCCAAATGTTGAAAAATTTAATTGTTAAGGGCCCTTAACACGCCAATAGCTCTTGGATTGCCATTTTCTAAAGTTCTCCAACTAACGATTGTTGGATAACACACTTTTTTTAATTTGTGAAAGCTAAGCCCTAGCCGTCTTTGCAGCTTTTGACCGCGAGCCAAGAGCCGTGTTTAGAGCCGATCGCGAGCACTACAAATGGAAATTTTCAAGACGATTTTCGACACATTCTTGGGCGGTAGAAAATATCACCCAAAGAAAAATCAACTGTAAAAAAAATGCTTAAACCAAAAAATATCCATATAAAATTGGTTTTTTTCACTTGATTTTCATGCGACTTGTAACATATAACGTTTTTTTTTTCTATAATGAGTTATCTAGTTTTAATGATCATTTTATCTTTTGGAATGAAGACATTTTTTTTTTTTGTTTTTTTTTTTTTCTCAGCTTAGAAGGTTAGCACGCATCGACTCACGGCTTTGCTCGTCGGCAATTGGGTTGGGTTCTTCCCTCTATCTGATATTTCGACCCATTAGTTTTTGAATTATTATTTTAATTTACGCGTGCTCGAGGAACAGGAAAAAGAGAGGACTGATAGAAACCAAAAGGACAACATTAGAAAATCTAGCTCATTGCATTTCGAAAAGCGGGTTTAAAAAAAATTAACGTTTGGTGTAAAGATGAACCAACACCAAATCTCCGCCCTCCCAGCCATGGTCAGATAATTTACCAAAATAATTTTCATTCTGACCCCACGAACCAAATCAGGCTACTGCTGCCATGCGTTGAAACCAAAATATGATTAAGTTAGAATTTCATTTTTTTTTATTTAATTAATAAGTTCAGTTTGTGGCTACAAAGTTTTCTATAATTAACTCCATTGATTATTTTTTTTTTTCAGTTAAACTATAATATGTTGGCTAACAATAAGATTACACAATGAATTTAAAAAAAACATCTATGTTAAGCCAATGAATTTTAGAGAAAAGAAAAAATATTAGATTAATAGAAAAAATTATTAATGTCATTAAAAATAGTGTACAAATGTATAGAAATAATTTAAATTAATTAAAAACAAAGAAAATCGCAAAATAATACAGCTCATTTTTAGGTTATTACATTATTTTGTGCCCAGTAAAGGGTTAATGCAAAAGAATTGACAAAAAAAAAATGCAAGTTGTAGTTCAAGATCAAGGCCATTAGTTAAGTTACGAAAAACCTTGATCCAATTAAAAACTAAAATTGGTACATACATACATACAAGTGACAAAGACTTACTTGCGTTGTTGTTGTTGTTTAGCAGCTCCCACGACGAAAGATCTTTCTCGCGTTCGCTGTGGAATCTAAGTTGGTTAATTTTTATTGCTAGCAAGAACTGACCTGCCTCAATTTTTGGCACCGCAACATGTTGCTAACGCTCTTTATTACCCTGATCGTGACCAACTTGCGATTTTTTTTCTTTTCGGTTTCTTTTTTTTTTTTTTTTGCATGACATAAATTATTTTACTTTGTCAGATTTTCATTTTTTTTCTTATTTCACTCGACAAATTAATGAAAACTATGAAAATATTCTACCTTAAGTTATCCATTAAATTTAATTTTTAAACTTTATTTTAGTTATTTTTTTAAGAAACATTTAATTCGAAGAAAATCTGAAAATCTCACGCTATAAGCCTGAATCACTTAATTATCGGCTATGTATACCGATTTTAGAAGCAACATTTTGTTGTTTTCTTTTTGTTGCAATAAACTGCACTGTGTTTTTTTTTCCTTACCGCGATTTTATGCACATAATTTTATACTTTTATTCTTTACTTTAACTTCGTTTCCTTTTTTTTTTCTCTTTAAGTATTTTTGCTTTTTTTTTTTCTTCTATTTAATTTAATAGCATTTTACTAAAATTTTAATAATAAGAATGATTTAATGAGAATTTCACTTTTTGTTTCTGTTTAAGTGTCTTTTTAACTTTTAGTTTTTTTTTTCTTCACACGCGTGGTCAGAACATCGAGGTTATAACGTTGGTTGTCGAGTAATTACTGCTCTCCACGTTTAGCTGACACGATCTTCTGTCCATTGCGTCTCAAATAAACGATATGAAAATATATCTTGCGAGAAATTTTTATGAACCATGAACTAGGTGCCAATCCTTATTTGGATTGGCATCAGAGTAATCAAAAGAAAAAAGTTAATTTTAATAAACTTCTTCAAAATTTGATTCGGAGTTTATATGAAGAATTTGCAGATTCTCAACTTATTTCCAATTTTTGTGCTAGCATTTTATTTACGATGATTTAGTTACAAAAACTTATTAATATTAACTTTAATATATTTACACTTAGTGCAATATAGTAGCGCACTTTAGAAGAATTGATCTTTCGCCTTACGTAGCCAGATAGGAAAAGATCGAGAAATTTTATTTTGATGAGCCAGAAGGCACATGTACCAAAAGTTGTGGCAATGGCCGACTATTTCCGTTGAAAAGAGAATTGATAAAGTTTGGAAGTAAATATACGTATGTAGCAATGAGCTTTATACTGAGTTATATATTTTTTTGACAAATAGATGGCACAACAGACGGAAGTATCTTAACAAGTGCTTGTGCATTAATAAAATAATTTTATATACGGAAACAATAAATTTTTGCGACAAGCGCCATTACATTTCCCCCCTGCCAAGATCAGATTTTGGGGGGATTTCGAATACCGCACAAAAGCTGATAACCGCTTGGAGCAACGTTACTTGGAGCAAAATGAGGCATCACAAATTTAAAGGATTAATCACTGTTTTAAATCTTTTGCGTGATATGTAGCAACAAACCTACCCTGTAGGTCTTCTACTTGGTAGTAACAATTTCCTATTTTTTTCCTTACGCGAGCCTTTATCCATGCCGGTGCCAGCTTTGCGTTGAATCCCTTCTCAAAGTTACTTTGTTGAAAATTCCTACGATAGATTTCCTGTCCCTCATTGAAGCTTACCATCCGTGATTTTAGGTTATACACTTTTTCATTCCGTTGCTGTTGTTTATTATTAACTAGAACTGCTCTATTACGTGAGATATCAATGGACTCCTCTCTAGTGAACCTAACAGTACGATCTTCGAGTAAGTTGAGTTGTCGTAGCAAATGATACATGGCACCATCGGTAACCATATGTTGGCCAAACGCAATGAAATATGGTGATGTCCCTAATGAAGCATGCTCAGCTGAGCGAAGTGCGCAACAGATCTGGCTAAGATTCTCATCCCAATCTTTTTGATCAGGGTTAATATATGCTTTAATACCTGCAATAACAGAACGATTTACTCGTTCGCTTGCATTCGACTGTGGCGAATGGATGGCAGTAAAAACATGATTGACTTTATATTTTCTGAGAAAGTTGTTAAAAAGACTAGACTTAAATTGTGAGCCATTATCAGAGACAATAGTCTCTGGAACTCCAAATGTATGAAAAACAGCTTGTTCCAAAAATTGTATAACAACATCAGCAGTAAATTTACGAACTGGCTTCAAGAATGGGTACTTCGAGAAATGGTCAAGGGCGATGAAAATACCTATATTGCCCGAACGAGATCTGGGATAGGGCCCTAAAAAATCAACATAGAGTTTTTGAAAAACACGATCAGTAACAGATTGTTTACCCATTGGTGGTCGAGTAACAAAATTTGGATGTTTTGTAGCTTTACACACATCACAAGAGTTAATAAAATTTTTGACGTCGACAACTAAATTTGGCCAGTAAAAATACCGACGCACCCTTTCTAGTGTTTTATTAATTCCACCGTGTGATGCCAACGGATCGTTGTGAGATTTAGACAAAACTTCCTTCACCAAACCTTTTGGAATCCAAAGTTTCCAAACGTGGTCATCATGCACTTGCTCGCTACTCGAGTGTTCGCTTCTTCTATATAAGAAATCATCAATTACTTTTAAGTCTGGAAAATTTTCGGAGTTTTCTTTAATTTTCTTAACACGTGAAGTATATTCATCTGATTGAAATTCTTTTGACTTTAAATCAACCAAAACCCCACATTCGAAAGCAGACAGATCAGTAGTGTTTACTCTAGAAAGAGCATCAGGCACTATGTTTTGACTTCCTCGACGATGCGTAATTTTAAAAGAATAGCCCTGAAGTTTTAAAGCCCATCTTGCAAGTCTTGTACTCAGGTCTGTTTGAGACATGAGCCACTTTAGTGAAGCATGATCTGTTATCACTGTGAACTCATGTCCTTCCACATATGCTCTGAACTTTTTAATGCTTAGCATTGCTGCCAAGCATTCTTGTTCGGTTACCGAATATTTACGTTGGGCTTGATTGAGTTTCTTTGACATAAATGCTATAGGAAACTCTTCACCCTCCGCATTTATCTGAACCAATACACTTCCTATACCCGTAGTGCAAGCATCGCAATGTATGAAAAATGGTTGCGAAAAATCTGGACTGTGCAATACAGGAGCTGAGCTTAAAATGGACTTTAAATCATCAAAAGCCTTTTGAGCATCATCATTCCACAAAAATTTTCGACTATTTTTAAGTAAATCAGTCAATGGAGCTGTAATCGAAGCATAGTTTTTGATGAACTTTCTATACCACCCGGACATACCTAAAAACCGACGAACCTGCTTAACGGATCGAGGTGGCGGAAATTCGGTTATAGCGGACACTTTTTCAGGATCTGTTCGAATGGTACCTTTTCCAACAATATGCCCCAGATACCTGACTTCACGCAAACAGAATTTACTTTTTTCTACGTTTAATGTCAACCCAGCTATTCTTATGTGCCCCGCTAACTCTCTCAACACTTCCAAATGCATTTCGAAGCTTTCAGACAAAACCAATAAATCGTCCAAATAAACAAAAACCTGGGTTCGGAGATGAGCAGGAACCACCTTATCCATTAACCGCGTCATTGTTTGCGGTGCGTTGCACAATCCAAATGGCATGACTTTGAAGTGATATAATGGTCTTCCCGGTACAGTAAAGGCAGTTTTGTCACGAGACGCAGGGTCTAAAGGAATTTGCCAGAAGGCATCTTTTAGATCAAGACTGGATATAAATTCAACTTTTGGAAGTCTGCTAAGAATTCCGTCAATGTTTGGGAGAGGATACGCATCTTTAACAGTTACAGCGTTTACCTTTCTGCTATCCAAACATAACCTCACCTTACCAGGTTTTCTAACGAGAACTATTGGTGACGACCAAGCACTTTCTGACTCTTCTATAATCCCTAGACCTAACATTCTATCAACCTCATCGTAGATCAAATTTTCTATAGCTGGAGAGACTGGAAAATGCCTCTGCTTGATAGGCTTTGTTTCACCGACATCAATTATGTGAGAGATAACATTGGTCTTGCCAAGACCTTCTTTAGAAAATGAGGGGAACAAATTTATTACATTCCGTAATTTTTGTGATTGATAAGCAGTTAGAGAGTGAATTTCTGGATTGTTGGTGTCTAATTCATTAACAAATGGAGTAGGAAGCAAATCAAATAATTTCCAAAAGTCCACGCCTAAATATAAATCTTGCGAGAGCGATGGAATGATGAAAACCGAAATATTTTTGGAAACTCCACGGAAGAGAATTTTTGTATCAATTTGACCGATTATATTTTGTGAATTTCCATCAGCCGTCCTAACACATGACGAGATTTTTTATACGGTAATTTTGCTGTTAAAAACTCATGAGCAGCTCCTGCTCCTAAGCAACTAATCGAGGCACCAGTGTCTAATAAGCCTTTCATACTTTTTCCAAATAACATAACTTCAGCATATGGGCGGATATCTGATGGATTTTTACTAAGCGAATTTATAAAACAAATAAAATTCTTACGATTTTTACGTATATTTTTCCAAAATATTTGCATCCTTAAGCTAGAACGAGTCTTTTTGTGAGCTGGTAAATCATTAAAAATCCTATTTCGAGCAATTTTGTATTCAGCTAACCGAATATGATAAGGCTTAAACGAAATTTGATTATTAAAAAAACATTGACTGTCATTTTCAACACAAGAACGTTTTTGGAGGATTAAAGGCAAAGAACAAGAACTATTTATTCCGTGTTGGTTGATTGGTGTTTGCGTACCTGTATCGGAAAAGGTTTGAATGCACTTTCCAGTGCATTCGATCTCAAGTTTTTTGAATCAGTGCATTTTGTACAGTTTGGTTTATAAGTGTTTGGTGCTCCACACCCAAAACAGAAAACGTTACGCTCACCAAGGCAGTCTTGGTAGCGATGACCAGCTTTGTTACAGTTCCAACATATTAGCGAAACTGCAGCGACTTCCTCGCAAGAAAAATCTGTGTCTGTACATGAATCACTTACAAAATTATCGTCAATCTGTGAAACATGTTTACGAGGCAATTTACAATTATCAGCTTGATACTTACGACGAATATCATTTAGGAAAAACTCCCGCTTTCGACATATTTCACGCAATTGTGATACAGTCGATATTTGTAAGTTAAGGATTTCGTGTTGTATCTCTGGCAATAAATTGCGTCGTAAAATTTCCACAAGATTACTTTCAGGAATCGGTAATTCTAGTCGATCAATAAGCTCCAATATACAATCGTAAAAACTGTCAAAGGTTTCATTAGGTTTTTGCTTGCGATCCCTAATTAATTCCTTAAAATCTATATCGGTTCTCGAATCCCTATATTGTCTTCGTAAGGCGATACATAAATCATTCCACCTGAAATCTCGAACAGCTTTGTGAAAGCGCCAAAACCAATTGTTGGCTTTTCCGTCAAACAAAATGTTTGCATGTCTACAAACTGTATCGAAATTTCCATCAAGTGTCTGATTTGTAAGAGCCTCTACTCGATAAATAAAATTTTCCACTGGCAATCCATCGGGACCACCGGTAAACTTAACCTTCCAATTAAAAATAATCTGACTAACTTTGTCAGAACGTACCAGTACTGCAGAAGGCGTATTGCTACTACGAGCAGCTGGTGAATTGTTTGGCAGCGACATAGTAGCCATTAAATCAGCGCGTTCGTTCGGTACAGCTGCAACTGAAGGCAAGCCTAACAGCTGTTCAATAGTTTGATGCTCAATAGGTTGAAACTGGACGTTACGAGACGGTCCTTGAATAGGAGAATTTACAGCTAAGTTTTGTTGTGGTGCACCTATCTGGGGAGTATTCTGTAGCCTCAACCGATTAAACCCAATCTCGATATTCGATTCTATGATTCGAGTCATTTGTTGGCTGAGTGTAGATAAAAGTTCTGCATGTTGAGCTCCGACCGCAGCTGTAACAAGGTTTCTTAAAGTATCTCTTTGTTGCTGTTCTGGAGAAAAATTTTGAGATGTATCAGACTGATATTGTGTACCAGGCGGAATAGCATGGCTTGATCCACTAGCCGCTTCATTTGCAGGTGTTTTCCGTGCTTGTGATCTGGTATTGTGCACCGCGTCAGAAAATTTTGTAGGGGTGTTTGTTTTGGACATTTGTGAAGAACTTAGAGGACTTGTGATTCTTGCATTACAAGCTGGACAATTACTCTTCGTTTGAACGTACTTCATAAGGCAAGCGTTGTGGAAATCATGACCACAATTAGTCTTTACTAAAGACCGAAGAATGATTTGCTTTGCACAGATAGGACAAGTAGGAAGAGTCGAATCAGACGCTAAATCTTCATTACTGTGGCGAACTGACGTCATTTTTTTAGCGTAAAAGTAAGAAATGGAGAATTATGAACTTATAAAATGCAGTCGGTTGAACCTAACAGTTGTTCGAATCAAAATCGAAAAAAAAGAAAAACAAATAAGTTTACTGTATCAACCGGGTTAGATTAGAAATAAAAAAAAATTTAAATTTTTACAACTTGTGAGTACTACTTTGAGTACAACTTGTGAGTACTACTACTTTTTTTTGAGAAAAACAAGAGAAATATTTAAAGATAAAATATAAAAACAAATATACTCATAAATCTATTGGTTTCATTGCATGCCAAACAGAGCCCGTAAAATGGTTAATTAAACCTTACCAAACAAAATGCAATAAGTATTAGGAACACGAAGAAAAGATTGATCTTTGTTGGTTATCAACTTAGCTTTCAGAACATAGTCAATAATATTCCAAGCAACGATCAGAACAAACAAATTTTTTTTTTAAAAGCTTTTGCTGTGGTCAGATTGTAGCTAATTTATCCACAAATCCGCATTTCCGGTCAGCAGACGCTAATAAAAAAAACATAGAAAGTTATAAAGGAATATTTGAAATCAAATATGGCAGTTACACGTTCAGTAAATTGAAACTATATACAATTCATACCAAATTTAATCCAAAATCAATTTTAAGTAGCTAGAGTCTTCGAATACTTGTTAACACAGGTCAAAGCCAACATTTGAAAGCAATTGCATTTCCTGTGAGAATAGTTATCGAAATAGAACAACCAAGAAAGATTTAAGAAAATAGATATATAAAGCCGAATTTTCGTGGGACTTATAATTGAAGATGTTGAAAGAAAAATGCCGTGTTGGCCCCACGTTGGGCGCCAAAAATAATAATTATAATATTTATTAATGTAACATATAACGTTTTTTTTTTCTATAATGAGTTATCTAGTTTTAATGATCATTTTATCTTTTGGAATGAAGACATTTTTTTTTTTGTTTTTTTTTTTTTCTCAGCTTAGAAGGTTAGCACGCATCGACTCACGGCTTTGCTCGTCGGCAATTGGGTTGGGTTCTTCCCTCTATCTGATATTTCGACCCATTAGTTTTTGAATTATTATTTTAATTTACGCGTGCTCGAGGAACAGGAAAAAGAGAGGACTGATAGAAACCAAAAGGACAACATTAGAAAATCTAGCTCATTGCATTTCGAAAAGCGGGTTTAAAAAAAATTAACGTTTGGTGTAAAGATGAACCAACACCAAATCTCCGCCCTCCCAGCCATGGTCAGATAATTTACCAAAATAATTTTCATTCTGACCCCACGAACCAAATCAGGCTACTGCTGCCATGCGTTGAAACCAAAATATGATTAAGTTAGAATTTCATTTTTTTTTATTTAATTAATAAGTTCAGTTTGTGGCTACAAAGTTTTCTATAATTAACTCCATTGATTATTTTTTTTTTTCAGTTAAACTATAATATGTTGGCTAACAATAAGATTACACAATGAATTTAAAAAAAACATCTATGTTAAGCCAATGAATTTTAGAGAAAAGAAAAAATATTAGATTAATAGAAAAAATTATTAATGTCATTAAAAATAGTGTACAAATGTATAGAAATAATTTAAATTAATTAAAAACAAAGAAAATCGCAAAATAATACAGCTCATTTTTAGGTTATTACATTATTTTGTGCCCAGTAAAGGGTTAATGCAAAAGAATTGACAAAAAAAAAATGCAAGTTGTAGTTCAAGATCAAGGCCATTAGTTAAGTTACGAAAAACCTTGATCCAATTAAAAACTAAAATTGGTACATACATACATACAAGTGACAAAGACTTACTTGCGTTGTTGTTGTTGTTTAGCAGCTCCCACGACGAAAGATCTTTCTCGCGTTCGCTGTGGAATCTAAGTTGGTTAATTTTTATTGCTAGCAAGAACTGACCTGCCTCAATTTTTGGCACCGCAACATGTTGCTAACGCTCTTTATTACCCTGATCGTGACCAACTTGCGATTTTTTTTCTTTTCGGTTTCTTTTTTTTTTTTTTTTGCATGACATAAATTATTTTACTTTGTCAGATTTTCATTTTTTTTCTTATTTCACTCGACAAATTAATGAAAACTATGAAAATATTCTACCTTAAGTTATCCATTAAATTTAATTTTTAAACTTTATTTTAGTTATTTTTTTAAGAAACATTTAATTCGAAGAAAATCTGAAAATCTCACGCTATAAGCCTGAATCACTTAATTATCGGCTATGTATACCGATTTTAGAAGCAACATTTTGTTGTTTTCTTTTTGTTGCAATAAACTGCACTGTGTTTTTTTTTCCTTACCGCGATTTTATGCACATAATTTTATACTTTTATTCTTTACTTTAACTTCGTTTCCTTTTTTTTTTCTCTTTAAGTATTTTTGCTTTTTTTTTTTCTTCTATTTAATTTAATAGCATTTTACTAAAATTTTAATAATAAGAATGATTTAATGAGAATTTCACTTTTTGTTTCTGTTTAAGTGTCTTTTTAACTTTTAGTTTTTTTTTTCTTCACACGCGTGGTCAGAACATCGAGGTTATAACGTTGGTTGTCGAGTAATTACTGCTCTCCACGTTTAGCTGACACGATCTTCTGTCCATTGCGTCTCAAATAAACGATATGAAAATATATCTTGCGAGAAATTTTTATGAACCATGAACTAGGTGCCAATCCTTATTTGGATTGGCATCAGAGTAATCAAAAGAAAAAAGTTAATTTTAATAAACTTCTTCAAAATTTGATTCGGAGTTTATATGAAGAATTTGCAGATTCTCAACTTATTTCCAATTTTTGTGCTAGCATTTTATTTACGATGATTTAGTTACAAAAACTTATTAATATTAACTTTAATATATTTACACTTAGTGCAATATAGTAGCGCACTTTAGAAGAATTGATCTTTCGCCTTACGTAGCCAGATAGGAAAAGATCGAGAAATTTTATTTTGATGAGCCAGAAGGCACATGTACCAAAAGTTGTGGCAATGGCCGACTATTTCCGTTGAAAAGAGAATTGATAAAGTTTGGAAGTAAATATACGTATGTAGCAATGAGCTTTATACTGAGTTATATATTTTTTTGACAAATAGATGGCACAACAGACGGAAGTATCTTAACAAGTGCTTGTGCATTAATAAAATAATTTTATATACGGAAACAATAAATTTTTGCGACAAGCGCCATTACAGACTTTATCACATTGCTTACAAATTACACTTTTTGTTACTGTGTAACTTTTAGAATGAAAGTTTTTAAACTCGTGGGCATTTTTTCATTGCATATTTTTTATTTTATTTATTTTTTTGCAGGTAAAATGTCTTATTTGTTGGGTTATTTTTTGTATTTCATTTCATTTTTAATGCTTTTTAATAGGCTGTAATGATTCCTTTTCAAATTAATTCCACCTCAATTCTAATTCCTTGGAATTAGGAATTGGTAATAGAACATCTGCATTCCTCGGGAGTGTAATTGGAATTGGTAATTGGAATAAGATATATATTTAATTTTGTATTTATTTTAAGTTAAAAAATACAGTTACTTGGCTTTATAAGCCGAAGAAAATCTGAAAATAAAATCATTAAAGTTTTGAGCTTTAAACTAATTGCTCCTTTTAATTTTATTTCTAAGCGCCTGAATGCACTTTCGAGTGTCGGCGCATAGAAATCTTTTTTTTAACTGGCCAGTAGCGCTCTTAAGCGCTGGCAAAAATAATAAACGCGAATTATTATAAAAACCGCGTATAACTTTTAATTCGCGTAAAACGCGTAAGCCGCGTATTAGTAAAAGTCGCGCGTCCAACCTTTGCATGGCGATCCTGCAACACGAACCTGGAATCTATGAAAAAAAATTTTTGTTTTGCCGACGGCAAAACGCAATGGTGTCGTGAACGCACCAAAAGGCAACCGTCGCGTATTAAATTGATGGATACTGACTACAATCAGCTTAAAAAGCAACCGATGCAGCTAAAAAAAACAACATAAACAAAAATCAGCTATATAAGAAGCAGCCGATTCAACAACAACAACACTAAAAACAAAAACCATGATAAACAAAATTTTTTTGATTTCTTTTAAAATATTTATTAAAATTACATTATGAAAAAAAAAACGTGAAAATAAAAACACTACACATATAAAAAAAAAGCTAAATCCATTTTTCCACATTATTATTTTGGAGCTATATTTTAAAAATAAAACTTTTTTTAAGCAGTTTCATAAGGCCAGAACAAAACAAAAAAATATCAAAACACACACATACATACATTCTTCTTCTATATATTGCTTTGCTTGCAATATACTTGTTGCATTTTTTTTGTAAATTTAATTTTTTTACACGCAACTTTTTTCGCTTTTACTTGCTGTGTTTTTTTTTTTTTTTTTGCCCAGCAATACCAATTTTTTTTTTAAACAAAACACTGTGTACGCAATAAAAAGCAAATATTCTGCTTATATTAATATGCATCGCGAAACACAATAAACTATTTAAAACAATTAAAATATTTCAACTCACTTTTATATTTGCTTTTATATATTTTTAAATGATTTTTTTTTCTATTTGATATACGCACACGCGACCGGTTTTAATTTCATTCAAGAACTAAAACGTCATTTACTTTTTCGTTTTCTTTTGTTTACTTTCTTATAGTAACACTTTTTCTATGATGGTACTACCACAGGGTGTTCCATACGAATTAAAATATAAATAACTTAATCTATTACACAAAAATTTTTATATGGAAATAATTGAAAGAAACATTTTAATATTAGAAAAATTTATATTAAACTTTAAGAAAAGTAAAAACAGAAAATATAGTAGTGAATACGTAAAAAGTAAGTTGAATTTTTTTCAAAATATAAAAGCTCAAACAGAGAATATTGAATACAATTAAGATTATCGAATTTTAAAAGTAAAATTCAACAATATTTATTATGAATTTGTGAAAAAAATAAATAATTTAATTTCAAAAGTAAATACAAAAAGTTAAAAAGAAATTGTTTCGAACGATTTAGATATATTAAATATTTGGGAGAAAAAAAAATTTGCCAAAAATTTCAAATTTCGACATTAATGTAGTAGGTAAAAACCTACAAATTTTTAAAGGAAACTATAATGGATTAGAGGATTTTATTGTACAAGCAGAATTATTGCATGATTTAGTGAAGGATGATGATAAGGAAATTATTGTTAAATATATTTATAGTTTTAAATTAAGCACGCAGCAAGTACGCAGCCTACTTGGACGTTCAAACCGGCCTTCTACTTTGGCCGAATTAAAAACTTTATTGGAAAAATCGTACCCAAATCCGAAAAATTTACAACAAATATTAATTTTTAATACGCGGCTTACGCGTTTTACGTGTATTAAAGTTTTACGCGGTTATTTTAATAATACGCGTATAATGTTATTGCCAGCGCTTAAGAGCGCTACTGGCCAGTTTAAAAAAAAAAAGAGATCTTTGCGCCGTCACTCGAAAGTGCATTCAGGCGCTTAGAAATAAAATAAAAAGGAGCTGTTGGTTTAAAGCTCAAAACTTAAGTGATTTTATTTTAAGATTTTCTTCGGCTTATAAAGCCAAGTAGCAGTATTTTTTAACTTAAAATACATACAGAATTAAATATAAATATATCTTATTTAATATAATTGTAACTAAATAGAACATTAGTTTATGTAGTCATTTTAGTGTAGTGATGTAGTGTAGCTATGTAAACATAAAGTGCAAGCGAGTAAGAATGTAAACAATAGTTATGTGTTTGTTTTGTTTGTTTGCTACATAAATGTGCTTAGGCCACATTTATAGAAATCTTTGTATACTAAATCTTTATGTGTTAAATGTTTATAAATAATAATTGTATAGAACAAATGTGTTTAAGTTCGAGTTATAGAAATGTTTAGATTGAAGTGCACTACAAACTACTCAATTCCATTACAGGAATTGTAATTGGAAAACTTTTCAATTGCATTACAGAAATTGTATTTGGTAATTGGACATCTCAATTCCTCAGGATTGGAATTGGAAATAAATCGCCAATTCCATTTCAGGAATTGTAATTGAAATTGAACACCTCAATTACTCAGAATGGATTTGGAGAAATTGTTAATTCCATTGCAGGAATTGTAATTGATAATTGAACACCTCAATTCCTCGGAATGTAATTTGAAAAATTTCCCAATTGCATTACAGGAATTGTAATTGGTACTTGGACATCTCAATTCCTCAGGATTTGAATTGGAAATAAATCGTCAATTCCATTTCAGGAATTATAATTGGAATTGAACACCTCAGTACCTTGGAATGATTTTGGAAAAATAGTCAAATCCTTTACAGGAATTATAATTGGTAATTGAGCACCTCAATTCCTTGGAATGGAATTCGAAAAATTGTCAATTCCATTACTGGAATTTTAATACGTAATTGGACACCTCAATTCCTCGGAATGTAATTTGAAAAATTGTTAATTTCATTACACGAATTGTAATTGATAAAAAAAACACCTCAATTCCTCAGGAATGGAATTGAAAAAATTGTCAATTCCATTACAGGAATTGTAATTGGTAATTGAACACCTGAATTCCTTGGAATGTAATTGGAAAAAATTGTCAATTCCATTACAGGACTTGTAATTGGTAATTGAGCACCTCAATTCCTCGGAATGTAATTTGAAAAATTGCCAATTCCATAACAGGGGTTGTAATTGGTAATTAATCACCTCAATTCCTCGGAATGTAATTGGAAAATTTCTCATTGCATTACAGGAATTGTAATTGGTTATGTGGACATCTTAATTCCTCAAGATTAGAATTGGAAATAAATTGTCAATTCCATTATTGGAATTTTAATTGGTAATTGGACACCTCAATTCCTGGGAATGTAATATGCAAAATTGTTAATTCCATTACACGAATTGTAATTGATAATAAACACCTCAATTCCTCAGGAATGGAATTGCAAAAATTGTCTCTTCCATTACAGGAATTGTAATTAGTAATTGAACACCTCAATTCCTCGAAATATAATTTGAAAAATTGTTAATTTAATTACAGGAACTGTAACTGATATTCAACACCTCAATTCCTCAGGAATGGACTTGAAAAAATTGTCAATTCCATTACAGGAATAGTAATTGGTAATTAAGCACCTCAATTCCTTGGAATGTAATTTGAAAAATTGTCAATTCCATTACAGGAATTGTAATTGGAAATTGAACACCTTAATTCCTTGGAATGGAATTGGAAAAATTGTCAATTCCATTACGGGAACTTTAATTGGTAATTGAACACCTCAATTCCTCGGAATTTTATTTGAAAAAATTGTCAATTCTATTACAGGATTTGTAACTGGAAATTGAACACCTCAGTTCCTTGGAATGGAAATGGAAAAATTGTCAATTCCATTACTGGAATTTTAATTGGTAACTGACCACCTCAATTCCTCGGAATGTAATTTGAAAAATTGTTAATTCCATTACACGAATTTTAATTGATAAATAAACACCTCAATTCCTCAGGAAGGAAATTGATAAAATTTTCAATTCCATTACAGGAATTGTAATTGAACACCTCAATAAATGAAGATTTACGTACGTTCACTGACATTGCAGAGATTAGGTCTGTAATAAATAAACAAAAGAACCGTAAAGCTCCTGGTTTCGATGGAATTAATAATAATCTGCTAAAAAAATTTCCAGAATCGGCCTTAATTTGCTGGTTAAAATCTTTAATTTCTCTCTTCGATTTTCATATTTCCCTCAAATATTTAAAAAAGCTAAGGTCATACCAATCTTAAAACCGAACAAAGATCCGAAACTACCTAGTAGCTACCGACCTATCAGCTTATTGAGCTGCTTAGATAAAATTTTTGAAAAGGTTATTTTAGATAGGCTTAAAATATTTGCTGCAGAAACCAATGCTATAAACAAATTTCAATTCGGATTTCGAGCAGAACATAGTACTACTCATCAAGTCAAAAGATTAGTTAATATTGTAAAAGAAAACAAACGGAAAAGAAACTCAACTGGTATTGTGCTTTTAGACATAGAGAAAGCTTTTGATTCCCTATGGCATGATGGCTTAATTTATAAACTAAAAACTTTACGCTGTCCATTATATCTTATAAAAATTATAAGAAGCTTCATCACTAATAGGGTCTTTATTGTGCAAGTAGAAGGAGTCAGTTCCTCAGAAAGACAAATTCCTGCCGGAGTGCCTCAGGGTTCTGCCCTATCACCTCTTTTGTATTCTCTTTACACATCCGATTTCAAATCATCACGTTATGCTGATTTAGCTTTCTATGCAGATGATAGCGCTTTGATAATATCGGGTAAAGTTTTAAATGCAATCATCAAAAAAATGCAGAATGCCCTGAAATTGGCTACTAAATATTTTGACAAATGGAAAATAGTGGAAAAAATAATAGTGGAAAAACCCAAGCTATAATATTTCCATTCAACAAATCTCCGAAGAGAGTTCCCACTAGACCGTTTTCAGTCCAAGGAAATCTAATACCTCTGTCAAAGTCAGTAAAGTACTTAGGAGTAATTATTGATGAAAAGTTATTATTTCGGAACCATATAGATAGCATTTGCATGAAAGCAATTAGGTGCAGTAGGAGTCTTTATTCCCTCATGAATAAAAATTCTAAACTGAACATGAAAAATAAAATTATGCTGTTCAAATTGTGTATAAGGCCTATTTTGACTTATGCTTGCCCCGTTTGGATAAATTGTGCAAATACGCATTTAAAAAGACTTCAAGTTATTCAAAATAAGAATCTTAAAACTATTTTTGGTTTGCCAAAAATTTTCTCAACGTTAGAATTACACACGTTAGCTCAAGAAAAAATGATCTCAAATATCATAAACGATTTGAACCTGACATTCATCAATAGATGCAGGTTTTCTTCTCACGCCCTCATACGGAGTTTCCCCCTATTTTTATAGAGGAATTGAAGAAGCTGACCACTAAACTCCCATTAATCTAGACATTTTGTGATATTAATATAGGTTTTTTACTATCATTTTCCTATAAATACTATTTTTATTTTAAGTGATTATCTGTATTGCCAAATTGAAATTTATTTGCTGTAAAATCCATAGGATTAAATCTCAAAATTTGTAATTTACATATATAAACATTGAATTCATTATAGAATAAACAACAACAACAACACCTCAATTCCTCGGAATGTAATTGGAAAAAATTGTCAATTTCAATTCAGGAAATGTAATTGATAATATAACACTCAACTCCTAGCGAATGTAATTAGAAAATTTCTCAATTGCATTACAGGAATACCTCGCGAATGTTATTGGAAAAAATTGTCAATTCGATTACAGGAATTGTTATTGGTAATTGAGCACCTCAATTCCTTGGAATGTAATTGCAAAAATTGTCAATTCCAATTCAGGAATTGTAATTGGTAGATTAACATCTTAATTCCTCGCGAATGTAATTGGAAAAATTTACCAATTGCATTACAGGTATTTTAATTGGTAATTGGACATCTGAATTCCCCAGGAGTTGAATTGGAAAAAAATCGTCAATTCCATTTCAGGTATTGTAATTGGTAATTGAACACCTTAATTCCTCGGTATGGAATTAGAAAAGATTGTCAATTCCAATTCAAGAATTGTTATTGGTAATTTAACATCTCAATTCCTCGCGAATGTAGTTGGAAAATTTCTCAATTGCATTACAGGAATTGTAATTGGTTATGTGGACATCATAATTCCTCAAGATTAGAATTGGAAATAAATTGTCAATTCCATTACAGGAATTGTAATTAGTAATTGAGCACCTCAATTCCTTGGAATATAATTTTAAAAATTGTTAATTCCATTACAGGAATTGTAATTAGTAACTGAACACCTCAATTCCTTGGAATGGAATTAGAAAAAATTGTCAATTCCATTACAGGAATTGTAATTGGTAATTGAACACCTCAATTTCTCGGAATGGAATTGTAAAAATTGTCAATTCCATTACAGGAATTGTAATTAGTAATTGAACACCTCATTTCCTCGGAATGTAATTGCAAAAATTGTCAATTCCATTACGGGAATTGTAATTGGTAATTGAACACCTCCATTACTTGGAATGTCCTTTGAAAAAACAGGAATTGTAATTTGATATTGAACACCTCAATTCCTAGGAATAGAACTGGAAAAATTGTCTATTCCATTACAGGAATTATAATTCGTAATTGAACCCTTCAGTTCACCAGGAATGGAATTTTAAAAAATTACAAATTTTATTGCGGAAATTAATATTGATAATTTAACGTCTCAATTCCTGGCGTTTAGAATTAGAATTAGAATAGAATTAGAAAAAATAGCTTATTTATTAGATTAACGAAATTTTGTACAAGGGTGCGGAGGTTGTGTATCAAGCATCTTTAAAAATTTAAATTAAAAAATAAAATTTAATTAAAAAATTTTGCATTCATTTAAAAAATTGGTCTCTTCGATAATACATTTATTTGTAAATATTTCATTAATCTGGTAACAGAGCGACTAGAATAAAGTTTTATAATAAATAATGAAGTAGTTTTGAGTCACTCCAAAGGTAATTGAAATTTTAGCTTCCATTTACAATTCCATTTGCAAATTCCAATTGACAATTTTTTTCAAATTACATTCCGAGGAATTGAGGTGTTAAATTAGCAATTACATTCCTGTAACGAAACTGACGACTATTTCCAATTGCATTCCTGTGGAATAGAAAGGAACAATTACCAATTACAATTCCCGTAATGGAATTGACAATTTTTTTCCTATTCCATTTGTGAGGAAGTGTTCAATTATCAATTACGATTCCTGTAATGGAATTGACAATTTTTTCCCCATTTTAATCCTGAGGGATTTAGGTATTCACTTACTAATTAAAATTCCTATTAAGGAAATTGACGATTATTTCCAATTACATTCCTGTAGAATAGAGAGGACCAATTACCAATTCCTTATTCCAAGGAATTGGAATTGAGTTGTAATGAATACTTTTCGACCCAGCTCTGCTTTTAGTTAAAAATTTGTAGAAATTGGATGGAACTTATTTTATGAACAAAATAATAAAAAGTGTCACTTTAGACACATCAAAATAATAAAAGCATCATAGCTTTGAATAAGTATAGATACTTAAATATGGCCATGGGGTAATTTTAACTTCAGTCTACTTGAAGCTATTTCCTTACTAGTTGTTGAGTTTAATTTGTTTGTTAACAATTACAACAAGTTAAGTTCGTGAAGTAAAGTTTTGGTTTGAAAAAACAGCTACTTGAGGAAACTAGGATATGTATGTATAACCTTAATGTTGTTTACAATTTATCGATATTTTTAACGAAATAAAGCAAATCTTTGTTAAAAGTTTCATCACAAATACTTAAATAAAGTATGAGTTTGAAACAATGTGCACCACACCTTAACCAGGCCATAATCAATCGAGGCTATTTAAATACCAACAATTTGCTACTTTCACTTTTGTTGAAAGTTTCTTTATGCAACTTTTAACTTACTTTGGAAAATTGTTTTTTTATTTACTTTTTAATTAAAACTTTGTTGCTTGTTGGCTAGAAAAAAATAAATAAATTTAACGCAAGGGAAAATTTACCTAGCTTGCACGTTGACAGCCAGTCATGTAAGGATGCCAAAGTTTTGGCAAGATGTTCGTATAGCTTATTGTAAACTTTGAATTTTGCCAAATAATAAATGTATATAAAAGAATTCTGAGACATTCTATGATGACAGCAGATGACATCGAAATGGGTAAAAAAATGCCACATATTGTAATGGATAAAAATTTTTCCATGTGATTACATTTGGCACATACCTAAAAGCAGCTGTTACAAAAAAAAAACGAAAGTTGTCTTTATGTATGACAACCTTCATCTAACTTATACACATAATATTTTCAAATTAAAAAAAAAAATCTCAAATATTTTACACTTGATTAAACTGACTCTCGCACACTTAAGACTTTTTTTCCTCCCGCTTCATAAATGTTTTCACACGCACATTTTGTGGAAATTAAAAAAAAATGTCTATCAATGTTGCTATCGCAGGTTGAACCGTTGTTATTTTGGCTGCTAGTGCGTTGAAGCGTTAATATTAATTATTTATTTAGAAAGCATAATTCGACCGATTATTGCAATTTCCGGTTCAGCGAAAATTCACGGAATGGCAACAGCGACGAATGGGCTTACAATTTTTATTGATTCGTTGTAGTCATTAATTTTAGATATGATAGAGATTGACTTGCGATACAACAGGAGTTGAGCGTGAAATTGCTTTGGATTAATGCAGACTTTTAATAAATTTTAAGGATGCAAAAACCTGGTTAGGATTATTCTCCTGAGAAAACAGAGGTGGAAGCGAAATCATGCGCTCCAACATTGTTATATATATCTAAAGGTTTTTATTCAAGTAAATTGCCAGATTGCTTTTATGAAATCCTTCAAAGAAAAGTTAACCTTTACGTTTACGTTTTCTTTACCTTTGCCTTTCCAAAAATATATATATATATATATATATAAATAAATAAATAAACTGGCCATTTTAGCCCTTGGAAGGACTTTGACCTAGCTTCTATTGATCAATTGTGTTGTGCGTGCTGTTAAATGTTTGATCACAAATGACCGAGAACTGGACCTACGTGCTTAATGCCGACTCCGAACGGCTTATGTTCTCAAGAAGCTTTACATGGCAATATTTACTCTCTAAGGTTTGCCATTGTCTGCAGAGAGGTGACGACCGAACAGAAAAATTCATTCAATTGAAAAAAACTTTCTGTCTGAGCTGGAATTGAACCCGGGCTACCGCAGTTCTTTAGCTTAGAAGCCACGCACTCTACCCACTGGGCTACGGCCGCCACCAATATATATATATATATATTAGGGCGGGTCAATTTGTATGGACGAATTTTTTGGATGTCTGGCTCAGCGAAATTCGTAAAATACATGTAATTTCAAGACTTTTTCTCCACTACAGCATATACAAATTCTGAAAAAAAGCTGTGCGGACTTTCGTAAATAGATTTTGTTCTCAATTATAAAATATGAATGTATGAATGTATGTGTATGAATCTATTTACGAAAGTCCGCACAGCTTTTTTTCAGAATTTGTATATGCTGTAGTGGAGAAAAAGTCTTGAAATTACATGTATTTTACGAATTTCGCTGAGCCAGAATTTGACCCGCCCTAATATATATACTTAAAATAGAAAACACAAAAAAACGTTAAACCGCTAATTAAAAAATGTTGTTAAAACCATCTAATTGGTAAAAGAACACGTAATAAAAAACTTTAAAGTATTTACTTATATTGAGGCGATACTACAAAATAACAGCAAAAATCTCAAAAACGTTTTATTGTCATTCTCTTTTTATTCTATTCTAATATTTCAAGGTTAAACTTTCTAATATAGGGCAATTTCTAAACTTATTACCTACTAAAAGTGGAAAACATTATTGGCGTCTAAAATGTACGCAGGAGATCAAATACCCCTCAAAATAAAAAATTCCATAGTGGTATTCACACTGACTTGGGTAGTTGAGTATGTGTAGATTGAGTACTTTTGATTATTGCGAGCACCCTAAATTGCAATTGAGTACTTTGTAGCATTGTTTTGAGCA